>JAJHZJ010000521.1:2575123-3223699 GCA_023548195.1 Bettongia penicillata ogilbyi | reverse complement strand
TAAAATGAGCTAGAGAAGAAAAAATGGTAAACTACTCTATTATTTTTGCCAAGAAAACCCCAAATGGGGTCACAGAGTCAGATATGACTGAAATGACTGAAAAACACCTTATGTACCTGCCCAATTATGTGGCCTCTTCTCATACATCTTTGCTGTTATTCAGTTATTGTGTGATTCTATTTGGGTTTTTCTTGGCAAAGATACCAGAGTGGTTTACCATTTTCTTCTCCAGCTCATTTTACAGATGAGGAAACTGAGGCAAACAGGGTTAAATGACTCACTCAGAGTCACACAGCTAGTAAGTGCCTGAGGCCAGATTGGAACTCAGGAAAATGAGTCTTCCTGACTCAACTCTGATACTCTATCTACTGTGCCACCTAATTGTCCCAAGGATTTTGTTATTATACAGAGGAAATTCCCTCTGTAAGTGGAAATCAGTCCTTTCTCTGTAACTTACAGTCTTAGAGAGCTGCCTAGAGTACTGAGAGGTCAAGTACTCATGGTCACATTCCCAGGATATGCTACACTTGAACCTATGCCTTCCTGGGGCTCCCAGTCTAACTCTCCATCGTGCCATTAGGCCTCTGCACTAGGTATAGTTGTGGAGTCTGATCTCTTGACTTCACTAAAGCCATCGGGGCAAGAAGAGGTAAGGAATTTTGCCCCGAACAAAAGAGAGGCTAGAAATACCTTTTGTATGTGTGGGACTTTTTCCTGTCTCTTTGAATTCTTTTGAGCATAGGCCTAAACAGCATAGTTGGGTCAAAGGACATGTACCATTTAAAAACTTTTTGTTCGTAATTCCAAATTGCTTTTTAGAATGTACCCATTCATAGATCCAACAGCGTATCAATGTTCCTGCTCTCCTATTGCCCCTCCAACATTTATCATTTTCCCTTTTTGTTATGTATGCTACTCTGATAGCTATCACATGAAATCTCATTGGGGATGCCCATCAACTAAGACTGAATAAGTTGTGGTATATGAATGTGATAGAGTCCTATTGTACTGTAAAATATAGGGCAGCTATATGAATAGAGCACTGGGCCTGGAATCAGGAGCCTTTAAGTTCAAATCTGACTTCAGACACTTACTAACAGTATGATCCTGGGCGAGTCACTTAGCTGGTGTTTGCCTGAGTCCTACGTTATCTATTTCGTAGGGTTGTTATGAAGACCAAATGAGGTAATATTTGTAAAGCATTTCACACAGTGGCCAGCAAATAATGAATACTACATAAAAGATAGCCATTACTATTACTGTTGTTTCAAAGAGACATATGAACTGATGAAGAATGAAATAAGTAGACTCAAATAATTTATACAATAAAAACTCTATAAAAACAAATAACTTTCAAAGCTCTAAGCACTGTGCTCAATCATTAGATCACTAGTGAGCCCAGAGAATGATGATAAAATTTGCTGTACATGCTAGACACATATTTATTTTAGATTATAGAATGAGACATGCGCATTTTCGTATTCCACCACTAAGGGGATGCATGTTTGTCAGAAGGCTGGGTTTTTTTTACTTTTCTTCCGCCTCGCACCCAGTGGAATGGGGGACAGGTAGGGAAGAGAAAAGATTTCTGTTAATTTTTTTTTATGAAGAAGTTGGGAAAAGAGTCCTACAAATGTTAAATGTTGCATGTCCATACAGATGAGGTCACCGTATTAATAGTTTTACTGTTTACTGTTACAAGACCTTTGTTAAAAGACATCTCTCGTGAAATGGGAGGAATCTGTAAATGTTTACAATATAAAAACAAAACTCAGCAACAGCATCAACAAATAGGTCAGAATTTAAAACATCAGTGGCATCTGGCAGACAGACTCAACTCAGGGGGACGGTACCGACAGTGAGTGTAAACAGTGAGAAAGCAAGGTGGTTGAGAAGTTGAGTCATGGGACTAGGAAATCACTAATTTCTGCCCAAAGCTCTGGTGAAACAACCTTTCTCCATGCTCTGGGGTCCATTGTCCCCTCCCCAGAACAGTAATAAAGATCACAGCTTTTGTCTTATTTTGTAGACTGCCCCATAGCACTGTTATTGCAAAGCTAGGTGTCCTTGAAGGAAATAAGGGTAGAGAAAAAGGGGGAAGGAAAGGAAGAGAGATTCTCGGTTGATGTAGGTAACCCTCAATTTAATTTCTAGATTTTAAATTTAAATTCTTAAATAATTTAATTTAATTTCTAGAGTTAGAACTCTTCCTGAGTTGGTGAGATATTAAATGTCTTAGCCATGGTCACACAGTTCTCAGTGTCAGAGGCAGAACCTGAATGCAAGTTCTCCTACTGTTAAGACAGCCCCCAGTCACACTGCCACAGTGTCTCTTTTATATTTATGGAACAAAATACTCTCCTTGCAACAACTCTATGTATTGGATATTGCCAAGTTTTGCTGTGCCTATTTTACACTAAAAGAAGTGAGGTTAAATGACTTGTCAGTAGTAAGTCACAGCTAGTACTTGAACTTGGGGCTTCCAATTCCAAGTCTGATATTCTGCCTTTACAGACATTACAATTTCCCCTTTATTCCTCTGGCCTGGAGCCAGGTCTTTCAGGGCCATTGCCTCCATGCTTTGTCATTGGGGTGGATGAGTGGGAGAGACAATAAAAAAACCCGGCCCTTGTACCCTAAGCAGAGGCTTCCCACTGAGACACAATTACCAATAAAAAAATGCCTTAGTGCATAGTGACTCAGTCGAACTCTTACCTCTTGTTTTCTACTTATAACCCTCATCAGCCTGTTGTAAATTCCCCAAACTCAACATTTTCCATTATAAATGTGTCTGAACTCAAGTAACCCTGAGCATTTTGCAAGAAACATCACTGAATCTGAATGCCATCCAGACCTAGATTTCCTACCCTGAGCTATTATTTCATTAGATGATCACAGGGAGTAGTTCTTTCGCCAGTTTGCAAAGCAGACATATCAAAGATTCATCTGTCTGGTGGCATTAGTTACATTATCCCGAACCATGTGTGATGCATCGTAATGGAATGTGATGACAAGGACCGGATAAGATAGGGCAAGCCATTAGCTACGTCAGGTGAACATGTTTGACAGCTGGCTTATATAGCTTCCATTTCACATTTTACATGGATAAATAAACTGCACTTTCTCATTTGTTCAACCGTGGTGCATATTACAGGTAAATGAGAGGATTAAAATTAAGGATGGGAAAAAAATAGGTTATCCAATCTATTACTCCAGCCCTGTCAAGTCAGTTTAAAACTTCACTATCTCCTTCACATACCAAAGAGCATTTGCAGCACTTGGGCTGGGTATCATCTCTCTTCTAGTAGCATGAGAGAAGCTGTCTGGAGGTGATATTCTCTCATTTGAATATTCTGCTTCTTTTCTATAGATCACAAACCACATTCAGCATAAGGACTCAATTACGTTTTGCAAAATTTGCTGAGCTATAACTGCATCTTTGGCATTTTCTGCAAGTAGAAAGACTTAGTTTGACCAATTGCAATTCAGGTCTCAATAGTAAAGTTTGTTTATTTTTCTCATTGATTCCTAGAAACAAATTCGATTAGTGAGTTGACATTCAACTTTCAATAAAGAAGAAGAGTTTTGCTCCTGGGGACTCTCTGTTGTCAACAAAATTTCGCTTTAAAAAAAAAAAAAATAGCTAGAAAGAGCCCTGGCTTTGAATGAAAAGGTCTGGGTTTGAACCAGCTTCGCTCGTTAGAAGCAGTGGGCCTTAGGTGAAGTTTAAATTCTTTGTCCTTCAGTTTCTCTATATGTTAAGTGAGAACTGTCTAAGGAGCATCTAACAAAAGAGAAAGTCCAGTTTATTTATCAGGTAAAACCTGAAAGGAAAGCTTTCTAGCCAGCTGTCAGATGTTTTCACTTGAGGTACTTAATTGGTCATCCTATCCTGTCAGTCTATTGGTTCAATTATCTCTAATGTTGCTTCTGCTTCTGTGATCCTTTTCTGCTCTATAATGGCACCTAGCATCAAAATTCAAAGTGTTTTTTATTTGTTTGGTTGGGTTTTTTAGACTATGTTACATACTTTAGCCAGTAAATATTTGTTTTGGGGAAAATGAGTCATGATGATTCCTAGACATTAGCTGAAGGAAGCTGGAAGATTTGTGGATATAAACTAAATATTTTTATGATATCAGAAAGTTATCTAGTATTAACCAGTGCTTTTGTTTATGTAGGAGTTCTTCAGCATTTCATCTAAAAGAGGCCCTTATTGACTGTCGTAAAGAGTGAGTGAAAGATTGTCGTATCCATTATGGATAGCCCACTTGAGGCTAAATAATGTAAATCTGGAATAGACTCAGAAGGGTGCCATGACTTTCTCCACCTACATTTAGTAATGTTTGTTAGGAGCAAAGCCAACAAATAGAGTGATCCAAGGTTGAGGCTTGGCAGGGCACAATAAGCAATTTGATAAGGTGACAAAGGACTCAAGAGAAGAGGATGGTGAATTGGTTCACCAAGGGGTCAAGATGGAGAAAAGAAATGTAGGGGAGATGGCCCGAGAGAAAACTGAGGGGATGAAGGCCTGGAGGGATGTCAGCAATGGCAAATATAATTTTTATTGGGAGGAAAAGGAAAATCAGAGCTAGCTTTATCTTTACCAATGTGCTTTTCTCTTTGTTACTTGGTAACTGTATGTCTTGGGGAAAAATCCTCAAACCTCTCTGAACCAATTTTACTGTGTTATCTCATGGAATAAAGATTCTTAGTACAGAATAATACAGGATAAAATAGAAAATGTTTGTCAAGAATGTGCCAGTAATGCAACACTGTACATGGGAATAGTAATCATCATCTCCACAATTCATGTATCTGTTAATACTTTGTCATCTACCAGTCCTTCTTTTTCTTTCTGCGCTCTTTTTTTATGAGATCAAATAGACCCTCACTGCTGCCAGACAATTCTGTTATACCTCACTTATGAACTCACTTATTAACTCACCATCCCACTGTCCAAACCTTTTCATTCCTCCTCAGACCTCCCATGACTTTACCTCTCCCCACCCTCTCAGCTGAGACTTGTCTCATATTTTGTAGAAAAAAATTTAAACCATTCTTTGACATTTCCCTCTTCTCTTCTATTCTTCATCTCATCTCATTCAGATACTTTCTGCCACCATCTCTATCTTTACCCCTATCTGACAAAACGAGGTGGGCCAACTCTGTGCCAAGGAAAACCTCTTGCCTCAAGCAATCCTGTTACCTCGTGTGTCCTCTAGCAGGTTGCTCTCTCTATCATCACCACTCTCTCACTTAATGTTAATCTCCCCCTGTGTGCTGGCTGCTTTCTTACCATCAAATTCAGCTATTCCAACTTAAAAGCATCTTTTAAAATAATTTCTACCACATTCTGTAGCAATATTGCAAATAATTAGAACCTTATTGTCATAAATAATTGCAATTGATCTTTGAATATTTTTAAGCATCTCTGCCAAGCATGAAGAACTAATGACATAATGTCTGTATTATTTATTAGGTTGTACAAGCTCTGCCAACCACCTCCCCCTGCTGGAGAAGAATGAAACAGTATTGTCAAGAAGAAGGCAAAATGGCTGCTTCTGGAATTATGGACCAGAAACCAGGGCTTTTCCCCATAAATCATGTCTTGACTCTGGATTAACTTCCTGCTTTAGAGAAATTATTTGTTTAGAATTTTTTTTTCTCTCACTGTTACTTATTAAGAAAAAAGAAAAAATCTCCATAGATTTTGGAATCTAAAATTCACAATATTCCTCTTGCTAGAATGTAAGTAACTAAAGCATTCTGTTGCTTTTTAACTTGGGAAATTGACACTGGAAATGTGTTCTGTTTCCAACAGAGAGCTCAACCTTTGCAAATCAATCTCTCATCATAGATTAGCATCAAATAACAACTTTTAAAAGATGTTGCCATTCATCCTTGAAATTTACAGAAAATCAAAGAACATTTCAAATAACAAAGCTGTTGAATACACTTTTTTTTCCCATTTCAACCTAGTGAAGACATCAATACTGACAATTTAGGCTATTTCAATTAACTTCATTTTTTTTTAACATAAGGACTAAAGTAATGAACAATTCTACTTTATAGAATTTGATGACTAATCCCTTCTAAATGCTCCTAAATGATTTTTCATTTTCCTTTTTGTAATTTGGGAGTTGAGGATGGGAGAAAAACAATATAAATTGAAGTGCTTCTAAAAGAGAAGTTTAAATATTTTGTAGGCTGTGCCATTATCTTCCATCTTCCTTAACATTGGAAAGAGCATATCCATTCCCATGGCTGAAAATAGATCTTTCATAGCTCACTGCTTTGAACCCTCAGGGTTCTATGGGAGAATTGATAATCTACACCCCAGGATACCTCCTCATCATTACTTTCGTATGCTTGCTTTATGTTCATTGACATCACCAACGCATTCTTTGCCCCAGCAGTGTTCATGCCTTGTTTGATCTATGTATATAGATGAGACACATTGTCAGCAAAGGACAAGCCTTGGAGTCAGGAGGACCCAGATTCAAGTCCTGCCTCTAAAATGTGCTGGCAGATCACTTTATCATTCAGTGACCCCAGGCAACTCTCTTAATATTATGATATAAATGAGCGGCAGATCTGTACTAGTGAAGGGAACGTTCATGTTAGGAAGGGATTCCCATAGCAGTAAAATCATTTATCTGGACCCTCCAACCTCCAACAAAAAAAAAATGTGTTGGTGAATATGTAGAGAAGTCTTTAACTCTCTGCTGTATAATTATCTTCCAGCCTTCCTACAGGACCTGAGTGTTGGGTGTGGGAAGGCGGATCAGTATGAGGAGGGAAAGGTAGTGACAGAAATAGGACAGGGAAGAAATTTATGAACTGGGTTTTTAGAACTTAGCCTCTTTTACAAGGTGGTGGAGAGCTGAAACACTTGATTACCACATTCCCACCTGCCCCCACAGGACTGTTGCCCATAGGGACTCCAGGAGTGTTAAAAAGCTGTATTGTGATTGTTTTGGTATCACAATATATGTCACATTTGTAATAATTTTGTGACCTTTTAAAAAATCGTTCAGATCCTTCATAATTCTTGGAAATGTTTTATGTTTAGTATTGTATTTTAAGCTATACGTAAAATATGTAAGGTTTCAATTTAGCAAAGTGGTTTTGGTTGTTGGGTTATAAGCCCAGTATTACTTTTTTAAAAAAATTCACAACTTTTAGAATAATGAGTTCATCCTAATGGGTTTGTGATTGTTATTCTGGTTCTGATTAATTTATTTATGTAAAATTATTACGTATTCTAAGCACATAAATAGAAACATATCTTCTGAAATTAAATTTTACTTGTGAGATGTATCATCATTAAAACATCATTATTAAAAACAGCTACTATCATTAGCAATGAGCTTGATAAAAATGCAATATGATTCATGTGGAAACATATGCATACATATACATACATGCACACATATGTATTCTTACACCAGTGACATTTTATTTTCCATAGTTAGGCATGGTGGGAATTTTTTATATAGCCACTGAAATATATACATGTTAATAGGGATTTTAAAAAAAACTTGAAAATTCTGTCAAATTATTTTAGTAAATATATATATGAAAAATAAAACTTTTAGCCATTTAAAAAAATGTTAATGTAATTTTATAGAGATAGTTGTCAGTAATAATTTTCTACTGATTTTAAATATACATATATGTATAAACCTAATGATTACATGTGGCAAATGTCACTGAGCCCTTCATTAGCACAGTTGGATGCATACATGTAACAAAAGTCACCATTAAATTAGAAGACAGAATAATAGTCAGAAATACATACTTCTACTTCATCAGTGGCCATTCTATTATTCTGGGGATGGTAAAGAACATTTGAATTAAATTGGTTTTAATTTCTATAATATTTTGTTTTCCTGGACAAATAAAAATATCCAAGAGCCTCTTAACCTACCGTGTTGACAATTAATGTTCATCAAGGCCAGCAGGTTCTTCTCAAAACTTTTCGTAAATCTGAGATTCCTCAATATTGTGGCCATAATATTGTTTATCAAACTGTGACGTGTCCATGGAAGATAATAACTATTACACAATAACTATTTACATAATTAACAGACTTAGTTTTGGAAAAGGTAATTTCTTGCTAAAATATATTTTAAAAACATTTTGTAATTCTTTAAAAATGATGGTGTTAGGGAGTTATGCATTCAAATATATATATATATATCAGCATTATTTGTCACTGCAAAAACACACACACATTAACTGGAAAAACTACAATATCCAGGGATTGACAGCTGGCCATATATAGTATGCTCTATATTGTGATTCAAATCAATATGTATGACGAATATAAAGATATCTAGAAAGTGGGATATGAAAAAATACAGAGAAAGCCAAATAAGAAAAAGAAAGTGCTTGTTGAGCGTAATTATGTAAAAGTCAAAATGAGAGGTAGATGGGGGGAATAATTGATAACGTGGACATTTTATAAGCTAAAATTCTTGTATTCAAGTGTAAATAGTTATAAATTATTTTAATTGATTTCATTGACATTTCAAATAAATAAGTAAATAACTAATCTAAAAATTATATTGTGGAAACTCTTACAATGGGGTAAAAATGTACTCTGATAAATATAAAGAAATAAAGTAAGGAATTTCTTCCCTGTAATAAGCATCATCCACAGTATAATTAGATCAGCAATACTGTAAGTTTACATTCTGTCTGCCCTTTGCCTCTGTCCCTTCTAGTAAACTGAAGCTATTGCTAGAACATTAAAAAAAATCTTGCTTCAGAGGAGCAATGTATTTATATACACACCTATGTATATCTCTCTTAATTTCAAGGAGGGAACTAGATAGCAGGAAGATTTGAACATTTATATTAACAAACCAAGAGGGGGGAATGTATTAGAAGAAATTTCCAAGTGCCTGACAAAGTTATCATTGGGAATTTTTCTTACACCAATGTGAAAACATGAAAAATTTGAGGAGGCAGGAGTTCATTATTGACATTTACTGTCATGAAAGAGGTTATTTTTGTACTTCAGGTTGTGTTAATGACACAAACTTTATGTTTAAACTATGATATATCCTTAATTTTGATATAATACTAGTATTCATTGATTTTAAAACTAAAGAGTTTTACAGTGGTAATGCAGGTATTATCTCTTCCATTAGCTTGTGACCTTCATGAGGACAGGGACTGTCTTTTTGTATTCCCAGTGCTTAGCATATAGCTTTGCACATAGTAGGTGCTTAATAAATGTTTATTGATTATATTTTGGAAAAATTGGCTTCATAAGAAGTGAGATCATGTTGCCAGATGCTACTATGTACAAACACACACACACACACACACACTGACACATATGTACATGCACATTTTAAGACTCCAACCTGACCTATGGTTTTTAACAGTGTTGGAAATTCCCAGTGAATTACTGTCTTTACCAGTGTAGATTGGTGACTTTCCTGCCACATAACAGTTTTAGAGAATATCTGGGTACTGGCATGGCCAGTATATATCTGAGGTGAGACTGAATTTCAGACCTTACTAAATTACAGTCTGGCTCTCTCTCCACCACTCTCCACTGCCTCTCTTTTATGTGCAATAAAATCTCATTATTTCTGATAATTGTACATGGATTTCATAGCCCGGATAACATGAATAGCAGCTAAAAATCTACTTTACCACGATTTTGGCAGTTGCTAGGGGGCAAGATAACTCAAAAGCATAAACTTTTTAAAAAATAATTTTAGCATATGAATTATTTGTATACAAAAAGATTACAATTCTATACGTCATCTGTTCCTCCAAGCAGAACCTCAACTTCTAAACATTTTGTTGGCAGTTAGGTACAAGAAAGCACTCCAAGAGTACAAAGTATCTCTTGTCAAATGTTTTATAATTAGGACATTTCACTAATTCAGGAAAGCCTTCTGTAAGATGAGAACAATTTCCCTTTATTTTTAATAGTCTTTACATGTTTAACTTCCTAATACAATTGAGCAGTAATAAAGCTATTCTTTTAATCAGCGAAATGTTGGAGCCATGACAATATATTGCATTGCATTTCTATTACAGCCTTTTTTCCAAGGTAAAATTTGGCTTAGCCAGCTTGTGAGGCTGCTATATAGATGGACCCATTTGCTGGGTTAGTACATGATTGGTACTACAATTTAAAGACTGGGGCAAATAAAAAAAGAAAGAAAATGATTCTAAACTGACTTGTCACTGTCAAAATTTAGTTAAAAAAAAAACAACCCTTTACTCCTCTCTCTTTCGGTATTTGGGAGGATAAAGTGATGATAGACTAGATTACTGCCCAGGGGAGTCTGTGTATCTCTGGGCCAAGGTTAGGCCACCAAGACAATACCTTTTTAAGGTACTGGACATGCCGGTCCTGTGTATACAGTTCGCTGACAGTCATTAAAGACAAACAATTGTCTTTTTTTATGGTAGGATAGTTTTGTGAGTTAGTATCAATAATCTAGCTAAAACGTATATAGGACATTTTTAAAACATTCTGCCTATGCAGTAACGTTTAATTAAGCAAAAGTCTGGTTTTAAGGTTATTTAGAAAAATGCTGAACCCTTTCCTTTGTCATAGAAATCTGATTTTCATCATTCTGGGTATGTATGTAAAATATGTATGTATGCATACTTATATGTGTATATGTATATACATACATGTGCCTCTATATATAAATTCACCAAATGTTTTTATTTTGAGGATGTATGTTACTGACAATTACTCCCCCTTTGAGATACTGGGTTGTCACTAATGATGTATATACACGTACATAATACGATATTCTGGTGCCAATTGACTGTTGCCCATTGGATGTTGTGTGACCATCTGTTTTTCTTCTTCTTTTCTGGTGAGACCTCTCTTTGTATAGAAGGGACTTTGATGTGTCCCCTAAAGAAATGGTAAAGGGTCAAACTGTTAACTTTGTAGGAGATTTTTGTTTAGTGATTGGAAGATTCTTATGGAGTTTATCATAACGGATGAGTAACTAGATATGATGCTCCCAAGCCAGTGGGTACGGTTTTCTATTCTGGATGTGTTATACTTACACATTCTTGGATGCCCCCCAACATCACTTGAGTATTATTGATCACTCGTGTTCCTTCTTAGTTTAAAACAATTATTTTGCAGCACAGTTGCATGGTAGCACTATGTATCTATACTGAATGAAGCCAAGAACACTAAGTTTGTGAAAGCTCTGAGGAAAAATGCTTCAGTTAAACAAGTTATGTGTTCAGATAAATATATTTTTTGTAATGCCTCAGTAAATATGTAGAGCATATATTCTGCTTTTAAAAATATTTTTATATGCATTCATTTACACCAGGTATTCATTATTTTAAATATTAAATTCCCAAATACATAGGGCTTTGTTTTAATACATAAACATGTCGATGGATAATTTAATAGTAAAATTTAATAGTAAAATTCATTGAAATGTGATTCTAAAGTACAGCATTTTTGTGAAGTATTAATGTAACATACTTTGATTCACTAACTGATTTTTCATTGGAATTTTTCAAAGTTCATTATATTGGATATATGATTTATTTTTTTAGGCTACAGTAATGACTGGAATAGTAATCCTATGTCATAAAATGTCAATAATAAAGTAAAAGCTTAATGCATAAAATAAACACTGAAGAAGCTTATTCATATATATATGAACGTGTGTACACATACATTGTTTATGTAGATATATAATTTCCACATAGTCAATTCAAACAACCAGTATTTGCCAACACTGGGCCAGGCATGTTTGGGGATCCAAAGAAAAGTTAGGATAGGTCCCTATACAAAGCATTTGTAATGTCATTGGGCAGACAAGGCATACAAAAAGAGCATTTAACAGTACAAGGCAGAATAAGTGTCATAATGGTGTATAGAGAAAATTGATATAAAAGGTCAGTGAAGTGGGAAGTAAGTAGGGAAATAAAGTAGTAAGTGGGTCTCCAACCTGCATCCCAACAAATTAATCAACAAAAATTCAAGTCCCTTCTATGTACAAGACAGTTTTCTAGGTAGTACATGAGCTATAAAAAACAGGAAACATATTCCTATCCTCAAGATGTTTGCAATCTGATGGAAAATGCATCATGATACAGTGGAGAGAGAATTAACTCAATTCCAACTATTGGATTTGAATTAACTTACAAAGACAGGCCTAGTGTAGGACCTGATAAAAGGTACTAAATATTACTTATTTATTAAAATTATCACAAAGTATATACCTATCATCCTGATTCTTTTAACAAAGTCGTGCAATCTGTCCCACATCAGAGGAAAGGTATCTTGCTGATACACAGTGTATTAAAAACCACAACAGCACTATTGCAGACTACTCAACATATATTGTAAGAATCAGAGGACCTGTGTCCAAATTCCACCTCTGATACTATTTGTGAAAACTTGGGCAGGACAGTTAACCTCCCTGGTCCTCAGTGTCCTCATATGCAGAATTAAGAAGCTTGAAGGGAAAAAAGATACAAACCTTTGAAGTTCCTTTTCAGCTCTAAATCTCTAATCCTAAAATTGACAGATTCTGCCATATTTCAATGGACACATAATCTCATTAATTTTGATATTCCAAAAATGCATATTTGAACCAATAATCCTCTTTATCCTATGTGACTAAAGTGCACTTTTTCCCATAAATGCTCCTTGAAGGACCTACCTAAAGTATTAGAGCTTCTCCTTGGTCTTTTAACATTGTGTGTGTGTGTAAATGCATCACTTGACTGTCCATCTGTAATCCTTTCTTCCTCATAACCGGTTGCCCCCTCCCTGCCCCTGCCCTTACCTTCCTGATTTAGCTTGCTTGGGCAGTTGTCTGGTGGCTGCAAAAGGATGAGAGGAGTGGTGTTCTCATGTGCTTTGATGTTTAGAAGCTTTGTTCCTTTAATCCTTTATCAGTAGGTTTTCCCTTTAGGTGCATTTTACCTATAGTGCCTCATTGCATTTTAAACCTTGAACCCTAGTTGTTGTACTGACCTGATTTGAGCCTGGTCCACAATACCATTCATACTTTCATCCAAGTCAGTTGAGGGTCGAAGAAAGGATCCCTGGGGCACTTCACTAAATTCCCTCTTTGAACTGGAGATTGGCTCAGTAATTGCTTCTGCCATATTGGTGTTAGATGCCCTTTTATCTCCGTATTGATCTTGGTTTCAATTACCTCTTAATATTTTTGTTCTCTTATTTCCAATGCATAGACCATTTTCCTTAGAAGAGAGCAGACACAAAATAAAGAGCTCCATTAATGCGTCATTGTCTTCTCCACTCTTGGCAGCCATCCCATCCTTTGTTCGTTAGCCTTCTTTCCCCCAGCAGAGATAAAAGGACCCTTGATGTCCTTCACATTTATTGCCACTGTCTAGTCATTCTGAGCTTTAACATTCATTCCTAACATTATGTTTACAGTACTGTACTTCATTTTTGTGCTTATATTCCATTATTTGCCCTTGCTTCTGGTTTCTATAAATTTCTTTTAAAAATCTAAGTTGATTAAATAATCTATGAATAACCTCATCAGTTCCTTATTTTTCTTCTTCATTAGAATCATCCGTCCTTGCACCTTCAGAATTTCATCTCTACTTTCATTATGGTCCAGACAAGCAAATCCTCACCCTGTTCCTTGTTCTTCAGTTCTGTCTTTCTGGTGGTAGCCCTAGTGGCTAATTCTGTAACTACTAACACCTTGCTGATGGCTCATGAGTGAGAAAGGATTTATTTATATTTTTCCTGATGATGATTTATTCATTTGATGGACACTTTAGTAGTTTTCTGCCAAAAAATGCAAGTCAGTGAACAAAAACGCATCTATTAAGTGCCTATTACATATGCCTCAGGCACTGTACTAAAAATTGGTGATATAAAGACAAAATTACTGCAAGATATTTACATGTTATGGGAGAAATAAGTATACAAATATATTTCAAATATATACAAATATATTTCTCAATATAATTTCTAATATATATATATTTACAATTCATTTCTCTATATTTTCTATATATACTCTGCATGTGCCTATGAAACCTCTATATTTTCTATATATACTCTGCATGCGCCTATGAAACCTGAAACTAGGAAACAGAATCACTTCCATTTGAACTGTCTTAGGAAGATTCTGAAGATCACATGGCAGGATTAGGAACTGAGGTCCTTGCTTGAATTAAACTGCCAGACATTCAAACTATGCTTCAGAGAACACAACTCTAATGGGCGGGCCACGTTGTTCAAATCCAAAATATACGCTTGCCAAAAAGACTATTTTATGGAGAACTCGCATGGGGAAGGTGATCACATGGTAGTCAGAAGAAGTGATACAAGGACACTCTTAAGAACTTTGGAACTGATTGCATGATGTGGGAGATACTGGCACAGGACCACTCAGCATGGAGCACCCACATCAGAGAACGTGCCTTGCTGTATGAGTAAAGCAGAATTAAAACAGCTCAGAGTATACACAGGATGTGCAAATTTAGAGTAACCACTCCAAATGTTCACATGGATTGTTTGTGCCTGCCCTGTGGTAGAGCATTCCAAGCTCATATTGGTCTGATAAGCTACAGTCAAACACATTGAGGCTTGATTTTATCATGGTGATGTCATTTTGGTCCTCTTCAAGAACGAAAGGCAATAACCAACCAATAACCAATATACATATGTGTATTTGTACGTATGTATACACACATATACTATCTATCTAGTATGTATATAGTAAATGCAAACATCTAAGCCTAGTTGAAGCCTACACTCCAGTGAGTATCTTTGTTGTTGCTTGGTCCTCTTTTAGGTATGTCCAACTCTTGGTGATCCATTGGGGGTTTTCTTGGCAAAGATACCAGAGTAATTTGCCATTTCCTCCTCCGGCTCATTGTACAGATGAGGAAACTGAGACAAACAGGGTTAAGTGACTTGCCCAGGGTCATACAACTCTAAGTGTCTGAGGCCAGATTTGAACTCAGGTATTCCTGACTTCAAGCCCAGCATTCTATCTACTGCATTGAATTCAATTGTTAGCCTCTTTACTTCTTTCACCTTTCCTATTCTCTCCCCAATGCCATTTTTAAAGAAGGTTCTTCCTATTTTCCTACTTCTCTGGCACTCCTTGACTATTCATTTAGAAAGAGCTTTGAACTGCTTGCCAGAAAGGTAATGCAATCTTATTTCTGTGCCATGAACTGAGAGAATAAGTATGTGCTATCCCCTCTCTATGTATAGTGGAGCAGCATTTAAATAAAGCATTCAGTCTGGTATGCTTTAACAGACAAGGACAAAGACAGAGTCATCGCATAAAGAACAAGCATGGAATGGCTAAGGGCACATGGGCAATCAATTTGTTAGAAAATATTACAGCCTCTAAAAATATATTGCTTCTATATCTGAATATAGAGTTGACTCATTTCTAAAGGTATACATCTCAGTGGGAAGAAACTGGGGATGGGTTTATGATTTAATGTGCTATAAAGGACAATAACTACCTTTAAGGATGAGAAATGAAGATCTGCATGCAAGTATGGTAGTGAATGCATTAAATAATGATATTCAAAGTTCAAAAAATCATGAGGGTGGGGAACTTAGAATAAACATTAAGATATCCTGGGAGAGAAGAAAGCTTTTTCACAGGCTATCCTGGTTATATAAAACATGCCAAAATAACCCCATGTCATTAAAATAACTTAGCAATTTTTGCTATTGTTGTAGTGATTATTTAAACTCAAAAAGGAGGTGCTATTGATATAGGGTCACTTTTTTCTTTTTATGGTTTCTTTCCTGATCATTGGGATGGGGAAAGTTAAAGGACAAAGATAGCGTTCATCTGAAGAGTCATAAAGGTCAAGTTCTTGGAGTAGGCAGGAGACTCTTACAATAGATGTCTTACGGAGTGGGGATCCAAGAGTGCTTAGATTTGTCTTACTTTTATCTCTATCTCCAGCACCTAACAGTTCCTGGTGGATAGTGACCATGGTATTGTAGACTCATAGTTGGGAAAGACTTTAGATATCATGCAGTCCAATCTTCTCACATTGTACTTGAGGAAACTGAGGTCTAGAGAGGGAAGTGAATTTTCCAAGGTCACACCAGTAGTAAGTGATAGCATTTAGATGTAAATTTAAACCCTCTAGAACAGAAGTTTTTAACTTGGAGTCTATGTACTTTAAATATTATTTTTGATTAGCTATATTTCAATAGAACTGGTTTCTATTATAATCCATGTATTTTATTTGACACATTTAAAACCATTCTGAGAAGAGGTCCATAGGCTTCACTAGACTTCACTAGACTGCCCTAGGTGTCAATGACATTTTTAAAAAATTTGAACCCTTTCTCTGACTCCCAACCTCTTTGATTGATTGATTGACATTTAACAGATATATCGCAGCCCTATAAAATTACTAAACATTGATCACATAATAAAGTTGCCACACTGGTTTTAAACTCTCGTCTTAATTCTTCTTGTCAAGGGATACAATCTCATGAAATAAAAGCTTTATTCTCACAGAAGAGGGACGAGATCTTTCTCTTGACCAGTTTGGAAAAATATGCTGACATTGCAGAGCTTTTTTCATAGATTATCTTTTTGGAGCATCACAAACAATATAGTGAGTTTTGTGCTGGTACAATCCCCAAGAACCTGTGACCTCTTAGATCTTACATGTCTGAGGTGAGACTTGAAACCAGGTATCTTTGACTCCGAGTCCATGATACCATGCTGCCTCTCTTAAAAAGGATGGAAAATAATATCATGTCAATCAGTATCATGACCTGGAGTTAGTGAGGCAGTCTGGTTTACTTGGAATATAGCTTATATGTATGTAAACCAAATATATTCATGTATATTCACCTTGGGCACATAAGCATGTGTGTACATATATGTATGCATTTGTATATGTAAATATATAGCTCCCATTCCCCTAAGGTGAGTGTATGCATCCAGATCTATTACCTGCCAAGACACCGGCATCATTTCAGGGAAGATTGAAAGAACCAGGCCTCCTCAGCTAGCCTGTTTTAAAGTGACTTACTCTGTCTCAGTGACATTACTCAATTTTTTGTATGAGAGCCAAAACAAGCACTAAGCAGAATTTTGCTGAAAAGAAAATGGAATTACAAGAGCACCTGGGCATCAAAGTCAGAGATAAAGACAAGTAGCTGATCCCAGAAACCATGATCAAAAATTACAAAATTAAAATGCATGTAAATTTAACAGTAACAGATGGCCCCAAGTCAAATTGTCTGACTCCACAACTATAACTGAAAAATGGGTCATAATGGCTAGACATAATAGAAATGGATTAAAACATATGGCAGATTTATTTTTGACATGACTATGGGGTCATGATGGAGCAACACTTGAAAGGAAGTGGATGAAAGATAGGGAGCTCCTAGAAAAAAATCTATTTACCTACTAAAAGAAAATGAAAATATGGTGATATTTTGTAAGACACGAAGGTAAAAATTGGGGGGAAATGTATAACTATATTACTATTACTGGTGGTAATAAAATTACAATTACACATACATATATGTATATATATGTTACATATATATGTTACACTTCAAATTTCATAATGCACCTTATATACATTTGAGTCTCACAAACCACCCAGCAGATATCATCCCCATTTTATAGATGAGGAAACTGAAGTTCAAAGACATCAAAAGAGGTCCCTGACTTCATCAGGTTCACATAGCCAGTACAAATCAATTCAATTCTATTCTGTAACTATAAACATAAAAACAAAAACAGTCCCTACCCTCAATAACTAATTTTCTACTGGAGGAAAAACACAGGTGCATGGATGAGAAAATGAAAAATCTACACAAAATATATACAAATTAATTAACTGCAAAAGACTTATGAAGAAAGAGGCTATCAGCATCCAGAGAAAGAACTAATTGAAGTATGTGTAGAATATTTTACATACATATAATATACAAATACACATATATACATATGCATACATATGTTTATATACACATACATATGTATGTGTGCATACACACCACACACATGCACACGCACATGCGCACACACACACACACATATATATATTTGTTTCTAATGATAGCCATCTCTAGGGTGGGAGAGAGAGGGAAGAAAAAAAGAAACTTACATGTTGTCTTTGTTGTATATTTGAAGGGAATAATAAGTTGTGCATAGTAGATTTGCAATTTTACGTCCAATCATCTTTTTATTGCACTATATTATGGAAATGCTTGTTGTATTCCATAAATTAATAATAAATCTTTTCCAAAAATTAATGCTAACAATACATCATTATATAGCTCTTTCCAATTGCTCAAATAGATTTACCTGTGTAGGTTTTTCTGGGGAAAAAAACCCAGCAACAAACTAGTTTAGGTGGGAGCACTTCTAGCAAATGAAATTAATAAAGTCCTGTTGAAGGAGGTGACACACACTGAGCCTTGAGGACAGATAGGAGCTCCAGAGGGCAAGAATGACAGGGGAGACTCTTCTTGCCATAGGAGACAGCCTATGCAAAGGAATTCCAATGCCAGGTCTTTCAGACTGTAGGTCCAATATAGGAAGGGGGTAGTGGTGGTGGAGGGAAAACTGAGTGGAATATAGAATCACAGAACTAGGGGTGGAAGGGACCTCTTGAAATCATGCAGTTCAGATGAGAAAACTGGCTCCCAGGGAAATTAATTTATTTGACAAGGTACCATGGGATAGTATAAAAGCCCTGATTCAGAACTGGTTAAACAATCACAGCCAAATTACAGCTATTAATGAGCTGATATCAGAGGAGGTCTGATATCAGAAGGCAGTGCCTTCTGCAGGGCTCTGATGTTAATCTGGTTCTCTTCAATAAGCTTACCATTCAATTTCATCAAATATAAACCTTTTATAAAATATCTGCTATATGTAAGAATAAATTAACTTGGATGAAAATGTATAGGACATCTGAATTTGTGGGCGAGATTATCTTGGAAGAGTCATTAGTCAATAGTTCATAAGCAAAAAATGTACCTGTCAGATCTGCAAATAAGGAAAGAGTTTATGACAAAACAAGAGATAGAGAGAATCATGGGAAGTAAAATAGATTATTTTTTGATTACATGAAATAAAAGTTTTTACACAAGCAAAACTAACGCAACCAAAAATAGAAGGAAAACAGAAAACTGGGAGGGGGGAATTTACAGAAAGTTTCTCTGATGAAGGTTTCATTTCTCAAATATATAGGGAACTGAACTAAATTTAGAGTGATTCTCTACTTGACAAATGTCAATGGATGTGAAGTTAGCTTTCAGAAGAAGAAATCAAAGCTATCAATGGTCACATCTAAATCACAGCTGATTAGAGAAATGCAAATTAAAAAACTCTGAGATACCATCTTTATACCTCTCTGATTGGTTAACATGACAAAAATGGAAAATGACAAATGCTGGAAGAAATGTAGAAAAATTAAGACACTAGTACATTGTCAGTGGAGTTGTAAACCAGTCCAGCTATTCTGAAAAGCAATTTGGAACTACCCTTAAAAGGTTATAAAACAGTGCAGCAGTACCACTTTGACCCAGCAGTATCACTACAAAGTCTGTATCCAAAAGAGATAAAATAAAAGGATAAAAGACTTATTTGTATAAAAATACTTATAGCAATTCTTTTGTGGAATTGGAAATCAAGAGGATGCTCATTAATTGGGGAATGGCTAAACAAGTTATGGTATATGATTATGACGGAATACTATCATGTAAAATGATGAACAGGATAGTTTCAGAAAAACCTTGGAAGATTTATATGAACTGAAGCAAAGTGAAGTGAGTAGAAGCAAGAGAAAATTATAAAGAGTAACAGCAATTGTAAGGAGTCAATGACCCAAGACAATTCCAAAGGACCCATGATGTAAAATGCTATCCACCTCCAAAGAGAGAACTGACGAACTCTGAATGCAGATTGAAGCATATTTTTTAAACTCCCTTTATTTTTCTTGTTTTATTTTGTTTGTGTTTTCTTTTGTAACATGGCTCAAATGGAATGCTTTTGCATGACTTCCCAAATATAATTGATATCAAATTGTTTTACTCCTGAAGGAGTGAAGAGGGACAAAAGGGAGGGAGAGAATTTGGAACTCAAAGTGTAAAAAATACTGTTAAAATTTTTACATGTAAGTGGGAAATATTTAACAAATATTTTAAATAAAATTTTAAAATATATTTTTTAAAATAGCCAATATCTTATGTGACAGGTACTGTTCTAACTACTGAGGAGAAAAGAAGAAAAAGAAAGTTCTTTTCCTTAAGGAGCTTACAATCTAATGTGGTGGAAAGATCATGTAAAATCTCCTGAAAAAAGCCAGCTGGGAGAATGGAGTGGAAGCCAAGAACAGCTGATGGAAAGTGAAGAGTTTAGAAGATAAAGATATAGCTCACAACATCAGTGACAAGAAGGATTCTAAATAGTATTTTCATAGATTGAGATGATATTCCAAATCTAATAAAATGAAATTGAGTAGTTATAAAAGTACAAGTTCCGTGTTTTTGTTTTAGTAAAGTGTTAGAAGTAGGATTTGCACCCAGGTCATCTTACTCCAGTGCCTTTCCATCACACCATGCTGCCTCCTTATCCTATTTTTTTTAATACTTTGTGAATATCAATGTAATATTTGGGCTATATAATCAGTCTACCACCTTTACAAGTAAACCACACCCATAACATCTTTTACAGCACTTATTAGGTATGACTCATCATTGTCTCAATGTTGCCATCACCTTACAATTAACTATGTATTTTCTCTTTGCTTTTAGCACCACTGAAGTTGTTACGTCCAACCTCGGACTTAATAAAGATGATGATAACTCGCATGTCTATAGAGCATCCAGGTTTGCAAATTGCCTTACCATCATTTTATGGCATTCTCACAACTCCATGAATGAGTCTTGAATGATTCTCACTTTACAGATGTAGACACTGAAATTCAGGTTAACTAACTTACCTAGGATCACATAGTTAGTAAGCATTCTAAGTGTTTGGGGATTTGAACCCAGGCTTTCCTGTGTCCATATACAGTTTTCCATTTATTATGCCAAGATGCCCCAATAGAGACTGTGACTTTAATGAGAACAAAATAATGACATAATGGGTCAGGATGACTCAGTGGAAATTTCTGAGAGCAAATTGATCAAATCCTTGAGTTCCAGACATTTCTCAGTGGCTGATGAATATATGCATATTTGAACATGCCTATGTTCCATTGATTGTGTATGGATTCAGAGCCATAACAATATGAGAAATAGAAAGATGGAATTCATTTGCTCCCCATGATGGGCTTTGGGTCAGAAGAGGAGATGACCTGTATATTCCTGGTCTTAACATGAAAAGCAAAGATCTGAGACTGCAGAATCAAACTCCATAGCAAAAACTTGAATCACAACACAAGAAACAGAAACATTCAGTGACCTTGAGTTTCAGTTTTCAAAAGACACTTACATCTAGAAAGAAATATATCTTCTTACTAAAACTGCCACTGTCCCAAATAAAAGGATGATCAAATGCTATTAAACTGAGTTCTCACATCAGCCTCATGAATCATGTATGGCGGCTAAAAGACATTTCCCACAGCTTTGCATAAACTCCAATAGGTGTCTCTGTGTTTTTCTTCCTCTGTGACATTGTGTTGTACATTCACTTGATCCTTCAGCTACAGATAAAGACCAAAAGCTCCTATCAAGTTTCAGCCTAACTGGAATAAAATTGTTATTCCTAAAACAAATGAAATTGTAGATTCTGTGAATTGGAAGGCATTTCTGATCTAGCTTGTACCTGAACAGGAATGCCCTTTGCAATATGCCCAACAGATTTTCCAGTTTCCACTTGAAGGCCTTTACCATCATCAGTATGCTTTTATTAAGCAGGGACTATAAGCCAAGCTCTGTACTCAGCCCTAGAAATACAAAGAGGTGACTCCCCCCTCCAAAAAACCCAAAACTATCTCCCAGGGTTAGCCAGGCCACCTCTGCAGAGCACTTATGTCTAGGAAAAATTTCCTTAGATTGACCTAAAATTTGCCGTGTTCTAGCTTCTCTCCATTAGGTCAAAATTCTATTGCCTGAAATCAAGCAGATTCATACTTCTGTTCTATGATTCTTTCAAATTATTAAAGGCAGCTGGCATTTCTCTGTAAAGTTATCTTTTCTCTAGACTAAAAATCCCTGGGTTTTTTTAGGCAATCTCGTAAAGATTTGGAGGTTCCTCCCCAGCCAGGCAGTCCTCCTCTGGAATAATTCAACCATTTTACATTCGACAAAGTGAACCCAACATTGGTTTTATTTAACTAGGAACAAACAAGGCAAGCTTACTATCTGCTGTAATCTGACTTTTATTCTTATACTAAGGCAATCTAAGACTACGTGAGCTTTTTGGTTATCATGTCATCTCAGATTCAGGTAAGAGTCCAATAAAACCCAAGTGCAATAATTTACAGTTATACCTATTTAGCATTATCTTATTACATTTGGAATATCCTTTTAATCTGTCGATATATCCTTTAAATTCTGGATGGAGCTAGGTAATATAGTGGATAGAATATTTGATCTGGAATCAGAAAGACTTGTGTTCAAATCCTGCTTCAGTCATATACTAACTGTGCATACATATTAACTGAGTCTGGGCAAGTCACTTAACCTCTGTCTGCCTCAGTTTTCTTGTCTATAAAATGGAGATAGTAGCACCTACATTCCATTGATGTGCGGATTAAATGAGGTAATATTTGTAGAATATTAAGTAAATTCTTGTTACTATTATCATATCCTTATTCTGTCATTGAAATTATGAGTTATCCCTTCCAAGTAAATCTCACCTATAAATTTGCATGCAATTTATATTTTCATCCAAGCTACCTCATTTTTAATTATAGAAGGTGTTTAATAAAGGTTTCTTTAATTGTTTTGAATGATAAGACAACTGAAGAGGACATTGAGCCCTGCATCGCCCCACTAGAGACTTTCTCTAATACCTTTTCACTAATTATTGCTCACTGCCTTCAGTAGATTAATAAGTTTTGAATATGTCTCATATATATGAGGCCCAAAGATCTCAATCTTGTCTGCAGGAGATTGAGAGAGATTTTATCAAATGCTTTGTAAGACAAGGAATACAGGCTATTCCAAAAGTCTTAGCCCAGTTTTTAATTTTTGAAGTATAAAGCTCCTGTAAGATTTTGGAACAGGCTGTACTGGCTAGAGAAATATTTTGATCTCTCAATTGACTAACTACATCAAAGAATGAAAATACATTGGTTTGGTGTGACCAACACAGCCTAGGTGAACTTAGGCTAGCTTTAAGTGATCACTGTTTTCTTTTCTATGTACTTATTCTACATTCATTTAGTCATTTGGTTCATATTTTATGCTTGGAATCAATGCCAAGTACTTTAGCCAATACAGAATCTTTCCTCTCCTTTTGAACATCATCTGTTGGTCGGATTTTCTTCTTCTATCCTTCATATTTCCTTAGAGAACCCATCAAATGATTTGATAAGGTACAATGACTAAAGTAGATAGTAAGTGAAGAACAAGGATGAAAAATGCTAAGAATCTACAATATCCATTTATATTAACATTAAGTTGACTTTTCCAATAATTGTAATAACCTATAGTAGTATAGCTTTAGAATTATACAGAAAAGAGACAACTATACTGGAAGACAAAAGATATGGGTTCCAATTATAGCTTCCATATTTACTAGCTGTGCAACCACAGGAAATTTACATAATTTCTGAGCCTCAGTTCCCATAGCTATAAAATGAGGAAGACAAATGCTTGGATTACCTACCTCACAGAGCTGTGAGCAAAGTGTTTTGAAAACCTTAAGGCACAATATAAATATATATCATTATTATTTCATTTGATCCTTATGATATCTTTGCAGCACAAGTTATCCCCCTTTTTTATAGTAGAAAGAATGAGAAAGCATTTATTAAGTGGTTTCTGTGTGCAAGGCACTATAAGAAACTGTATCCCAGGCAACTCAAGACCACACAGCTAGTAGACGGTAGAGTGAGGATTTGAAGTTGAAGAGACAACATTGAGAAATGGAAATTTCACTAAACTGGGGAGCAAGAGATCTGATCTATTAAACTACTATATGATCTTGGACAAGACATTTAACTTTTCTGAATCCATATAATGCTTACTATATCTCTTCATTATGAAGGATTGATCAAAGAGGAGTTAGCAGAGCAGTCCATTGGCAGTGTGGATCATTTTCTAGTGGGCTGGGCCTACCATCCATGATCCCTGGCAGGCCCAGAGCTAAAAGTCTGCCAAAGCAGCTCAGTGTTTTGGAGAAGCTACCAGCATAAAGCCATTTGTTGGGTTAGGTTGCCTTTAAGAGAGAGCAGCTGTTCTATCAGCCTTAATTGGCAACAGATGAGCAAGTGTGTGGATGAGGGTGGCTTAGAAGGTACCTTCGCAAGGTGAGTGAAAGTCTTAGAAACATGAATGTCAGTTCCGAGGTTTTCATTCTGGCCTTGAGAAAGCTATTTTTTCTTCTGCTCGGGACCGGTATGTTGAACTTAAACATGATTTGGATTCTCTCTAGGGAACCTAACCTGTGATTAGGAGGACAGGTTGAGGTGAGCAGCCCCAGAAAGGGGTGTAACACTCTTTTTGGTTTTTATTTTTATTGGGTTTTGCTACAAATAGTTATTTCACCATAAATTCACTGTTCATAGCTACCGAGTGACCCTGGAATGGTAAGATTAAACATTGGCAATGCTCTGCACCTACCATTTTTTTTTCAAAATAAGGCAGGAAAACCTGCCTATTTCTTGTCCTACTTACACAAGACCTGAGATAAAGAGACACATGGATGCACTGCTAAAGAAGGTTATGGACACTTTCCCCAGGTGTATTGGAAGAAAAGGTGAACAACTATACTTCTAGGGTTGCTTTAGGTTATTCCTACCTTGAACTAGGCAGATAGATTTGATGATGTATAAATGTTCTATTGGCCTTTTATTCTGAGACTTCTTTTTGTGTAAGGGTTGGATTAAGTGACCTCTGAGGTCACTGACAACCAGAATCTTGTTCAAATAGCGTATTGTTTGTTTAAAGAAAAACAATTGTATAAGATGTCATTAGGAAATTTATGATAGGAATACAAGACTGCAGTCATATAGTAAAGAGAAGATGGGTAGACTTGACACTCCACAAGGATACACATGATGTAAGGAGAAACCAAAGAAAGCCTCAAGCATGTTGGCAATCTTATAGGAAGGCATGGACGAGATTGATGCATGATGGGAGGACATGGACTGGTTGTGATTGATATCACTGGAGGGAACATCCAAATTGATGAACTCACTTATCCATTCGAGAGTACTTGAGTACCATAAATTACCCTTAGGAAGAAATGTTATGATGATCCATCAGAATCTTTTCATCAGAGGGCCTTCTTTTTCTTTTGTATTTGATCTTACCAATCAATGTCAGCTTTTTTTAAAGCTATATAACATTTTATTTAGCATCCAAATTGACTTGGAATTTCTACGCTTACCATAACCCAGTTGAGCGTTATTACCATCCCTTTGAGGCACATGTTATTGCAAAGCTCAAAAATATAACTTGCTATTCCTGCCTATGATGATGTAAATGTTAAGTTCCCTGTGAGAGTGGACAAAATGTCCTCTCAAGTAGAAGTGATTTTATGTAAATGAATCAAATCATTGTCAGTCAACCAATAGTTAGCCAGCACCATGAGAGGCTGTGTGCACATGCCCTCAGGGATACGGCAACACTGAGAACACAGTACCTTCCCTCTAGTAGCTTATAATAGGGGAAATAAGGCATAGACATTAATAGCCATGTTTGAGGCAGTATGGATGCCTACATCCAACTCATCTCGTGCGAGAATTCCTTCTGTAACTTTATGTATCAGCCAACAAGCATATATTAAAAACTGACTACAGAGATAGGAGTCTATTGTCTTGAGAAACCTAACACCGAATTGGTATTCAAGAAATCTAGGTTTGAGACCCAGCTCTGCTACTTCTCATTTGTTTAGTGACCTTGGGCAAATAATTAGGAGTTACAAAGGAGTTTGTTCCTTTCCTGGATAACCACAAAGGCCTCTTTTACCTCTAAATCTAGGATCATAGGATGTTCATCTGGAGAAAATTTAGAGTTAAGTTTAGACTAGTAATTTCTTTTTTTAGTGAGTCAATATGCATTTATTAAACACCTACTTTATGCCAGTCATTATGCTAAACACTGGGGACACAAAAGGAGGCAAAAGACAGTCTCTACTTTGAAGCAGCTCATGAGAGAGACAACTAGCAGGATTAAGAGGAAATAATAAACAGAGGAAAAGCACTAGAATTAGGAGGACTTGGGGAAGGCTTTCTGTAGAAGACAGGATTTTAACTAGGACCTGATGGAAGCCAGGAGGTAGAGATGAGGAGCAAGGCATAGATATAGACATAGATATAGGCATAGATATAGACATAGATATAGGCATAGATACAGACATAGATATAGGCATAGATATAGTAGAAGAAACCAGTCATTTCATTGATATGGAGAAAGATAGGTGAGGAACCTTTCTCTACTCATTAAGATTTGCATCTTATAGTTTTAGAGCGTTATCTGAGTCTCTGAAAGGTTTGCTCACATCTATGGCTTTCTCTTTAACCACACAATCACCATTTTAGTTCAAGCTCTTTTCACCTCTTGCTTGGATTATGGATTAACTGCCTTAGGTCTCCACTCCAATTCAGCCTCACCATCGCTGCTAAAGTGGTTTTTCTATAGTGCGGGTTTAGAAATGTAACCTTACTTCCTTTTCCCACCCTGCCCCACCCAACCTATTGCCTTAGGCTGAAACATATGATCATATGGCTTGGTAGTCAAGGGTCTTCACAACATTGCCACTTCTCAACATTCCATTGTTCTTGTAATTTGCTCCTCTCTATGAACTTCACAATCCAAATGTATTTGCCTACTTGTTATTCCTCGGGTATTTTTCTCTCTTTCATCTGTCTATTGGCTGTCTCCTACACCTAGAAGGCTATCTTTACCATCACCTTGTATTTCTAGGAATTCTTCTCTGGTCTTCCCAACTGGTAATGCCTTCTCCTCTGATACTACCTTGTGTGTAGTTGATATATACCTTGAATACATACATACATACAATTATGTGTATGTATATATCTTCTATTTCCCCCTCGCTATTGGAGTAGGGGAGGAGGGAGAGGTCAGGAAAGATGTGTGTAGAAGGTGAGGCATCAGAAGCATCTTAAAGGAAGAAAAGTATTCCATGAGGCAAAAGTGACCCTTCAGTCAGAGGTACTGAAGTGCAGGGAGGAATGACCAGATCAAAGGCATACAGACAGGAGATGCATGCTGTAGGGCCACTGACTGATGAGTGTAGGAAGGGAAGTAATAGGAAGGGAGGCTAAGAAGATAGGTTAGAACAGGTTATGAAAGTCTATCATGTGAATAATTTATATTGTATCCAATAGGTAGCCATGGGAATTTATTGAATAAAGGAATAAATTGGTCAGATCTGCACTTAAAGGAAATCACTTTGGCAGATGAATCAAAGTGAGAAGACACTCACTGCCTCCAGACAAATCTGCATGACTATAGCTGTGGAACTCTTGCCAATTTCCATTGGCAGTGGGAACCCTTATTCAAGAGGGCTCTAAACCAATAAAATCATGTTTGAACAAAAAAAAAATTGTTATAACCCTACTTCATTCTACTTAAAACTCTCTTATTCTGAGAGCTGTCAAATAATCTTGATATGACACCATTCTTAATTTACAGTAATACTAGGTTTGAAAATAATTGTTTTCCAATAAGGTGATTTGAACCTAGCAAATAACTCATAATAAGCATGAGTTTGTACACCCCATAGTCAGACCCTTTAGTGGGAATAATTGGACCCTGGAAAAATTCAAGGAGATTTCTGAGGTAGGATAAAGTCCTACAATTGGTTGAAGTTCTACTAGGAGGGGAAGTGACCCTTTTCCTTGAAAGTCTAACTTTGAGCCCTGGGTGTCTTCCTGGTTAGTAGGAAACATGGACCCTGGGAGAAAAGCGCCATGACTACTCCCAGGAGTCTGGGGATAGAGGTTTGGGAGAGGCCAGTGATAAATGATAGGGTAAGGTGCAGAGACAGGGGGAGGGGGAACATAAGGGAGGTCTACTAGCCAAGTATCATTACTCTGAACCAAAAGCTGGTTCTCTTAGCTCAAGTATTCTAAAAGGACAACCCCCCCAATCTAGAGAAACAAGATTAGTATGCTCTGCTAGGCTAATCCAATTAAACACTTACTGGAAGCTGCAGATAGATTCCTGATGGGCTTACTACATCTTATCTCCCTTCAGTTTCATGAAGTTGAACTTTAAAATAGGCACAGCTGCAATGAGAATGTCACAAGCTGAGCCCTAGTTTTGGATATATTTGGGACCCTCAAACCTTATCAGTGATTCAACTTAGACAGCTTCAGAAGCACCTTACATAAATTTAACCTTTAATATAAAACTGACACCATCCCCTCCCCACCACCCCTATCGCAGGGTAAAGATATCAAGGGTTGCCACAAGACAACAGATGCCCAGAAATAGAAAACAGAGACATTCTGACTTCTTCCCAGTTATCTTGCTTAGAGCACTATAGAAAAGCTGCAGATGTCCCCAAGTCAGGAACATGGCCTGATTCCCATATCATGCTCTTTCAGAGTCTCTGAGGGTTAGCTGGATCTGGCTCTTGCTCTGTAAACCACCCAAATCAGCTAAAGATTCCAAGGTTGGGATCAGTCTAATTATTCACTGACAACAAGAAGTTATCCATTCTCCTCCTTCAATATTCTTTCCATCACAGCTTCTGTGGATTGCAAGGAAAGCCAAAATTGTCCAAGGCTCTTTGCCTGGTTCCCCCATCTCCTTGCTAATTCTCAACCCCCAAGGCTTCTACTTATACTTCTAATCCTCTGGAGCAACAGAGAACTATTTTTTTTTTCTCATACTGTATATAGTAAGGCCACATATTTTGGTAAGAAGAGGCCTAGATTTGAAATTAGGAACATTGATCTGAAATTCTGACTCAATTACTACTTGTATGAGCTCCTAGTGGAAAGTATGTAGATTTTGAAATCAGATGATCTGGGTTTAAATCCTGACTCTGAATATTGCCTTAAATATGGGAAAGGTACTTAATGCTCCTTATGCCTCAGTGCCCTTTTTTGTAATTGGACAAATGTAATGTTAGTGTAAGTTAGTGGTGGTGTGGGGAAGAGTTAAAGATCTTCTTCACCCATTAATAGGCCTCAATACCTTTTGTTAATTTCTACTGAGGCACTGTGTCAGAGGGTCATACCCTCAGATTCTGAAGAATATATAAATACTCAGAGGTGAAATTTTGTTTTTGGGCTTGCTCATTGGAAGTGTTTGTTTCCCCAGACAAGACTGTGGGTAGCTGCTAAGGAGCCTTCTGGCTTTGAAAACCCAGATGTTGGTGCTTCTTTCTCTGGTAACTATGTATGTATATAATGGTCAGAGAGCTGGATCTGTCTGTTGATCTGTAATATATATATTGCTTATGGTCAGACAGTTGATCTGTCTGTCTTTCTTTCTCTGCTTATATTTTCTTTGTTGGTAAAATGCAATTAAAGAAGATTGTTGACCCCTCAAAAGTGACTTTTCTTTTAGAAAAGCAGATCTAAGAATCTGTGCAGCAGGCCCTCCTGTATATACCGGGGTCCTTGCTGTTACAAGTTGGTTATTCTTCATTCTCTAAAAGGATCAAAATGACATCATGATGCTAGAGTCAAGTTTCAGTGTGTCTGACTGTGACTGATCAGACCAATAAGAACTTGGAATGCTCTACACTATAGGTTGGGCACAAATAGTCCATGTGAATATTTGGGGTGGATACTCTAAATTTTCTCATTCTGGATTTCCTTTGAGCTGTCTCAATTCTGCCTTGCTCATAAAGCACAGCACCTTCTTTGATGTGGGCACACCATGCTGAGTGGGCATATGCCAGTGTCTCCCATGTCACACAATCAATTCCAAAGTTCTTAAGAGACCTTAAGAGTGTCCTTGCATCACTTCTTCTGACCCGAATTGGATGACCTCTGAGATCCTTTCTAGCTTTAGAGTTATGATTCTAAGTCACTTAACTTTCCTAGGCCTCAGTTTTCTGATGTGTAAAAATGGAATGGTTGGACTGGTCTCTAATGTATCTGTTCATTCTAAATGGATGTTTCTTTTCCACATGACCGAAGAGAGCTAAATGCTACCTCACAGATAAATTTACAATAAGGCATCCCCCATGCCTTCATCAATATCATTCAGGATTCCTTGGAATATATAACAACAGACGTGACTCTGCACAATGACCCTCTGATCATCATGTGAGTCTTCGGCTATCCCTAAGTAAATCAATCAAAAGATCAGCAAGCATTTATGAAGCACTTACGACTTGCTAGGTATTAAGCCAGTCAGCACCTCTTCTGCTGGAGCTGCTCCATAGACTCCTATCCAATGCAGTTTTATATGCTATAATTCCTTGATTCGACTCTACCACTTTGCCTGACAATACTCGTATGAGCTTTTCAATATGTGGCTTCTGTGTTCTTTTCCCCTACCACATAACACTGGAAGGCTTTCCTCATGAGCTGTCCTATGCCTCGGCATTGAGATGCCGCAAATGCCACTCCTGCAAAGAAGTGGAGGAGGTGTCATATTACTTTTGGAGGCCATGCCTGAAATTTTGCAACATTCAATTATCAGTTATTTTGTTGTGGTTGACTTGACACAGGCTAGCAGTATGAATTAACAATTTTACTTAGCTTTTGTAATGTGAGTTAAACATCTTCTCTATCTATTGATAGGCCTCAGGATGGCTATTGAGGGAGGCTTGGTTCCTATGAAAGCCCACACCTTTTGCCGATTGCTAATGAGGCACTGTGTCACAAGGGGTCATGCCCTCTGGCTCTGAAAAGGGTATGTGTATTCTGAGATGAGGTTTTGCTTTGGGTCTTGGTTTTTAGTAGAAGGTTCTGGTGCCAGATGAGACTCTGGGCAGCTGCTTTAAGAAGCCCCCTGGCTTTGAAAGCCCAAATGTTGGTGTTCCTCTCTCTGCTAATGATGTATGTATTGTCTGTAGTCAGACAGTTGGAAGCCCTGTCTGTTAGCCCTCCTTTTATTATTTTCTCTGTTGGTATATGTGTTTGATTAAAGTGATCATTGACCCCTCAAAAGTTGCTTCCCTTTTAGAAAAGCAGATCTAACAACCTATGCAGCAGGCCCTCCTGTGTATGCCAGAGTGCTCACTGCTTCAGCTTTTATAGATTGTAATTGCATACATTGCAAACAAATGTGGTTATGGTCCTAGTTTCAGTTTAGTTATTGTAATGATAAATGAGGGTTAAAGATCTTCTCCACCCGTTAATGGGCCTCCCCATTAAGGGAAGTTTGATTAGGGGATATTTGTTTTGTAGGAAGGCCCATATCTTTTGTTAATTTCTAATGAGGCACTGGTTCCAAAGGGTTGTGATGCCCTCTGGCTCTGAAAAGCATGCTCTGAGGTAAGGTTTTAATTTGAGGCTTACTCATTGTAAGAGTTTATTTGACCAGAAGAGACTCTGGGTACCCACTTAGGAGCCCCCAGGCTTTGAAAACCCAGATGTTAGTGTTTCTCTCTTTGCTAACTATGTATGTAATGGTTAGACAATTGGATCTGTCTGCTGATCTGTGATATATACATATATAAACATATATGTATATATATTGCTCATGGTCAGACAATTGGAAGCCCTGCCTGTTGCTCTTTATTTCACTATATTTTCTCTGAAATTCAGAGTGCTGACATTTTCCCCTGAACTAAGTGAATGATATTTGCACTTGATTAAAGTAGATTGTTAACCCCTCAAAAGTTGCTTGCCTTTTCGAAAAGGAGATCTAAGAATCTGTACGGTAGGCCTTCCTGTGTATGTCAGGGTCCTTGCTGATACAGTTAAGTGTCAAGATATTCCCTTGTCCCTCTTTTTCTCCATAGAGATGATGCTCTGGTGGTAGCAAATGCAGCCTGTATAGTTGGAAGAATATGCCAAGTCTGAGAATGTATTATGTTCTCTGTACTGGACATTTTATATAATAGTAGTACTTATAGTACTAGTGCTAGTAGTACTCGTAGTATTAGGGCTAGTAGGATTGTAATAATATTAGTAGTACTTTTAATACTAGTAGTGCTTTTAGTACCAGTAGTGGTGGTGGTGGTGGTGGTAGTAGTAGTAGTAGTAGTAGTAGTAGTAGTAGTAGTAATGATGATGATGACGATGTAGCTAAAATTCATATTGCATTTAGTATGTGCTGGGCCCTGTGCTAAGTGATTTATGATTCTTATGTCATTGGATCCTCACAGCAATCCTCACAAGTAGGTACTATTATCTATATTTTAGAGATGATATCCAAGGGACTGAAAACTAACATGTCATCAAGACAAAAATGTTTGTTATATAGAAGACAAATAAACTTCCATGCTCTAGCTGCCTATGCGGCAGGTGGCTGCTATATGCCAGCATACTCTAACCCCTCAGTGGGGGGACTTCCCTAGCTAAATTTTAGTTGTTATTGTCATTGATAACACAGTGTAGGAATATAAGCCTTGAAATCCTAGCTGCTCCCTCGGTTCTTCTTCCCCTCTTGTCACGTGGCCATAGTACAACACAATCATAGAGGTTGTTTCTATGCAAAAGACTGTGGCTTGTATTTATCTTGTCCTAATCTCTCTGTCAACCTCCAGGCTCATATCTCCACCTCCATCTCCATTGGGCATCTCAGACTAGGTGAAATAAAGGCATCTCATACATGCCATATCTATACCTGAACTCATCATTTTTCCCTCTAAAACCATTCCCCTCTTTCCTAATTTCATTATTACTTTTGAGGAAATAATCATTCTCCTGGTCTTCCAAGTTCATAATCTAGGTAACATCCTCAACTTTTCACTCTCACCCCATGTTGAGTCAGATGTCAAGTACTCCCATTTCTACCTTTGAAAAATTTCTTATATTCACCCCCTTCTCTACTCTAGTATTACCACCATCCTGGGGCATCCTGAACTATTGCAATAGTCTTCTGGTTGATCCTCATGCCTCAAATCTCTCTCCTTTCCAATTTATCTCAATTCAGTTGTCAAATTGATTTTCCTAAAGTCTAAGTGTGACCATACCAGGTTGTACCCTCCTATTCAATCAACTGTGTTAATTCACTATTGCATCCAGGATCAATATAAATTCCTCTATTTTGTTTTTATGATCCTTCATAACCTAAACTTTTGCTACCTTTCTAGTATTCTCCCACCTTATTCCCCCTTGTGTACTCTGCAATCCAGTAATACCTGCCTCCTGATACCTCCTACAAGATCTTCCATCTCCTAACTTTGTGGATTTTCACTGACTCTCCCTCATACCTGGCACTTTCTCCCTGGCTTCCCTGGCTTCCTTCAAATCTCAGTCCCTTCTATAAGAAGACCTTTCCATTCCTCTTTAATTTTAGCACCTTCCCTCTGGGACTACCTTTATCTCCCCCTTCATCCTGTATATATCTTGCTTGTACATAGTTGTCTACATGTTGACTCTTGCATTAGTCTGTGATCTCATTAAAAGCTGGGGCTGTCTTTTGCCTTTTTTTTTACTTCCTTAGCTCTTAACACAGTGCCTGGCAAATAGTAGGAACTTAACAAATGCTAGTTGACTGTATGACTATCCATAGTCCTACATGTTGGAAACAACCTAGGATATTTTCTAATACAAAGTGTTACGTGTTCCCTAAACCTAGACTCTATTGACTCCTCAATTCCTCCCTTTACAATTCTTCCTTCAAGTTTCAGCTGATATTAAATGTTCTCTGTAAAGCCTTCCTGGAAATATTAACAGAACATTTTCCTTATAATAATCCTGAAAGTTAAGATTCTCACTTAACAAACGAACAATCACTTCACTTCATACGATTCACTTCAATACAAAGAATTGTAACTTTCCTGAGTTTATAAAAAAGTAAAATAACAGAATAAATTAAATAAAATAAGTAAATAATAGAGCTAAAATACTAACACAGTCCTCCCAACTCCCAGACAGGTGAGAATAACAATAGCAACACTAATTACATGACACAATTATAAAATAAAAATAAGAAGAAATAAAGCGTTATATAGTGCTTCAATACTTGTAAAGTATTTTGCATACATTAGCTCTTTTGATCCTAAAACCAACTTTGTAAGGTAGATGCTGTAATTATCCTATTTTAGAGATGAGGAAACTGATGCTTAGAGACGTTTAACATTTTCCCCAGGATTACACACTAGTATTTGAGGTGAAATTTGAATTCTGATCTTCCTAACTCCAAGTCCAGTGTTCAGACACTGTGCCACCTAGCTACTAATGTGTTCTTGCTGTCATAACCCAGTGCTTTACAGTCCTCCAAAGGCATGACATTTGATCATTTCAAATATCTAAAGAGAACTATAATCGAATTACTTTGGTATTTGTATCCATTGATTCAGATAACAAGCAATTCAGACCAGCCCATTCTGTATGCCTTATTCAAATGTTTCCCAGAGAGAATCCACCAAATTTGCTTGTGGTCTTTCCCATTTTCATTTAGCATTATGAGGGTAACCATGGGATAATGTGACCATCTACCTCCCATTCCTCAGTCTTACTACATGGCCTTCATTTTTTTTTGCCATATTTTTTTCCTAGTATTTTTCAGAACTCTTCACTGTTTATATGTTATAGCCTGCTAGCACCAACCATGTGTAGCACCAATATGATATTCACAATGCCTACAGCAGCTATGAATATGTTGGCATAATTCTGAATTGCAAAATATAACAGATTCTCCACATGGAAGACAGAACAAAACATTTATTTAAACACCAGAAAGCCGAATCCCAACACTAGAAAGCCAAATCCATCATAGCAACAAAGAAATCTATGCACAATAACAATTCAGGGGGCACCACCATCCCCAAGCCTTCCCCCTGCTAGGGCCTTTCCACAAATGAACACTCAAAGCTCGCTGGCTGCTTCCTCTTTCCCCCTCATCTTTAACTACTTTGTTCAACTTCCTCTCAGCTCTGCTTCACCTTTGTTGCCCTGCCGCCCCCCATCTCTACCTGTTCGGCAAGTTCCTCCCACAACAGACTCATGTGATTCAGGCTTCCATGTGACTCAAGAAGGCCACATAGGCCTATTAATGGATGAGAAAGATCTTCCCATTATGCAAAAATACATTAACAATGCATTCAGCCCCAAGATCTTTTGTATCTATTACATAGATTAATGAGAGTTTAGGGATAACTGGAGTCAACATAACTTTACAATAACATAACAGAGATAACACAAAATAAGCACATAAAACAATATCTTAGGATGGGGCTTAAGCACAAACATCCCATCATTCTCTCCTTGAACGAATGGGGCCCAAAATTTTGGAGTAGGGGAAAAGGTCTCTTCTTCCATAGCAATTTCCCACTGAGATTGAACATAGAGCTGTCCCTGCCCCCAGAGGTCCCATCTGAGGGGTGACCTCTTTAGCTGGCATCCAGGTACTGGTTGATGCCAGGTCCAGGGGTGACACATCACAGTCATAGACAGAGGGTGACATCTGGCTGAAGCAATCAGGCATCTGTAGGTGGAGGGTACTAGCCTGCAGGAAATAAATCTAGCAAACAAGTTTAACAGACAAAAAAACCGAAGGAGACAATAACCAGAAGCAGGGTAGATACGGGGTCAGCTGGGCTTCTGGAGTCTATGAACGCACTATCATAGCTTCACTTGTACTGTTTTCCAGTTTGGAGATTTGGGGTCAACATTCTGACTAGAGAGGTGCTTTCTTTAATCTCAGCTGGGGTCTGGTCAATTTTCTATTCTCCCTGCAGAAATGATGAACTTGGATACAATGCTTTAAGAGGATCTGTAGCAGCAGTTCTTCGTTCCCTATTCAGTCTAATATCAAACCCCTTTTCTTGGCACATTTTGTGTAGTTCATTAGTTGGAATATCATCTATTATTCCAAAATCTACCCTTGCTGTCAGTAGAGCAGTAAACAATTATTTCTTGTCAATTTATTCTGACTTTGCATCCAATGATGATTTGCTCTTCTCTCTCAAGGAAATTTATCTTTTTCCCATTCCACTAAATCACTTAACTGTGAAATCTTATTCAGCACCTCCAAAAGAGAGTGTTCTCTTTTCCCAATTAGTAGAGTCAGAATTAGGTGCTTGTGAGCAGGAAGAGCCATCTTCCTAAGATATTTCTATGAGAAACTACTAAGGGGGTACCATGATAAGCTTCAGGGTCTCCCATCATTATTGCTGTCTTCATTACCTGCTCTTTTAACTTTCTCATACAGTCCCTAACTGAATATTCAGGTCTATCTCCACCAGGCCACATAGAGTCAGTGGAATACTGCCTGTTGCATCCCTACACAGCTAAAACTAACAGATTGTTGCCTCTTTGCATATGGTAATCTCTGAAAAGCTTGCTGTACAAAAGGATTCTAATATTATAAATTTCAAGCAATCTATATTATTGGTTGATACTCCTCCCGTCCCTACATCACTGATTCTCACCATCTAAGACACTAACAATTCTCCCATCCTTTGGGTGAACCAACTAAAAATATCTGTGATTTTCTGCTGATTAACAACCTCAGTTGCCTCACTAACACTGTGAGGGCCCCCTGCATCTCCTACTTTCTTCTCAGTATTAGGGGAATGTCTGCATTCATAAAAGCCTCTTCTTCTAACTTTGTTTCTTTTTCTTCTCACACATTCTCCTGGCAGTCACAAGCTGGGCAATAATTAGGCCCAGCCTATGCAAGATCTGCATGCACATTCCTTTCTGAGAGCTGAATTAATATCAATGTGTTCTACCACTTGAGACCCCCCCAGATTGCTCCTCTAAAGGAGATCCTGAACACTGTTGTACAGAAAGCTTCCCATGCAAACCAGCCAAGTCATTTTCCATCTGAATTTTCTTTTCCAGCAGCTTGTCTCTGTTTTTACACATAAGGCAATAACTTGTTAACAAGGCCCAGCCTCTCCTATGCACCCCTGCTAGTTCTTTCCCTGATTCTATTGGTATTCCTTGCAAACATCTTTCTAAATCTATAGATTTTCCCTTCTGTAGCCTCAATTCCCAGTTTTCCCAGAGCCCTGTGCTTTTAGCCCATTTTCTTGCTAGGGAGGAATAAGGTAAATCTGACCATCCTGGGATATCCATTACTCTCTCTAAAGACATTCTGCCTTCAAACAGAGGTCTATCATCTCCCAATCCCATTCTTGTTGCCAAATGTTGCACCAATATGATATTCATAATGCCTGCAGTGACTATGTATATGCTAGTGTAATTTTGAATTGCAAAATATAACAGACTCTCCACATGGAAGGCAGAACTAGAACATATGTTTAAACAACAGGAAGTTGAATCTCAGCACACCAAATCCATCATAACAATAAAGAAATCTATACACAATAACAATGCAGGGGGAACCATCACCCCCAAACCTTCCACCTGCCAGGATCTTATCACAAATGAACACTCACAGATCACTGCCTGCTTCCTCTCTCTCCCTCAGCTCTAATTGCTGTGTCCAACTTCCTCTCAGCTCTGTTGCACCTTTGTTGCCCCCTCTTCCTACTCTACCCATTTACCAAGCTCCTCCTATCACAGACTCATGTGATTCAGGCTTCCATGTGACTCAAGAAAGTCACAGAGATCTATTAATGGATGGGAAAGATCTTCCCATTGTGCAAAACTACATTAATAGTACACCGTGTGACTTTCCATTGCCTTGCATGGGAAGGTAAAAGTGTTTTACCCCCAGTAGGCTTTAGCATTTCATCCTGGAAACTATAGTAGAATCCTAAGATGGGGGCATAGTCAGATATGCATCCAGAATACTACTTTGACAACTGCATGATGTTTTGGAGAGCATCAGGGAAAGACCAACTAATTAAAAGCCTGTTGCAGTAGCCCAGGTGAGAGGTGATAAAGGTCTGAAATGGTGTAGTTGTCCTATTAGTAGAAAAAAGGAGACATGACAGATGTTCAAGAAATAAAATTGATAAGATTTGATAACTAATTGGTTATAGAGATTGGAGAGGGGTAGGGAGAGAGAGCCTGAAGATTCAAGGATGACTCTGAGGTGGTGATCTTGGGTATCTTTTAAGAACAAAGATTATGACCTCTGTTTTGGCATTGTAAAATTGGAGATGCTATGGGACATCCAAGTGTAGATGTCAAGCAAATATTGAGAGACAGCTGGAGCTTGGGAAAGAAATAAGGGCAAAATATATAGTTTCAGAATAAACCAAATAAAGACGATAGTTGAATTCATGCCAAAGGAAGAGATTTAGAGAGGCAAGCCACCAAATTTCTCTGAATTTTTCCATCCATAAAATATTAATATTTTCAGTACTTGTGAACTAAATCATTATGAAAAGTGTTTTTCAGGGAGGAGCCAAGATGGCAGAGTAGAAAGATTCACATGTGCTAGCTCCGAACCCACAGACCATAAAATACCTGTAAAGAAGAACTCCCAACAAATTCTGGAGCAGTGGAAGCCACACAACAACAGAGTGGAGGAGATTTCTGTTCCAGAGAGCCCTGAAAAACCAACACCAAAGGTCTGTTGTGCACCAGACCCAGAGCAGAGCCCAGCCCAGCCTTGGCCACGCTGCACTGAGGGGAGTAGATCCAAGCAGACTTCAGGGACAGAATTTCCAGCGGCCTTCAAGTTCCCTCCACCCACAGGCACAAAGGTCAGTGAGAGAGCCTGTTTGGCTGGCCAAGATGGGAGCGGGGTGTCTCCATAACTCAGGCCCCCTTGGGAGGTAGCAGAGGAGGCAGCAGCAGACAGGAGCTCTCCAAGCAGGCAGGAGCTCGTATCCATTATTGAAGGTCTCCACATAAACCCCCTGAGGAAACTGAGCCCTGTGAGGCGGCCCTGCCCCCACCTGAGCAGTTGAACTTAATCTCACACTGAATAGCAGCCCTGCCCACACCTGGGCATCTCAATTTAATCTTACACTGAATAGCAGCCCTGTCCCTGCTGAAAGCCCTGAGCTGGGAAGCAGCATTTGGATCTCAGACCCCAAGCACTAGCTGGGTGGATCTGGAGGTGAGTTGGGTATGGAAAGGAATCTCAGAAGTCAAGTGACTGGCTGGGAAAATGCCCAGAAATGGAAAAAAAATAAGACCATAGAAGGTTACTTTCTTGGTGAACAGATATCTCCTCCCATCCTTTCAGATGAGGAAGAACAAGGCTTACCATCAGGGAAAGACATAGAAGTCAAGGCTTCTGTATCCCAAACATCCAAAATAAATATTGAATGGGCTCAGGCCATGGAAGAGCTCAGAAAGGATTTTGCAAATCAAGTAAGAGAGGTGGAGGAAAAACTGGGAAGAGAAATGAGAGAGATGCAAGAAAAACATGAAAAGCAGGTCAACACCATGCTAAAGGAGATCCAAAAAAATGCTGAAGAAAACAACACCTTGAAAAATAGGCTCACTCAATTGGTAAAAGAGGTTCAAAAAGCTAATGAGGAGAAGAATGCTTTCAAAAGCAGAATTAGCCAAATGAAAAAGGAGGTTCAAAAGCTCACTGAAGAAAATAGTTCTTTCAAAATTAGAATGGAACAGATGGAGGCTAATGTCTTTCTGAGAAACCAAGAAATCACAAAACAAAACCAAAAGAATGAAAAAATGGAAGATAATGTGAAATATCTCATTGGAAGAACAACTGACCTGGAAAATAGATCCAGGAGAGACAATTTAAAAAATTATGGGACTACCTGAAAGCCATGATCAAAAAAAGAGCCTAGACATCATCTTTCATGAAATTATCAAGGAAAACTGCCCTGAGATTCTAGAACCAGAGGGCAAAATAAGTATTGAAGGAGTCCATCAATCACCACCTGAAAGAGACCCAAAAAGAGAAACTCCTAGGAACATTGTGGCCAAATTCCAGAGTTCCCAGGTCAAGGAGAAAATCTTACAAGCAGCTAGAAAGAAAGAGTTCCAGTATTGTGGAAATACAATCAGGATAACACAAGATCTAGCAGCTTCTACATTAGGGGATTGAAGGGCGTGGAATAGGATATTCCAGAAGTCAAAAGAACTAGGACTAAAACCAAGAATCACCTACCCAGCAAAACTGAGTATAATACTTCAGGGGGAAAATGGTCTTTCAATGAAATAGAGGACTTTCAAGCATTCTTGATGAAAAGACCAGAGCTGAAAAGAAAATTTGACTTTCAAACATAAGAGAAGCATGTAAAGGTAAACAGTAAAGAGAAGTCAAAAGGGGCTTACTAAAGTTGAACTGCTCACATTCCTACATGGAAAGACAATATTTGTAACTCTTGAAACTTTTCAATATCTGGGTAGTTGGAGGGATTACACACACACACACACACACACACACACAGACACACACACACACGTGCAAGCACACACAGAGACAGAGAGCACAGAGTGAATTGAATAGGATGGGGTCATATCTTAAAAAATTGAAGTTAAGTGGTGAGAGAGAAATGTATTGGGAGGAGAGAGGCAGAAATGGAATGGGGCAAATTATCTCTCATAGAAGAGGCAGGCAGGAGACTTTTTAGTGAAGGGGAAAAGAGGGGAGATGAGAGAAAAACAAGAAGTGTACTCTCACCACATTAGACTAAAGGAAGGAATAAAATGCACATTTTGCTATGAAAACCTATCTTATAATACAGGAAAGTGGGAGAGAAGGGGATAAGCAGGGTGGGGGGGTGATGGAAGGGAGAGCAATGGGAGGAGGGAGCAATTTGAAGTCAACCCTCTTGGGGAGGGACAGGATCCAAAGAGAGAACAGAAGCAACGGGGGGCAGGATAGGAGGGAGGGAAATATAGTTAATCCTGCACAACACGACTATTATGGAAGTCATTCTCAAAACTACACAGAATATGGCCTGTATTGAATTGCCTGCCTTCCCAAAGGAAATGAGTGGGGAGGGAGGGATGGGAAGAAGTTGGAACTCAAAGTTTTAGGAACAACTGTTGAGTATTGTTCTTGCTACTAGGAAACAAGAAATACGGGCAATGGGAAATAGAAAGTCATCTGGCCCTACAAGACAAAAGAGATGATGGGGACAAGGGAAGGGAAGGATAGAAGAGAGGGCAGATTGGTGATAGGGGAAATTAGAATGCTTAGTGTATTGGGGTGGGGGGAAGGGACAAATGGGGAGAAAATTTGGAACCCAAAATTTTGTGAAAATGAATGTAAAAAGTTAAATAAATATATTTATTTTAAAAAAGTGAGAGTAGAAAAAAAAAAAGAAAAGTGTGTTTCAATTTGGCACCAGGGTATGGCATTGGATTTGGAGTCACAGGACCTATGTTTAAAACCCAGTCCTTGTTCAAAATCCAATACTACCACTTAATAACCTATGTGACTTTGGGAAATCCACATAACCTTTTGGGCCTCTGTTTCCTCATTTATAAAATTTGAGGGTTGGATTAGATGAACTCTGCGGTCCCCCTTTAGCTTTAAACCTGTGAAACTGAAAAGTATTTCTTCATCAATTCCATTTTTCCATGAATATGAAAGACAAGGAAAGCCTGCTGTTGGAATGTAAGTTCCTTCCCTGAAGCAGGTAAGGATCCAATATCTCAAAATATAAGAATGTATGAATAAATAGATATAAAAGAAAACCATCCTGAAAATGTCCTTAGCAATTCATATTTCAGGCAACTTGGAGATCTAGGCAGACTTAGATATTTAAATATATCAACAGGATTCCAAAAAAGGAATTGGTAGGAGTCCCCAAAAGTCTGAGATCACAATTAGCCTTCTAAACAGAGCAATAAACTAAAAATTTATAAAATGGACAAATAGTAATGACTGAAAGCAAGGGTAATAGGTTTATGACATTAATTATATGCATACCAGTCTATGTAAGGCACAGTTTCTCTGCAAATGGATTTCTTCCTGAACTTCAAAATTCAGCAATATGAATTTGTCATTCCTTAAAGCAGAGCAAAACTTAGTATTGTCTCCAAAATTACACAATTATGTAAGTGATCTTTGTAAGCCATCTTCACAATTATTCACCTTGTTATCTTAATATACAAATTAGACCTAAATTTGTGTTCAGAACTGGAGTGAGGATTAGGTATGTGATACCAGACCTCGAAATTCATGTAAATGCTACCTTGACTCAGCTCTCAGACATTGGGCCTGACACAGAACCAAAAATAGATTTTCTTCTGGGCTTAACCTTTGTCTACCACCTTCTGATACTTAGAAAACTGGTGCTGAGAGTGAGTTCAATTCCGTCCTAAGGTTAAAGACCTCCAGTCTGAGCCTGGCATGATGGTGTTTAATAGACAGGATATGTCTATTGATACTTTCCCTAGTGATGATAGGATTCTGCAGAGTAGAGTCATCGACTTGCACTTTTCCCATATGAAAGTCTTCTTCTGCTACCTCTCCCATTGACCTCGTTACCTATGCCTCCTCCTCCTCTGCTCTCTGTTTTCATTTTGCCCTCTGAAATCCTTGCTCCATTACTGTGAAGCTTTCTTCCATACCAGTTCTCAGCTAGTTAGCTCAATAGTGATAGACTTGGAGTTAGGAAGAACTGAGGTCAAATCCTTCCTCAGAAGCTTATGAGCTATTTGACTCTGGGTAAATCATCCCTCAGGCTGTTTATTTATTTACAAAATGGATAACTTTACAGGGCCATCTTGAGGATTGAATAGGACAACATGTAAAGCATTTTGCAAGCATTAAAGGACTATATAAAAGCTGGCTATTATTTTCATTATCATTTTCCTTTGTTCGCAGAAACTTGACTCTTTCCCTGTATTTCTCAGTCTCTGTGTTTCTGTCTTTTTGTCTCTCTCTCTCTTTGTCCTTATGTCTGCCTCTCTCAATCAAAGATGCTATTTTCTGGCTACTCTTTGGTGTTCTTCTTTTCATGCCTCTTGACTCATTGGGTCACAAAGAGGCAACATATTTCTTGTTCCCATTGCCATTTCCAGATCCTACCTTTCGTACTCTCTCAGCAATCTCTCTTTCTTTTATTCTATCCATATATAGCATCTACTCCAGATCCTAAGAAATGTGATCTTCTGGTATCCAAATCACACTCCATCTTTCTTTCTTTAGAAAAAAATGTTTTATTGATGACTTTTGTTAATATATTCCGGTCATTTATGAAGGCAAACTCTCCTGAGAACCCTCCAGGTTGAACTTCTTTTATGATAAAGAAAGGAAATTGGGGAAAAACTTCCTATACTGTTACCACATCTGATAACATAGACAACATTCTGCCCCAATAGCCCCCTCTTCTCAGTGATGAGAAGGGAGGTTTGTTTTATTAACTGCTCTGTATCACCATTATTGATTTTTTTAATTTCAATTTGACTTTATTTTAGTGATTTATTTGTTGGCATTATCATGATAATTTTTTATGTTCTTTTGGTTTTGTGTATTTAGTTCTCCATAAGTTGATCCTTTGTTTCTCTGAATTTCTCATATTTATGGTTTCCTCCTGAATATTAATATTCCATTGTATTCACATACCTGAATGTTTCAGCAATTTCTCCAAAAATTGTGTGCATATTTTATTTCCAGGTGTTTGGCATCACAAAGCATTCCACTACAAATAGTTGTATCTTTGACTTTCTTGTGTTATATGTTCAGGAATAGGATTGCTGTGTCAAAAAAATGAATTGTTTAGTCATTTTAACTTCAAAATCACAATTTAATATCTAGAATAACTAGGGGTATCCACAGCTTTATACATAGTAAATTAGTATATGTGTCATTCCATGACCCTTCATATGGATTTTTTTTTTTTGCCATCTTTACCGATTTTCAGAGTATCAAAGTTCTTTGAGTTTAAATTTTTAATGATTTGGAGTATTTTTATAAATCGTCACTGATCATTTTCAATTTATATCATTTGACCATTTATTTATATGTAGTAGAAAGAGCACTGGATTTGAAGTCATATGACAGAATTCCAATCCTGGCTTTGTTGCTTACTATTTGTCCTTAGGAAATTCTCCTAATAAACCTGGGCTTCAACTATAAAATGAGAGGATTGGACTACATGGTCTCTGACGACTTTGCCAGCTCTAGAACTATAATTCTAAAGCAATTGTTCTGTCTAGACCTCAGTTTTCCATTCTTTATAACGATGAACTTAAACTGGATGATCTCTAAGTTTCTTTTGACCTTATATCTACAGAGCTGTGTGAAAGACTTGAAATAAAGTTTAAAAAATAGACTTATTGATATATGATATACCATATGTCTTTACACACAGTAAAAATTATTTAGTATGCAATGTGTCCCCTTCCTACTATAAGCACTTGTGTTATGATTTGCCATTGTGTTGACAAGATTTTGACACTATCTTTAATTCTTCACCATTAACCCACATATGACATTAGATAGTAAGCATACCTTTGAATATTCTATTTTTACAAATTTAGCTTTAATTATAGCCCATAGGTTTTCCAATGAGTTTTGAATAAATTGGATTCCCAGATAATAGCATGTTTATTTTTATCTCCTGGACAAATGTCTCAACCCCTAGTGATGGATGTGCCCTATGATCTAGCATCATGTTACAGTATTCCATCTTTATGTGGGAAATGCCAAAATTCTAGATCAGTTCTGCCTGTCAGGATACCAACATATTTATCAGAGGTTAAGATTTACAGAGGATAAGATTTACAGGCCCACTAAAAGTAAAATTTCCCCCAAACATTTGTGGGGGAGAATGTTTGACAGTTTAAATGAGATAATTACGTTTTACAGGATTATCTAGACTTCTCACAATGATCTTGGCATGACTTAGGATAAAAAAGTGAATTTCATCAGTAAGAATTACCTTTTTCCAGTCTTCAGTATTTATATTGGCTTAGCCATGACAAGCATTTTATTTTTCTTTATGGTACACAGTTAGTAGCTGTGTTTTAATTAGTCATCACTATTGCGGAATAAAACAAAACAAACTCTCCAGCTATCAGGTCTCTCTGAAGGATTGTTCTTGTTTTCTGAGGATTAATACATTAATAACTATTTCACAATGATAGTTTATCAATTCTTGATTGCGTTCATGTTTTCCTCACTTCCTTGCCCTTTTCTATAACTTGATTTTGTTTAATTTGGGGTTCAGAATACTTGGCTTTCCCAAAACAACAACCACTGCAGTATCTCTAATAACCATTGAAGTGTGTTCTTTAAGCACTACAGCCCTTGTATATTTATTTGCAGTAATGTCCACAAAAATAAATCCTCCTCAATTAAAATTATGACAAGAGAGAAAAATAAAATGGGTATGCTATGAAATCCAACACTTAGTTTATCAACCCTCCTGTTCATTTTTGTTAGGTTAATTTTGAGAAGCAGTTGTCTATGTTTTATAGTTTAGAATATTGCTTCATATCATACTCTTTATTATCATATATTATGTCTATGAGTTGTTTACTTAAACACTAATTATTCAGTGTTTCATTTGCTCAGTTTTCTTAATTGCTATTTCATAGGATTATAATCTTCCAGGGGCATGTTTATTATTTCCTTTAAAATTTTTATTCCTTTCATAACTGCATCATACCTTTCATATCTTCTATAAAAATACCATAGAATGCTGAGGAAAAATGCTTGTTTTTTACTCTTCTCTTTCAGAAACCATCACTAGCTAATCCAATCAAATTTTTCTAATAGTCTGTTCAGTGAGATATCTTCCTTTTTTTCTTTTGTGTTTATCCAGATATAAAGAATATTTAATTATTTTAGTATCACATTACCATCAGTATCTTTTTACAGTTTTCCTGACTTTTACTTTAAGAACTCAGATACTACATGGATATTGTTCATATATATTTAGTAGACGTTTTTCATCATTTATGGTTCATTTAAGCAACCCCTGTTCACAAAGGGTAGAGAGTAATCCTTTTATTCAAAAATATCTGGGTTCAAGCTTTTCCTCTGATACTATATGATCTTCTTAAGCAAATCACTTAATCTTTCAATGCCCCACCCCCATGCACAACTTAGAAGTATAAGAAGTTCCATAATAAGTGCTGATGTGCATTGACACAGGAAGTTTTCTAATTTGGATTTCTCTATACCAATGAAATCAGAGGTCCTCCCTAAATAGTATATTTAAATCTAAGGAATTTCCCTTCTTTGTCTCTATGGACATATAATATCAATTTTTAATGTGGCATTATTTGAACTTATTATTATAGCTCTTGCTTTATAAAGCAACCTAAAACTGAATCAGAATTTTATGTAGACACACATATACATGCATACATGCATATATATATATAAAATGTTAAAAAGCATCTAGGAGAATATTATACACATACGCTTAAGGAAATTATATATTTCTCAACTCAAAAAAGACACATTAGTAACCTATAAAGTTGATTAGGTAAATAAAAATTATGCATTAATCATATATTATATTTTTGCATATAATGTATAATGATTATTATAATAAATATATTTTCTTTCACACTATAGATTATTAATGTATCTTACATAGCAAATATATAGTTTTAAAACTATTCTGTTTCTTTTCATTGAGGGAAGTTAATCCATTCACATTTATTATTATCATGGTTACATTTATATAATTAGGCAATTGAAGAGTCTGAAAGGATCTCATCTGTCATCTAATTCAACCCATACACTGAAGGAATCCTCATGAAACCATACCCAACAAGTAGTCATCCAGGCCTTCCTTGAAGATTTCAGAATGGGGGAATCCACCTCTTCTTAAGGCAACACATTCCGCTTTTGGACAGATCTAATTGTTCAGAAAGTTTTCCTGACATCAAATTTGAATCTCCTCTTTGCAACTTCTGCCCATTGTCTTGAAACTCTTCCTACACACCCATATCTAAGGACACCACTTAATACTTCACTGAAAATTGAGTACATTTGCAGAAAACTCCTTTTTTCACCTCTTTCTCTGTTCCCATCTCTCTGACAACTTCCCCCTCTCTTTTAGTCAAACATCTTAATTCCTTTCCTTCATGAAACACTGACCATTCTCCTCGCGAAGAAAAACTCCTCTACATGCAAAATTGTAGCATATTTTAAGCCTTCTTCTCCAGTAGATTTCTCCCTTATTCTTTCCTTATTTTTTCCCGTCCTCACTTTCTATTTACTATTTTCTTCATTGCTGCCTACAAATACAACTACATCTTTTCCATCCATAAAAACTCTCACTAGATCCAATGATTCCTTTGAAATATCAACGTTTCTCTCCTCCCTCTTGTGGTAAACTGGAGAGAGGTGCCCACGCTTAATTCCTTCCCTTTCCTCTTACTTCTACACCCTCTGTCATCTGCATTAAACTGAAATTACTTTCTCCAAGGTTATCAGTAAGACTTTGGCGACCAAATCAATTGACCTTTTCTCAGTTCTCCTGACATTGCTCTTCACTCTTCTTCCGGATACTGTTTCTTCTTTAGTAATTTGTGACACATCTCTCCTGTTTCTCCTCCTGCTTCTCTGAATCCCCTCCTGCATTTCCATCCAGTTTGCACGTATTAATTAATCATGGATGTCCCCTAAGACCAGATTCCTGGACTCTCCTCTTTTCTCTCGGTATCACATCTGCTCCTAGAGGTTCAGCTATCATTTCTGCACAATTGATTCCCAAATCTATGTATCTAGACTTGTATTCTCTCTCAATCTTCAGTCCTGCTTCTCTTATTGGATGTCCCACAGTCAACTTAAATGTAATGTGTTCAAAACAGAATTCCATATCATCCACAAATCTTCCTCTCTTCTTAACTTGCCCATTATTGTCAAGAGTATCACCATCTTTTCTATCATCCATGCTATCAAACTGGCATTCCTGACTCCTCTCTCACAATCACCCTATATATTCGATCTATTGCCAAATCGTATCATCTTAAACTTCATATCATTACTGGTAGCCTTCTCCCTCCATTCACACATCCACCAGCCTTTTGTAAACCCTCATCATAACTCTCTTACATTGTTATAATAATCATTAGTCTCCCCATCTCAGTCTTATTCATCTTACACTAATCAACTAAAGAAATTTTTCTTAATTGCTGTTCTGCTCATGTAGTTCGCCTCCTCCTTCCCCTTCAATTAATTTCTGTAATGGCCCTTTCCTACATTTTTAATCTTCATTCACATTCTTCCCTTCAGCTTTACAATCTGATACATTAGACTACTTGATGTTGCTCACATATGATACTCCATGTGCTGACTTCATGAACGAGTGCTGTTTTCCATGCCTGGAATGTTCTCCCTTGTCTCCTCAATTCCTAACTTCCCGGATTTTCTTCATGATGGGTTGCAAATCTCACTGTATGTAGGAGGACTTTAGCTGTGAGATTTACTTTCATTTACATCTATCAATCAATCAACCTGTCATCTATATATACATATGTATATGTATATATACATATATATGCACATATCAACACATGTGTATATCTATACAATATATAAATCTATCCATATATAATACATGTATTTTAGAATACAGCACATATATGTTTACTTGCTTATAAAAATACTTATATATGTACATACACATATTGCTCCTAGTTATTTGCATCTTGTCTCTCCCATTGAAATGTGAGTCATTGAAGGGAGAGACTGTTTTTGTCTTCAATTTTATCCTCCCCTCCCCTCTACCCCAGCATCTGGCACATAGTAAATACTTAATAAGTGGTTGTTGATTTACTGACCTGCCAAAAATCACAAGGGGAATGAAGCAATCTGGTTCTCTTGAATTTTATTTTTGACTAGTGCTGCGATTTCCTCAGCATAGGGAGTTCCCGGTAAGAAAACTGCTCTACTAATACAGATTGCTACTTTCTCTTCAAGTGACAATCTCAGAGAGTTGCCTGGGGCACTGAAAGAGTAAGTCAATTTTCCTGAGTCATCAGGTCTATGTCAAAGGCAAAATTTCAAGCCAGACCTTTCTGTCTTAGGGAATAAATCTTATCTGCTATTTTACAGAGCCTCTCTTCTGTCAACAGTCATGCACACATATATATTAAATATATACATTTGCACAGGTGGTGTATGGGTTTATATAGATATACACAGAATACACACACATGCACATGCACCCATATATATATATATGTATAATATATACATATATATAACACAGATATAACTATATCTATCTATAGAGAGATAAGCTTCAGTTTCTGCTGTTTACTTTTCATACATTAATATAATTCCAATTCCTTTGTCTCTCCTCCTTTCTCTCTTCCAGACCCCTTGAGCGTGATGCTGAATTCTTCCTGGTTCTCCCTCACTGATCGGATCCATTCTCTTAGTTACAATGTCACTGATTTGCAATGCTTTTTTCTAGGAATGCTATTCTCATTGTCCCCCACTTTCTTTCTCCTATTCACGTCTAGGATATTCTGCAAACTATGCCTAGGGTCTAGCTCTATTCTTTGATTTTTCCCTCATTGGTTTTCCCTTTTGATACAAAAGCATTATTCTTTTGAAACTATGTCCTCTTTTTCATCCTGCTGAGAGCCAGGCACCCCTACGAGATCTATCTCTTGTTTTCCACTAGTGGAAATCGTTATTAAGAAGCATGGGACTAGGTTGGAGAGGCTGAATTCCTAATTTATCCAAACCTCTGTAACAAAGATTGCCAAAGGCCTCCGTCTCACCTACATGGGACTACTTTACCATGCTTCCAATGTAACCTTTCTTCTAGTGAGACTCAACACCCAATTCTCCCTCTGATTCCCAGCTTCCTCTTTCCCATGTTCAATCCTTGCCATTTTCTCATGGAAAATACGTGGGGAAAAAAAATTGACTCTTCTGATTTTATACCTCTTGAGTCCTAACCAGTCTTTCTGAGATCTCACATGAAAGGAATTCTTCTAAATTATTTCACCACTAGTAATTTTGATTTGCTAAGCAAAGACTTTGACTTTTGGTTCCAGAAGTATGAATTAACTTTTCTTTGATATACTTCTTGTGTTTTTTGCTTCCTTCTCACAGCCACCTTTCTTTCAAACTTCCCTGTTTCACTTGAGGAATATTATCCTCACAATAACCCAAATTGTCTACCTTGGTGTTATCATTTACTCCTGACACTCATTCTGACCATATATCTAATCAATTTTTTTTTCTATCTATACAAAATCCCTCTTATATATAACATTCCTTTCTCTTCACTTACACAACTGCCCCCTTAGCTCAGGCTCTCATAATCTTGATCCTGAACTATTGCAATATCTTTTTATTTGGTATTTCTATCCAGGCTTCTTACCATTTGAATTTGTCTTCCATTTAATCCCCAAACTAATTTTGTTCAAGAACTGGTTGCATCATTATACACTGCTTAATGAATATCAATTTCTTATTGCTTCAAGGATCAAACTATATTTGACACATAAATGATTTTTTTTGCATCCTGCTTCCTTAAAAAAACACTTTTCTGGTCTTTTAAAAAATACTTTTAAGTAATTTAATATTTAACTTTTATTATCAGTTCATAAGTCCCCCTCTCCTCTTCCCTCTCTCACCTATTGAGAAGGTGAGAAATACCATACCCATTACACATATAAAGTTATGTAAAACATTTTTACATTGACTATGTATACTTGAATTCTTAAGCTCATTGGTGTTCTTTTTCCAATCTTAATTCTCAGAAAATGTGATTTTTAAAAGGACTTAAAATTTTGACTTAAAATATGATTTTTAAAAGAAAATTTCAACACAAAAGAAAACAAACAAGATGAAAGAGTAAAGGCAGCAGTTCAGCTGAACTCTTCCAACACTCCTCTCCAAATAACTTTAAAATAATGCCTCAAATCAAATTCTGGAGTATTAAAGTCAGTAAAAGTTTAGAGTGAGACATTTTTTCTATCCTAAGATAACTTTAGGAGGTCTGCAGGAGAAGTGGCCATCCTACAGCACAATGCACACCAGCAACAGATCTTGGAGGCAGCTGAAGTAGCAACTTTGGGAACTCTAAACCCAGAGATTGTTAGGGAGTTGGACAACAGGTCAAAAAGATTACAGGGAAATCTTTATTGGCTCTGAGTGCAGGACCAAGTGGCATTGTCTATATGCATTTTGGAGTCACAGTTCCTGGGTAAAGAGGAGTCCTTATAGTGCTAATAGCCACAGGGGAGCAAAGCTCTGGTTACAGTTGCAGGTTGTAGATGGTCACTCACTAAGGAATAGAAGCCCTGGTCTCTATTCCAAGGCAGAAAGGAGCTCTAACAGTTGCAGCTGCAAAAAAAGGGGAGAGGGCTCAATTACAGTTCCAGGACCAAAAAGAGTGATAGCACTTGTGACTATAGGAAAGCAAGATTCCTTCCTGAGGAAAAACCAGAGAAAAGATGAGGATAGCAGTGACCATATCTCTTCTTGGATCATGCCACTTTGAAAGCACTGAAAATTTACAGACCCCCAGAACTAGCTCTGAAAACAGTAGCACAAAAAACCTGAGGTTTGGGAAAATACCCTCTCTACTCTAAGAGCAGAGTCCAGTTTTAACAGAAAATTAAAATTTAAGAAATAAACTGGAAAAATTAGCAAGAGGTGAAAAAGAAAGGACCTGACCATAAAAAGTTACTATGGTGACAAAGAAGATCAAGGCACAAACACAAAAGAAAACAATTTCAAAATAGCTACAAGCAAAGTATCCCAGTAAAAAAATTCCCAACAAAAATTCCAAGAAAGGGGGGGCAGAGCCAAGATGGCTGTAGTAGAAAGACACACATATGCAGACTTTCCCCACACAGTCCATAAAATACTTGTAGAGAGGGATTCTCAACAAATTCTGGAGCAGCAGAAGTGGAGAACAACAGAGTGGAGGAGATTTCCATCCCAGAGTGACCTGAAAGGCCCACGGGAAACATCTGTTTCACCAGACATGGCGTGGAGACCAGCCCAGCCTTGGCCACTGTGTGAAGCTGGAGAACAGCCTTCAGGGGTGGAATCTCCAGTCTCGGCATCCCTAGTTCCCGTAGCAGCAGTTCACAGATTCCTCAACCCACAGGCGCCAAAGGTCAGTGACAGGGCCTTCCCATAACTCCAGCCTCAAGGAGCGGCTGCAGAGGCCACATTGGGCAGGCTGTGGTGTTTCTCACTATGTGGAGGCTCCTGAGGGAGCTGGTCATTATCTCCCACTGAATGGTGGCCCTGCCCATGCAGCTTATCTGAAGATCAGCCATCCATGCTGGCTTGGTGGAAATGAAGGCGGTGGCTGTGGAGAGGTTACTGCTAAGATTCTGGGCACAAAAATCTCTTTCTGCTCCCAGACCAGGGTACATGCTTGATTGTGCCACCTTGGAGGAACTGAGTTCTTACAGACCCCCAGAGTACACCCTACTCTTGACAAAGGACCCAAAAGTCAAGTAACTGTTGGGAAAATACCCCAAAAAGGGAAAAAAATAAGACTATAGAAGGTCACATTTTTGGTGAACAGATATCTTCTCCCATCCTTTCAGATGAGGAAGAACAATGCTTACTATCAAGTAAAGATATAAAAGTCAAGGCTTCGGGATCCCAAACATCCAAAATAAATATTCAATGGTATCAGGCCATGGAAGAGCTCAAAAAGGATTTTGAAAATCAAGTTAAACAGGTGAAGGAAAAACTGGGAAGAGAAATGAGAGAGATGCAAGAAAAGCATGAAAAATGGGTCAATACCTTGGTAAAGGAGACCCAAAAAAATGCTGAAGAAAATAACACCTTGAAAAATAGGCTCACTCAATTGGCAAAAGAGGTTCAAAAAGCCAATGAGGAGAAGAATGCTTTCAAAAGCAGAATTAGCCAAATGGAAAAAGAGGTTCAAAAGCTCACTGAAGAATAGTTCTCTCAAAAAGTAGAATGGAACAGATGGAGGCTAATGACTTTCTGAGAAACCAAGAAATCACCAAACAAAACCAAAATAATGAAAAAAATGGAAGAGAATGTGAAATATCTCATTGGAAGAACAACTGACCTGGAAAATAGATCCAGGAGAGACAATTTAAAAATTATGGGACTACCTGAAAGCCATGATCAAAAAAAGAGCCTAGACATCATCTTTCATGAAATTATCAAGGAAAACTGCCCTGATATTCTAGAACCAGGGGGAAAAATAAATATTGAAAGAATCCACCGATCCCCTCCTGAAAGAGATCCAAAAAGAGAAACTCCTAGGAACATTGTGGCCAAATTCCAGAATTCCCAGGTCAAGGAGAAAATATTGCAAGTAGTTAGAAAGAAACAATTCCAGTACTGTGGAAATACAATCAGGATAACTCAAGATCTAGCAGCTTCTACATTAAGGGATTGAAGGGCATGGAATATGATATTCCAGAAGTCAAAGGAACTAGGACTAAAACCAACAATCACCTACCCAGTGAAACTGAGTATAATACTTCAGGGGAAAAATGGTCTTTTAATGAAATAGAGGACTTTCAAGCATTCTTGATGAAAAGACCAGAGCTGAAAAGAAAATTTGACTTTCAAACACAAGAATGAAGAGAAGCATGAAAGGGTAAACAGCAAAGAAAAATCATAAGGGACTTACTAAAGTTGAACTGTTTACATTCCTACATGGAAAGACAATATTTGTAACTCTTGAAACTTTTTTTAGTATCTGAGTAGTTGGTAGGATTACACACACACACACACACACACACGCACGCACGCACGCACACACACACAGAAAGGCAGAAAGCACAGGGTGAATTGCATAGAATGGGATCATATCTTTAAAAAATGAAATTAAGGGGTGAGAGAGAAATATATTTGGAGGAGAAAGGGAGAAATGGAATGGGGCAAATTATCTCTCACAAAAGAGCCAAATAAAAGACTTTTCAGTGGAGGGAAAAAGGGGGGAGGTGAGAGAGAAAGCATGAAGCTTACTCTCATCACATTTGACTAAAGGAAGGAATAAAATGCACACTCCTTTTGGTATGAAAACCTGTCTTACAATACAGGAAAGTGGGGAAGAAGGGGATAAGTAGGGTGAGGGGGATGATGGAAGGGAGGGTAGTGGGAGGAGGGAGCAATTAGAAGTCAACACTCTTGGGGAAGGATAGGATCAAAAGAGAGAATAGAAGAAATTGGGGGCAGGATAGGATGGAAGGAAATATAGTTAGTCTTACACAACATGAGTATTATGGAAGTCATTTGCAAAACTGCAGATATGGCCTATATTGAATTGCTTCCCTTCCCAAAGGGAATGGGTGGGGAGGGAGGGAGGAAGAGAAGATGGAACTCAAAGTTTTAGGAACAACTGTTGAGTATTGTTCTTGCAACTAGGAAATAAGAAATACAGGTAATGGGGTATAGAAATTATCTTGCCCTACAGGACAAAAGAGAAGATGGGAATAAGGGAATGGAGGGATGTTAGAAGGGAGGGCAGATTGGTGATAGGGGCATTTAGAATGGTCGGCATTTTGGGGGGGGAGAAATGGGGAGAAAATTTGGAGCCCATAATTTTGTGGAAATGAATGCTGAAAACTTAAATCAATAAATTTAAATATAAAAAAAAGAATTTCAAGAAAAAGTCAAAAATATTTTAAAAAAATAAAATGAGAAAGCTAGAGGAAAATTGGACAAATAAATGAGTGATCCAAGAAAATTATGGGAAGCTAGTCAACAGTTTGGCAAGAGGCACAAATAAATACCAAAGAAAATACTACCTTAGAAAAACAGAATTGGTCCAATGGAAAAGATGTACAAAACTCCAGTAGAGAGAAAAATGCCTTAAAAAGCAAAATTGGCTGATGGAAAAAGAGGTACAAAAGTTGACTGAAGAAAATATTTCCTTAAAAATTAGAATTGAGCAATCAGAAGATAATGATTCTATGAGACATCAAGAAACAATAGAACAAAGTCAAATGAATGAGAAAAAATAGAAGAAAAAGGGAAGTATCTTATTGGGAAAAAATTGATCTGGAAAATAGATCAAAAGGTGATTGAAGAATTATTGGAATACATGAAAACTATGATTAAAGAAAGGGCCTAGACAGTACATTTAAAGAAACTTTCAAGAAAAACCATCCTTATATTCTAGAATCAAGGGATAAAATATAAATTGAAAGAATCTACCAATTGCCTCCTGAAAGAGATCCCAAAATAAAACTTCCAGGAATTTAATATCCAAATTGCATAGCTCCCAGGTCAAGAAGAAATCCGAATAGAAAATTTGACATCCAAATGCAAGGAAGAAAAACATAAAAAAAAGTAAACAGGAAAGGGAAATCATGATGGAACTAATAAGATTAAACTGTTTACGTTCTTATATGGGATGTTGATAATGTGATGGTTGATAATGGTAACTCCTAAGAACATAGTGAGCAGCTAGGTGGTGCAATGGATAGAGTGACAAGACTAAAATCAGGAAGGTTCCAATTTCTAAATTCAATTTGACCTCAGACACTTACTAGCTGTGTGACCCTGGACAAGTCATTTAAACCATATGCCTCAGTTTCCTCATCTGTAAAATGACATGGAGAAAGCAATGTCAGACCAACCCGGTATCTTTATCAAGAAAATTCCATATAGGTCAAACATGAAGGAAACAACTGAACAATCATAACAAAGAACTGTATCATTTGGGCAGTTAGAGGGATTTTACATAGACAGAGAGAATGGGAATGAATTGTTTATGCTGGGATGATGCAAAAAAAAATGGATAGGCAAAAAAAATGGATGCCCTTGGAAAAGGGGGAAGGGAGAAGAATGGGTAAAATTATCTCACATAAAAGAAGCATATAAGAAACAGCTTCCACAGTTGAGGGGGAAATAGTGGGAGGGGACACACAATGCTTAAAGCTCACTCTCATCCAGATTGTTTCAAGGAGAGAAAATACACACACTGACACACCCTCAGGTGGATATAGAAATCCATATTACTTAATAAGAAAGGAGGGGATGAGGAGGCATTAAGAGGGGAATACATAAAGGAAAGCAGTGGTCAAAAACAAAACCTAATTTATGTGAGGGGCAGGCTTAAAAAAGACAAAGGGGAGACTAAATGAAAGAAAATAGGTTGGAAAGAAATGAACAGTTGGTAAACATGACTGTGAGTGTGAATGGAATGAATTCAACCATCCAATAGAAGCAGATAACAAAATGAATTAGAAATCAGAATCCAACAATATGTTGTTTACAAAAACACACTTGAAACAGATACACACAGAGTTAAAATAAAGAGCTCAGGTAGACTCTGTCAAGTTTCTGCTGAATTAAAAAGACAGAGGTAGAAATCATGATCTAGCAAAAATAGACCTAAGCAAAAGAGATAAGCAGAGAAGCTACATGTTGCTAAAAGGCACCACAGAGAATGAGACAATAAAATTTATATGCCTCAAGTGACATAGCATCCAAATTCTTAAAGGAAAAGTTAAATGAGTTACAGGAGAAAAACAGACAGTAAAACTTCACTAGTGGGGAACTTCAACTCTTCCCCCTCAGAGCTGAAAAACCTGACCATAAAATAAACAAGAAGTTAAGAAATGAATAAAATTTTAGAAAAGTTAGTTTTGATAGTTCTCCAGAGAAAATTGAATGGGAATAGAAAAGAGTATATGTTTTTCTGAACTGTACTTGGTACCTTCACAAAAATCTACCATGTCTTCAGGTATAAAGACTTCACAACCAAATGAAGAAAAGCATTTTCATTTATCAAATGCATATTAAATGCATTGTTTTCAGACCGAAAAAGAATCATAAAAGCATAGATTAAAATTTAATTTAAAACTAAATAATCTAATCTTAAAGAATGAGTGGATCAAAGAGCAAATAATAGAAAGAATCAATAATTTCATTAAGGAGAATGACACCACTAACAAAATGTACCAAAAATTATGAGATGCAACCAAAGCAGTACTAAATGGAAAATCTCTAACCATACATCAATAAAAATAGAGAAAGAACAGATCGATGAATTGTACATGCAACTAAAACAGCTATGATGAACAAATTTAAAATCCCCAGTGAAACATCAAAATGGAAATCCTGATGATTAAAGGAAAGACACAATTACAAAATACTTTTCAAATAAAGATGAATCTAAACAGTTGGAGAAATATTAATTGCTTATGAGTAGACTGTACTAATGTAATGAGTACATTATGATGTAGCTCTTTTCTTCAGGTGTTTTATTCCCTGTGACTTTTTAGGTTATTCTTGTGTTTCTATTCTCTCTCCCCCAATCAATTGAGAAGTTCATTGATTATTCCTTAGCTCCATAGCCTCTACACTCATTCAGGTCCTACTCATCTCTTAGCTGAATCTCTAATAGCCTCCACATTACATTGGTCTCTCCTCTTTCCACTTCATTCTCCACATAATGGCCATATGTATCTTCCTGAGACTCATCAAGATCATGCCATTGCCCTGCTCTGAAGTCTTCTATGATTTCCAGTACTTACAGGCTATGAAACAATCTGCTGCACTTGGAATGTAAGACCATACACAGTCTAGATCTTAACTGCTTTTCAAGTTGTGTTCCAAACTATTTCTTTTATCAACTCTGTTACAACTAAATTGGACTACTACTATATTCCCTGAATTTAGTAATTCCATCTTTTGTCTCCATATAGTTACACAAGCTATCCTCCATATCTGAGATGTATTCTGTCCTCATTTTGACATTTGAGAGAACTTGACTTCCATCAGATTGTACCTCCTCCATGTAGGCTTCCCTGATTCCCCTAATTGTAAGTGCATCTCCCTCTTTAGTTTAACTTATAGTATATTTATTTGCATACATGTTGTAGCCACTCAATAGAGTATAAGGTTTTGGAGAACAAGGATGATTTTTATATTTGGTTTTTTCAATCTTCCTTCTTTTGCAGAGTGCCTGCATATAGTATTCCATAGACTTAGAGCCATAAGAGACCTTTAGCAACATCTATTCAAACTTCATTTTCAAGATGTGAAAACTGAGGCTTAGTGAGATTAAGTGACTTATCTAAGGTCATATAGGTAGTGGTATAGATAGTAAATCTGAAATTTGAAGGGAGGTCCTTTGACTCCAAAGCCATACTTAATAAATGTTTAATTACATTAAATAGGAAGCCAGGTAGGGAATAAAATCCAGGGAAGTAAGGGAAGGCCCAGAAGGGAATAAAGAATAACAGTTTTTAATAGTGCTTTTTAATGACAAGAAATTCTCTTCCACAAGCCATGTAGACATTCATTTTGTGCTTTTGAGTTGTGTGTTTTTCAGTACAGACTCAAAGCCTGTGGTGGGTGGTAATACACAGGGGGCATGATTTCCAAATGAAGAAGTTGTAATTTGAAAACCTTGCCCTGGGCACATAGTTGTGTAGAATTTTATTTTCTGTAAATTTGCTGTTCTCTGTCCCAGTTCAAATAAATAATTGCTATATGAATCTAATGAAAGCTCATAGAAGAAAGTTTAGAGCAGCTGGAAACCCCTGAAAGACTTGGGTTTTTTTGTTTTTTTCAGTCACATCTTAATGTGAAAGTCAGGAATTTAGAACAAATGATGTGAGAGGTAGAGACTCTAGTAATTGTTTAGCAAACAACTCTCTAAAAACCATGTGTGACACACTATTAAGTGTAATCTACATTATTAACATCTTTCTCCATCACATTCTTAAGTCTAGACAATCAATACACAATAAATCAAGTCTTGATCTGTAGTATTTGCTGCTTTTAGAGGTGTAAATATTCATACTGAAAATTTAACAGCTTTCAGAAACACATATAAGCTGACTTTAGCATGCTCCTGGGTAGAGGGCAATTACCTTATAAAGACTCCGAATACCCTGTGTTCTTGTTTTCTTTTGACTGTTAGGCTTGAGTCAAGGCTGGTGATCTCTGCTTGAGCTCTAATTTCTAGGACTGGGAGCATTGGGGCCCAAGGCAACCCATTGCAAAGGAATATGAGCATGGGATGGGGAGTGGGAGATAACAATAAAGGCTGAGTGGATGTAGGTTTCTGATTGGTACAGTTGAGTGACTTCATTGGAAAGATGTTTCAGAGTTGGGACTTGAACCCAGGTTTTTCTGATACAGAATGCAGCTCTCATTTTGCTATACCACACTGACTTGCTATTGTAAAAGTATTTTCCCATGAATCTGAGTAATTAATTCTAATTTCTCCAAAACAGTATTCATAGGAGATCTGCTTTTCTAATAAATGTATACCAAAACAGACCACGCATGTCAGGACTGAGGCTTAGCTCTCAGTAGAAAGGATCAGCCCATGATGACTGGTATCTGGTATGAAGACAAACTTATTGAATCTCTAATTCTAAGATACTAGGATTCTGAGAACAAGACAGATCAGAGCAAGCCTCAGCCATGATGGGAAAGCCAGACATTTGGGAAAAATGGGCCATTGCCTGTCAGAAAGTAACAGGTAGATTCTGTTCTGGCAGGTAGATGCTTCATGTTGGCAGGGAAATGTGGCTGCAGGTGACAGGTGGGATTTCAGGAAGGAAAACACTTGTCGTGGGGTAGGAGTAGTGGGGAATGTGTCTAGCTGTGAGCACAGGCAGATGTCCCAGAAGGTGGGAAGAACACAGAGTCAAAGTGAAAAGAAACAAATAGAGTGGTATGAAGTCATGTCCAGCATTCCCAAGAATGTTCCCTGAACCCTCACCCATTTCCCCATCTTCCCCCCAGTTATTTGCATCCTCTCTTTTCCATCTTTCCTATGAGATCACCCAACCATACCAATCAGATAGTTACATTCACAAAGCCTTTGTTGTCACCTTCCTCTATCCTCCATGTCAATATTGTTTTGGGATGGTTTGTCTTGGGACCCATTCCTTTCAGTCCCAGGACTCATAGCTCAAGCAGAGATAACTAGCCTACTCAAACCCAAGACTCATATTCTTCAAGTTCTTAAATTCTCTGGTAATCTATGTCCCCAAACCCCAAATCACTCCTTAAATACCCCTGCGATCCTTCCCACTGACTCACCTACCCTCAGTTTCCACACAATTATATCAGTAATCAACCACTGCCTCTCCCTAACTCCTACCATGAATTCTTCCAAAGCCTAACACTTAAACTCTGTCCACAATTGGTCTTCCATGCTTCGTGGTCTACTCTGGAGATAAGCTTCCACAAATACTCAGGGGCCAACTTCCAGCCCTATCAACAGCAGGCCTAGTAGTTGCCTATAGCCTAGAGGAGGATTAATTACCAAAGAAAGTTATAAATCATCTTGCATTTCATTTCATAATTGCTACCTTTTTATCTCTAACTCAGAAACCTAAGCAGGTAGGTGGACAGTGTCAGGTAGATCTGGCCCTAGGCAAAAGTTTTGAGGGCTGGGGTTGGAGAGGCAGTTTGTAGTGAAAAGTAGCTTGGGATTAGGAAAGCCTAAATTCAAACCCTCTCTCCTATGCTTACTAGCTGTGCATCCCTGGGTCAATCACTTAACTTCTCTGGGCCTCATCTATTAGATGAGGGATTTGGACTTGATGATCTCTAAGATCAATTTTGGCTATAAATCTATTAATTTTATGACTGCAGTACTTGCTATGACTGGCAGACAAGGTAAGCCTGTACTATTGTTCAAGTAAAAAAAGGCATAGGGATCTGTGCATGAAAGAATAAGACAGAGACACTGTTATTGGGTTCTTCGGCTAGGTTGCACAATGGAGTCAGGAAGACTTATCTTTGTGAGGGAGGTCAAATCTGGCCTGAGACATTAATTAGTTGTGTGATACTGGGCAAGTCACTTAACCCTGTTTGCCCCAGTTTCCTGTATCAGTAAGCACCCCAACATACACAGAGGGGCCTGCTATCACATGTTCTTAGATCTGCATTCATAAAAGGAAAGGCAATTTTTGAGGGGTTAACGATCACTTTAATCAAGCACATATATCATTCACCTAGTTCAGGAGAGTCAGCACCTGAACTTCAGAGAAAATATAGAGAAATCAAAGATCAACAGACATGGCTTCCTGTGTCTAACCATAATCAATACATCTATCACAAATCAACAGGCAGGTCCAACTCTCTGACCATAGTTACTAGAGAGGGAAGCATGACATCTGAGTTCTCAAAGCCACGGGGCTGTTCAGTGGCTTCCTAGAGTCTCTCATCTGGCAAACCTTCTTCCAAAAACTTCCACAAACCTTCTTCCAAAAACTAAGCCCCAAAGTAAAATCTCATCCTCAGAGTATTTATATACTTTTCAGAGCCAGAGGGCATCACATCCCTTAAGAACCAGTACCTCATTAACAAAAGGTGTGGACCTTCCAAAAATCTTCCCAGGTCCAGCAATGGGTGGGAAAGATCCTCCTTAATCACATTATTCAGAGGAATTATACTTCTTGGTATAAACGAAAACAACAAAAAGATCCCACTTTGCTTGCCCTCACATTTCCTCATCTGTAAAATGAGCTGGAGAAAGAAATGTCAAACTATTCTAGTACCTTTGCCAAGAAAGCACCAAATGGGGTCCTGAAGAGTCAGACATGAAAATGCCTAAGCAGCACAAAGTGGAAATGAGAAACAAAGTTAGAGTGTGACCAACGGTGACAGATTTTTTGAAATGTATTTTATTTATTTTGCTAAATGCTTCCCAATTACATGTACATTTTTAACATTTATTTTTTAAAATTTTGCTTTCAAATTCTTTCCCTTTCCTCTTCTCCCCCCACCTTGAGAAGGTAAGACATATGATATTGATTTGACATGTGAAATCATGCAAAACACACTTCCATATTTCCTATGTTGCAGTAAAAAAACAGACAAAAGCAAGAGGAAATAAAGTGAAAAAATGTGCTTCGATCTGTACTCAGAGTTCATTAGTTCTCTCTCTGGAATGGATAGCATTTTTTATCATGAACCTTTTGGAATTGTCTCATATTATTATCTTGATCTGAATAGCTAAGTGTTTCATAGTGGATCACCATCACAATATTACAATATTGCAGTGGTGGCAAATTCTCATGCCTTTAGGAAAAAAATTTGTTTTTTTAGAAATAATAGTCTATCTTAATTAGGGCAAGCTTGCAAAACACTTTTTTTCCAAATGGCCTTTTTGAGCAAGGTAATATAAGTATTCACATCCTATTATGACTGCTGAGCATAAGAAATATTTGAGGGGTGAGGTGACTTCCACATAAAAAGCTTGGAAACATCTCAGGCAGGATGCTAAGCCAGCTCTCTTAATTTCAGTACTATCCAATACACTATGCTTCTCCTAGGCAAAGGTCATTCAGAGATGAATATGATAAATACTATATGTGATCAAGTAACCCCCAAATGGTGGTATGACTATTAAGCAATGTTATTACTTTCTTTATCTTTTCCTGTGATTTGAAGGAAATTCTGACAGAATTGTTCCAAAAAGTTAAACTGATGACAAAAATTGTTGGAATAAACATATCATCTTGAAGATAACTATTTTGGAAATGCAAAATTGTTGGCCTTTATAGAATTTCCAGAGTCATTTTGCCCAAATCCCTAGCCAACATACTGTCATTCAATCTCTATCTGAGCAATTGTAGTGAAAGTTCACTATTTATCAAGGTATTTTGTTCCATTGCCAGATAATTCTAATTACTAGTAAATTGTTCCCTATGTATGGTTTTTGGGATGTTCAGGGACAACCAGCACCTCTTATATGAGGGCTTGCTTATACCTTTTTGGTACTTCTCTTTAGCCTTTGGTGTACACCTTCACACAACTCTCTTCTGTGGCTCTAAGAAGCTGTAGAATGTGCAGCAGACACACCCTGGTGTGTGGGCAGGCTAAACCAGGTTAAGGATAACCAACAGGTCTCAAACCCATCAGTGAATCAGGGTCTACCCCAAGCATGTGAAGATGTTCCTCAATAGAATGGCCTGATGAGAACAATTTTTCCAATTTCCATGAAGGCAGCTAAAGGAGATGCTGTTGGAGTGCTTAGAGCTTGGTCAGACATTAAAGATGCCAAGGTCATTCACTGCATCCTGGGCCATCACCAAAAGCCTTTAATTTTATCTTACTGCTGGACTTTGATGACTCTGGAAGAGAGAGTGAGGCTGATGACTTTGCACAGCTCTACCTCACTTAAATACAATCACACACAGATCAATACGTCCCCCCATGATGTCACTGGTTCCCTTCAAAAATGAAGGGCAAAAAGCATTCTCTATATTGATCTAGCATCAACTCCCTATAATTTACACATGGAGTGTCCGGTTAGAATCATAGAGCTAAACAGAACCATAAAAATCCATCTATTGTAAATGCTTCATTTTATAGTTGAGAAAATCAAGAACCAAAAACGTCAAGTGCTCAACAGAGGTCACAGAGCTCATTAGCCACAGAGCCAGTCTAGAATCTATGTCTCCTGAGTCACAGTTCAGACTATTTTTCCACTCTACTCCATTGCCCAGTCATCATTTTCCAAGATCATTCCCTCTGGCTGAATATTGTGAAACCAGTCTAGTTAATTTCCTGAAGACATTAAGGATTATTTCACAGGTTAAGTTCAGCCTGACCTGTATTATAGTCTTTGGAGTTCATATTTCTGGTGCCCTTTGGATTCGTGGGAAAATTCTAGACTGGTTTTACCCATAAGCTTTTATGAGAACTGAAATATCTTTAGGTTATTGCCATAAAAATTGTTTAAGTCCCATTTATGTTGATTTATGAATAAAGATGTGCAAGTCATAGTTCTGAGGCCAGCATGACCCCTTTCTTTTCTTTAATTACTTTTGTTTCTCAGTGTATTCAGAGGAAACATTTAACATGTCAGTTTCTTACAATCATCACAGAGAGGTGATGAGTTTTTCCTTGGTTCTCCGTAAATGATTCGTGTCTATTTCAAGTGGTAGATTTACACCACTCTTGGATGTAAAATTGTTACCTTGCTCCTTTGACAGTTTTGATTTACTTTTCATCTAGTCTTGAAAAATGACCTATTAGGGCACTTTGGATATTCCTTCTATATATCCTTGTAAAGCTTTATTATTCTGAGTGAGGAAAAGAAGAAATAAAGGAGGCAGGGTCGGTCATAGGCAAAACAGAGAATTCATCAAAAGTTTATAAAATTATATGTAATCCTCATGTGAAAAGTCCTACATCAAACAGTTCACTGTGGGGGATTTCTCAGCACTGAATCATTGCTTCATTCACAAAATATTAGAAGCATACCATATTGGATGGCCCAGGATGTGGTCGCTATCTTCCCTTGAATGCAAAGAGTTGACAAAACTCAGAGAAGTAAATTTGCATTTACAAGTTAAAGAAAACACTCAGACTGCTAATCGAACTCATAGAAAACGATACCACCATACAATGATTACTCTTTCTCAACAAACTGTATGAATACAGTTATTTGCAGTCATTCACTAACTTGGTAGCCCTTTCATCATCAGTGGCATCTAATACTTTCCTTAGCGTGTGGTTCCTTCTTTAATTCTCCATGCCTACCAGCAAGTAGCATTGGTTTGCAATCCCCATTCTTACTCTTGATATTTTCGTAATTCCCAAGAGATAGAGTACGTGCCACTTTCTGTTGTCATTCCCAGATTTTTCTGGCTGTTTTGAACATTGTAGCTCTTCCATGTTGGTTCCACTATAGTGTTCCACAGATCTCAATGGGTGGCATTGCTAACCTTCTTAGACCAGGGAATCTCAACCTTTTCCATGAGCAACCCCTTTTCAGGTTTGCCAGCATTTCTTGGCACTGCCTGGCCTGAGGGCATGCACAGTGCAAAATGCACATGCTTTGGGTTCAGAACCAAAGCTGAGGTGAAGCTGTATAATGCAACATGGGCAAGTGCTGCCAGAAACACCACAGATTATGTGCCTGGTTTTTACTTATTTTTGATTGTTGCATATTGAAAAACCTTTTCTTGTTGCCAAATTTTTGCAACCTCATATAGGATCATGACATGCAATTTAAGAAGTGCTGTCCTAGATAAACTTTTATAAATCCTCAGAATAATTGAATAAACAAAAAGGCATTTATTAAGTGCTTACTACATGATTGGTAAGGCAGCTAGGTGACAGAGTGGATAGAGTGCTGGCCTTAGGGTTGAAGACCTGAGTTCAAATCTCACCTCAGATACTATCTGTGTGACCCTGTCACTTATTCCTGTTTGCTCCAGTTCCTCTTCTACAAAATGAGCTGGAGAAAGAAATGGCAAACCAGTCTAGCATCTTTGCCAAGAAAACCCCAAATGAGGTCATGAAGAGTCAGACATGACTGAAAATAATTGAACAGAGCAGAGCATGTGATTGATACTGGGGCTACAGAAAAAGAAACAAAGATAGCTCCTGACTTTGAAAATCTTACACTCTAATGGGAGAAATAACATATGTAAGAGATAAGGGGATAATAATGGAAGGGATATTTTCTTAATTTGGATGACTTGTAGGCAGGATTATGTTACTAGAAGGGAATAGATTGGCCATCTTTTCTATAATTTGTCATAATTTGATGACAGTTTCTGGACTTGAAAGTAAAGTAGAAAGAAATAATATGCTTGAGAGATCCAGGTATTTGGAAAGTGGCTTGGGAGTAAAGGGAAGCATGACTGTATCTTCCTGGATATAGAGGGCCACATGAGGCGTTCACCAATCAGGATGATGGGAATCCCAAGGCTGGAGTTAACAGAGCTGAAAGTATGAAGTTTGAATTGCGAAGATTAACTAGCCTATGTGTACCTTTACCATAATTTCCCCAAGTACCAAACTAAACTTTTTTTTTTTTGCTTAAAAACTGTTATAAAGAACAACACCATGTCCTTATTTTCCATATGGATAACACTAATAATTAAGTTTTGCTTTCATCATCAAACCTGAATTTGCCATTATTTGTAACTTTTCTCTTTGAAAGCAATCTGAATAACTTCAATCCCTCTTCCACATAACGACTTTTGAATACTTGAAGGCAGGAACAATTTCTACTTAAGACTTTCCTTCCCTAGATTAAATATGCACAGTTTCATCATCTAATCCACTTGTGGCATGATCTTGTGGTCCTTCAACACCCTTATTGTCCTCTTATAGGTGCTATGTAGTTTATTAATCTCCTTTACAGAACTAAACACAAAATCCACACGTGATCTCACCAGGATACAGTATGGTCAGATTATCATTTTCCCTAGTTTTGGACATGATTTCTCTCTTATGTTGTTCGTATAAGTTTTCTTGCCTGCCACATCAAACTATTCACCTATACGGAGATGGAAATCAACTAAAATTCTGTATTTTTCCAGACAAAATTATATTTTTATGCCTCCCCCTGCCTTGTACTGGTAATTCCAGTTTTGGGACTCAGTATGATTTCACATTAACTCCTATTAACTTTCATATCATTAGATCTGGCACACTTTTCTACCTATGACTGTCAAGATACATTTGAATTCTGGTTGTAATCCAGTTTGTTACCTATTCCTCATTGCTTTATATTATCAGAAAATTCCTTCAGGAAATTGTAAATCTTTGGAGTATTTGATGGGAGATTTTCCCCCCAAAATTCATATCAGTCCTTTAATGATTATTCTTGGAGCATAGTCATTTAAACAGTTTTAAATACATCTAGTGATATTGTTATTTCTCTGTCTTTTCCTCAAGAATAGTGTGAAAGATTTTGTCAAATGTTTGGCTAAAATCAAGGTAAATTAGATCTACTGAATTCCATTCCTCAGCCAATCTAGTAATCTTATCTGAAGGTAAAATTAATTGAGTCTAGAATGATATCAACTTAATTATACTGACTTTTTTCATGTTTCTCCTCTTCCTTTTCTAAAGGATCATTGAATACTCCCTTAATTTTGCATTCTAGAAAGATGAAAGGAATGAAAAGTCCAGCTCGAATGTTTACAAACTCTCCCCTCTTCCATTTTTTGAAAGTCAGGAAAACAATTATCTTCTAGTCCTGATGTTTCTTTCCTTTTCTTGGAAGTCCTTCAGAGATTATTGAGAGTAGCTCAGCTATCAACATCTGACAGTTCTTTCCATACCCTAGGATATAGTATATCTGAGTCAAATGACTTGAATGTATCAAAGACTTTAGGTGAACTCTCACTATCTGCCTACCTCTCTGGAGTGTGAATTTCCTAATGGCCACTTTCATTCTTATGTCCATTCCAGAACCAAAATAATTCTAGGTGGCTGAGAAAATAGAAGCAGAACGATATTTGAAGAGAATTTGTTTTCTCCTGTCATCAGCGATCATAGTATAATCTGCTCTGAATAGTGCCAGGCACCATGCTAAATCCTGGGAATATGATGACAAAAGTGAAACAGTTTCTGCCTTTAGGACCTTACATTCTAATGGGGGAGATAACAGCAACATGCTTAAGTCTTAATTAACATACTTAATATATACATATATTAATTAACATACTTAATATATACATATATTAATTAACATACTTAATATATACATAATATATCCCAAATGAATACAATGTAGTTTTGGAAGGAGATGCACTAGCAACTGGGATGGAAGCAGGAAAGCTTCCTGCTTAAGGCGAGACTTGTACTGCCTTGAAAAAAAGTCAGGGTTTCCAAGAGGCAATAGTGAGTTACTGAAATTTATTGAGCAAGGGTGATATGATCCTATCTGTGCTTTAGGAAATTCACTTTGGCAGGTGTATGGAGGCTAGATTAGAGGAGGAAGAGGCAGGGAGACCAGATAGGAGACTATTACAATAGTCTAGGTGAGAGATGATGAGGGTCTGAAAGAAGATGATAGCTGCATGAATGGAGAGAAGACATTTATGAGAGATATTATGACAGTGGACCTGACAAGATAGGACAAATGATTGGACATAGGGGGTGAGGAAGAATGAGGTGTCAAGAATAAAGCCAAAATTATGAACCATGATTGACTAGAAGGATGGCAATGCAGTTGATGAGTTTGAGATGACTATGATAGATCCAGTTGGAAATGTACAATAAGCAGTGGGCAATGAAATCCTGGTGCTCAGAGGAAACAAAAGCTGGATATAATGATCTGAGAGGAATCTTCATAAAGATGGTAAGAAAATCCACATTTGTGTCATCAGCCTTCCACGTTGACTGCTGCTGAATATTAGTCCTTTGGCTCCTATATATTTGTTCTCTGAACCCATTGAACTGTATTCGCCTAATATATGGCAAGAATATCAGACTACTTACAACTTTGCTTTTTTTTCCAATCACAATACTGAAACAGAATGGCTAATTCCCATGAACATTCCCATAATTTCTACCTCAGCAACCAGTTCTTCGTGTGTGTGTGTGTGTGTGTGTGAATAAATTTCAGAACAGAATTCCCCTTTGATGGTTCCTGTATTTTTGAAGGATAAAATTATAATTAAGTCAAGTGAATAAATTATTAGCTGCTTTGCTTTTGGCAGAAACAGTTGCAACAGATGCTTGGATAATTGAAGTATTCCATCACTATAATAACCTGCCTCTGTACCGGGTGAACTTGCCCAAATTCTTCATCTCTTTCCTCTTTCTGCCTAGGTGGTCTGTAATGCACTCCAAACGCAATATCTATTTTGTTTCTGTTTTCGCTGATGTTTGAGCTTTGCCCACATTCTCTTGCCCTTCTAATTCCTAAATTTCCTCACATGAGTAAATATTCCTAATAGACATTGCTTTTACAACTCCCCCATACATTTCATCTAACTATAGTCATGTGTGTGTTTCATGTATGTATCTATTTATCTGTCTCCATAAAAATAATAATAATAGTAACAAATAAGTCACATTGTACGGTGATTTAAAGTTTGCACATTGCTTTACAAATATGATCTCATTGGATCCTTGTAGCAACACTGAAAATTGGGGGCTATTTAGTACCCTCATTTTACAGCTGAAGAAACTGAGGCAAACAAAGCTTAATTTTCTTGCTAGTAAGTGTCTTAAGGTAGATTTGAACTTGTCTTGTTGAGTCCAGGTCCAGCACTGTATTCACTGGTGCCACTTAGCTGCTCTATACTCCAAATACCATTTATGTGTCTCATTCTACCAAATCTTAGTGTTATCTGAAGTCCAGAAAAGGTCCCTTTTAAATGCCTAAACCATCTTGTTTCTAATCCATACCTGGTGCTCTTGTATAAAATTAACTGAGGCCACTGGCTTTTATTACTGACTCATTTCTTAGATTGTGTTTGCTATGAGCATCTGCTTATCTCAACTGCTACTCTTATTCTAAATTGTACCTTTTCGTTGTAATTAGATTTCCTGGACAGTCATAGTTCATGCTCTTGACACTATTCTTACACGACTGTGTCACATGTTTGTATTTCATCCTCTAATTGTTCTTGCTTCCATTTTCAGTTATTAGCTACTTAAAATCTGAGTTGGTTGATTATTTCCCTGTGCATCCACAGTCGTATCCTTAAACAATTCCTTTTCCTCCTCGCTGAAGTTGTTTCCCTTTATATAATCAGAATTTCATTCTTGATAATTTCATACTTTTTATCAACTTGGGTCTTAAAATCTTAAGTATTTTCGGTCCAAACTGTTTAAAGCATGACCATGCCTGGCTCTTCTCTCTTTTTCTATCACAAGTCATAAGATGGAGTTGTCATTTCAAGGTTCTCTTTCTTCCTACCCCAGAAATAATTTCTTCCTTATTAGTCAGAAACTATATGGCTTTTATTGGTCTTCTTTTTTTTAAGGATGAAATTATTCCTCGGTCAAACTATGAAATTATTGGAAGATCTCTTGGCAAACAAGGAACCTTGAAGAATTGAATTCCAGACAGTTGAAACTCCTTATTCCTTCCATAGTATGACCTGGTCCTGGTCTTGTGATTTCTTCCTTGACCTCTTCTATTTCGTTTTGTTCAGGTCTTCTGATTATATGACACTGTTTGGAGGTCGCATCTCAATACTGCAAAGTGGAGAGCTTTAGGGTTTCCCTGTTTTGGCATTAGACTGTCTCTAACTTTGTTATGCATTTAACACAATGCCAGACAATGGGGCCTACACAGCAACCTTTCTTTTGGATTACCCAGAGTCATTCAAGGAGCAAGTGTGAGTGACTGGGAGGTTAGTGATGCCTTGAGAGTAATAGAGAAGTTAAAAATAAGGAGAGAAGTTAAAAATAAGGGAAGATTTTTTTCGAGGGAGGGATAGATGGGATGAGGGAGAAAATGAGCTCAATTTTGGATGTTTTGAATTTAAAATATGTATAGAAGACTCAGTTAAAATGTCCAATGGGCAGTTGTAGATTCAACTCCAGAACTATATCTCCCAGAAGTGACCCTCAGTTCAGGAAGTTAAGACTGGAAAAATAGATATGAGAATTACTACAGAGAGCTGATAATTGAATCCATTAGCATTGATAATATCACAAAGGGAAATAATATGGAGGAAGAAGAAAAGGACAGTCTTGGGGATGTCTGCAATTAGTTAGTGTGATGTGTATTCATCTTCCATAGATTCAGTGAAACTCACTTTGGAACAACTCCAATAGCAGGATGATGAGGATAATATATACTTCCTCTTGTTCCCACATGGTTTTGCCTTCTTCTTCTAGGTCTCTGTTTTATTTGCAAACTGTTCATTACACATATAACGGATGCTTCAGGAATTTGGTGGGGTGAAATTTATTAAAGTATTCTTAATGTTGTAAAATATTATTATCATAATTAACTAATAATAACTGCTACAGCAACATCTTCTTACCCCTCACCTATTTCATAGAACTCCATTCATTCAGTATTTTTGTGAGAAGACCTCTCATATCCTTTCCCTTAAAAAGCTGCATTTACTTTTTAAAAGTCACCCAGGAAAAGGAATCCAATGGAAGGAACATTAGAAATGGCATTCCCCACCATTTCAGTGCCTTGCTGATGAAGATATTTCTGCTTCTAATCAGATATCAGTTCTCAGATCCAGTTAAGTCCATAAATTTAGCCAACTTCAGAAAAACTAAAGTGGAATCACGTCCAGATATCATAACTGGCTTATTACCCACTATGATATCTACATCAATCCTCACTGTTACATTTGTATAACTTGTTTTTCCCTCATATGAATTACTAGTCACTTATATAGTCATGGAGGTAGAAGAGAACTTAGGGTATCTAATGAGTAAAATGCAGGCTGCATTCTACTGTCCCCTCCAATAAATGCTTCTTAGCCTGAATTGCCAGATTTAGGCTTTGTGTGTTTCAAATTTTTGAAAAATATTTTGTACTTAGTAAGGAAAGAAATTCTTAATTCATCACTGCCTTTGAGTGAGAGCTGAGGAGGGCTTGCAGTGGCTTAGTCTAGTAACAGATGTACTTGACTAGAGTCAGCCATGTGAAAGTAAAGCTGAAAGTTTAGCAAGTGACACATGTGCTTGGTGAAGGTGTACGGAAAGGTCGTTTGGATGAAGCCATTGCCACTGTGCTATTGTAAATGCCAAGGGCACTGAACTTCGGGCTAGTTGTCATTTGTCTTACAAGTGTGGAGAGGTATGGATGTTTCCTGATTTTCTGAGTAATCCTATTCCCCTGAGAGTAGATAAAAGGCAGCACTGACCATTTCAGAATTGTGTTTACTTAAGCTGATGACAGTATACTAAAGCCAGCACATTTGTAAGAAAGCCATCATATAAATTTGCCTCTTTCCATTAGCCTGCTTGGACTGGGTGCTATGTCATCTTTCCTGCCTGAAGGGAAAGAAAATGAAAAAGACTCAGTTGTTAGTGAAGGGTATGTCAGCGAAGGCTGTTTAAAAGGCTAGTGAGATTGCACTTTAGCCAGAGGTAAAATATCCAACAGATGGATGGAAGGAATAGATTAACTTTGTGGCTGTTATTTCATGGGTGATATGGAGGAAGGGGAAAGTTAATGGGAGAAGGCTTCAGATATAAAACATGTAGCTTTGTTTTTCTCTCCAAGCATATCATAATTAACAATTATTATTATTAACAATATTAGTATTATCATTAATATTAACAATAATAATTCCCATTTACATAACACATTAGGATTTACAAAGTGCTTTACTCAAAACAGTGCCTTCAGCTAAGGAATACTTGTATTTTATTCCCATTTGACAGCAAAGGAAATGGACAAGCCTTATTCAAGATTCCTCCACTAGTAAATGGAACATGCTGCTACTAGCTATAGCAATATTTTTAGTACAAGACTAATAGCCTGGGTTTGAACCCAACAATCCTAGCTATCAATCTTGCACTAAAAATGCTGCTATGAATAATGGGTAGAATTTCAATTTTCTTATCTGTAAAAGATGGTAATTAAACTGGATGAAATACATATATATGTATATGTGTGTATGTATGAGTGTTTATGTATATGCATATATGTACATTCATATACATATGTATGTATATGTAGATATGTGTGTTTATAAATATATATACATAGGTATATATATACGCATTATGTGTAATTTTTCCAATTACATGTGAAAACAATTTTTAACAATATTTTGAAATCTTGAGTTTCGAATTTTCTCTTCCTCTATCTTTACTCCCCTCATTCAGAAGGAAAGTACTTTGATATAAATTATACATGTATAGTCACATGAAACATATTTCCATAGTAGTCATGTTGTGAAAGAAAACAGACCAGGAAAAAAGAAGTGAAAAAAATATGCTTTGGTCTGCATTCACACTCCATCAGTTCTTTCTCTGGAGGAGGATGGCACTTTTCATATGTCCTTGGGAATGTTTTGAATCTTCATATTACTTAAATAATTCAGTCGTTCATAGTTAATCATTGTACAGCATTGCTATTGCTGTGAACAATGTTCTCCTGATTTGGCTCACTTCATTTTGTATCAGTCCACATAAAATTTCCCAGATTTTTCTGAAAGCAAACTGTTAATCATTTCTTATAGCACAATAGTATCCCATCACAGTTATATACCACAACTTGTTCAGCTATTCCCCTATATAAATATCTTTATACATACAGTTCCTTTTCCTTTAAAAAAAAAAAGAGAAATCTCTTTGGGATATAGACCCACTAGTGGTATTTCTGGGTCAAAAGGGTATCCACAGTTTGATAGCCTTAGGGCATAGTTCCAAATTGCTCTCCAGAAATGACTGGTTCAATGAAAAACTCCAGAAGCAGTGCATTAGTGTCTCAGTTTTCTGACATCTCCTTAAATATTCGTCATTTTCCTCTTCTGTCATATTACCTAATCTGACAGGTGTGATGGGGTACCTCAGAATAGTTTTAATATGCATTTCTTTAATAAATAGCGATTTAGAGAATTTTTTCATGTGATGATAGATAGTTTTGATTTCTTTATCTGAACACTGTTCATATCCTTTGACCATTTATCAATTGGGGAATGACTCATATTCTTTTACTTTTACTCCTTTATATTTGAGAAATGAGGCCATTATTACATTGCTACAAAAATTTTCCCAGTTTTCTACTTTCATTCTAATTTGACCAAACTGGTTAAGTTTGTACAAAAAACATTTAATTTAATATAATCAGAATTATCCATTATACATCCTATGATTCTGTCTTTTGATTGGTATAAACTCTTCCCTTATTCATAGATCTGACAAGTAAACTGTTCCATTCTCCCCTAATTTGCTTATATCACTCTTTATGTCTAAATCATGTACACATTTTGACCTTATTTTTGTATATGATGTGAGATGTTTGTCTATATCTAGGTCAAAACTGCTTTCTAGTTTCCCAGCAGTTTTTGTCAAATAGTGAGTTTTTGTCCTAAAAGCATTAAAAAAAATAAAATTAAGGGATGAGAGAGGAATATATTGGGAGAAGAAGAAAGGGAGAACTAGAATGAGGTAAATTATCTCTTACATAAAAAAGAGTTTATCAGACACTAGATTACTATAGTCATTGCCTACTATATATTGTGTACCCAGTCTATTCCATTGATTCACCATCCTCTCTCTAACTATCTAACTATCAGATAGTTTTGATGATTACCACTTTGTAATACAGTTTGAGATCTGATAGAGCTTGGACACCTTCCTTTACATTTCTTTTCATGCCCTTTATATTCTGGACTTTTGTTCTTCCAAATTGATTTGATTATTATTTTTTCTAACTCTAAAATATTTTTTGGTAGTTTGATTGGTATGACACTGAATAAATTAATTCAGGTAGAATTTTCATTTTTATTATATTGGCTTGACCTGTACATGAGCAACTGATATTTTCCCAGTTGTTAATATCTGACTTTTTCGTGTGAAAAGTGTTTTGTAATTGTGTTGACATTTCTGGATTTGTCATGGCAGGTAAAATCCCAAGTATGTTAGATTGTCTATAGCTATTTTTGTATTGACTGATTTACTTATTTTTAGTTTTCACCAATCACTTCCATAAGATTTTGAGTTCCAAATTTTCTCCCCATCCCTTCCTACACCCAACTCAAGACAGTGTGCATTCTGATCACTCCTTCCCCTAATCTACCCTCTGTTCTATCACACCCCTCCTTTCTCTTATCCCCTTCCCTTCTATTTTCTTGTAGAGCAAGACAGATTTTATACCCCATTGCCAGTCTTATTTCCCAGTTGCATGAAAAACAATTTTTAATATTCATTTTTAAAACTTTGAGTTCCAACTCCTTTCCCTTCCTCCTTCCCCACCCACCCCCTTTGAGAAGGCAAGCAATTCAAATAGGTTATACATGTGTAGTCATGCAAAACAATTCCATAACTGTCATGTTGTGAAAGACTAACTGTATTTCCCTCCATATTATCCTGCCCTGCATTTATTCTATTCTCTTTTTTGACCCTCTCGCTCCTCAAAAGTATTTACTTCTAATTATCCCCTCCTCCCATTTACCCTCACTTATTTCATCCCACACACACTCTAATTCTCTCCTTCCCCTCTAGTTTCTTGTAGTATAAAGTAGATTTTCACACTAAATTGAGTGTGCATGTTATTCCATCCTTCAGCCAAATATGATGAAAATAAGCTTCACTCTTTCCCTCTTACTTCCCCACTCTTCCCCTCTATTGAAAAAAGCTTTTCTTGCCTTCAAGAAATAATTTACCCCATTCTATTTCTCCCTTTCTCCTTCTCCCAATATATTCCTCTGTCACCACTTAATTTTAATTTTTTTAGATATCATCCCTTCATATTCAACTCACCCTGTGCCCTCTGTCTATATATATATGTAATTCCTCCAACTACCTTACTACTTATGAGAAAAGTCTCAAGAGTTACAAATATTATATTTCCACGTAGGAATGTGAACAGTTCAACTTTAGAATGTCTTTATGATTTCTCTTTCCTGTTTACCTCTTCTTGCTTCTCTTGATTCTTGTATTTGAAAGCCAAATTTCCTATTCAGCTCTGATGTTTTCAGCAAGAATACTTGAAAGTCCTCTATTTCATTGAATGACCATTTTCCCCCTGAAGTACTATATTCAGTTTTACTGGGTAGGTGATTCTTGGTTTTAATCCTACTCCTTTGACCTCTGGAATATCATATTCCAAGTCCTCTGATCCCTTAATGTAGAAACTGCTAGATCTTGTGTTAACGTGATTGTGTTTCCACAATACTCAAATTGTTTCTTTCTGGCTGCTTGCAATATTTTCTCCTTGACCTGGAAGCTCTGGAATTTGGCTACAGTATTCCCAGTTTTCTTTTGGGATCTCTTGCAGGAGGTGATAAGTGGATTCTTTCAATATCTATATTTACCCTCTGGTTCTAGAATATTGGGGCAGTTTTCCTGGATAATTTTTTGAAAGATGATGTATAAGCTCTTTTTTTATCATGGCTTTCGGGTAGTCCCATAATTTTTAAATTGTCTCTTCTGGATTTGTTCTCCACAACAGTTGTTTTTCCAATGAAATATTTCACACTGCTATTTTTTTCATTCTTTTGGCTTTGTTTTATAATTTCTTAATTTTTCATAGTCATTAGCTTCCATCTTTTCCATTCTAATTTTTAAGGAATTATTTTCTTTGGTAAATTTAGACCCATGTGGCCAATTCTGATTTTTAAGGCATTCTTTTCCTCATTGGCTTTTGGATCTTCTTTGCCATTTGAATTGGTCTATTTTTTAAGGTGTTATTTTCTTCAGTATTTTGGTTGTTGATTCATTTTTCATGATTTTCTTGCATCACTCTTATGTATCTTCTCAATTTTTCCTCACTTCTTACTTGATTTTCAAAATCTTGTTTGAGCTCTTCCATAGCCTGAGACTAATTCATATTTTTCATGGAGACTTTGGGTATAGGAAATTTGAGTTTCTTATCTTCTTCTGTTTGTATATTTTTGTCTTCATTGTCACCAAAGTAATATTCTATAGTCTGATTCTTTTTCCAGTTTTTGCTCATTTTCCCAGCCATTTTCTTGACTTTTGAGCTTTTTGTCAAGGAAGTTCTCTGCTTCCAGTGGAGGTGGGGGGTATACTGTCAGATGCTCAGTCCCCCGCAAAATCCATGGGTCTAGGGCTCCAGAAACAGTAGTAGCAGCTGCCCCTTTTGCTGCTGCACTGTCATGGGCCCTGGGTCTGGGGTCAGACCACTCTACTCTCTCACACAAATATGACAGGTTTTTTCATACTGATCTTCCAGTTTGTCCTTGTCATTCTGGGGTTGTGAAGTCTGAAAACCACCACAAGTGCCAGTGATTCAGTTCCCCCAAGGCATGCTCAAGCCCTTTATATGCTGATGCAGCCCCTGCTGTACTGTGCTCTGCTCTCAGTCTGACCTGATAGACATTTCCTGTTAACCTTCAAGGCTGCCTTGGGCTGGAGATTTGCTTCACTCCATCATTCTTTGGTTTCTTCAGCTTCAGAATTTGTTTAGATTCATTTTTTACAGGTATTTGACTGAATTTGGGGAGAAAGCTCTAGCAACTCCCTGTTTTTACTCCACCATCTTGGCTCCACCTCCAGGAGCATTCTGTCTACACTTATTTTAAATAGAATTTCCCTTTCTATTTCTTGCTGTTATACTTTGTTGATAATATATAGAAATGCTAATGATTTATATGGATCTATTTTATATACTGTGACTTTGCATAAGTTTTGTTAATGATTTAAAATGCTTTTTAGTTGATTCTCTAGGATTCTCCAAGTAGCTATCATATTATCTGCAAAGAGTGATAGTTTTGTTTCCTCATTACCTAGTCTAATTCTTTTAACTTATTTCCTCCCTTTTATAGTTATGGATAACATATCTAATAAAATACTGAATAATAGTGATGATAATGAGCATCTTTATTTTACTCTTGATCTTATTGGGAAGACTTCTAACTTATTCCCATGACAGAAAAAACTGGCTAATGGTTTGAGAAAAATACTACTTACCACTTTAAGGAAAGCTCCATTTATGCCTATACTTTCTAGTGTCTTTCATACGAATAAGTGTATTTTGTCAAAAACTTTTTCTACATCTATTGAGATATTTATATTATTTTTGTTTGTTATTGATATTGTCAATTATACTGATAGGTTTTTTTAATAGTATTTTTTCTCCAAATGTAATTTGGAATAATTTTAGCAATCATTTTTATAAGATTTTGAGTTCCAATTTTTTCTTCCTCCCTTCCACTCCTCCCATCTTCCTAAAATGGTAAGCAATTTGATATAGGTTATATTTATTTAAGTTTATTAACATATTTCCATATTAGTTGCAGTTGAAGAAGAAATACAACAATAGGGAAAAATAAAAAAATATGCTTCATTCAGAGTTCATCACTTCCTTATCCAGATGTGGATAACATTTTCCATCACAAGTCCTTTGTAGTTGTCTTGGATCATTATGTTACTTTGAAAAATTAAGTTATCCATAGTTGATCATCACACAGTGTTGCTGATCCTGTGTACAGTGTTTTCCTGGTTCTGCTAATTTCACTTTGCTTCAGTTTGTACAAGTCATTCTAGGTTTTTCTGAAATCTGCCTGTTCATGATTTTTCATTGCACCATAACATTCCATTACATTCACATATCACAACTTACTTGTTCAGCCACTCCCTACTTGATAGACATCCTCTCAATTTCCAGTTATTTTTTGCCATCAAAAAAGGACTGCTATAAATATTTTTGAACAAGGAAATCATGTTATGAACTCTTAGGGATATAGGCCAGCAGTGGTAGATGCTGGTTGCCCTAGGGACATAGTTCCAAATTCCTCTCCATAATGGCTGGATCAGTTCACAACTCCACCAACAGTGCATTAGTATCCAAATTTTCCCACATCTGCTAATATTTTTATTAATAAAGCCCACCTAGTCAAAGTGTGCGATCTTTCTGATATAGTGCTATAATCTCCTTGTTAGCATGTATTTAAATTGTTTTCATTAATATTCATTAGGGAAATTGATTTATAATTTTCCTTCTCTGTTTTTCCTCATTCTGGTTCATGTATCAGCACTATATTTGTGTCATCAAAAGAATTTGGTAGGACTCTTTCTTTGACCATTTCCCCAAATAGTTTATAAAATATAGGAATTATTGTTCTCTAAACGCTTAGTAGAATACACTTATGAATCCATTTAGTCCTGGGGATATTTTCTTGGAGAGCTTAGGGATGGCTTGTTCAATTTCTTTTTTAAAGATTTTTTTAAGTATTCTATTTCCTCCTCTGTTAATCTGGGCAGTTTATATTTTTGTAAAGGTTCATTCATTTCCCTTAGATTGACAGTGTTATTGGCATATAATTGGGCAAAATAGTTCCTAATAATTGCTTAAAATTCTTTTTTTTGTGGTGGTAGTGAATTCACCTTTTTCATTTTTTGATACTGGTAATTTGATTTTCCTCTTTCTAGTTTTAAATCAAATTGAACAATGGTTTGTCTATTTTATTCTTCTCCCCTAAAAAAAAAAAACTGGCTCCTGGTTTTATTAATTCAATGCTTTGCATACTTTCAATTTAATTAATCTCTCCTTTGATTTTGAGGATTTCCAATTTGGTGTTTAATAGGGAATTTTTAATTTGCTCTTTTTCTAGTTTTTTTTTTTTTAGTTGCATGTCCAATTCATCAGTCTATTCTTTCTCTATTTTATTGGTGTAAGAATTTAGAGATATGCAACCCCTGCCCCCAAGTACTACTTTGGCTGCATCTCATATATTTTGGTATGTTTTCACCCTGTTGTCATTCTCATTAATGTAAGTATTGATTGTTTCTATGATTTGTTCTTCAGGATTATTTACTTTCCTTTTATTTTTATTCTATCTTTTCATGACCTTTTCCTGGAATGTCATTTTTATTGCATTATTATCTGAAAAGGATACATTTAATACTTCTGCTTTCCTGTACTTGGCTGTGAAGTTTTTAAGCACCTATAGAGAGTCACTTTTTGTCTAAATGTCATGTACCATTGAGAATATATATGTTTTCTGTTCCTGTTCAGTTTTCTCCAGAGATCTAGTATATCTAAATTTTCTAAAATTCTATCGATCTCATTAACTTCTTTCATGTTTTTTTGTTGTTGTTTTTAGATTTAGCTAGTTCTGATCAGGGGAAATTTGAGTACCTTCACTAGTACAATTTTATTGTCTATTTCCTCCTGTAATTCATTTAACTTTTTCTTTAAGAATCAAGAATCAATGATATATGTATGTTTAGTATTGATATTATTTCATTGCGCATGATACCTTTTAGCAAGATGTAGTTTCCTTATTTATTACTTTGTCTGAGATAATGATTGCTATTCTTGCTTTTTTACTTTGGCTTAAATATAACAGATTCTGCTCCAGCTCCTTACCTTTATTCTCTGTGTCACTCTGTTTCAAGTGAGTTTCTTGTAAAGAGTATATTGTGGGATTCTGTTTTTTAATCCTCTGTACTATCTGCTTCTGTTTTGTACATGAGTTCATCTCATTCATTTAGTAATGATTACTAAAGTGTATTTCCCTCCATCCAAGTTTTCTTTTTCCTCTCTCTCTCTCCCCCTTCCTTCTTTCTTCCCTCCTTCTCTTTCCCTCTCTCTCTCTCTCTCCCTCTCTCTCCCTGTCTTTCTCCTCCCCTTTCTCCCCCATCTCTCTCACTTTGTCTCTGTCTCTCTGTCTTTGTCTCTCTCTTTCTGTGTCTCTCTCTCTCTCCTTTTACTCTATCAGTCTCAAAAATATTTTGCTACCAACCACCACCTCCCCCAATCCACCCTTCTATCTGTACTTCCTCTGCACTTATACCCATCATCTTCTACTTTCCTATAGGGTTAAATATATTTTTATACCTAACTGAGGATATATGTTATTCTTTCTTTCAGCCAATTGTGATGACAATAAAATTTGAGCATTGTTTACCACCTGCCATCTTCTTCCCCATTGTTAAATTCTTTTGTGACTTTTTATGTGTCATAATTTCCCCATCATACCCTTCCCTTCTCCCAATGCATCCTGTATTCTCCTCTTTGTAATGTGAAGATCTTCCCCACCTATTTATGGAACTCAGATTAAGGGAGACTTGTTTTGTAGGAAGGTCCACACCTTTTGTTAATTGTTAATGAGGCACTGGGTCATGAGGCTCTTGATGCCCTCCAGCTCTAAAAAGTTTATATATACTCTGAGGTGAGGTTTTACTTTGGAGACTTACTCTTTGGAAGAAGGTTCATGTGCCAGAAGAGACTCTAGGCATCCATCAAGGAGCCCCTCAGCTTTGAAAATCCAGATGTTGGTGCTTCTCTCTGGTAACTATGTGTGTATGTAATGTTGGATCTGTCTGTTGATCAGTGATGTATGTATTGCTTATGGTCAGATGGTTAGAAGCCCCATCTGTTGGTCTTTATTTCTCTACTTGTATTTTCTCTGTTGGTAAATGTGGTTAAAGAATATTGTTGACCCCCTTTTAAGTTGCTTTCCTTAGAAAAGTAGATCTAAGAACCTGTGCCAGCAGATCATCCTGGATGTGTGTCAAGGTGCTTGCTGCTAAACCTCTCTCTTAATTTTTTAAAATGCCATCTCAAAATAGTCACCTTACACTCATACTTTCTGTCTATACTCCTTTAAACCTAATAATGATAAATTTCTTGGGAGTTACAAGTATCATCTTTCCATGTAGGAATGTAAACAATTTAACCTTATTGAATCCCTTGAGAGCTCAGGTGAGTCCCTTGCCTTTATTCTGCCATCTTGGTCCCATCTCAGCTGGATGACTTCTAAGGTCTCTTTGGTCTGACTGTTCAATAGCTACGTACTTGCTATGTATCAGAAAAAATTTTAATGGAACATGGTGGTAGAACCTCTGAGTTGAGATTAGATTATCTGGGATCTGATTCTAGTTTTATATGAGTTTGGGCAAATTGTTTAACCTCTGAGCCTCAGTTTTCCCATTTAAATATGAGAATAATATTTGTCCAATCTCAACTTTATTGTGAGGCTCAAATGATAAGTGAAGGCTTCTCTTAAGGGGATATTACTGAAAACTAAAGTTAACAACTGCCTACAATGAAAAGACCAGAAGTCTCCTTTTATGGCAGTAAAGCACTATTTGCTGAGTTTCAGTTCACATTAAATCTCAAGTTTCTATCCCTTGCCACAGAGAGAAGGGGCTAAGTCACTGGATCTAAGTTCCTTAATTTTTACCTAATGTCTGACCCTATTAAATACTGTGATTCAAACACCTGATGGAAAGTGTGAAAAAAAAATCTGGGACTTGGTACATTGCAAGCTCAACAAGAGTCAATGTTGTATTGAAAAAACTACAAAGCTAATGTGATCTGGTTGTGGATTAAAAGAGGTATTGCATACAAGAACAGGAAGATGATAATTCCACTGCACTGTGTCCTTGTCAGACTTCATCTAGTACAGTGTGTTTAGTCCTGAGTTCATTAAGGACATTGAGAAGCTAGAGAGTACTTAAAAGAGAGCAACCAGGATGAAGGACTTTGAGTCCATGTCATATGAAAACCACTTGAAGAAAGTGGGAATGTTTAGCCTAGAGGTGGGACATGTATGAGCACTTGTTGAAAGTATTCCTTTAGGAATATGTTGGACTAGATTGTTAAGGTCCTTTCCAGCTCTCTCATTCCGTGATTCAGTGATTTTTCTTGTTTTTTTCAATACCCAAAATTGGAACTTTGCCATTCCTCTTCAGCACTATTTTTCAGGGGGAGGGGATGTTACAAATAATCTACTACTCCATTCCTAAGCAACACACAATTATTTTGGGATAATGATTACATACATACATGTTCAAGCTATCTACCATACAATCTGAAGCAAGTATTAGATTGAATCTGCATCATATTTTATTACATAGACCATGCAGAACAAGTCCTACCTAAAACAATTTCTTTCTTAACTTCCCTGAAATATGGTTCTTCAGCTTCTATTTGGAGACCTCTGATGACAGAGAATTCATTACTTCCCTAGGCAGCCCATTCTTCTTTTGGATAGCTCTAATCATTAGAAACATTTTTTCCCTTCACGGTGAACCAAAATCTCCCTCTCTGAAACTCTACCCATTGTTCTTCATTCTCTGGTGGAGTAAAATAAGTTTAATTCCTCTTTCAAATGACTGACCTTTAAATACTTGATATAGCTATCTCTTCTTATTGAATCTTTTGACTAATCAACCCCAATTTCTTCAATTATTACTTTTTATGATGTTCTCAGGTCCCCTCTGAACTCACTCCAACATGACAAAATCTTTCTAAAATGTAGCACTAGAAGAAAGTGCAGAACTGCAAATATTGTCTGACCAAGGCAGAGATCCACTTCAGGATATTTTTCTTTTGGTAATGTAGCTCATGATAAGAGCTTTTCAAGCTGCCATGGCATATTTTCAATTCACATTAAATGTGTACTCAATACCTAAACAGACCAGTGGTCTCATTAATGTGGGTGTTCTAGCAAAACTGATGCAAGTTACAATCCCCACATGCTTGACAAATCTTCACATTCTTGAGAAGCTGTATGTGAGTCATCTCGCAAGTTGAGTTTACAGTCCTCTAAAATTCACAGGTTTTTTCATATGGACTATGGTAAAGACATATTTCCACAATCCTGTACTTTTGTATTCATTTTTTAAGTTTACTTTAAGGATTTTATAGAATAATGTGGACAAAAGTTACATAGGATTTAAAAAAAATACATACACACATACATATCTATATACATACATATTCATACATACACACATATATCTTGGTAGTGTACTTTCCAGAGATAAACACATTGACAATGAGGTTGATGCACATGTTGCCAGAGCTAGCTCAGTGTTTGGGAGGCTCCAAGGAAATGTTTGAGAGAGAAGAAGTACTGGACTGACTACCAAACTGAAGGTCTACAGAGCCATTTTGCCAACCTCATTGTTGTAGGCTTATGAAACATGGACAGTCTACCAGTGCCATGCCAGGAAACTGAATCGCTTCCACTTGAACTGTCTTATGAAGATTCTGAGGATCACCTGGCAGGATAAGGTACCAGACACTGAAGTCTTTGCTCAAGCTGAACTGCCAAGCATTCAAACTATGCTTCAGAGAGCACAGCTCCAATGGGCTGGCCACATTGTTTGAATGCAAAAAGTACACTTGCCAAAAAGACTATTTTATGGAGAACTTGCATGGGGCAGGCAATCACATGGTGGCCAGGAGAAACGATACAAGAATGCTCTCAAGGTCTCTCTCTAGAACTCTGGATTTGACTGTGCAACATAGGAGACACTGGCACAGAACTGCTCAGCATGGCATGCCCACATCAGAAAGGGTGCTGTGCTCTTTGAGCAAAGCAGAATTGAGACAGCCCAAAGTAAACACAGGACGCGCAAATTTGGGATATCCACCCCAAATATTCAAACAGACTATCTGTGTCCAACCTGTGGTAGAGCATTCCGAGCTCATAGTGGTTTGATCAGCCACAGTGCGACACGCTGAAATTTCACTTTACAATGGTGACGTCATTTTGGTCCTCTTCGTAAAAGAAGGACAACAACCATATGTGTCTATATGTATATATGTGTGTATGCTTTAATCTGGACAATTGTAATTGGAGAGAGTATTCCCATGGATGAGATTAGAAATCCATTGTAGTATATGTCACCTTATTAGAGTTTGCTCATTGTTTTGGTTTTCTTAGAGCTCTCAGTATTCTGGTCACTCTGTGTTAACTGTTATTAACTAGATATTAACTATTCTTTTCATTGCTGAAATTTGTGTTGAGTCATTCCAAGTGACTCCATTGTGTCCAGCATTGCTTGTCTTCTGGGTACGTGCCAGGCAATCTGCAAAGAAAAGAGGCATGGACTTTGATCCCATCCCCTTGTCTTTTGTAGTGCCTACTAGTGTGGTAGCATGAGTTTTCATTCCATCTCCTTATCTCTAATCTCATTTCCTTTGCTGAAGTAATAAGGGAGGAACTGAGAAGTGCTAATCTATTACCGTTTACAAATGTGCATCTACCAATATTGTCTTTTCCTTATTACAAAAATTGTGTAAAAAACAGCACAGTTTGAACGTGGGACCTGGCAGTGCTCAATGCCTTGTTGCCTTGAGATGCTTAATAAACTCCTTTTAATTTTCTCTCCCTAAGTTTGCTTCATTATTGAGTGCAAGACCTAACAAAGATTTTCTTTCAATAAATTGGCAAGCTCAGCCAGGAGGACATTTCCCCCAGGGGTACTGACTGAGGAATTCTATTCTGATTCTCACAGTTCACAAAACTGGGCTTTTGTCCCATCTCAGGTAGGAACACACGCCCTCAGCAGTCAGTCATTTTTATAATAATCAGAGAATTTAAATCCTTAAACTCAGGTAGGATAAGGAAAAATAGATCCTGAATCCAAATTTTGACTTTCTCCCATCATTTGTGCATAAGAAAAGAGGAGAAAGACAGGGTGAGTAAAGGCCTAGATGGCACTCTCCCGAGAATACCTAATTTACAAGGGAAATTTTGGCATTCAAATAAAGATCAAGAGGGGTCATCCTCCTCCCCACTACTCCCAGGCAGATAAATGCTGAAGCTTTGGAAAGGAAACCCTGCTGGGTTTTTTCTACTAAGCTTCATCATTTGGTTGGCGATGGGAAAATTGTGGGAATGGGGAGAAAATTCAGCCAAAGCATGGAACTTTATGGATTACAGTCAGTCAGATATGCATATTAAATAAGACTTAAAGGCTGAAATCCTATGCAAAATAGGATTTTAGTGTGAGAAGAACTTCAAAACTGAAACTACTCTCATTATCATATAACTTAGGTGAGAATACTTAGGTGGAGGGGAAAAGACCAAAAAGAGATGTAACAGCAAGGACCCTGGCATACACAGGAGAGCCCACTGTATAGGTTCTTAGATCTGCTTTTCTAAAAGGAAAGCAGCTTTTGAGGGGTCAACAATCTGCTATAATCAAGTACATACATCATTCACTTAGTTCAAGGGAAAAAGTCAACACCTTGAATTTCAGAGAAAATACAGAGAAATAAATACCAACAGATAGGGCTTCCAACTGTCTGACCATAAGCAATATATATATATCACAGACCAACAGACAGATCCAACTATCTGACCATTACATACATACATATTTACCAGAGAGAGAAACACCAATATCTGGGTTTTCAAAGGGGGGATGCTCCTTAGCAGCTGCCCAGAGTCTCATCTGACCAAACAACACTTCCAATGAGTAAGCCCCAAAACAAAACCTCATCTCAAAGTATATATACATGCTTACATACATATATACACACACGTGTATATGGGCAGGCCCATTAACGGATGGAAAAGATCTTTAACTCTCATTAACATTATGAGTGATTAATGTCTAAATGTTTGAGGCTAGTTTTTTCCTGAATATGGGAGGGACACTTTAAGAGATTTTGTAGAAAGACCTCAGCCTATAGGAAAATCTCAGTCTAGGATTGATGTTCAACAAGTGAAGAATCAGCTATCACTTGATGTCCTTTCCCCCCAAATTGGTAGAAACACCTAGACATTTGTAATAGTAAACAGGGATTTAATTCTCACCAACTTTTGATCAGATTTTCAATGTGAGATAAAAAGGAAACCTGTGATATTCTTTCTTTCTGCTTTCATAACCATGGCCATGTTGGAAGATGGAAGAGATAAAGATAGATTTTTAAAAAGGGGAGGAAATTTCTTCTCCCCTTTTTTTCTTTTCTCACAGTTTATGGAAACCAGTTTGAAAAGATTCAGTAGAATTTAATTGTGTAGGTAAAGAAGCAAGCTTTAATCTAAATTCACTGGAAGGTTATAAAAAAAAGAAAGGAAAGGAGAAAATTTAAGCAAGTAGGGATAATAAGAAATAGGTAAAAGGCTAAAGAAAATGAAAGTGAATTTTGTACTGACTTTGTAAATGGAGGTAAAAAGAGTTTTGGAGTTGGAAAGAAGTTAGAGAAGGTTTTGATTCCATTGAAATAAGAAGGATGTGAGAAACTTTTAAAGAAATGCCTGTTAACAATTTTAGATGGCCAGTATTTTTATCAAGTTGTAACATTGACTTACTGAAAGCTATGAGCTCTAAAATTTGTATTACAGACAACTTACAACCCAAAGAAAATTGAGGTTTTAAAATATTACCTTTCTATATTGTCCACCTAAATTTGATTTGATTGAAATTTTTGTCCTGAAACAAATTATATGGTCTCATTTACCATACCAAGATGGGTTTTCCTACTAGGATAATTGTGGTAAATTGGATTTGGCAGTAAGGAGACATGCTCAGAAACTGCATGGATCAAAAAACCTGAGTTCAAATGTGGTTTCAGAAATTTATCAGCTGTGTGATCTTCAGCAAGTCATGTCTCTGTTTGCCTTGGTTTCCTTATAAGTAAACCACATATATCTGTTACCCTGGAGACTTACAGGAGTCAACACTTTTGGGGTTTTTGAGTTAACTATCATGTATTCATTGTGTGTGTGTGTATAAAACAGGTAACACTAGCACACAGGAGGCAGAGTCACTATGAGGACCAAATGACATCACAATTGTGAAATGATTAATATAGTGCTTGGCATATGCTAAGCATGACATAAATGTTGACTATTATTATTTTTCATTGAATGTAATTATTTCATACTAGATTACTTTATACTGGATTTTAGATATGGTTAGTACAGAATATCAGATTGATAGATGGTACATTTCTATGTTAAAGATTTGGAAGCGAATTCAAACAAATTTATATGATATAAATAGAAAAGGTCTAGTGTTAGGCTTTAAAAATCCATAATTTTCTTTTTCTGAGCTACTGAGGGTCCAGGGGCTTAGCAGGACCTGCTGAGTCTCCAAACCACCATGTTAGCTTTCCCCTTGCTTCCTGCATTCTGGGCCCCTCCAGAGATGCAGTCAGCTATTTCAGTTGGCTTTTCAGGCCCAGCATGGAGAAGCAGCCAAAACTTGGCTAGAGAGGCCTCCAGAGGCGAGACAGGCCAGGAAAGCCTATCTATCAGTGACCCTGAGATGTGGGAACGCCTACAAAGAGAGAAGGATAGACAATGTTGGTGCCTAGAGCTCATTTCCTCTGAGAACTTCTGTAACCCAACAACCCTGGAGACTTTGGAATCCTTTCTAAACAAGTATTCAGACAGCTACCCTGGCAAGAAGTCCTATGGTGGATCAGAGGTTGTTGATGAGATTGAGCTATTATGCCAGTGGGGTGCTTAGAGGTCTTTGACCTTGACCCTGACAGATGGGGAGTCAACATCCAGCCATATTCAGGGTCTCCAGCCAACTTGACTCTCTATATGACTGCCCTGCAGCCACAGACCAGGATCACGGAACTGGATCTGCCTGATGGAGGCCACCTTACTCGTGATCCCCAAGGAGCCATGAGATCCCAAGTGGATCTCAGCCATGTCCATCTTTGAATCTATGCCATATAAACGGAATCCTTCAGCTGGCCTCATTGATTACAACCAGCTGGCCCTCACTTCCAAGTTGTTCCAGTCATGTCTTATCATTATGGACACCAGTACCTATGCCCATTTCATTGATTATGCCTGCATGAAGGAGGCGTGGGATGAGGTTAAAGCCCATCTGATGGCTGACATAGTCAGCAGTGGGTCAGTGGCTGCCAAAGTCATTCCTTCACCTTTTGATTACACAGATATCATCATAGCCACCCCCGACAAGATCTTGCATGGGGCAAAGTTAGGACTCATTTTTTTTATCACGAAGGGGTGCAGTCTGTGGATCCCAAAACTGGGGGAGAGATCCCCCATACATTTGATGACCAAATCAACTTTGCAGTTTTCCCCTCCCTGCAGGGTGGGCCCCATAACCATACCATCACAGCCTCCCCTGTAGACCTCAAGCAGGTCAATACCCCAATGTTCAGAGAGTATTCCTAGCAGATCCTTTGGAATGCCTGGGCCATGGCTGATGCGCTTCCCTGGAGGTTACACCTTAGTGCCTGGTGGCACTGATAATCACTCAGTTCTTAGTGACCTTCAGCCCAAAGGGCTGAATGGAGCTGGAGTTGATTGAGTTCTGGAACTACTGTCTATCGCTGCCAACAAGAACACCTGTCCAGGGGCTGGAGAACCATCACCCCAAGGGGACTCAGACTTGGGGCCCTAGCCTTAACATCTTGACACTTTTGAGAAGATGACTTTTGGCAAGTGGTGATCTTTACTGATGAGGATGTTCACTTTGGGATAAGAAGAATCAGACAGGGAAGCTCCAAGATTTCAAATCCTTTCTCCTGAATGATCCTGAAACAATAGAGAGCCTGACTAATCTCAGGCAATGAAGGGAAGACTTTTGTCTGGACCTTTCCCATGCCTGGCTTTGAGGAAGGCTAAGCGGCCTCACTGCTTCTGAGAACTGGATGATGCCTACCCCTTCCTGTTAAGCAACTTTGGGGGAAGAAGGAGGAAGAAGAGAGCCGTTGGTCCCAAAAGGGAACTTTCTTCCCAGCCCACTAAATTTGTATCTGAGTTTTCAAAAACTCTTTGGAAGTTTGGGTAAGGTAGGTGTAATGTATTTTCTTATATCCCTCTTTTTCCTAACACATTAACTGAATATACCTTATTCTATGGTTCCCTCTGCTTTTCTGTAGAGTTGGAAGGAGGCAGATGAGCTGTTTGAATAGGGGAAGAGGCTGAAGGATAGACCTGGCTTTTTTTTAAATCTAATAAAAATGCTGCAACTGTAAAAAAAAAAAAAGTCCATAATTTTGTTTCTGTTACTGTTAGACTTCTAATTGTATTTTACTGTGAATTTTGAAAAATCATTGTATTAGAAATGCTTTTACTTTTTGCTTTTTAGAAATGCTTTTTGAATTTGATATCCAGAAAGAGTTTCACTTGTATCATTAAGAAAGTGCCTTTTCTTTAATCTGAATGCTGTCAGATTATGAATTGAGCTATTGAAGACTATGGTCACAATGTTAGAAGACTGTTAAGTATTCATATTTTGTTTAAAAAAAATGGATAAAGTTTGATACTTTCGTTGGGCAGGGGTATAAAATCCTATCATCATATTGTAAATTTCTAAACTTCTGAAGTTTGAGAAACGAGGACCTCTCTCAGTCAAAGTGGGTGACCTTCTAGTTTGCTATGGTAAAGAATGAGTTTAACTAGGATTATTTGGCTTTCACTTATGAAAATTATGAAATTGTACCTGTTGATAAATAGTAGATATTAAAGTTGCATCTTTGGACCAACTTAATGACAATATACCTTATATTCAAAACTTTCAATTGTGTCTTAGGAGTTAATGAACTATATTTATATCTGTTACTCTGGAGACTTACAAGAGTCAATACTTTCTGGGTTTTTAAGTTAGCTATCATGTATTCATTTTATGTGTGTGTAAAATAGGTAACACTAGCACAAGGAGGGCTGCTAGCACTGATTCACGCGATCTGGTCAGACAGGAAAGACAGGAGGTCAGCTCTGGAAGGGCTAATAATCTTATTTTATTCTAGCCTAGCCTTCTCACAAGAGGGCTGCTGAGAAGAAGAGCACCAGCTCCTATAGCATTCCCTAATCACCCTTATCACAGGGGCCAGTGAGAAGCGGGGGACAACTATCCCTACTTCCCAATAGGTTTAATTGAGACAGGCACAGATCATGCAGTCCCCTAAATCCCCTCAAGCCTCAAAGGGGCTGATTGTGGCAAACACAGATTCCCCTGAAGCCTTGATGAGGGCCAATCAAGGCACACACAGCATTCTAGATTGTGCATTCAACCCTAAAGTTTCCCCACTCACTGTTCACCTACTTCATGGGGCAACAGAGAAAGAAGGCATATTGCTAGCAATAGCCTCGCAAGTTTACATACACCATTATCTCTCTGCACAGTCACAGTGGATATTTACAATTTAAGCACAAATGTTTCTATTATTTATCATTATATAATGCTCTGCAAGTGTGGTAGAGATAGATGTTTACAAGTTATGGGCCTGGGAAATAGAGTGTTATGGCCATGGATCCTGGGAAACTAAGAAAGAATAATAAAAATCCACCTTACATACACTAAAATCCACTTTCCTCCCAATGTGTAAATCCAGAATGTGATTTTTCTTCATTTATAAGTAAAGAGTAAATAAGATATCCTTACATGTGCTCCTTGTTAACTGCTGTTGCGACATGAAAAACCTGAACTGAGATTAGTGAAATTTTGCTATTTGAACAAACTCCTTGGGAATTTTTTTGGTGATAATTTCCAATTGAATAACATTGTAAATCTTTATTTCAGCTATGATTGTCTGAACTGTCATTAAGCCAATAGCCTACAATTCAAAGACAATGCCATATGTTGCCCAAAGGAAGTGCTATAATAGAACTGTCGCAGTGTGTATATCTGTGTCTAGGAAAGTTGAGGAGATGACCTTTTGTGGCAAAATTAGGTGCCTCTTCTCTCAGTTTCTCAATTGTGCTATTTCCCTCCTGAACAGGAAATTTTCCCATTCTCTTGTCCTTTATAGTACCTGCTAGTCTGCACATAACCATATGAGCTTTCATCCCATCTCCTTGCCTGTAATTTCATTTCCCTATGGTGCAGCAATAAAAGAAAAACTGAAAGACTCTAACCCACCTCCTTTAGGAAATGTGCACCTGCCAGTTTTGTCTTTCTCTTCTTATGAAGTTCATCTATAAAAACAGGGTGATTTGAATTTGGGAACTGGTGGTTCTCAATACGTTGTTACTTTGAAATGCTTAATGAACTCCTTTGACTTTTCTCTACCTGTGTTTACTTCATTATTTAAGGCAAGGTCTGAACAAAGATGCTCTTTTAATACTATCTTCTTGTTATCTGCACATTTGATAAGCTTGCCATCAATATTTATAAAATATTGAAAAGAGCAGATTTACCTCAATCCATTAAGCATCTTGTCTAGCATCTAGCCATTGCACTCATTCTGAATCTGCCTTATTTATACTTTTATCCTGCTCACTTCTCTCTATCATTGTTTATAAGAATATCATGAAATGCTTTTTAACGACCTTGTTGAAATCCAGTATATAATTATCACAGAATTCTCCTGATTGGCAAATCAGCAACCCTGAAAAATAGGAAGTAAATGATATTATTTTAGCATGACTTTTTTAATGCAGCTATGTGGGTTCTTTGCAATTACTGCTTCCCTTTCTACTTGATCACAAATGACACCCTCTAATAATAACGTCAAGAATTTTTCAAGAAGAGAGGGGAGAAGGGAGGGAGAGAAAATCTAAGACTTATGGAAGTGATTGTAGAAAACTGAAAACAAATAAATTAATAATAAAAAGAATTTTGCCTGAAGTCAAATCAAGATTATATTTTCTTATTTGAAAACCAGAAATAATTTTGCTTTTCTCAAATCATATGGGACCTTTATCACTCTACACTTTTGCAGAGATCATGAACAGCTGTGTAACAGACATAAATAATTTAGTCCAGCATATGTGGGTATAGTTCTTCTGGCACTAGTCACTTGAACTTAGGAAAATTAGCCAGGTAATTCCATATCATCGGTTCACCCATTGCTGGTCTTGATGCTAATTTACCCATTTATGGACTAGTATTTTTAAAACCAATACCTGCTTGATCCAGAATGAAGCAAATCTATACAGTTAGAAAGCAATATAATAATATGATAAAGTCATTGATAAATTGCAAATGCTTTGAAAATTCCATTTTAAATAATGTTTCTGTGCAGTAGGATCATTAGTTTAATTTTTAATATATATTTTATTTTACCCTCATTACATGTGAAAACAATTTTTAACATTTTAAAAAAAGTTTTAAATTCCAAATTCTATCTCTCCCTCCCCTCCATCTTCTCTGAGATGATAAGCAATTAGATATCATGTAAAATATTTCCATACACATCTATCAGATTGGCCATTACAACAAAAAGGGAAAATTATGGATGTTGGGAGGGATGTGGGAAGGCTGAGAAACTAATGCACTGTTGGTAGAGTTGTGAAACGATTCTGCAGAGCGATATGGAACTACACCCAAAGGGCTATAAAACTGTGCATAGCCTTTGATCCAGCAATACCACTACTAGGTGTATAAGCCAAAGACTTCAAAAAAAAGGGAGAGGGGACTATTTGCACAAAAATATTTCTAGCAACTCTTTTTGTGGTGGCTCAGAATTGGAAATTGAAGAGATGCCCATCAGTTGGGGAATGGCTAAACAAGCTGCGGTATATGATTATAATGGAATATTATTTTGCTATAAGATATGGCAAACAGGATGATTTCAGAAAAAAATGAAAAGACTTACATGAACTGATACAAAATGAATTGAATAGAACCAGGAGAATATTATACACAAGTAACACTGTACACGGTAACAGCAATATTATTTAATGAAGAACTGTGAATAACAACTATTCTCAGTAACGCAATGATCCAAGACAACCCTAAATTTAGATTTAGAGATGAGAGAGACTCTAAAGATTTCATCTCTAGGGAGGCTCCATGTTGTAATACAGAGATGTTCAACTGATCAAGGCCAAACCAGATTAAAATGTAACTGGGAAATATTTAACAAGATAATTAAAAATACAATAGAATATAGATAATGTTAATTTGTGGTTTCGTTAGTCAGTATGTATCCTTCAGGTATCCTTATGTATGATTTAGTGACCCCCATTTTCATTTGAGTTTGATACAACTGGTGTAGGGTACAGAGGTTTGGATTTGGTAAGAAAGAAATGAGTTAAATCTTGTCTCAGATACTTGATATCTTTGTAACACTGGAGAAGTTACTTAAATATTCTAAGCCTTAGTTTCACTAATCTGAAAAATGGGGATAGTAGCAACTACCTCAAAAGTTTGCTCTGAGAATTTAATGAGAGAATACATAAAGTACTTTACAAACCTGAAAAGGAAATTGATTCTCAAAGTGATAAAGTGAATTAGATTAATAAAGGTATTAAATAGTAGAGCCAAAATTTGAAGCTAGGTCTCCTATTTCCAAATTCAATACTCTTTCTGCTACTTGTTTAATAATTAAATAAGTAAACTGGAAAGCGATAACCACAGAAATTGTCATGAAGGTAAATGGCATGAAGTTCATCTTGATGTCAACTTTGTATGGAATATCTAGCTGAGTGGAAGTAGGGGAAAGACTTCAGAACATTGACTAATAAAAGGAAGCTAGAAACCCCTGTATCCTGAAAGGCTGCTGCTATGGAGGCTACCACTGAGGGGGATGGATACTGGGAGCAGGTGGAGTTAGAACAGGACCAAACTGAAAGGAATTTATTGTGGTATACCCTAAAAGGAACAAGCACACTTTCTGGTTGCTTCTTATATTACCTTTTCCTGCTATCTAGATGCTAAGCTACAGTTGTTTTTATATTGTTGAAGGTATACAAATACCAACAAATACAAAGTCCTATTTGCCACACTCTAATTATGTCTCTGGGATATTGAGATGAATTTTCTGACTTTCCTTTGAATCTGCGGTATTTTAGCTTTTGGTATCATGCTGTTTTCTCTTGATCCTTCCTTAACATGTCTTTCAAATTAAGCCAGCAAAAGATGTTAGAGGTTCTATCCCTTGTCCAGTGGTTTCAAGCAACTTGCTTTGAAATGGTCTTGGACAAGGATATTTCTTATTCCAGTCATGTTTCCAAAGTCCTCTAGAAGATTTTATTGAAGGCAAAGAGTCTCTTTAAAATTATGCACTCTTAGATACTACTCACTGAATGATTTTTATGAATAGGGTGTAGTAAAGAGGGAATGTGGAACTGTCAAAGAGCATCCCTATTATTTAGCAATTATATTTTGAATTGGACTCTCATTCTAGATGGGTATTACACTTAGCAATGATTTTTATTGAAGTTGGTGATGTCTCCTAATGTTAAGGGGAGACTTGGATTTAGTAGGACTTCTGAAGACAGACTAAGGAAATGGTCTAAGCAGAAAACAAATAAAAACAAAAACCCTCCAAAGAGCCAAAGTCAAACATAATTTTTTTAAAAATCAGTTATTTAAGAGATGTAGAGAAAGATTAGTGAGGAAATTCCTTCTATCAATGCATATTGGAACCTGTAGGGCAGCTAGGTGGTGCAGTGGATAGAGTACCAGTGTTCAAATCTCACCTCAGACACTTGACACTCACTAGCTATGTGACCTTGAGCAAGTCACTTAACCCCAACTGCCTCATCCTGGGTCATCTCCAGTCATCCTGATGAATATCTGGTCATGGATTCAGATGGCTCTGGAGGAGAAGTGAGGATGGTGACCTGCACAACCCTCCCTCACTCAAAGCAAAGTGCAAGTCATGTCATCATTTCTCTGATGGCATGGTCTTCTTCGGGCAATGAAGGATGAACACACACACACACACACACACACACACACACACACACACACATTAGAACCTGTTCTCCAAATTAGAGACTTAGATATACTTAGTACATTGTAAGGTCGACTGACTTGCTTATGATCATGCAAGTAGTATATATCAGGGGTGGTACTTGAGCATTGGTTTTTCTGATCCTTCAGCCAGCTCTCTGACCACTATATCACAACCTTCCATCTTATTTATAATCTGGAGGTAATTGATGCAATATATATTTAGCTTTGGGTAGAAAGTTTGTGGATATAAATTTTATTTAATTCAGTTTTTTAAAGTAAATTCTTATAAACTTTTAAAAAATGTTATCTGCATTCTTTCAGAATAAAGTATTCCATTGATTTTCTTTCTTTTTTTTTTCTTTTCATGTCCCCAGGTGTTTAGAAAAAAACTTCCTTTATTCATGTTTTGGTTTTCCTCATAAAGTTGACACATGACAGCAGATTTCTGTCTATAGGCAGCACTTCCTAGGATGCATGTTTTCTTTTATCAGCAACACAGAGGGAAGAGCCAGTGCAGATTTGTGTTATAGTAATTTACTAAATTGGCTGGCAATATTCCGATTGATAAGTAAGTCAAAATCCAAATTAAAAAAAAAATCAAAGAGCTAAGGAATAGCCGGAGTATGTTCTTGATGAAGGATATAATATTCAAATGTGGTATCAGGAATAAGTTGAGCTAAACAGGGTGGTGTGAACATGCTAGAAATGGTTTTGAATTTGTTCTCAGAGAACATCTGTTTAAAGCTTGGCTCTGCCATTTGCTACTTGCATGTCCCTGGGTAAATCACTTAACCTTTCTAGATCTCATTTTCCTTATCCACAAAATAAAAAGGAGAGGCCAAGAGGGTCTGTAACAGCACTCTCAGCTCTAATTCTATGATCCTATGAGGAAAAGTGACCCATTTCACATATATTGAGGTATCACAGGGTTACTTCATCCTGTGAACTCAGTTTTTGCTTCCATTAGTAGGTTCCATAGGAACTTCTTTTGCTTCTACCTGTTACCATTTGGTCTCTCTACTTCTAATACCAGCTTTTTCTCAGAGAAAAGACAAAGGCTGTTTCCACCTGAATTATCCTTCACCTTGCTCTGAAACATAGCAGGTCATTTTTCTTTTAGATGTTTGACAAGCTTTTAATTTTTGAAACTACAGGGAAATAGACAAAAGGTTACAGTAACAGATTTTCATTACACATAACTCACTGTCTGATGACCTGAGACAGTTCTACCTAAGACATAATTCTAATGGACAATGATAATTTATTTAAACTCATTTCTCTATGATCACATACTTCTACCTTGTCATAGCCTCACCATCCCGGTGATTCTGATTCCCCACTGCCATTATCCATCCCTCATTGACCACTCTCTTATTCCACTCTTCCTTCAATCCAAACTCACCAATGTCCCACTCTAAAGGTATCTCACCCTTGAACTGTGCTCTCTGGAATGCCTGCACCATAGGTAACAAATTTGATTTATTCTTAAAAGAAGAAAAGTTAAAAGTCAGCTGTTTGCTTTTCCTAGCTTATTCCCTCTTCCCTCTTACCCTCATTGAACCTTGGTTCCTTCTTAAAGACACAGCTTCCCTTGTTACCCTTTTCTAGCAAAGATCGCACTTTCCCTCATATCATCCCATGCATTAGTCATAGTGGGGAAGTTGGAATAGCCCTTGCTCCCCATAACCACTTCTAGGCTCCCATTCTACCACCATCCCTCAGTAATCTTTGCTTCTCTGAGGTTCATTTGATCCTTATATTTTACCCAGTTGATATTCTGGTAGCTCACACCTCATCTTTCTTGACCAGTCTGCAGACTTTGTCATTGTTGATGACTATCTTTGATTAGATAATCTCTTCTTTCCATATTTCTGGGATACAACTCATTCTATACTATACTATCCTTGTTCTCTTCCTAGCCAGCTGATACATCCTTCTCAGTCTCCTTCACAGGCTCTTCATCCAAGTTTTACCTATTAGCAATGTGCTGTTCCCAGGGCTCTGTCCTGAGCCTTCTTCCCTTCTCCCATTGTATAGTTCACTTAGTAATCTCATTACTCAAGGACTCAATATCATCACTATCATCATCTCAAATCTATTAATCCAGTCCTAACCTCTAGTTTCTCATTACAAATTACCTAATGGACATCTCAAACTTGATCAAACTTGATGTCCCACAGACATTTCAAACTCAACATGTCCCAAGCCAACCTCATTACCCTTTCTTCAGAAACTTCCTCCATCTTCTTAGTCACCTAGACGCACAGCCTAAATATCATCTTTGATCACCATTGATATGATTCCTCCAGACTTCATACCTGGACTAGAGAATAGTTCACTGGTTACTCTCCCTGTCTCAGTTCTCTATATGCCAGTCATTCTTTCAATCAGTTGTTAAATTGATCTACCTAGAATATAAGTTTGGCCATGTCATCCCCTTTTCAACAAATTCCAATGGCTCCCCATCAGCTACTGAATCAAATAGGAAATCATCTCATTGGTGTCCTTATATAGCTTGACTTCCTCATGTTCTTCAAGTCTTCTTATACCTTGCTCATCCCCAAATACTCTTCAACCCAGTGACACTAATTCCTTTGCTGTTCTTTATACACTCCATCTTCATCTTCAGCTCCAAGCACTTTACTGGCTGCCCCTAATGCCTCTAACTCTCTCCCTCCTCATCTCTGCCTGCTAGCTTTTCTGGATTTTTAAAAGCCTCATCTAATGTCTCACCTTCTGAAAGAATCTTTTCTCACTCTTATTGTATTGCCTTACCTCTGAAGGTAACCATCTTCAGTCTATCCTGTTCATACATTAATTATTTGTAGGCTATCTTTCACATTAGACCATGAGCTCCTTGATAACTGTTTTTGCCCTTTCTTTGCATCCTTAATACTTAGCACAGTGCCTGGCATATAATAGGTGTGGAATATATGTTTATTGACTGACTGAACAAAAAAGAAATTCACATCCTCCTCTCCTGAAATATCAGTTAACTATAGTGATAAAAGTATACTTGCCAGGACACAGGTCTCATTTTGCTCCTTTTGTATTTGACAAAATGCAATTCTTTCTCAATCCTATTGAATGTAGGTGTTCTCACTTCTCCCAAGCTGTGGTATGTAAAGAATGGAGAATGTGGGCATGTCAGAGCAGGATACTTTGAGATAAAATTTGTCTTGGCTTTGTATGAATTCTTTTTTCATTTGTAGAAACAATGAAACATAATCCATTAGGTTCAGTCCAGTTGTCTGGTTTCCTCTTTGACAGATGTATAAATTCCTTTTTTTAGTAGATGATTTTTCTCCCATACAAACATGAACAAAATATACTTCTTTGGAACCAGATTCAAATGGTTTGTATCTTACAGACTGTATGTGTTCTGTCTCTATTTCTCTGCACTGGTTATTCCTCATGCCAGGGATACACTCCCTCCTCACCTCTTTCTGCACAAGGAAGCTAAATGCACTGCTTCTATAAGAGGTGCTTCCTGATAACCTCAAGTATTGAACAACTACTTTGTGTTTAACTTTCATTTATTTTAACTTATTATGTATTTATATATTTATGCATGTGTTTGTATGTATATACGCAGGCATATTGTCTTCCTGAATAGAATGTAACTTCATTGAAAGTAGGGATTGTATTAACTTTTGGGTTGTCTCCCAAAAGTCTTACACACTGGCTGGAATGTATTAAATGTTTAATAGATGCCTGTTGATTGTATAGAAAAAAAGGAGAAGATTCTATCATGTTCATTGATCATAAAAAGTACTTGATTTGGTAGAGCAAAATGTTGTCTTAAAAAGAATTTTTTCCAAATATATGTCTCCTATCTACACATTAAAATTATTAAAGTATTCTTTGAAATATATGACAATGGAAATTACCTTGTTCGATGTGCTCATAATAAATATCAGTTGATTTTTAAAATAGGGAAATGTATATTTACCAAAGTCATTCAATATTTTGATATTAGAAATTCAACATGAAATCCTAGTTGGAAGTTGTGTGGTAGCTGTGATCAGATTAGTGTATGACATGGCACGGTGCAAGTTGAATCAAGTTCTGGACTGGAATATTGAAAAGTTTCCTGGAAGAGATATCTAGTCCCTTAGAAGAAGAAAGATCAAATGAGGAAGTTGATCTATTGAGCAGATTATGACAAAAGTCAGATGGACAACTTACAAAGCTGGTCCATCAGTATGTATATATGCACATATATTTTATATATGAGTGTATACATATGTTTCTATGTATATTTATATATTTTCACATGTATGTACATAAATATACACTTGCCTATAATACATGTATGTGTTCATATGTTATATAAGTATGTATTATATGTATGTATAGCAGGCAGTAAAAATAGATCATGAGGTAGATCTAGAATTAAAATTAAACAAAAGGAGAATGAATTTGAATGCCTTAAGATTTCAAAACTTCTTCAAAATTCTCCTAAAATGACCCATCTTTCTAATATTAATATTTTTCCATTGTTACTGTATAGCTCTTAAATATGAAATACATAGATTGTGAAGAATTGAAAATGAATTTCATATTAGCCTATGGAAAGTTGTGTGGCAGCTGTGATCAGTCTGTACTATAAAACAAATGAGGAACTTCAAAGAGCAGCAGTAAAGAATCATATCTCAAAAATGCATAAATGAAAAAGATGATGGGCTGGTCATATGATAAGGATGATGGATGGCAAGTGGAGAGTCTGAGTGTTCCTCTAGAACCTCTCAATATATTAGGAGAATATAAGGCACTCCAGCCCTTAGTATGGACTCCCTATGGTAAATAAACTTATGGGAGAACCTGAAGATAGGCAAGCATGGTTTTCTTAAAAGATATATAAATGACATTTCAAAACTGATAAGATCAGGATCCAGTTGAATATTTGAATTTGAGTATCTTTTGCTCTGCTTTTAGCAATGAGAGAGATCCATCAAATTTTCATTTACTAGAGTTTCCTCATCATTATGTCTTCATGAATCCAGTCTGGATTTATAATTGCTTTCCTGAACTCATCATCTATTTCTTCCTTCTGGTTGAGTAATTAGCATATCCCTACAAGGCTACTGCTTTTCTTTCTTCTTTCTTTGATTCTCTCCCAAATTCCCTCTGATAAGGGCTGGAAAGGGGGTGTGAGAGCCCCACAAAGACCAGGGTACCAGGGGTGGAAAAGAATTCACAAACTCAAGCATTGTTGAAATCAAGGTAAAGATTTATTACAATTTTCAGCAGGCCAGAGTTCTTAGGGAACTTGCAACCTTAAAGGGGTATAGGGAAAGTTTATATAGCATATTCTATAGTATCACTGGGGCCAAATATGCTAACTAGGTGTTTTGGGGTAAGATTAGGGAGTGGTTAAAGAGTGGTCAATTCTTAAAGGAACATGCACTTTTGGTATCTACTGTGCAGGTATTTTACCCAAAATCCATCAGGAAATAGCCCAAGAGGGGGCTACCTGGAGGTGTGGTTTTAGGCCTGAAATGTCACTAACTCAACCAACGGTCAGGGCTGACCTGGAAAAACCAGGCTTCTCTTGTCAATGTCTTGTTAGACAAGATTAATGTAAGGGAGTATAGTATGTCCAAGTCTGGAATGAGTAGTAAATGTCATTACGACCCAGTACACAGCCAGTTTGGTACACAGCTGGTTCAAACTAATAAGTTCTATAGGTAGAGCTGGCTACTTACAGCAGGAAGGGAGGTAACAGTTGTTGCTAGGGTAGGTTGTGTCCTCAGTCTGGGGAGAAACTGCCTGAGATAGTATTTTGAGAGTAGGGAGAAATGTGATTTTTAAAGAGAAATGTGGTTTTAGAATTGGGGTCCAAGTACACGTACCCAAGTGCCCCATCACCTCCATCATGCTCACATTTTGCTTCATTGATTTTTATGATTAAACTTTTTTTAAAAACACATTGCTATTTTACGACTGCTTTTTATTTGTTGCTTTTGAATAAAATAACTATATTTTAGTTATGCATCTCATCCCACTAAGTTTCAGTGATAGATGCCAATGATGTCTCTAGTTTATCTTGTTAAATATTCATACTATGCACATTTGTGATTAGATATGGGAAACCACAGGCCTCGTGACTGCCATTATTTTTGAAAATTATTTCATCAGGATAACAGTATTCACTGATTTTCTTCCTTTGTCAGACCTATCACTTTCTTCTGTATTCAACTTGTCAGATTAACATAGACATTTTTTTATGTCTCCCTCAATATTCACCTTAAGTCTGTCTTTAAAAGATTTAGAAGTTTCCAGGCTAAAATATTTTTTCCAGCTCTCATCAAATATGTTCCAACATTGGCAAAGAAGCCATTATTCCTATATATTAGTCTATGGTCCAGAAAGCCAAACACTGTTTTCAGATACAAGCTTGTCTTAACATGTTCATTTCCCAAATCCACATTTTTCTTGAATCAGAAAAATTGATGAAAATGCCACCCGTATCCCAGTGGTCATCAGTATCATGATTAAGATTTTATTACCTCTAGAAATTGCTTCTAGTTTCATTTTATTGAGACTACACAGTCTTCTTGTAAAGCACTGGAAATGCATAATGATAATCATTATGGTCAGATTTGTTGTATTGTCAGACACTTTTGTGCACATCTTCAAATTATTCCCTATACACCCATCAGATTATATGATAGATTGAAAAGAAAGTCTGCATTGTATCTCCCCTTTTCTCCTGTGCCGACCATGATGTCTTGAGAATGCTGTAAGCATTTGATGAATTTTTGTTATTGTTAAATATTGAATGCATAAATAGTGCCTAAATGATCGCTTTCAAAAATAATATCAATAAAACTATGCAAAATATGAAGGAAAATGCTGTATTGGATGGTTTTCATTTAGCAGAATCATTGGTGTTCATTAGAGAAAATGGCCTGGATCCAGGGAAGTTTTCTGCATTAGCAAAGCTCCAAATAGGACCACTCAAAGTTCTGGGCTCTTTTCCAAAACTTTGCCATGTTGCATATTCAGTCAGTCACGCACAGAACGTCTGCTTGCTCCTGGATCCCTATTATAAACACATTTTGCAATATGTTCTGATTCTTACTCCGAATCCAACATGTCTAAAGATTGTTAGAAGAGGAAAATATTTTCAGTTCAGGTAAGAAATACCTGAAAACTAAGCAAGGAGAAGTATTAGTTCAGTTCAACAAAACCAAAGAAAGGAGCTGCATAACTGTGATGACTTCAATGAACAAAACCAAGCAAATATTTGAAAGACGAACAGTAGTTGTTTGTTAACAAAGGGCCCATTGTATCCACTGGTATACTTCTGCCATACTGGATAACGAGCAGTGAAACAGTTAATATTATGAACTAAGGTTCTAAAACACAGTTGAGACTGAAAGTTTTCTAAAATGTAATTTAATTATCTTTTTAAAGCCAAGATAATTATTTTTATCTCAATTTCAAACATAATTTTTTTTTTGTTATTAAACCACTACAACGTCCTAAATCTTGTCTAATGATGATTATAGTGATCATGGAACTAGACAGGAAAACCTCTTGATGGTGCCCTGTTTGATGGTTTTTGTGAAGTAGAATTTATTAAGAACAGTTAAGTCACAAAGTGTGAAAATTTTATTGGAAATATGTAGCCATTTAAATTGTGAAGTTGACCAATATAAAATTTGGTGTAATGTCCTTGGTATTACTTGTATGTGTACTTGAGTTCACAGCTTTGATTGATGATGAAGGAAAATTAAGTTACCTTTTCTTATGCTAATTTAATTGGCATAACTTTTCCTATTTTAAAGCAGCTGCTACTGCCTATTTGTTAGGGGAGAGCATACTTTCCATATGTCAATATTGATATATCTGGGATTTGTTTTAGAACTTTTAGGAAGCTCAGTTGATTTGAAAGGGAATGTTACAGATCTAAAGGAAAGGAAACTCCTCTCTTGATAATTTTTCAAACATCATTAGAGCTGATTCAACTTGAGCTATGGTTCAATCCATCTCTCCAAGGTGATAAAGCTTATAACTCATCTTTCCCTGATCATTCAGTGCAACTTTCATCCAGGTCCTCCTCTCCCATAAATTTACTGCAGGGAGTCCACTTGTACTGGAGGCCATCCTTGGATTCTTTTAACATTAAGTGGATGCCAGTGAAGCAGAAGAGTTGCCTATCAGTTTTAACTTGCCCTAGCTACAAGAATGGACCATCTGCCCTGCCTGCCCTCAATCATACTTTTTCCTTATGATAGTCTATGCAACATGACTCCTTGGAGGTTACGTATTTGTAATATGTGGCCACTTGTTCAAGCTATTGTTTGCCTTTCTATTGCCTTTTGGATGAAACTTCAATTCCTCCAGAATTCAACTTTAATGAGCTAACAAAGTATAATACAAGCACATCCATAGTTTGTCTTTCTAGGGAGTCAATGCCATCTAGATTAGGATGACAGCTCTCCTTTTCCCTGGACATTATTGTATAAAGTTTCTATCAACAGCTATCGTCTTTACTCACTTCTTTCCCTCTCACTCTCCTCTAAATCTCTTTTGCCTGCCTTAAAACCATCAACGAGAATTTGTCAAATGTCTATAATGTACCAGGAATTGTGATTGGTGGTATAATAATACCAATAACAATAAATATTTGTATAGAGCTTTAACACTTTACATATGTTATGAAATAAATTTTATCCTGCCAACTTCTCTGTGAGGTAGGTACTTTTGTTATTTCCATTTTACAGGTGAGGAAACTAAGGATTACTGAGGTTACATGACTTGCCCAGAGCCATACAGCTGATAAATAAAATAGGATTTTAACTCAAATCAAAGGATGCATTCAGAGATTAGGATGAAATCATCCCTGCCTTCAGGATTATAAAATTTAGAACCAGACTGGATCTTAGCGGTCCATTCAATTCAACCTCCTCATTTTACAGATGAAGAAACTGAGGCATTGAGTGGTTATGTGATTTAAATGTCCAGGGTCACATGGTAAATATCTGACGCAGAGATTTAACCCAGGTTTTTTAGACTCAAGTCCTACCAGGACACGATGCTGTTTCTCCAATGTGAAAAGATAATATTCATTTGTGAGAGATAATGTATACATATACACATATGCAAAATGTAGACAAAGTGAACATATGCTAATTTATTAGAGTGAGTACTCACCCGCAGCTGGGGGAGGAGGATCAGGAGAGGTCTAATGTGATAGGTTGTATTTTCTTTGTGCTTTGAAGGGATTTTAAAATGCTGAGGGGGGAGGAGTGCATTCCAGGCATGGGAAGAGCCCATCCAAAGGCCTCAGGATGGGAAATGTGTAAGGATCATTGAACCATAGACAAATAAGTTATGGGAGATCTGTGCATTCTTATGTGGGATTAGACATGTTTTGAACCCTAATGCCTGTTTGTATAACCAAAGTTCTGTCTTTTTTATATACTTAATCATCTAAATTGACTAGGGCCATATAGGTTTGGGACACAAATATAATTATCTACTCTTATTTCTCCACTGCATCTATTCAGTTCTCAGATTTTTATAATCTAACTTCCAACTTCATCACTACTCTCTCCAACTTGCCAAAGATCCCTTCACTACCAACTCTGCTGGACTTTTCTCAATCTCAATCCTTCTTGACTTCTGTGTAGCTTTGGACACTGTTGATCACCCTCTCCCCTTGGACACTCTCTACTCTTGATTCTCTGGATTCCATTACACTGCTCTATCCTGAGTATTCTTCTACATGATTGACTGGTCCATCCTCGTCTCCTTTGGTGCACTGTCATCTACATCCTACCCCCTAACAGTGGCTATTTCCTAAGGCTCTGTCATTAGCCCCGTTACGTTTTCTCTCAGCACTCTCTCGGTGATCAGCTCTCATGATTTTCATTGTAATCTCTACGTAGACAAGGACTCCTAAGTCTATTTCCAGTCCTAAAGTCTTTCTTTTAAGAATTTTGGTTCTTTATCACCAAGTGTATATCAGAAACCCTGAAGCAGATATCATATAAACATCTCAAAGTTAATTTATCCAAAACAGAATTCATTTTCTTTACCTTCAAACTAATCTCTCTGAACTTTCCCACTTTTTTTGAGGGTAATACCATCCTTCCAATTGCTCAGTTTCATAACTCAGTCACCCTCAAGTCTCCAATCCTCTTCACCGCACGCATCTAAAATTGCCAGGCTTCACCAATTTAACCTCCATACAATTTCTCACATTAGTTTCGTACTCACTCACATGGCTACAAACATAATTTAGACTCTTCTGGCCTCTCACCTAGATATTAAGATAACTTCCTAAATGGACCACCTGCCTTGTCTCTTCTCTCTCCAAACTGCTCAGTTGCCAAAATGCTTTTCTTAAAGCACAGGTCTAACCATGTCATTCCCCTGCTCCATAAATTCTGGCAGCCCCTTCCCCCCATTGCTTCTAGAAGAAAATATAACTAGCCTGTCATTTAAAGCCCTTCACATCCTGGTTCTAACCTATCTTTCCAGTCATGTTATATATCATTCTCTATCATGAACTCTACAGTCTTGCCAAAACGACTTTCTTTCTGTTTTCCATATCACCTTTTCTTGTCTTTAGCCCTTTGCATAGAGAGTTACCCATGATTGGAATGCACTTATGACCCACTTACATCCCTTAGAATCTTCAGGTTGTTTTTGCTCAGAAGTCAGCTGAAGGTCTACCTTCCTCACCTTCTCCCAGCAACACCCCCCCCCAACGTAGTATTTCCTTGTATATATGTATGAATGTATACATATAAATATACACACACATATACAATACACACTCACTTGTATGTATATATATATATGTGTATATATACATATACAATGGCACACACTTTTTTTCCACCAGTAGAATAAATTTCTTGAGGAGAGGAATGTTTCATTCCCAGAGCAAAACATGTATGAGTTGCTTAATAAATGCTTGTTGATAGCTAAGATATAGATATGTGTCTGAATATGTTCTGGGTCATTAAATTCCACCAAGGAATGGAATCTATTCTATTCTGTGAATTCATCACCCTTTTAAATCATATTCAAAAAGATGAAATGCAAGCTACCTTCTGCCTAACCGTACCTGAGTATACAGCCGAAAAGAGTATTTTAACAACTGCATCTAAAATTCTAGCTCTTAACTGCAGAGGGAAAATCCCTGCCTCAAACAATATTAATAGCATGGTCCAACTCTTGTATTTGAAGGAGAAAAAGTTGGGTTGTCCCTCCTCCCCAGGTAAAATCTTTTAATTTAAATACAAACAAAAGAAACCATGCCCTTGTCATCATGATGGATTTGCGTGTTGAACTAGGCAAATGGGTAATGAGGTATAATGTTAGGTATCAATACTGATTGGACAAAAGTGGCATAGGAGAGAGATATACTTTCTAATAGAAATTGCCTAATGAATGTAATAATTAATGAACAGAAGAGATTCTAATGAACCTTGAAAACCTAAATAATTTAAGAGCTTTTAGTGCTTCCTTTCAGAATGTTTTCTCGACTCTCTAGTCATCTGTTTCTTCTGTTTCCTCTCTGCTTTCTCTGGCATCAACTTCTGGCTCTGAGCCATCTGAGGAAGTCAGAACTTTTCTTTTATTAAGAAATTTCATCTAACAGAACTTAACATTTTAGGAACTCATGAGCTGTCACAAATTTCCTAGAATAAGCTCCCCTTTAACATGCAACAGAATCCAGTGACTTCTGATTCTGTTGCTCCTGTTGCTAGAGTGCCAGGTTCCTTGCTCCATACATTTCCATAATGAGTATTGGTTTGAATAAACAAAGCTGAGATTTGCAACTAACAGTTTCTAATGAAAGCCCAGGTATCAGTTAAAAAAAAGATAATACAGTATGCTATGAAGAAACCATTTTCATCACAGGTACAATCCAGTTATTCACTCATTGTTGATGATTGATAGGTAGCAACAGATCCATGAAGATAATGGAGAGTTTCATCAGTTAGAAGAAAGAGATCCTTCAGCTCGACCTTTATGCACTGTTTCAAGGTAATAAATTACTAACTATACGTTGAAGGTCTCCTCTGTACCAGATGCTAGGTTGAGCACTGCTGACACAAAGATAAGAACTGAAATAATCCCAGAATTTGTGGAACTTGGGTTACTTTTGGGGAGATATGAGAATTATGTAACTATAATTAATTATGTATCTAATTGTACAAAATAAATACGAGATAACTTTTGGGAAAGGGCACCAGTGGTTTGGATGATTAAGAAAGATTTCATTTGGAAAGTGATGCTTAAGCTAAATCTTGAAACAAACTAAGAATTCTAAGATATGAAGGGGAAGACAAAGACCACCCTAGGTATGTAATCATCCAGGGCAAAGATGCAGAAACAGAAGATGGAAGGTTTCATGCGAGGAGTAATATTTAAGCATACTGTAATAACCTCAGAGATCCTCAAATGAAGATATTGGGAAAGAAGTGAGAATGTTAAAGTGAGGAGATAAAAATAATTTTTGTCTAAATTATCTTTAGTTAAAATTAAAAGTGTCAAAGTCATTGGAGATGGTTACATAGTTAGCTAATTGTGAAAACGAGGTATTAATAACTTGACAAGGATAGCAATACATCCAACAAATTATAGGTACCTGAAACCCTATTCTGTTGTCAACCTTCAGTATTGTATTTTGTGATTTATTTTTAGTACAACCACATATTGTCAGTGTTTTAAATATTATTAATATTTTGGACACTGATATTAATATTTCATCAGAAATTGTGTTATTGCTGTGGAGTTTTTAGAAGGTTTGCTAAGCCTCTCAGGGAGGTTTGTATGCTGTGCCATATTGTCATTTTTAAGATTTTGAACTAGAAGGGACCATGAGCTCTTCCCATGCCTGGAATGCACTTCTTCCCTTCAGAATCTTAAAATCCCTTCAAAGCACAGAGAAAATACAACTTATTACATCAAGTCTTGCCTGATCTTCCTTCTTCCCCAGCTGATGGTGAGTACTCACTCTAGTAAATTAAGGAAGGCAGTCTGAAATCAACTTATAGAGGGTCTTAGGAAACTGGCTAAGGAGTTTATATTTTATCCCATACATTATAGGGAAGTCATTATAGGAAGGTTTTTTAAAATTTCTATTTTGCTTTTCTTTATTTTTATTTTTAGCATCATAGTATTAGGGTTAAAGTTGTCCCTCTTTGTATAATGCAAAAGTATCAGATTTTAAATCTCACTTTTATTTTTGGAGGGGGGAAGCAAGGCAATTGGGGTTAAGTGACTCACCCAAAGTCACATAGCTAGTAAGTGTCAAGTGTCTGAGTCCAGATTTGAACTGAGGTCCTCCTGATCCTAGGGCCAGTGCTTTATTCACTCCACCACCTAGTTGCCCCTGAAATCTGACTTATTGATATGAATTTGAATCCTCTCACTTACTACCTGTATGACACTGGCCAAATCACTTGGCCTCTCTAGTCTTAGTTTTTTTATCTGTAAAATAGGAGGGTTCAAGTTAGGACTTGCCTAGGTTAGTCAATCAATTGATATTTATTGGGCATCTCCTATGTGCCAGGTTCTGTGCTCAACACTGGGGAAGATAAAGAAAGGTAAAACAAACCAAAACATAAGCAAACAAAATAATCCCTTATCTCAGGAAGCTGACATGTAAATAACTATGTATAAACGTTCTATATACAGGGTAAATTGGAAATAATCAACACAGGGAAGACACTATAAATTAAGGGGGAATCAGAAAATGTTTCCTGTAGGAGATGAGATTTTAGCTGGACTTCCAAAGAAGCCATAGAAGCCAGGATGGGGAGCTGAGGAAGGGGAGCATTCCAGAAATGGGGGACAGCCAAAGAAAATGCCCAGAGTCACAAACCAAGATATCCCAATTCTAAGGTCAGCACTCTTTTCACTATACCTGATCTCTTTACAAATGTGTCTCGTTAACCAATGTACTCATTTTAATTATGGGAATTAGTCTGAGGTTGCTTGTTTATTTTTCTTAGCATAAGATCTTACTAACTGTGTTAGCTGTGCTCAAGTTTATATCCATAGGGTTCTGTGCTTTGGCACAATTACCCCAATTTTCTCATTTTCAACCTCCTTAGCCAAGAGAAGTGTTTTTCTTGCTCCCCTATTTCCTTCAGGGCTTGTGAAATTTACCCTAGCTTATTCCCTGAGGTTGTCAACCAGTCTCATTGTCAAGATAAATATAGACATGGTACTTGGTGTATTCTCTTTAATTGGGTAAGTTCCTTTTGCACAAATGACTTGGCTGGCATTAAGTCCAGTTTCCTCATTATGAGTTTCCTTCATCTTATCATAGCAAGTGATTAAAGAGCTCAGGATGGTCCTTGAGTAATGCTTTATATAGGAGTTTTTCCTGACTCAAAGAATTAGAATAGGAAGAAAGAATGGTATTGTACTTAAGCTCAGAAGACAGGATTTTTAATCTTGGCTCTGCCACTTATTAAACCAATCATGTGACATCGGTAGGCTTCCCTTTCTTCATCTATAAACTGAAGATGTACTAACTACCTCATAGGCTTTGAAAGGAAAGCCCCGTGGAAATATGAGCTGTCTTCATTATTATAATAATACCTTTTGGGGGCCAATGTGGGTACAAATAGTATTTCTAGTGTGTGTGTGATCTAATTTTCATGATTAGTTTTATTTATATTAGCTCTCCTAAAATATTTAACGATTTCAAAATATAGAAGCAATCGTCATATAGCCCATTTCAGTGTTATAGTTTTAATTAATGATAATGTTAGCTAATATCTGTATAGTGCTTACTATGTGCCAGGCACTGTGTTAAGTGCTTGGCAAATATTAACTCATTTGATCCTCACAATAACCTAGGGAAGCAGGTGCTATTTTTATCCCCATTTTACAGATGAGGAAACTGAAATGGAGGTTAAGTGCATTGCTTAGTGTCACACAATTAGGAAGCGTTTGAGGCCATATTTGAACTCCAATCTTTCTGACTCCAGTTCTAGCCCTCTCTCCACTATTTTACCTCTCTCCAGCTCTCATTTTCTTTATTAACATTACTTTTTATTTTAATTTTGAGTTCCAAATTCTGACTCCAGGCCTTCCCCAACCCAGTGAGAATGCAAACAATATGGTACTCATTATACACATGAAGTTATGCAAAATATATTTCTATATTATCCATATCCACATCCAATATCCATATTACAAAAAGCAAGAAAAAAATATGCTTCAATTTATGCTCAAAGTTCATCAATTCTCTCTCTGTAGGTGAATAGCATTTTTCATTGTGAATCCTTTGGAATTGTCTTGGATCATTGTCTTAATTAGAGTAGCTAAATCTTTCACAGTTGGTTAATGTATATTACTATTACCTCATACAATGTTCTCTTGGTTTTTCTCACTTCACTTTATGTTGGTTCATATATGTCTCCCTAGGCTTTTCTGAAACCCATCTTGCTCATCATTTCTTATAGCCCAAGAGTATTCCATTAGCCTTGAGCAACTACTTAAAGAAGCCTATTCATTCAATGGGTGTTATCTCACTCAAAGTGAGAATGCTATAAGACTTTAACCTGAAAGGGCCAGGGTCTCACATTGCATCCTAGGACATTTCCAGCCATCCTGATGAATATCAGGCTAATGGATCCAGATGGCTCAGGAGGAGAAAGTGAGGTTGGTGACCTTGTACAGCCCTCCCTCACTCAAGCCAAAGTCAGCTGCAATTCATGTCATCATCTTGGTGTCATGGTCCTCTTGGAGAACGAAGGACAAAAAAAACAACAACTCCATCACCATTAAATACGGCAACTTGTTTAACCATTCCTCAGTTGATAGACAGTACTTCAATTTCTAATTCTCTGCCAAAACAGAGATGCTATAAATATGTTTGTATATGTTGGTCCATTTCCTTTTTCTTTCATCTCTTTGGCATACAGACCTGCAAATACCACCTCCACCCCCCAGTCTTCTGCTTTCCTTCTAATACTGCAATTTAATGTAATCAAAATTATCCATTATACCTCTTGTGATTATCTCTATCTCTTGATTGGTCACAAACTCTTCCCTTGTTCATATATTTGATAGGTAAATTTTTCTCGCTCCCCTAATTTGTTGATGACATCACCATTTCATCTAAATCGCCGTACCCATTGTGACCTTATCTTGGAATATGTATGAGATTCTGGTCTACGTCTAATTTCTACCAAACTGCTTCCTAGTTTTCCCAGCAGTTTTTGTTGAATAGTGGGTTCTTGCCCCCAAAACTTGGATCTTTGGGTTTATCAAATACCAGATTACCATGGTCATTTATTTCTGCATTTTGTGTGGCTTGTTCTCTCTCTCAAAGGGTCTCAGAACAATATGAAATTCTAAGCTAGCATGACATTAGAATTATGACATTCATTCAGGTTCCTCTATATTAGTTAAATTTAGACTGTATTTCTGAGGAACTAGTTTGGCTATAAAGAGAATGCACTGATAGGAATCAATGTTATAAAAAACACACTTAGATTTATAATGAACATGACATCAAAAGGGCACATACTTCTTATGGTGAATCAAAAGACCATGGGGGTAAAATAGTACATTGTTGGCAGTAAAAGAAAATTACACCATCGTCCTAATGCTGCCTTTGTCACCTATCTCTGTCTTTCTTTCTGTATACACATATACATATAAATGTATACATTTATCTATTCACATCTACTATCTATCCACATATTTCTATAAAACATGTGTCTGTCATCTATCCATTTGATTGAGGAGGGGGCTATAATTTCATCAGTTTAGGAAACTCTCAATAAGAAACTTCTTATACCAATGAAGATCAGGACCTTATAACTTTTATAGTCTTAGGTTTCCTGAGGCATTCAGATATTAAGTGATTTACCCATGTAGCCAATATGTGTCAGAAGAAGAACTTAATCTGACTTGTTCCTGACTTTGAGGACAAATCTATCCAAAATACCATGATGCTCCTTGGTGTGCAATGGTTTTACCGACTCTAATCTCGGTTTGTCTGTATAAGATCTATCTGTATGTCTATGCAACTATTGCTGGCTATTACAGTAAATTTCTATTTGCTCCAACAAATTAAAACTCAGATAAATGAATTTTTCTTTTTTGTATTTATTTGTAAGAATAAATATATAATTTATTAATTTAAAAAGCTTATAATAGGAATTCATATTTAAAAACTCATCATTCATGCATGGGGTAAGATAATTTGGTCCATATCTCCTGTACAGTAACATACATTGATGATCAATGTTCACAGAGCTTGAAGTATACTCAGAATCCCTAAGAGAAGATCCCATAATGCTTAGTAGAGCTTTATAATTTTTTGTGTTTTCGTTTCATTTCAGTATTTTGAGTATGGGTAATCTAAGAATGGTGTACATTATGGGTCAAGGCTTATAGTCTCGGCTGAACCCTGCCCCCTTCTCCAACCTTGGCCCTTGGGAACTGTTAGCATTATCCATCATCAAAGAAAGATAGCACAGTGCAATGGAAATCACACTAAATTGGAGTAAGAGGACTTGGATTTAAATCTTGCCTATGACATTTATTAGTTGCATGATCTTGAGTATATCACATAAATTTTCTGAACCTTAATTTGGTACTTATAGAAAGGTATGACACTAGCACTACCTACTTAGTGGGGTTATTCTAACAAAACAACTATGTCAATCTGCCATTATTCTTACTGATGAGGATGGCTATCCTTGAGGAATCCACAGTCTGGCCAGGGGACATAAACTTCCCATGGGAAACAAAAAGTGAATATTTTAGGAGATTGTGTATGACTTCATTACTTCTCAGAGAATAAACATTGTTTAAAAAATGAAAGACACCCTTTAAAAATTCAGAGCTTCATAGAGTTACATAGATTTCCTTCCTTTCTTTCTGTTTCTGTCTGTCTGTCTCTCTCTTTCTCTTTCTCTCCCCCTTCTGTGTATATTCCACATTCATGTTCCTTTTACATATACACATTATATATACTTTCCATATAGATATATACATACACATTATATATGTATACATATAATATGCATATATGTATATGTACACACACTGCCCCCCCCCTTTCCATTGTACCACACTACATCACTATCCATATCAACAATCCTTCTGGAATTAGAGAACTCAGGTTCATATTTCTCCTCTGCTTCCTCTATGACTTTGGGAAAGTCAGAACTTCTTTCAGGTTCAGTTTCCTCAACTATAAAATAAGATGAACTTCAAAGTCTCATTCTGTAAGTCCATGAGACAAGGCCTTAGTGTGGCATATTAAATATAAACAGAGACTTCATTCTTGTTTTGCGGGGTGGGGAGAGAAAGACAAGGCATTTGGGATTAAGTGACTTATACAAGGTCACACAGCTAGTAAGTGTTGAGTACCTTAGGTGGGATTTGAACTCAGATCCTCCTAATTCTAGGGTCTGTGCTCTATTCACTGCACCATCTACCTGCCCCTGGTTTCACTCTTGTTGAACTATCCAGGATGCTGAACTGCAGCTGTATTGTCCCTGGTCTGTTGGCTCTTCTTACCTTGACTTGGTCCTACTAGGTGATGTTTACCTTGATTTTAAGCAATTGCCCTCATTTATACTTAATTTTTAACTAATAACTGCCCATGTAGCCTACTAAGTTTATTGCTCTCCTTGAATTAAGGTCACTTAATACTTTACATTCTTGTCTTTAAGTTCATCTTTATCCCATTTCCCACCCCCAGCACCCAGACTGATCTTATTTTCCAGTCTGTGAGCTTTTCATTATTTCATCAGCTGAGTATGCTGCAGTTGATTCCACTTTTCCATATTCCCTTCTAGTTCTTAAGAACTGGCTTCCTAGATTACCCTTCTAGTCTACCTATGACTTGAGTCCCTTTATATTCATATTGCGAATATCTAGATTTCCTGCCTCAGTATTCTACCCTCCATGGATATGGACTCATGGTATTTACCACTTAACAATCTTAATGTAAAACTACTATTCCCACAAATCATCTTTTAATTCACTGTCCTAAAAGTGGTTGGATAAACACTCTTAGTGTGTCCAAACACATAGTTTGGGTCATTCTATTGATGCTGCCTGAAGTCTGCTTGTCCTTTCTACTTCTGACTGATATCCTAAGTTCTAACCTTTCTTCAGATACATGTACCCTTGTGCTTGACTATCAAATACTTTAACTGTAGCCTTGTTCTTATGTTTTGCCTAGCTCTAGAGAACTGCATGGACTCCCAATCCCACCCTTCTCCCAGTCTGCCTCTCTCCAAGTCCTAATCATAATGCTACTTATCCTATCTAAACCTTAGACCAATGATGTAGTTCCCCATTCTGGGTTCTGACAAGGTCATTTTAGTTAAAGAGAATATCAAACCAACCTGGGAACTTCATTCTTCAACCATTCCGGGCAAATCAAAGTTTACCATATTACTTAGGCATCGAACCCCAGAGTTCAAAGCTTCCTTTTGTTGTTCTGTGGAGCAGATGCAATGTAATGTGTTAGAATGAATTATTAAAAATTTACAAAGCAGCTTTTGGAGTCTATTGTAGACTAAATCATAGAGAAAGCTTTTCATCTCAGTGATTTGATATTTACAGCCTGAATTTGGATTATCATGTAATTGCCTTTAGATTTTGTCATTGAGTATTTTTCCTTCATTCTATGATTTGCAATGTTTCCTATGACTAGATGTTTCATTCTGGGGAAATATGTACTTTTCATTTATATGAAGATGTCACATTATTGATGTTCTCCTGCAGTGACCCATTTCTTGCTATCCTTTTGAAAAGGCTATTCTAATTCAAATTCAATGGTTTAAACCCAAAGAACGTATCTTTGACCTTGACTGTTCCCAATCATTCCCTTTCTAGCTTCATGTTTATTCCATCTTGCATTTCCATTTACCAACTTCTTTAGAACTTTGTGGAACCTCTACTTATCTCTAATTCATCTTGTTCCTCAGTGATATAGAGTAGTTTGATATTATTTTGACATTCAATGTCCATTGTTCCCTGACTAATTTTAACTTAATGGATAGTGCATAAATTACATAGCAATTTTGTTTTTTAATTTTAGGAAATGGTATTTCACAATTTGTCATGAAATGACTTTAAAGCATTATGTAAAAAAATTATTTTGCAACCTTTTTGGATCTGAATGATTTTTTTTTTAAATCAAGCTATTGAGCTGACAATTTTATTCTGTGGCTGAGAAAAAAATAGGACCACAAGGGATGTCAACAAAGAAATTTATTGCGGCCTTAATTACTGTATGCTGTCTATATTTTTTCAATTATTTTTGTCACTGTAAACTACTGAGGCTGGGAAACCATTAACCCCTGCCCCCATGCAATGCTATGGGGGCCATCATAATACCACCGTAGAATTTCAGCATTATCTCACATGCATCTGTCTGAAAGCATTCTGTTTAGAGGATAGTACCAAAAAATCAACTCTTCAGTGTTCTGCCATCACTGACTGTCTTTATTTCTTCAGTTTGATTTCACACTTCGGGGAATTCAATTTTAAAGCAGTTTTTATAGTCCATTAATATTTGTTCTATATTTGCTGGGATTATTGTGTATATACGCGTACGTATTTGACATTGCTCTCCGAATATTTTAAATTTGATGTCATTAAGATCACTGATTTCTTCAGTTTGTGTGTTATTCATGATTATGCTTCGTTCATTGGACCAGGTCCAACCTGACCCAAAACTTCATTTCACATTTGCTTATGAAAACACTTTGATTTCTATACAATGTCCCTTGAATGTTACTGATTCACACTAACTCAGAATGCTTATTACATTTGGTTATGCTAGTTGAAACACTGTGACCCCAGACTAATTTTTAATGTATTTATCATTCTTTTGGAAATCATTACTAGATAGATGACTCTCAAAATCAAGAGGGAATCAGTTAAGTCAATATGAACAAGGGGCCTCAGCTTTGTGCATGTGAGTGATAAAAGCTATTTTTCTCTTATTCCATGGTACATAATTTAGGAGTTCAAATATTGACTAAGTTTAATAATATATCCAACAATCCACTGAAGGATGGAGAAAAGACATAATGGTCCTTCATGTCTGTATTTACCAATTTAAGTAGCATGGGAGCTATGATATATTAAGTTTGACTGTGGGAACCAAACAAGTCAATGAGCAATTATTAAATGCAACTATGAAAAAGTATATTAACTTTCTTATCTGCATTCTTGCATTTTATCTGTATAAAGACTGTGTATATAAGACTGACTTGTCTCCACAAGCTCACACAATTTTTATAAAGCAGGATTACTATGTGCCAGGCATTAGGCTAAACACTGGCAATCATACCGTCACCCACGAGGAAACATTCAACACTACCCCCTATATATCTGAAAGAATGACCGATTTAGCCTTAAAGCATTCTAGGACAGAAAGCTGGCCACCTTTTTATTTCTTTACTACTCCACTGGCTCTAAGATTTAGGGAGGAAGGAAGAGCTCTGGTTTTATCCTTGCATAATAATAAAGCGTAATTCACATGAATAAGATTTACAAAGTGAGTTGTTTAGGAGAGGGAAAAAAAATCTAAGCAGTAAATAGTGTTCGGTTTATCTCCCAGATCCTCATTCCAGTTTTTTTTTTTTTGTTTTTGTTTTTTGTTTTTTTTTTTAGACTAAGAAGAGAAATAGAAAATAACAGAGATCTGGCCTCCAAGTCAGGAAGACCTAGATTCAAGTTGTACCTCTGGCATAGAGATTCTGTGATCTGAGTAAGTTACTTAAACTTCTAGTGTTCTTGGCAATCCTGTAAGACTGGAAATTACCAGGCTGAATTGGTAGAGGATACTTGTTTACCAGAAGTACCTCAAAACTAATTATATCATTCATACAGTAAAATATAGATAGATGAATAAAATGAGAAACATAAGGATAGAAAAAGGACTTGTCTAGAATCAAATAAATAGTACCTGTAAAAGCCTGGATTCAGACCCAGTTCTTCTGAGAACCCATTCTAGTATTCATTTAAAACAACGGCAACAACACTGACATCATTTTTAAATGGTCAGAATTTCTACTATTTAAATCAAGTTCAAGTCGTGTCATCATTTCTCTGGTGGCATGGTCTTCTTCGGCAACGAAGGACGAACACGATGTGCCATAGCATATTGTCATCTCCTACTTTCTTTCTATAGGGAAGAGAGAGGATCTACTGTGCGATTTGAGTGCAGGGTACTTTACCCAGTCACATTAAAAATGCGTCAGAAGAACACTATTTTACATGGAAAGGATTTCTTTACTGAACTTTGACGTTTTACTGTCTAGTCCTTGTCGTAGACATTTTTTTTTAATTCTTAGAGGAAGCTTTTCTGATTTTTTCCCTCTTTGAACTGAACTGTTTTGAAACAGAATTATTTCCTTGCAAGTACCATAAGAAGAAGAAAAAACATTATTAAAAGGAATATTAAAATCCTTAATAACTTTCAATGACTTTCTTGATCCTCAAAAAGGAAACTACCCCCTAAGATATATAAATGGGAATATTTGTTTGATAGATAAATCTCTCATAATGCTCATGGAATTAAGGGAAATTAAGTTGCCTTGGAAAAATGAACATTTTTTGAAATTAAAAACTTGATTAGGATAGATATACATACATACATACATATATATATCTATATATATATATATGTAATATTCTGATCTTAGTAACTCTCACAAAATCCACATTGTGTCCAGATGGGCTTGTCTATGGACATTCTTACAGACTCCCGAATTGCTTTGGGACAGCACTGGGAATAGACTAATGGTGTGTGTATCAAAGTGAAGGACATTTTTGGTTGTCACAGGGAATGCCACTAAGTCTTATCTCATTTAATATTTTTATTCATAACCTGGAGGATGTTAATTAACTTGAAGATATTATGAATCAGAAAGTGGTCTGAAGAAACTATTAAAAAAACTTCAAAAATAAATGGAAAAAATAAAAATTCGCATAAAACATTAATATATAATTAATAAAAACAGAGCACTATCTATTAATATCTTAGTCTATCTTTACCCAATATCTGAAATCAGAGTTCCTACTTTTTACTTTTAAATGCTAGGGAAGATTAATCTCCTTATTACAGTTTTTCTTTTTTCTTTACCCTTCTTTACTAAGTTCTGACATTTGCATTAATTTTTTTTTATTTTTTCAGAAAAGCCTGGAAAGACTTTTATGAACCGATTCTGAGTGAGCTGAGCAAAACCAGGAGAATAGTGTACACAGTTACAGCCACATTGTGCCATGGCTGACTTTTGATAGACTTAGCTCTTCTCAACAATGCAAGAATCCAAGACAATTCCAAAAGACTCATGATGGAAAATGCCTCCAGAGAAAGAACTATGGACTCTGTATGCAGATCACAGCAGACGATTTGCTCTTTTTGTTTTGTTTTGTTTCTTCTTTCACATGGTTCCTCCTGTTGGTTCTAATTCTTCTTTATAACATGTCTAATGTGAAAATATGTTTAATATGAATGTATATGTGGAGCCTACATCAGATCGCACACTGCCTTGGTGCTCCCCTCACCAATTAGGGGCAAGTTTTCAAGTCCAGACTAAAGCACAGAACTCTCCAGGCTGTCCCCCAATGACTCCTGTGCTTTCCCTCCGTTCCCAGAAGCTGATCCCTCTCGGGCTTTCCCTGTCCTTATTCCTCTCCAGGTTGACTCTATCAGCTCTGGGTCACACCCCTTCATCTCCTCCCTAGCCCCTTCCTTTCTGCTTCAACTTGTATCCCCAGGGCTCAGCCTAGTGCCTGGCACACAGTAGATGCTTAAGAAATGCTTGCTGGCCTTTTTTGGTCCCTGGCTTCCAACCTGACCAAGAAGACGAGCAACGGTGGATGTGTCAAGGTCCGTGGCTATGTTGCAATCCATCCTCTGCACCAACAGCCCCCACTGCCTGCCAGAGGAGGAGTCCATCAAGAAGGTCGTCCTCTACAGCACTGTGGAAGCTGAGCCGTCAAGGACACATCTGAGGCCAGAGTTTTGACTTCTTTGTGCTGCCCAGACTGTCAATCCTGTGAGACACCACTGCCTCACTTCATACCTGCAGGTACTGCCCCCAGACCTTTCCAAAGCTGCTACATTCCTGAACTGATCAGAGGAAAATAAAATGGTTAGTTGACCCTTTAAAAAAGTGCGTGCTGATTGGATTTAAAATCTCATATATAGTCTTCAAAAGTCAACTTTGCAGGTACAAATCAGGCAAAGAGCACTCTGCCTGACAAAATCTGAGGCTGTGAGTGGCCCCCAAGCTGGACAGCAACTAAAAAGGTTTATTTCGCCTCGGGCTTTCTGGATGAACAAGGTGCCATCCCAGGGCAGTCTCTGGTCAGCTCTGGCGTTTGTCAGGGAGCTTGGTTTCCTGGTCTCTGAGACTCCCCGATCTGCAGAATAGGCGGAAACCTGGACTGGAGGCAGAGCGCTGGGCTGAAGCGGGTGGCTCAGATCCGACCCCAAGGTGTCTGCCTCCTCGGCACTCTCAGGACCCTCGGCCTCCAACCAAGGCCTGGTCTCTGGAGGCAGCACCGTCAGGAAGTGCTCCAGGACCAGCAGGTCCACAGTCTGCTCCTTGGTCCTCACTTCTGGCCTCAGTCGGGGCGGCAGAGCTCCTGGAGCCGGCTCAGCATCTCCGGCCTCCTGGTAGTGGAAGGGGAAACTCCGGCAGTGGTCCGCCAGTTCGGGAGTCTCCCCAGTTCTCCACGTGATGGGCTGCGGCTCCCATAGGTTCTCCTCGTCTTCCTCGATCTTCACAATCAGGAGCCCGTCCTGCTCCCGTGGCTTTGGAGCCACAGCCAGGGTCCAGGGCTCCCCTGCTTCTCCCCACTCTGTCGCCACCTCGAATGGACACTGACCACGCACCCATGCACGAATGTTTTCAGTTTTTCCAAGTCTAAACCTTCTTATATATGTATGTGTGGTATATGCTTCTAACCAGGCAGGCACTTGTATTTAATTCTCATTTTACACATGAGGAATACAAGACACGGAGATGTAGTATGATGTGCAACTGCTGATGAAGAAGAAGGACCTAGAACTAAGATCTTCTGACCCCACTCGAAAGGGAAGGATCTAAGAGTTGGAAAAGATCAGAGGTAAACTAGTCTTAGCTTCCTTGCTTGCGAAAGATGTTGATTGTACCTCTGACCAAGTCCTGCCTCCACTGGAAGAACCCCATTGATAAAGAAGTCTCTATTTCCTGAAGTAACTTATTCCACTATCAATAACTCTCTTCTCTTGGGTCATCTTTTATCTCTAGTTTTTCATGACATTGCTCTCTCCTGATTCTTCTCCAACAAATCTGACCACTTCTAAGTCTACATGGCTGGCTCTTTGTCCATTGCACATTAGCTCCCATGAGTAAAATTAGGATTTTTATGAAGATGATTTGCTGATTTATATATCCAACCCTAACATCTCTCCTGACATATTTCACAACACCCATATGGTATTGAACAATATTTGAACTGGATGTGCCATAGACATCTCAAACTCAACATGTACAAAAGGGAACTCATTAACTTTCCCTCTAACTCTCCCCTCTTCCAAACTTCTCTATTATTATTGAGAGCACCACCATTTTCCCTGTCAGTCAGACTTGTAACTTCGGTTATAACCTTATAACATGCTTGACTCCTCACCTTCACTGACTGCAAATATCTGATTTGGTGCAAAGCCTTTCTTTGTATCTCTAGTACTTAGGACAGTGCCTGGTATGTAGAGTTGACCAAATACCTGCTGCCAAGTTGCTCCTAATTATAGAATACATTACAAAGGGGGAAGGGAAGGATAGTCAAAGGAGGAAAAAAATATGATAAAGAGATGGAGAAAGAATCAAATGGAATGAAAGAGGGTGAAGAGGGAGGCAGACAAGTGCTGAGGGAAAGAGATGGTAGGCAGAGAAGAGATTGTTTTCCATAAGTAAAGGTGGTATGGGAGGTAGGAAAATAGGAGTTGAGAAAATTAGTCTTCATAGCACTTCCAGAGGGCCTTCAAGGTAATGTTAAGCAATATGAATCTAATCTGTAAAGCAAATTGAAATTGGTTAGGGTCTTTGAGGAATGACGTAAAAGAGATCTGGGGTAATGACATTTTGAATATACAAGAGGCATCTATAAAATTGGAAAAGAGAAAATGTGAAATAGGATAGTTGATTCATACTGATACATGATATAATAATAATTACTTATATTTGTATATTTTAATTTTAATATTTTATTATTCCATTAACTCTTTTTTACATTTAATTTTTATTTTATCAATTACATGTAACAAAATTTTTAACATTCATTTGAAAAATATTTGAGTTTCAATTTCTTCCTATTTCTCTCTTACTCTCCAATCCCTCCTTTAAAGGCAAACAATTTGATATAGATTATATATGTACAGTTATGCAAACTATTTCCATACTAACCCTACTGCAAAAGAAAACAGATCCTTCAACAAAGAATGATAGTTTTTTTTTTTAAGTATCCCTCAATTTACCTTCATGATCCATCTCTAGAAGTGATCTTTCTCTGGAGGTGGATAGCATTTTTCACCTTAAATCCTTTGGGATCATTTTGGATCATTGTAATGGTGAGAATAGCAAAGTCATTCACAGGTGATCATTGTGTAGTATTGCTGTTACTATTTACAATGTTTTTCTGGTTCTATTAATTTCACTTTTATCAGTCCATATAAAACTTACCAGGTTTTTCTGAAAGCATCCTGCTGATCATTTCTCAGCTCAATAGTATTCCTTCACCATTATATGTCACAATATATTCAGTCATCCCTCAAATGGTGGGCATATCCTCAATTTCTAATATTTTACCACCACAAAAAGAGCTGTTATAAATATTTTTATGCCTATAAGTCCTTTTCCTTTTTCTTTGATCTCTTTGGGTTACAGACCTAGTAGTGGTATTGCTGGGTCAAAAACTATGGTATACACAGTTTGATAGCTCTTTAGGTATAGTTCCACATTGCTCTCCTGAATGGTTGAATCAATTCACAACTTGACCAACATTAGTGCCCTAATTTTCCTATGCCCCCTCTAATATTTGTCACTTTTCCTTTCCTGTCATATTAGCCAACTGATAGGTATACATTGGTTCCTTGGAGTTGTTTTAATCTGTATTTCTCTAATTAATAGTGATTTGGGAGCATTTTTTCACATGATTATAGAAAGCTTCTGAAAACTGCCTTATTTTACTAAATTTGTCCTTCCCCTCCACTCTCAGCCCTAATGAGCAGTCTTAAATATTTCTAACAAGACCTTTTTCTCCAAGCCTAACAGATGAACTGAAATGCTCCCAGTCATTTTTTTCCTTATATAAATTAAAAGCAATTATATGATCATATATACTCATGCTTTCTCCAGTGTCAGGTACATAGCATATCTACTTGTCTTACTGTCCTATAGGGGCATTATACAAAATGACCAAATATCACTTTCCTCCATGTGGTAGCAGCAGAGTAGTTTGACTAAAATAGCCAGAATGTTTGATAAATCCCTGAGATACAAACAGAAGAATAATTCTATCTGATGTACAGGTCTGATGTAGGGAAAACTGGCCAATGAGTACTTAGTTCTTATAGCATGCTCAGATTTGCCTGTCCTAATAAGTTATATGGACTATATGTGATATTCCCAGCATATAGAAGACTCATGGCCATGAGTTCTTGGGGTGCTGATGCTGTGGGGTTATGAAGAGTTTCCTGGTTGGTTAAGGAGCCAAGAAGGACTGATGACTCAGGAGGCACATACCTGAAGCTAAATTTACCTACAGAAAGATCTCTATAACCCTCTGTCAGCCACTTCTCTATTTTTTCCTTCTTGGCATTGAGAGAGACAAGGACTATCCTCAGCTTTGCATCTCCATTTGAGGAGTGGGGCAGTGGCTGCATTCTCATTCCATGTAAGCAGCATGTGCCCATGAATGCATGAGATTTCTGTCTTTCTTTTCTCTATTCTTTCGTGATCTTAGATGAATAAGTAATGAGCACTGGGATTGACTGGACTATAACTTTATGAGCTTCAAAAGGTCAGAAGAGTTCTCAAAGGGCTTCTTAATGATTTGAATTAGTAGTAGAGAACACCAGATCTAGTAAAAGCAGCAGCTGAGTCGTGGTGAGTTGATATAGTTGCCGAAAGACCTGCTTAAACTAACCCAATATGGATTGATTTGTTACTTGAGAAATCATAATCAGCAAGGAGCCAGCTCAGTCGATCCATTGCCAATGTAATGTCCCAAAGTGAATTCAATGGAATCTCCCTGAGGGAAGAAAATGACTCCCCGCAGTTGGGCCATAACTTGCAACAGCCTTAGTGTTCCCTATATATGTGCTTCATTACACTTGTACTTTAAAGTTCTCCCCACTGACCATGTACGTGTATAAGAGGATAGTGGATATGGAGGATATTTTGTGACTTCTGCCTTAGTATACCTTCTTAGTAAATATCACTTTGTAAAAGCTACTTAATGTCAACTGGTTGAACAATATGTGTAAATAGCATAGAAGTGGGTAGATATACAGAACAAAGGGTTATAAGTATTAGAAACTTCAAGCCCTCAAGGATGCTTGCAGAATACTAAGTGGAGGAATAGTAAGTTACATTTTAGGGACCCTATATGCCAAGTGGAGGTAGATACAATGAAATGAGAGGTGCCTTCTTGGACAAATCCCCATATATAGCACATATACTTCACAATAGCCTTTGTTTTAATTTCAGTAGATTATAGTTAAGTAAGCTCTACCAATTCTGAACTTGAACAATGTACAACACAGTACTCCCATTTACCTAGAACTCTGTGGGCTAAATTCTATTCAACAGACATTTATTTACTAATTGCACAAAAGATACATATGAAATAGTCCCTGCCTTCAAAGAAAATAATTAAATACTTAGACATATGGATTTCATCTGAGTTTCTTGGTCATCTCGGAAAGCCATGATAGAAGAAGAACTAAGTGGAATTAAAAATTCCTCAGTTTTTTCACCAATAAGTTCCAACTTCTTTACATTTTACTTGCTTAAATGACTATGGAATTGAATCAATCCTTTTATGGAAAATATTCAGCCTAATAATCCACACAGGAAAAATCTTGTCATTTGAATCTCCACAGAATTAACTGTATCCCTCACTTCTCTCCATTCACATGACTACCATGCTCATGTAGTTCCTCATCATCTCTTGTCTGGACTTTCGTAATAGTCTCTTCTTACTGGTCTCCCTGATGAAAGTCCCTTCCCTCTATAAGCTATCCTCTACACAACTTCTGGCACAAGTTTGACCTTTTCACTTCCTTACCAAATAAATTCCAGTGACTCCTTTTTACCTCCAGGATCAAATATAAACTTCTTTGTTTGGGGTGTAAAATCCTTCATAGTTTGGTTCTAAACTACCCTTCCCTCCACTCACCTCAGTTGAGTCAAACTGATGGACTATTGAATCTATCAGTTCAGAGATTGTTGCTAATTTTGGAGAAAACTATTTTACTTATTTGATGAATTTAGAAGCCAGATTGCCAAGGATTGTAAAGTGAGTGGGAGGAGAGGAAGTATAGGCACCAAGTATCAACAATTTTGTTTTCTTCCAGTAATTTGCTTGAGAAAGGAATGAGAGCTACAGGATTATAGCTTGAGGACAACCTCAGAAGGGATTTTAATTCAATATTTCTTCTGGGAGTAATGGGATAGGAAATCAGTCAGGGTAGCATAGGGAAGATTGCCTTCTCATGATGACAGCTTAATGAGGTCAGATTTGTAGAGTGCCCAGTCAGTTTGGTTTCATATCCTTGATCTCTATTTAGTTGAATGTATGTTGGATCAGAGAGGTAGATAATGGAATTAATCCAGAGCTGGAACTTCTAAAGGAATAGTAATAAGTGAATAGGACCACTGATTCAATAGTCAGAAGCCAGTGTGGAATTGAACTGGTTAACTATAAGATCAAGATTGGGAAGAAAGAAAAGGAAAGAATGAAAAGATTGGAGGTCATGATGCAGGCAATGAAATGTGTGAGAGGTAGGAGATAGGAAGAAGGGGAATGATGTGAAGTCATGGTCAGATGACGAGAATGTCAGTTTTTAATAATGGAAGTTGAATACTTTTGGATAATGGTGAGATCAAACATGTAACCATCACTGTGTGTAATACTGCTGATACAACAATGTTCTTTTTTTTATCAAAAGATTGCAGCAGAATGTAAACTCCTTGAAGGCAGGGGCAATTTCATTTTTGTCTTTGCATCCCTAGAAACTATAACTATGCTTGGTATATAGTAGGAGTTTAAGAAATGATTGCTAATTTGAAGTGCAATGATTGTTTTCATTTTTGTAAGGAAATCTGTCATACTTGCAAAAGGCTGGTATATTGTTAAAAATCAAGTCTATATTTTTGAGAAGCCATGCATAATCCAGCTAATTCAACTAGTCATTTTTTATACATATGTGCACACATACACATGGGTGATATGTATATGTGTGTATATGCACACACATAAACATGCATGTATATATTTACACACGTACACATACACAAATGCGCACATACATACATACTTACATATGTCCATTCTGGAGACCAGGCACTTTTGACTTTCTTATTTAACTATCCTATTATTTTTCAGTGGAAAAATGTGTCTACTTGTAAATCTAATAGTATCCCTTTTGATGATGTGGACAACATTTAATATCAATGAAAAATTGTATCTTATAATATAGATCAGGATATCAGTTTTCTATTATAATGCAACAGTTACAATAATTCCAAAGATGTCTTTGTCTCTGTGACATTTTTTGAAGCTCTAAGTCTTTTTTCCTTCATGTTACTGATGCAACCCATTTCTCACTTGACTTCCTGAGTCTTTTATTTTGTTTTTAACTGCTGAATCTACAAAACAAATTATAACTTGCCATGTATGCAAAATTGTCAGATGAGCATGGTAGAATATCAGTTATTTATAATTGGAATCTTTGTGTTGGAAACCAAGATTTAATCATTTCTGGTTCTTTCCCCCTTCAGTATCCTCTATGCCCACACTTTAATGAATTGTAAACTCAGAAGATCCTACTCTTTATTTCTTCCTAATCCGCTCAGTTACTTTGTTTTTCCTTAACCTTACCTGATCATTCTTCTTCCCCAAAGAATATTCACTCAGTCCCTTGAGAATATATTTTTTTTCTTCTCACTAGATGCTGAATAGGACAATAAATTACCTTCTTTAATGTACCTGCTTTATTTTTACTAAATTTTGGTAAAATATTATTTGGTTCTGAAGATCAAAATGTGAATTTCTCTAGTTTCTTATTTATATAAGTATAGTTTAATAGCTCTATTAAAGAATTCTTGAAATGTTAAAGTAGTTTAATTATGTGTGTATACATATCTATACATATATGTGTATTATATTTGCACTATGGTAACATAGTGTTGTCATAGATAACACATCCTAATTGGAATTGGAAGACCTAGATTCAAGCCTTGCTTCTGACACATAATGGCCATATGACCCTGGGCAAGTCAGTTAACTTCTCAATACTCTAGTCAACTATAAGTTATAGAAAAATTTTCTGATAGGGATTCCTCAAACCAGTGATATAGTTCCAGATCAAAATATTTTATTTATTATTTTCAACATATTTAAGAGTTGCTGTGGTCTAGTAGACAGTTATGGTCATATATCATGTACTCAAGACTCTACTCTTATCTCTACCACTAAGTACGTAGGAACTCCCCACATAAGAACACATTTTGATTTGGATAAGTTCCTTAGTCTGTTATGCTCCATTTTTGTGGTTATTCTTCACAGTTGTATATCTGTGATGGATACTTTGGGGTTCTTCTGCCTTTAGAAAAGTCCTCAAGTTGAAGCTGAAAACTGATTTTGTTTGTTTTGCCATTGGATGAATGAAAAAAATATATTAAGCACTTTGGGCTAAGTATTAGAGATACAAAAAACAAAAGCAAATTAAGTCTCTGGTTCTCATGGATCTTTCAGTGTAATAGGAGGAGACAACACAAGTGTCAAAGGCACTTTGGCCCATGAAGGTCCAGGCATGGTGGCTGGGCTACCACTAACTTTCATCTTCCACAAACAAAGGTAGAATTGCTTCGGTTTTGGGTCCAGGACTGGGGGAGAAAGGGAGTGGAAAGGCAGGTGGCAATAATGCTGAGAAGATGGCAAGGGAGACAGGAGTGAAGTAAAGCACTGAGGTAAAAGGAAAAGCAGGCTGGAGCCTGCCTGAAATAGTAGGCAAGGTAAAATAGTCACCTTTCAATGTGTGTGCATGAGTGCATGTGTGTGTAGGAGAGTGTCAGGGCAGAAACTGGGTAGATGGAAGTTCTATAACCTCCGGAGAATGATCTCTGATGGAGACCACAAGGAACTTGATAAGGCTATTGATAAAATAACTGGATGCAGACCTGCTTAAGTGTTCAGTCACCTAATCAATAAGCATTTCATAAGCACCTACTATGTAACAAGTACCATGCTAAGCACTAGAGATACTGATGCAAAAAACTAAACAGTTCTAATACTCAAGGAGTAGTCATTCTTTGGGGAGATTACATATACATATAAAATATATGCAAAATTAATACATGTTCATTGGAAGGGAAGGGGGAGATGCTAGTAGATAGAAGAATTTGGAATGATTTCAGGAAGAATGCCACAACTGAGCTGAGCTTTGAGGGCTAATTAGAGATTTCAAGTGGTGGAAGTGAAGAAAGAGTGAATTCCAAGTATGGCTGACACTCTGTACAAGAGCATGGAGATAGGGGATGGAATATCATGTATGAATAATGTCAATAGCTAAGAGTCTTAAAACAGACATCAGAGGTCCTTGAATAAAAATATTAGGGACACAGTTAAACTGAAGCTTCTAAAGAATAAAGGATATGGGTTATGGCATTGCTCATTCTGTCATATACCATGGAGTTCCATTGTACCTTAAGATGGTGCCCCAAGCCCCCAGATGCTGCTATGACTAAAGCAAAGCCTTCTCCCACACTGTACTTGATTCATTAGTTCCTTTTCTCGAAAATTTTATGTAGACTCAACCCATGGAGAGGAGTAGCTTGATTTCTAATAGTAAAATAATAGTAAAATACCATAGTAAAAATGAACTACTTCTGTAAGTCTAGACATATTTGCCTCCAATTTCCACTGGAAAGTCTTGAGTTGTTTCAGCAGGCAGAAAGAGAGCATTAGATCTTGAAATAAAATGGTAGTTGCCTAAGCAATTGAGTAATTTTTGTAGGTTTTTGGCTAAGGTAGAGGTACCCTATAAAAGATGTGCCAAACATACAACCCACAACACTCCTGAGTGCAAGCCCAAACTCAGATTAAAATGTGATTAAGAAATATTTTAAAAATAAACAATATTACAATAAAACATAGATAAAGGTAATGTGTACTTTTCTAAGTCAACATGTGACCTGAAAGAATCATTACGGTTTAGTGGCCCCTGTTTCTATTTGAATTTGACACCACTGCTGTGCTACATACAACAGTCTTTGTACTTACGTCTTTCCTCTTTCCTTCTGATGAGAGCCATCCCCAGTTGTCCTGATCTATATCATGCTCCTGGACCCAGATGACCCTGGGAGGGAGGAGAAAGTAAGGGTGGTGACCTTTCACTGCCCTGCCTCACTTAAATCCAATTCACTTGCAGATCATGGCATTATCTCCCTGATGTCAAGTTCCTCTTCAAGAATGAAGAACAAGCAACAACTACCTCCTTACTTCTGATCATCTTTGTACAGCTGTAACATTCTTTACTTGTAGCCATGGCAAGGCATGATTGGGAGGATATTAGTAAGTTTTTCTTTTTTGGTTGGTTGGTTTGGAATCACGGAGAGCGGTATCAAATTCCCTAGTGCAATCAGTCTTTGAAAGTACTTGAAATTGATTGCCCAAGCAATTGATTTCTCCTATTCAAAACTGGGCATAGGTCATTGGCCCTTGCTAAACCCTCTCTAAAACATCCTTACTGTTGACATAATATGCAGTGTTAGACCTATAGTATGCAAATACTGACTCAAACTTACAAGATATGTGAACTTGGACAAGTCGTTTAACCTCTAGAATTATTTATGCTGTTTGTGTGTCATGTGTACAGTTTCTTTGCATGTTATCGCTCCCATTCAAATTTGAACTATTTGAGGGAAGGACTATGATATTTTTTCCCTTTCTTCATATCCCCAGGGCATAGCATAGTGCCGGGAACGTATATGTTCAGTTGTGTCCAACTCTCCATGACATCATTTGGGATTTTCTTGGCAGAGATCTTGGAGTGGTTTGCCATTTTCTTCTCCAGTTCATTTTATAGATGAGGAAACTGAGGCAAACAGGGTTAAGTGACTTGCTTAGGGCCATATAGCTAGTAAGTGTCTGAGACTGGATTTGAGCTCAAGAAGAAGAAGAAGAACCTTCTGTCCACTGAGCCCTCTAGCTGCCTAACTAGAACTTAATAAGTACTTGTTGACTGTCTAGTTCAGTCTCTTCCTCTATGTAATGGAGATACTAATAATACCTGCCTCACAGAGTCATTGTAAGGATCAAATGAGATAGCCCTTGTAAAGTGTTTTGCAAACCTTAAAGCACTACATAAATATAATCTAAATGTATCATAATAATAGTAGCCAACATTTATATAGCACTGACTATTACCAGGCATTGTACCAAGAACCTTATCAAGATTATCTCATTTGATGCTTACAATAACCCTGAGAGGTAGGAGCTGTTATTGTCCCCATTTTACAGGGGAGGAAACTGAAGCAAACCTGAGTTAAGTGACTTGCCCAGGATCAAACAGCTAGTAAGCGTCTGAAGACAGATTTGTACTCAGGTCTTCCTAGGTCCGGGTCTAGAGTTCTATCCTTTGTACCACCTAGCTGCTCCATCCTATAATGGTAATTAACAATTAATTATTATTATTAGTAATAGTATATCATGTAACAATGATGTGCGCCTATATAATGACAGGAGCTACATGTTGATATCCTGGCAATAGGTATTTTTCACCCATTTTGTATTTCTAGCTGCAGTGGCCTGATCCCTTGAATAACCATAGATCTCATTGAAATGAGACCTCGTTGTTTTGTCACAGGAATGCTGTACCAACAGTACAGTGCCATTTGAAGGCAGAAACATCTGGATATAATCCCACAATTTTCTCTTGATTTTATGTTGTATCTCCCACAAGGTTGTTCTTAAGTGACAATTATGAAAACAATTGCTCTCTCTGGAGTAAACTACCACCATTGCACAAAAAAAAAAAAAATGGAGACCAAAGTTTTGTCAAAAATCAGTGGCTGAGTTAAATAAGTGAAAGATTTTCTCAGGAAAGCTAAATTCATAGGACTGAGATCAACATGACAGGTAGAGTGGTGGGTGGGTAGGGAAAATTTGGGATGTAGGTAGAAAATCAGGTGGGTGTGTAGCAAAGTTGAGAGTCACTAACAAATGTGACAGAGAAAGCACTGTCTTTTGGATACAACCTGTCCCCTCAAAATTCAGTCCTTTCATCCTGGAGACTTAAACTCCCTCTCCTATCACCTGCCATGTACCGGAGCCCTTTCTCTGACAAATGAATCCAGGAGAACATAGGTCTCCTTAACAGGTGGCAATCCCCCCCCGCCCCACTTCTTGCCCTTCTGAGTAGGTGGTTTTGAGAAGATACAATCTCCTATCATTAAAGAGAACTATATAATAGATATATGTGGAATGTAATTTCTGCCATCATATTTATATATAATCAGCAGCAAAATCTGACCTGTGATGCCATATAACAGTATGTTTGCCCTGAGAACATTGTGTGAGTGTGTTTCACCTTCATTGCCAGTCTCATAATGATGCACCTTCTGTCTTTGCAGGCACATTTCCATGAAAAGAGCAACACATGGTAAGTACCTCTCAGAATTATTGCCCTCTCACTTATTCACTCACTATGTGACCTTGGGAAAAGACTGTAAACTCAGCTAATTTTCTCAGTTGTTTCAACTGTCTCAATTGCCTCTTCAGTTAAAAAGAAAGCTTTTTTCGAACACTTGGCCATTAAGACCTCAGATAATGAATGGAGTGCCATCATTCCTGCTATGTCGACAGATAGAAATCACTTCTTTGCAACTCATTTATGGTCTCCTACATTTCCCCAAAGTTGATTTTTAACATCTTATAATTTTCCTGATCATTTCATCCTGCCCTGTCTTACAGAAATTGCTACCTGATAATTTACCTTCCTATTTACTCCACTTCTGAGTTAGCAATGAAATAAGTAATTGTGACATGAAGTTGAAAAGAAATTATTACTTTCAAGCACTGTAATGCTTCATTTAACATTGTATCAATTGCATTGATGGACGCTCCTATGAGAAAGGAGAGATAGATTTGGAGTCAGTGTATCAGGAATTGTCGGATCCGAGATTTAAAGCTGGAGGGCCAGTGAATTAAACTCCTTCATTTTACAGATGAAGAAACTGATGCAAGAGGCATTAAGTTACTTGTCCAGGATCTCCTAAACTAGCAAATCTCCAAAAGGGAATTTGAATCAAGGGCTTCCTGACTGTCTAGCCACCACTATTCCATGCTAGTCACTGCTATCTGCATGACCTAGTGCAAATTTCTTAATTTTCTGGGCCTCAGTTTCCTCATCTTTAGAATAAGAAGTTTGGATTAGTTGACCTCTTCGGTCTCTCTCAGCTCTAAATCTATAATCCCCCAATTATTTTAAACATCCTGCCATACTTTCACTTTCATCTTTGAAAATCCTTTTCACAATGAAAGTACATTGCTTTATTTTAAGAGCTAATATGCTATAGTGGCAAAGTTTAGAGACAGGGGACCTCTGTTTAAATCCCAGGTGTTAAATTTTCTAGCTGTGTGACCCTGGGCAAAGTATTTAGAATCCCTCAGCTTCAGTTTGCTCAGCTATAAAATGATGTTAACAATATTTGCAGTGCCCATCTCACTTTTTAAACTTTGAAATGCTATAAAATGTGAATTATTATTTTCCTAAAAGAGGTTAATTCAAAATTTTTTTTTTAATTAATCTTGTTCCATCTCTTAAGATGCCATTTATCAAGGATCTGTCCCTCTTCTAAGCCAAACCAGGTCATGTGTGTTTTTTTAATGGTTCATTCTCTATCTTTGCAGGAGTTGTTTTGGGTTCAGAGTTATGGCTTGAAGGTGAAAGAAAAATCTAATAGCTACCTATAGCACAGTGCCTGAGGGCACCCCCCTGACATGGAGAGAGTCTGTCTTTGAACATCATTTCTGACTTTTAAGGTTGAAAACATTGCTGAGAGCAACTTGTGTTTGGGATATAATATTACAATAGAGACTAATTTTCATTATAGAAACGGGGCTGAAGCTGGTTCTGTGCATCTTTGACAAATGTAACTGACATTTATTTAACACTTTAAGCATTGCAGAGTACTTTATATGCATATATATAATTTTAAGCATACATATATATGTAATGTGTATATGTATATATATATATATAAATATATATCACATTTGTTTTGAAATTTATCCTTGCAATAATCCATGGAGATAGGTTCTGTTGTTATTTTCATTTTATACATGGAGAATCTAAGGCAGGCAGAAGTTAAATACCTTACCCATGGTCACAAAGCTAATAGGTTTTTGTTGTTAATGGTTCACTAACTTTCTTTTGCTATTGTTTATTTCATATTTTATTTTTCCCCAGTTACATGTGAAAACAATTTTAAGATTAATTTTTAAAACTTTGAGTTCCAAATTATCTCCCTCCTACCCCCTCTATCTACTTCTATTGAGAAGGCAAGCAATTAGATATAGGTTATATATATGTACTCATGTAAAACATTTCCATAATAATAATGTTGTGAAAGAAAACATAGGCCAAAAAAACCCCTCAAGAAAAATAAAGCAAATTAAAAAAACAAAGGGTACTTTAATCTGTATTCAGATGCCATGAGTTTTTTGTTTGAAGATGAGTAGCATAAGACTTTCAGAGTTGTCTTGAATCAATGTATTGCTGAAAATAGTTAAATCATTCACAGATGATCATTTCAATATATTGCTGTTACTTTGTACACAGTACATTTCACTTTGCATCAGCCTGTCCAGGTCTTTCTAGGTTTTTCTGAGAATGTTCTGCTCATCATTTCTTATAGTACGATAATATTCCATCATAGTTACATACCACAATTTATTTAGCCACTCCCCAATAGGTGGACATCTCCTCAATTTGTAATTGTTTGCCCCGAGAAAAAAGCTGCTATAAATATTTTTGTTCATATCTCTTTCAGGATACAGACCTAGTAGTGGTATTGCTAAGCCAAAGGGTATGCATGGTTTTATAGTCCTTTGGCCATAGTTCCAAATTAATCTACAAATGATTGAATCAGTTCACGGCTCCACCAATAGTGCATTAATGTCTCATTTTTTTCCCACATCCCCTCTGGCATTATCATTTACCTTTTCTGTCCTATTAGCCAATCTAATAGATAGGAGGAGGAGCCTCAGAATTGTTTTCATTAGCATTTCTCCAACTGATAGTGAGAGTATTTTTTTATAGATAACTTGGATCACTTCATCTGAAAACTGATTATATCTTTTGTTCATTTATCAATTGGGGAATGGTTCTTATTTTTTATATATTTGACTTAGTTTTCTAAATGTTTATTAGAGAAAATTGCTTCAAAATTTTTTCACAGTTACTATTGCTGACTACATTTTCCTCCATCCTATACCCCCCATTTATTTTATTCTCTCTTTCCTTTCACCCTGTCCCTCTTCAAAAGTGCTTTGCTTCTGACTACCTCTTCCCCCAATCTGCCCTCCCTTCTATCACTCCCTCCCAATCCCCTTCCTCTTCTGCTTTCCTGTAGGGTAAGATAAGTTTTTATATCTCATCACATTATGTGTATCTTATTCCCTATTTGAGCCAATTCTGATAAAAATAAGGTTCATTCACTCCTCCCCCCTTTTCCTCTCCATTATAAAAGCTTTTTCTTGCATCTTCTATGTAAAATAATTTACCCCATTCTGTCTCCCTCTTTCTCCTTCTCCCAGTACATTCCTCTCTCACAAATTAATTTTATTTTTAGATGTCATCCTTCCATATTCAACTCACAACTGTGCCCTCTATTTATATATACACCTAACTACCCTAATAATGAGAAAGGTTTTAAGAGTTACAAATATCATCTTCCCATGTAGGAATGTAAATACTTTAACTTTATTAAGTACCTTTCCTATTTACCTTTTTATGCTTCTCTTGAGTCTTGTATTTGAAAATCAAGTTTTCTATTTAGCTCTGGTCTTTTCATCAAAAATGCTTCAAAGTCCTCTATGTCATTGAATATTCATTTTTTCCCTTGAAGGAATATACTCAGTTTTGTTGAGTAGGCAATTCTTGGTTGTAATTCTAGCTCCTTTTCTCTCCAGAATATCATATTCCAAGACCTCCAATCCTTTAATGGCAAAGCTATTAAATCTTGTGTCATCCTGACTGTGGCAATACCATATTTGAAATGTTTCTGACTGCATGCAATATTTTCTCCTTGACTTGGGAACTCTGAAATGTTCTAATATTCCTGTCAGTTTTCATTTTAGGATCTCATTCAGGAGGTGATTGGTGGATTCTTTTGATTTCTATTTTATCCTCTGGGATATCTGAGCAGTTTTCCTCAATAATTTCTTGAAATATTATATCTACACTCTTTTTATTGTTTTGATCATGGCTTTCAGGTAACATAATAATTTTTTTTAAAATTTATTTATTTATTTAGCTTTTTTACATTCATTTTCACAAATTTTTGGGTTCCAAATTTTCTCCCCCTTTTCTCCCCTCCCCCCACCCCAATACCCCAAGCAATCTAATTTTCCCTATCTCCAATCTGTCCTCTCTTCTGTCATCCCTCCCTTCCCTTGTCTCTACCTTCTCTTTTCTCCTGTAGGGCCAGATGACTTTCTATTCCTCATTAACTGTATGTCTTCTTTCCTAGTTGCAACAACAATACTAAACAATTGTTCCTAAAACTTTGAGTTCCAAATTCTCCCCATCCCTCCCTCCCCACCTATTCCCTTTGGTACGGCAGGCAATTCATTATAGGCCATATCTGTGTAGCTTTGCAAATGACCTTCCTGATAGTCGTGTTGTGTAAGACTAACTGAATTGCCATCCCTCTTAACCTGCCCCTCATTGTTTCTCTTCTGTCCTTTGATCCTGTCCCTCCCCAAATGTTGACTTTCAATTACTCCCTCCTCCCTTTGCCCTCCCTTCCATCATCCCCCCCCAATATCTCCTTCTCCCCCACTTTCTTATACTGTAAGATAGGTTTTCATACCAAAATGAGTGTGCATTACACTCCGTTTAGTCAAATGTGATGAGGGTAAACTTTTGTTTGTTTGTTTGTTTTTTTCCTCAGCTCTCCTCTTTTTCCCTCCACTAAAAACATCTCCTACTTGCCTCTTATATGACATATAGTTACCCCCTTCCATTTCCCCCTCTTTCCTCTCACTACATTTCTCTCTCACCATTTACCTTAATTTCTTTTAAGGTATGGTCCCATCCTATTCAGTTCAATCTGTGCTCTCTGTCTCTGCATGTGAATGCATGTGTGTATGTGTGTACATGCGTGTACATGTGTATGTGTGGTCCCACCAACCACCCAGATACTGAAAAGTTTTAAGAGTTAGAAATATTGTCCTTCCCTGTATGAATGCAAACAGTTCATTTCTGGTAAGTCCCTTAATACTTCTCCTTGCTGTTTACTTTTGCATGCTTCCTCTCATTCTTGTGTTTGAAAGTCAAATTTTCTTTTCAGCTCTGGTCTTTTCATTAAGAATGATTGAAAGTCCTCTGTTTCATTGAAAGACCATATTTTCCCTTGAAGTATTATACTCAGTTTAGCTGGGTAGGTGATTCTTGGTTTCAGTCCTAGTTCCTTTGCCTTCTGGAATATCCTATTCCACGCCCTTCGATCCCTTAATGTAGAAGCTGCTAGATCTTGGGTTATCCTGATTGTATTTCCACAGTACTGGAATTGTTTCTTTCTGGCTGCTTGCAAGATTTTTTCCTTGAGCTGGGAGTTCTGGAATTTGGCCACAATGTTCCTAGGAGTTTCTCTTTTTGGATCTCTTTCAGGTGGTGATCGATGGATTCTTTCAATACTTATTTTGCCCTCTGGTCCTAGAATGTCAGGGCAGTTTTCCTTGATAATTTCATGCAAGACGATGTCTAGGCTCTTTTTTTGATCATGGCTTTCAGGTAGTCCCATAATTTTTAAGTTGTCTCTCCTTGATCTATTTTCCAGGTCAGTTGTTTTTCCCATGAGATATTTCACATTCTCTTCCATTTTATCGTTCTTTTGGTTTTGTTTGGTGATTTCTTGGTTTCTCATAAAGTCATTAGACTCCATCTGTTCCATTCTAATTTTGAGAGAACTATTAAATTCAGTGAGCTTTTGAGCCTCTTTTTCCATTTGGCTCATTCTGCTTTTGAATGCATTCTTCTCCTCATTGGTTTTTTGAACCTCTTTTTGCCAATTGAGTGAGCCTATTTTTCAAGGTGTTAATTTCCTCAGAATATTTTTTGGGTCTCCTTTACCAAGATATTGACCTTTTTTTCATACTCTTCTTGCATCTTTGTCATTTCTCTTCCCAGTCTTTCCTCCACCTGTCTAACTTGCTTTTCAAAATCCTTTTTAAGCTCTTCCAAGGCCTGAGCCCACCCAACACCCCCTTGGGGTGTCTGGGGTACTGAGGCCCCGCCCTCCACATCTTTCCCTGATGGGAAAAATATGTTCTCGTCCTCCCCATCAGATCCGAAGGTCGGGATCGTTTGCATTTGTTGGAAAAAAACTCTCTAAAGTCTTATTTTTCTTCCCCTTTCTAGGCATTTTCCCAGCCAGTTACTTGACTTCTGAGATTCCTTTCCACCCCCGCCTGGATCCGCCCAGCTAGTGCTTGGCCTCTGAGATTCAAATGCGCTTTCCCGCGGCAAGCTTTAGTTCTGGCTCAGGGGTGGGGGCAGGGCCGTCTCCTAAGCTTGGGCCCTCAGGGGCTTTCCGCAGAGACTTTCAGGAACGGAGCGGGTGGGGGCGGGGTGGGGGGCCCCGCCTGCTGTGCTCAGCTCCCTTGGGGGTTTTATTCAGAGGCGTTCAGCAGTAGAGCAGGGTGGGGGCAGGGCCATCTCCCCTGCTCGGCTCCCTCAGGTTGGAAAGACCTTCAGTATTGAAGATCCTACCTGCTGCTGGGGGATTCCTGAGTCCCGGGCCGTTGCCGCCTCAGCCGCCCGCCCACGCCTCTGCCTCCGCTGCTTCCTGCCCCCGTCTCTGCTGCCGCCGCTTCCTCCCGAGGGGGCCGGAGTCACGGAGATGCCCCGCTTCCCCTCTCCTTCAGCCCGGCTTTCTTTTTCACTGACCTGTAGCTTCTGTGAGCGGAGGGACTTTCCCGGCTGCCGGAGCTTCCCCCGGAGCTTTCCTCTCTGAAGTCTGCTCGGGTCAGCTTCTCTGGGTCGTGGCCAGGGGTGGGGGTGGGGTCCGCTTTCCGAGGTGCGATGGACCCCGGGGACGGCTTTCCAGGGTTCAGTGGAACGGAAATCTCTTCCCCTATGTTTATGCACCCCCTGCAGAGATTCAGAATTTATGGGGATCTCCTTTTACCTCAATTCCATGGGTTGTGGACTCGGAGCTCGTAAATGTGCGTCCTTCTACTCCGCCATCTTGGCTCCGCCCCCCGTAACATAATAATTTTAAAATTATCTCTCCTGCATCTATTTTCTAGGTCAGCTGTTTTTCCAATGAGGTATTTCACAGCACCTTCAATTTTTTTTCATTCTTTTGGTTTTGTTTTATTATTTCTTGATTTTTCATAAAATCATTAACTTCCATGTGCTCCATTCTAATTTTTAAGGTGAACTTTTGGATTTCCTTTTGACCAAGTCTGCTTTTAAAAGCATTCTTCTCCTCATTGGCTTTTCGGATCTCTTTTGCCATTTGACCTTGTCTGTTTTTTAAGGTGTTATTTTCTTCAATATTTTTTAATATTTCTTACCAAGCTGTTGACTCATTTTTCATGATTTTTTTTGCATCCCTCTCATTTCTTTTTCCAATTTTTCCTCTACTTCTATTACATGATTTTTAGGATCCTTTCTCAGCTCTTTGGTGATCTGAAACCAATTCATAGTTTTCTTGGAGACTTTCAGTGTAAGAGCTTTGGCTTTGTTGGTTTTTTCTGAGTATGTTTTGATCTTGTCACCATGGTAACTTTCTATGGTCAGAATGTTTTTTAGTTGTTTGCTTATTTCCCCAGTCTACTATTTGACTTTTAACTCTTTGTTTAAGTAGGCCCCCTTCCATGGTGGAGGGTGCACGGTTCTAAGTTTCAGGAGTCTTGTGCAGCTGTTTTTAGAGATACTTCTAGGGACCTGTAAGTCTTCAGCTCTTCCAAGGTGGATGATCTAAGGAGAGATGTTTACTACTCTCCTGTAATGTACAGGGGTTTGTGACTGACCATAGGTACTCCATTCTACCCAGGAACTGTAATCAGGGTCCCTGCTCCACTGTGGCTACAAGTTCCAGATCTGAGTGTGGGCAAAGCAACAGAGTCCTGCCCAGTGCTAGCAAAATGACCCCTGCAATCTTCTTCTGACCAGTTATTTGATCCCCTTATCATCTGTGGTCTGAGAGCTCCAGAAACAACCACTGCTGCAGCTGATTCAGTCACTCTCAAGATCTGCTCCTGATTTGCTGGGGCTGGGGCTGTACTGGCACAGCCTATGTTGGGCTGTGCTCCACTCTCACCCAGGTGAGACAGACCTTTCCTACCAACTTCTAAGTTGTCTTTGATGTCTGTGGACTGAGCTATCTTTAAATTGCCATTGCTGCCAGTGATTCAGTCACCCTGAGGTCTGCTCTGGCTCTGCTGGGGCCAGATTGGTGCTGGCCTGGCCTGCACTAAACTGCACTCCTCTCTCATCTTTTTGCAACAGACCTTTCCTACTGTTTTTCCAACCTGTTTTGGGGTGGATATTTGTTCCACTTTGTCTTTTTGTGGGTTCTGCTGCTCTAGAATTTGTTTAGAGCCATTTTCCAAAGGTTTTTGAGGGGATTGGGGGAGAGCTCAGGCAAGTCCCTAACTTTAGTCTGCCATCTTGGCTCTGCTCCCAGTTCACTCAACTAGTGTGTTTTTTGAGGGAGGCAGAATTTGAACTTGGGTCATCCTGACTCCTGGTTCAATGCTCTATCCACTATTCCACTTAGCTCCCTAAGTATGGGTATGTTTTTTCATAGAATAGGAAAATCTCAGTGGGGAAACATTCTCTGCTAATGCAATTCAGCAACAATTCTGCAATTTCTACTCTTCCAGGATTTACCGAAGGCACTGTGGAGTCGAATAGCTTTGCAGAAGTCACATAACTAGTCCATATCAGAAGAGGGAACTGTATTCAGATCTGCCTGACTCCTGAGATGGCTTCTCTGTTCAATACCTCACACTGTAGGTACTTGGTTATGGGTGCTGCTGTTGGTGGCAATATGGTGGTACTGTTGTTGCTGGTGTGAGAGAGAGTGGGGGGGAGAGAGAGAGAGAGAGAGAGAGAGAGAGAGAGAGAGAGAGAGAGAGGAGAGAGAGAGAGAGAGAGAGAGAGAGAGGAGAAGAGACGGGAGGGGAAGGGAAGAAGGAGGGGACAGCAGGGAAGGAGAGGGGAGGGGAGGGGAGATGAAGAAGGGGAGGGGACAAGAAAGGAGGGGTGGGGGAAGAAGTTTGAGTTTGTACTCAGGAGTGTTGTGGGCTGTGTGTTTGGCACCTCTGTTTTAGGGTACTCCTATCTTGATCAAAAATCTACAAAAATTACTCCATTTCTTAGGCAACTATAACTTTATTTCTAGATCTTCTGCTCTCATGGTGCCTGCTGAAGCAACCCAAGACTTTTAAGTGACAGATTGCACTAGGGAATTTAATAGCATGCTCCTTGATTCCAAACCAAACTAACGAACATAAAAATAAAAGGAAGAGGAAGTGAGGGGAAGAGAAGGGAGAAGAGGGTAAGGTAAGGGAGGGGAGAGAAGAGGGGAGGGGAGAGGAGAGGATAGGGAAGAAGAAAGGAGAAGAGAGGGAGAAAGATGGGATCCTGTGGCTTCAGAGTCTGTGATGAGGGAGCTGGGGCATATTGAAAGTATGTTTTCTGGTTAGAGACTTGATCATATCATTCAAAATCACTTTAAAAGTATATTAATTGAACAATGTAACATCCCAGCATGTTATACCTCATCATTCTTCAACTATGCCTTCTGCTTGCTATACTTTCCAGATGGGCAAATGCTCCAATGGGTAGATATTAATTTATTTCATATTCAATTTGAGGAAATTATTCAGAACTCCCAGAAAATAAGTAACACGGGTTCTTCTCAGGACAAGGATGTAACCTATGAAATGTTCATTATTCTCAAACAGAATGAAGTCAGACTCTTTTATAAATTCATTTTCAGTGTCTTTGAAGTTGCTGCCCCAACTTCTGGTGCTCTCTCTCTCTCTCTCTGTATGTATGTGTGTTACCAAGAGACATATATTCCTTCACTGTGTCAAAAGTGTGAGTTCATTTATTATATCTATAGCTTGGAAATATGCCAGGAGGTTATAAATTCAATTTTTAGGGGTATTTTTCTTAATGCTTTGGCAGTTTCATAGCAAAAAAAGCTGCTAGGAGGTACTGCAAACAGTTCACTTATAGGTATATTTGCAGGAAATAGGGCCCTCAAATGATTTTTCATAACAAGCAATATCATGAACCCTAACTAAAACACAAGACTCAGCAAGATATATTAGAAATAGCTTCTCTGTCTCAAAGTAATTGCACTCTAATCTGTTCAGATGATGGGTTCAAATGCGATTATATCTGTCCTTCTAAATATGCACATTTGACCACCAATTCATCTGAGACTTATCTCCTAACTCATTTAATATTAATGTTAGGACAAAAATTTTGGCAGCAAATTAAAATGATAGGCTTCGTACCATAGTTAAGTCAACTGAAGTCAGGGTAATAGGTATTTATTATGTTCTTTTCTATTACTATTTCTATTACTAAAAACATGACTATCTATGTTTCCCAATATATCCCTCCTTCCTTGCCAAAGAGACATTTCTTATTTTAAAAAAAGAAATTCAAAAGAAAAAGAAAGCAATTTAGCAAAGCTAATCCATTTAGCAAGGAATTTCAAAAGAAAAAGAAAGCAATTTAGCAAAGCTAATCCATTTAGCAACCAAGTCTGATACTGTATACAGTATTCCACACCCATAGCTCCTCACCTCTGCAAAGAAGGGTGAGATGTAGATTTCCATATGTCTGACCCTAAGATTGAACCTTATAATTTCACAGCATACTTTGTTTATTTTGTTGTCATTTCCATTCCATTGTTGTAATCATCTTGGTTCTGCTTCTTTACATGAGTTCATTTGTTTTCCTATATTCATCATATTCAAAGTTGCTTATAGCATATTATAATATTACATAACTGTACTACTGCATTTTTAGTCATCCTCCAGTTGATAGGCATTGAAGATGTTGTCAATGTATTAAATAATTGGGCAAATTAGAAAATGCTTTAGGCATTGTCCAAAGCTTAAAAGGTATCAGGAAAGCATTCAGTGATGTGAGGAACTCAATTAAAAATGTCCTCTTTGAAGGAAGGTCTGTATCTTTCTCTAGGGCATATGGGATATTCAGGAGGACTTATACTTCTGGTGTGAGAGCTTGCTGAGATCATTTCAGGGTTATTCATCCACCTTTGGTGTCCCCTTGATTCACCCAAGTCTCACCTGTGGCTCCAAGAAGCTGTAGCATGCATAGCAGCCACATTCCAGTAAACCATCTTAGCAGATGCGCTAAACCAGATTGTGGGTAACTGACAGGCCTCAAACCTGTCTATGAGTTAAGGGGATATCTACTTCAAGCATGTAAAGACTTTTTCCTGGAATAGGCAGGTGAGAACAATTTGTTCCAATAGGCATTAAGAGGACTTAGAACAGACAACAAGGATGTCAATATCCTCCACTGTATCTTGTGCCATTGCCAACCATCTTGACTTTTGTTCTGCCATTGGACATTGATGAGTCTGGAAGAGAGAGTAAGGCTGAATACTTTTGTGCAATATTGCCTCATTTTAATCCAGTTCATGCACAAGTCAAGATATGACCATTGTGTCATTGGTACTTTTGGAAAAACCAAGGACAAATAACTCTGTCTTTCTCTGTACTTTTCTGGGAGAGCTAGGTGGTACAGAGTGGATAGAGTGCTGGGCCTGGAGTCAAGAAGGCTTTATCTTTCTGATTCAAGTCTGGCCTCAGACACTTACTAGCTGTGTGGTCCTGGACAAGTCACTTAACTCTTTTTGCCTCAGTTTCCTCATCTTCAAAATGAACTGGTAAAGGAAATGGCAAATCACTCCAATATCTTTGCCGAGAAAATTCCAAATGTATTTGTGAAGAGTCAAACATAACTGAAAATTTCTGAACAACTGCACCTTCTGTTCTTAGAGAGATACCTAGAACACTGAGAGGAGCTTGCCTAGAGTCACAGAGCTAGTATTTATCAGAGACAAGTCTTAAGCCAAGGTCTTCCTAACTCCAAGGCAAGCGCTGATCCATTTTATCACACTCCCTCTCTTTAGACAAACTAGCAACACTTTATTGTTTCATAAATACTTGGGTTATGTACATTTTAAAATTTGCTTTGTATTTTAAAAAAGCCCTAAAAGTAAATCATGAACTGTAGGATAACCCACATCCATGCTCCCCAAAGAAGCAGTTAGCTTTATTTTATTTGCCTTTTTCAGTTTATATTTGAACTCTTATTTGCCCTCCCTCCCTCCTCTCTCTCTCTTCTTTCTCTCCTTTCTGTGTCTCTAACTCTCTGTCTTCATGTCTCTGTCTCTCTCTGTTGCTCTCTCTGTCTCTCCATGTCTCCATATCTCTCTCTGTCTCTCCTATGCTGCATGATTCATTGGAATAGGACAGCTTGTATTTCCTCTGCAGAAACTCTGTCATGAAACAGTGGCTTTAGTTGTCTCTACATGCTACAAATCACACTGAATATGCTAATCTCTCCTAAACAAAAGCTTCTGTTTATTTGTTTCAGCTAAGCAGGAAAAATTAGTTTTCTCTGTGTTTGGGGGATTTTTGGCCTGAATAACTTAGATAATTCTAATAAAATTGATTTAGCATTGAGGTAGCATTTCAAATAGAGAATAACACTTAGAATGTTTTGTTTTCTAGATAAAGGAAGTAATTTTCTTACTATCTTTGATGTGAGTATCCCTTCTACGATACAGACAACAAACATTGCTGACTTACAAAATGTTTTTTTCAGAGTTGAAGTGACTCAAAAATTAATCATCTCTTATTTAAATTGGATAAACTTTCCATTGTAAGATCTTTAATCTAGAACTAGAACGGAGTTCCAGGCCTTCTAGTCTTGTCCTTTCATTTTATAGGTGAGAAAACTGAGGCCCAAGGGCATTAAATGACTTGTTTATGGGCGTTAAGGATCAGGAACAGAATTTAAACCAAGGTTCAGTGGCTTTAGAAGCCATGCTCTTTCCACTGTACCCTACAATCTTTAAGTTTATGGCCCATCACCATCCATACTCAAAGCCTCTCTACCTTTCATTCTGTTCTCAAGCTTCCGTGAATCCAACATTATCTCCACACCAACATGAGACATGACAGTAGGACTTTATGGAAAAGCAAATAAGTGTCCAAGAAATACCTGACAATTAAATAAAACAGTGGAGTTTTCTTTCGTGTGAAAGTCATCAGTACTTGTGGCACTTGATAACCATAATGATGAAAGGATGATCTTATTTTTAGAGGAGTTTCTTGCCCCTATGGGCAAAGCTATAACCAGAAATTTTGGTACCTAGAGAAATCTTTAAAAAAAGATTCATTATCAACTTTTCAGCAAATTCAGTTGGAGGGTGGTGGTACAAAGATACTGGGGCGCTGACACCCAGGGACAAAAATCCCCACTTTAAAGAATACTTCTGGAAAGTCTATCACTAGGAGGAGTGGGGAGCAGTTCAAGGACTAAAAAAGGGAGGAGCTCACCAGAGGCTAACCTGCCTAGGAGAAGGAGCCTAGTTCTGAATCTACTTAAATGAGCCATCTTGACTATTCCTCTCTGTCTGGTCCACAGAGATATAGTAGAGACTTAAACAAATTCTCTTTTTAAAACTATGTATATTATGTGTCTGCAGCAATCCCTTGACCTATCTGCACTACTCTGGTCACACAAGGAAATGAAGGTAGATATAACATTATAGGGATAGAATGCCAGCCCTGGAGTTAGGAGGATCTGAGTTCAAATCTAACCTCAGACACTTACTAGTTGTGTGACTGTAGGTAAATCACGTAATCCTATTTGCTTTAGTTCCTCACCTGTTAAATGTTCTAGAGAAGGAAATGGCAAACCACTGCAACATCTTTGCCAAGAAAGCCCCAAATGGGGTCATGGAGAGTTGGACATGACTAAAAGGACTCAATGCCACAATGAGAACTTGACACTAGTGAATGGAAAAAATCTAGAATGCATTATCAAAATGCTGGATTGTGGAAGGGAAACTATGCTGCTGCCCTTCCTCCCAGATTGCCTTGCATTCAAATACTTTGTACATATTTGTATTTGTCAACTTTTTGTTGATGCTGTATATAGATTTACATGTACTCATCTCCTCCATTAGAACTTAAGCTCCTTGTGAGAAGGGATTATTTTATTCTTTGTACTTGTGTCCCCAGAGCCTCAGAACTTGTTGATTATTGCAGACTAGCCTCAGCATCCTCTAACTTATTAGTCTAATTACCTTGTAAAAAAAAAAAAAAGAAAATGAAGTTGGCCTGGAATACAAACTTTTAGTGTTCGTTGCTTTTCTTGCTAAGTGCTCATAGAGAGTTCCCTACCACCACCCCAGGAACTGACATTAATCTCTCTGGCCTGTTATTTGAAGAATCTCTCTCTCTTTTTTTGTAGGTATGATTTTTCAGTATCACTTGCCAATGGATGGACATTCTGATTTTCAGTTCTTTGGCATCATAAAAAGAACTACTTCAAATATTTTTGTACATGTAAATCTTTCCCCGTTTTTAATGATTTCTTTGGGATACATAGACCTAGTAGTAGTATTACTGGATCAACAGGTATGATGCACAGTTTGATTGTCCTTTCAGCATAGGTTCCATGTTGCTCTCCAGGGTGGTTGGATCAGTTCACAACTCCACCAAAAGTGCATTACTGTCTCAATTTTCCCACACCCTCTCCCACATTTATCATAGAGATAGGTACCCTCTTAGCATCTCTTCACTTCAGTGTTAACTCTCTGTAGATCATTTTTTTATTCTTTTCCTTCTGCTCCAAAGATCTTTTTCCTTACTAGAGAAAAGAGAAGTGAATTGTCTCAATCCATTATTATCACCCCATTCAACCACACAACCTATTCCTTCTTTGATCTCATTATTTGCCCCAGACATAGCAAAATAATCCTTTTGTGGGTCAGCTTTAATTTAGTTTTAGTCATTCTAATGCTTTTTTAAGAGGACTCTCCCACCCCTTGCATTTGTTTTCCACTTTCTATCTTGGCTTCTATCCTGTACATGCATTTTTTAAAACACTTGAACTGTGTATTCCCTGTATCCACATTGTCTCTTGAGTTAGAACCTTCCTCAATTCTTTTTTTCCTTCTAAGAATCACTTCTATTTGTATCTATAAAATGTTATTTTTGAGAGTCTTTCATCTTTCGAGGATTGATTTCCCCCTGTATAATTTTAAGCCAATTCGTAAAAACTGTATTAGCTGTATAATTTAGATCCAATCAATTTTTTATTGTCCTATTATTAATAATAATGATAACTATAGTTAACATGTATATAGCACTCACTATGTGCCAGGCACTATGTTAAGCAATTTACAAATATTGTCTTATTTGATTCTCACAACAATCCTGGGAGGTTTTTCCTTTTACATGTGGGGAAACTGAGGCATCCGATGTTGTGACTTCTTCAGGGTCACATAACCTAGTGAGTCTGAGAATTTGTAACTGTAGCACCACCTTGCTCACTGGTAGACCTTTCTGCCTGACCCTTAAATTACATCTCATCACCTTTTATACTCGACTGATCCTATTGATACCCACTCATGGTTCTGATGTTGAAGTTATCTTCTGCCTTTGACCCCTTGCCTCAGCATCTTCCCTTGCTGTTGATTTGTGCTGAGCTCTGTACAAGCATCCAGCTCCTTCTAGTCCCTTCCTGAGCAGAGGACTTTCCAGCTATCATCTTTTTCTCATTCCCTGGCTCAGGAAACTTCAACTTGTACCATGGAAGACCCTCAGCCTTAGCCCATGGCAGTTGCACCTCTTGTTTGAGCCAATGGCAGTAGAATACATGGTAGGGTAAGGAGGAAATGGGATTAGTGATTCCATTGGTTTAGGGAGCTCCCAAGGAGAAAAGACCTGTGCTCATATTGATCTGTATCTTCACAGCAGCTTATGCACTGAGAGAGTTTCCTATGGCATTGAGAGGTTGAGTGACTTGCCCCAGATAACAGGCAGCATATGTTTATAATTTTGAGGTAGGCTCTCTGTTCACTGGCACATTGCTTCTCTAGATGCAATAGAAAGGGACATTTCTTTTTTTTCTTCCCTTTAAAACTCTTCTGAAACTCTTCCTCAGTGTTATCTCTCTCCTGCTGAATCCTCCTCTCCCACCCTAATATTTTTTTTCTGTTCTTCTCTAGCTTCTTTTCATGGTGTAGATTTTTCTCCTCAGTTTTTGCCACAGCTACTATCATCTGAATTACTTCTACCTGGATGGATGAAATAGATTCTGATGAACTAGCTTCAATATAGACACTATAGACAATTCCATGGATATTCAGATAGAAAATGATAAAAAATCCTCTCTGAATCTGATGCTCTGATGGGGTCTTGAGTAGCCTTACTATAGAAGGAATGGATCTACATGAACCAGTAAATCAATGAATAAGTAAGACCAGAGATAGCACAATAACACAATTATATTTTGTAAATTCATTTCCCTCACCATTCTTCTACATGAACTTTCTAAAAATGGCAGAATATCAACTAGCTAGTAGTTATAATTAGTCTTTAATAAATATTCCCATATGATGATGACTTGGATTCAATTCCTTTCCTTTCATTTCCCCAACCTTGATGAAAATGTTAAGGAATAGTCAAATGGTAAAAATCAGAGGGATAAAGATAAGGATTGGGCCTCTGATTTCATTGATATGGAATTCCAGAGTTAGGAAACTTTGTTGATGCAGCATTTTCTCTGCATCAGATAGCATCGGGAAGTGTTCCATAGCAGCAAGAGGTTTTATCGTTGCCTAGGGTCACACAGTTAATAAATGTCAGGGGCTGAAAAATTTATGTTGGGGAGGAAAGGTATGTGTATTTATTAAGTGTCTATTACATGCCAGGCATTGTGCTAAGCATTTTACAATTATTATCCCATTTGATTCTCACAATAACCCTGGGAGGTAGGTTCTATGATTGTCCCCATTTTACAGTTGAGAAAACTGAGGGAGACAGATTAAATGGCTTGAGGTTATATAATCTTCTCAATGCTAATTCCTCCCTAGTCTGTACTCCTGACTCTCCGCACTTTCTTGAGCACATCATAGAGACCTTTTCATCCTGGAAGTTCACTATATCCCTGAATTTATCCCATTGGAACTCTCTGTTCCTACAGTATCTTCCCACTTATTGATTGGTTCTTCCAAGACCTGAATTTTAAGTATCATGACCAGGCTATATATCTATATCTATATATCTATATCATCAGCTGACACACCATAGGAATATCTATGACAAGCCCTGATTTGTAACATTTCCTTATTTTCAAGTTATAAATACATTGGTAAATTTAACAGTCAGCTTTCAAGAGCCAGTAGAAGTTAGTTTTGGCTCATCCCTACTCCTGTTTCTCCAAATTTTCTTTACAAAGACTGTGAGTGCTGTCCTCCTGATCCCAAAGGATCGGAAGTCCCTACCCTATCCTTCTTAAACTGAACTTGTCTTTCAAAAGTTTTTTCCTCTTAAATATATTCTGAGATATTCAGAATTCCTAATTTTAGCTGTAGAATTTGTAGTCCAGAGATTTGGGGTCTGAATTCACCTCCTTTCAGTGTGACACATTTCCCCCTCATTCCCCTACTCTAATCTCATTGCACTGATCTCCTTGCTCCCCACTTTGGGGCATTTTCACTGGCTTGCTGTTCTCCATACCTAGAATTCTATTTCTCATTATCTCTACCCACTGGACCCCCATTATCCTTAAAATACAAGTGGATATCATATCTTCTGTAGGAAAGGTTTTTTGGTTTCCCCTTAGCTCTACTTATTTCTGTTGGTTATTTACAATCTATCTCTCTAATGACTGTTTGTACACAATTGCTCATATATTATCTCCCCATTACTCTGTGAGTTCCTTGAGAGCTAGGATTGTGTTTTGCCTTGAACCTTAGCGAAGTGTTAAGCACTAGCAGGTGCTTAAAATACTGTTTATTGACGATTAACTGACTTCATTACCCTGGGCAAGTTATTTACCTATCCATCCCTCCCTTTACTTGATTTCCTGGGGTAAATTTAATTATTTGAGGTGAAAGTCCCTTCAGCACTAGAATATCATTCATACATGAAAAAATAATTATTTATTAAATAACATATACATAACAAATCAAAACCGTAAATGACCTTTCAAAATATTTTTATTTTATTATGGAATGTCTATCATTTTAAACTACTTTACACAATGTAGTTTATGAAGTATAATTTGCTTTCTTTACAAAACTTAGAAATTGAATTATTCAAGCAATGGTTTTAAAGGAATTTTATTAAAATATCATTGCTAACTTCTTAGCAGGAGTTATTTGTAACACTAGAATGTGAAGATAGTTTTTTAAACTTCCACTTTTCACTCCATCATGATAAAGGCAAAGCACAAAATCCCAGCCTCCCAGAAGATTTAGGAGGGCATCTCTGGTAAATGTACCTTAGGATGAGAAAAATAAAACCTTTTCTTTCATACTCTTCACATGTCAAATTAATCAGTTTCACTATAATCCCAGAGTCGCAGAAGTATAAGTGACATCAGAAGTCACACAGTAATATCTTTCCCCTTTACAATATTATTGACAAGTGAATGACCTGGAATAGTATGTTTCTAGTAACAGGAAGCACACCATGTTATTAAAAAAAGAATAAAAATTCTTGTCTTTGCGATTTACTACTCTTAGCCTAATTATTCTGCTCTCAAACCATGCAAAACAAGTCTAATCTGTTTCCCTTCTCTGTGAGAATTCTTTGGCTACTTCAAGACAATTGCCCTGCCTTTTCATAAAATTAATCAAGCCCAATTCTTTCTAACAATCTTTATGTGACATGGTTACAATTCTTTTCAACATCCTGATCCCTCCATCCATCCAACTTTCCAATGTCTTTTCTAAAACACATTATCTATTATTATCCTCGTTAACATATCAACAACAATAACAACAAATTATTGAATGACCACCATAAATGGAAAAGTCTTTTAAAGTTAAATCAAGGCAAAAAAACAGGATAATGATTATAAAATGGGTATCCAACAAAACAGATCAATCAATCTCTTGCCTTCTTGGATTCTACAGTCTTCAGTGGATAGCTATAACCTAGACAAACATATTATATATATCTTCTAGGCTACATCTAGATTGATAAAGAGTTAAAGGGAAAAAAGAGAAATATGTGTTCTTATGTAGTGTAAATGGATTTATTTATATGTTAGACTTGTTAATTGATGAGAGGAAAAAGTTCACTGAAGTACAAAATACAACTCAATATCCAACCTTTGCAAATGTAAGGGAAGTTGACATGAAATAATAATAGTTGGAATTTATATAACCCTTTGTACTTTATGATATAAAATACACTTTGTGAAAATTATTTTGCTTGTTTTTTCACAGTGATCCTGTGTTATATTCAATTCAAGTTTTGTAGTTCTGCTTACAGATAGAAAAAACAGGCTCAGAAAGCTTAAGTGAATTGACAGTGTCATGCAACTGGGGATACCAAAGTTAGAACTTGAACAAAAGTTTTCAGACTTCTAGTCTAGCTGTATGTTCATCATACCACACTGCCTGGACAATCAAGATACAAAGTATGCATTTCAGTCTATTGCTTTTCAGTCTACAAATCACAGATATATAACCACCAAAACTTTTCTGGAGTATGTATTCTAAAACAGATAATAGCAGCTCAAACAGATATATAGAAGTACATATTGAATAAATACAAAAGTAACATTACTGTAGCATTTTCCTGCATCCTTGAACAGTATTGTTTCTGCTTGAATTGATTTCCCTGAACCCAAGAGAATACTTCACAGGAAAAATTGGGAGAGCATTTTCTGATGGTCCTGCCATCCCTTACCCATAGTCATCAGAAATCATGTGATAGATTAGACTAGCTGTACATCATTACCTTCTTTTTTACTTCATGGCTCTCTTCATGTGACTGTTATTCAGACTTCTAAGTGAAACAAGAGCAGCCAAAGGACCACACAGAGAGATGTGGATGCTATGACTGCTTTTGGCCAGGGGCAAAGTCCAGAAACTATCATGGCTTCCATGTGCCTGTACATATCATGAAAAATGGGCAAATGGCATGTGTTAGTTGGAAGGGCAATATCAGTCCTAGTGTAGAGTCTCCAGTTCTGGAGCTGAGCAAGCAAGCAGGGGCAGTAAGAAGAAAAGATCTGGAGTTACTGTGAATATCAGTCATAATGAGTCCTATTTTGATGATGTGCTACTCTTCCATTTTATACTATAACCCTGAGATGCTGTAATACTAATTATGAGAGTTAAAGATCTTCCCCACACATTAATGGGCCTGTCCATTAAGGGAAGCTTGTATGGGGGGAGTTGTTTTGTAGGAAGGCCCATACCTTCTGTTAATCTCTAATGAGCACTGATTCTCAAGGGTTGTGATGCCCTCTGACTCTGAAAAGTGTGTGTATACTCTGAGATGAGGTTTTGTTTTGGGGCTTACTTATTGAAGTTGTTGTTTGTACAGATGAGAATCTGGGAAGCCTCTAAGGAACCCCTAGCTTTGAAAATCCAGATGTTGGTACTTCTCTCTCTCTGATAACTTATGTATGTATAAATGGTCTGACAGTTGAATCTGTCTATTGATCTGTGATATATGTATTGCTTATGGTCAGAGAGTTGGAAGCCCTGTCTGTTGGTCTTTACTTCTCAGTATTTTCTCTGAAGTTCAGGGTGCTAACTTTTTCCTCTGAACTAAGTGAATGATATATGGGCTTGATTAAAGTAGATTGTTGACCCCTCAAAAGTTGTTTCCTTTTAGAAAAGCAGATCTAAGAATCTGTACAGCAGGCCTCCTGTGTATGTCGGGATCCTTGTTGATACAGACACAAAGGAAAATTCCCTCCTTATATTTTCCTCCTTTATGAGTTGTATATTCATGGGGTCAAGATTCTTCCCTTCCACATCTGAAGAGCTGGTATGGAGCTGGGGAGAAGACTAGGAAATGGAGTCAACTGTGTCCACCCACCAGTGTGTGGTCTACAGCCTTGGCTTTTCCATAGGCCTAGTACAGAGGTATCCAAAATACCCTAAGTTCTTGGATAAAAGATTAAATACTATTGACTCACAATTCCTTGAAGTGTCTTCCAGAAAAAAAAAGCCAACTATAGATATAAGCCCATCTGCAAACTGGCAGTTAACAGAATTTTGAAAGTTTAGAGCTGGGAGAAATTGTAGAGAGAGTTTAGCTCAACCTCTTTATTTTACGTGTGAGAATACTAAGTTATGAGGATATAAAAGGACTTCCCAAGATCACTCCAAAAGTAATATACAAGCCATAATTTAAACACAATAGTGTTTGGGCCTTTAAAAAAAAGTGACATTTTTTTATATGCCACTGAAATTAGTTAAAACAATTTAATAAGATCTCATTGTTTTTAAAACCTAAAAAAAAGTAATGCTTAGTTTAATTCCCTTTTCACTTTATTCTACATATAAATGATCACATACTATGTGATCATAATATGATAAGTCTGAATTTATGAATGAAGTATGAAATGACCTGTAGGTGGAATCTTTTATGGGGTAAGGGATGTAATCTAGTTATAGAGAAAAGATTTTATCATTTCATATTTTGAGTAATATTTAATTTCATTCCCTAGATTAAATTGAAATATGATCAATAACAAAGGGGTTATCCAAAGCTGTCTTAATAAAATTGTCTGTGGGCTTAGTGGTTGGGGAATAGCCTCAACTTGAAGAAACAGGGTAAATGAAAACTTACAAGGAAAAATCCCTTGGGCATATAATGGAAAGTAAATGACATGGTCTGGGTTGAGGTCTCGAGTTAAGTGCCATTTGTATATACATTTGCCATTTGTATATAAATGACCTTTCTCTGTTGGATAATTAATATAGTGACATACTATCTCTCTGTAGGCTTAAGAAAGCAGTACTCCAGGTATGCAATCAAAAAGACCCATGTAGTGACAGTGCCACATATGGTATAGGATTATGTATGTAATTCATTCAGGGAAATTCCTTTTTGCAAACTTAATTTTATGTGAGATTATCTTGTTTGCCCATTTTGTGTTAGGAAGCATAACATTCTGAAACAAAATCTCATCAAGAATATTGTGAGGAAATCTTTTGCTTATATCATGTGAAATGTTATGCTTAAAATATTTGTGAGATAATAAAAACGGGGAAAAAATGGAATCCTTTGTTGAGAAGGAAAAAGGTAATGGATAGAGCCACTAGACTGAAAAGGTTTAAAGTAGGAAAAGAAAAGAAGTCTGTCCTTAGAACTGGCATAGAGGCTGAAAAGCTTAAAGGCTTTTAATCTTTGGGGTTAGTTTGAAGAGGAGCTAGAAGAGTTTTTGGTGTGGAATAGGAGAACTAGGGTCTTGAGGTTACACACCTAATGTATGAAGTGGTTTCTATTTTGCATATTTAGCCCCTTTTCCATACCCAATTATACATACCCACACTGGGATACAATATTGATAATAGCGGATACAGGCTTCTAATTGATTGTTAGGCAAATTTTCCTAGGATGTAATGTCTGAGCAAGAAATTGAGGAGGGAGTTCCTTCTGGCCAATTTGATGAATATACTTCTAACCCTAAAAGGTAGGGAAGCCTGAACATTATTCTTTGCTTACAGTTTCCATTGGCAGCTTTTGTTTTTTAAGAGATCAAAGACAAATCCTGATTGGATTTAAATAACTGAGATTGCAAACAAGATGATCTAGATGTTTAGGACTCTTGGAAAGATGGGCTCTTGTCAAAGGAGTTACTTCCTTCTGTGCCAGCCTATAAAAGACAATGACAGACCTATCAGCTTTTCTTTTCACTTTTAAAAAAAGTTTGTTCAGAGTATAAATACAGCAAAATCTACCTATGCAGTTAAGAGGACAGGAAGCCTATGTAAAAGACTCATCTCCTCCCACTGAAATTATTAATGCTTGTCTTGAGTCAGAAGCATAGAGAAATGACAAGCCTTACCTGTATCTTTCTCACTAAGGTGAGAATGAAAGAAAAAATGGTTGATAGTGAATTTTCCTAGCTCAAGAGGTGGAATATTATCTGGATATGAGGGATCATCATGATACTTCTTAGAGAATCAGATGGCAAAAACCTACCTGTTCTTCCTGAACCTCATCCTCCTGTGTAGAGAAAGGGATCTTGATTTCTTTTATAGTACAGTCCTATAGCTTCACTTTCCACCAGAGAGGGGAGGTTTCAATGGCATCTATCTTAGCAGTTACCTTAAATATAAGCCTAAATTTTAGGGCAAAGCTTCAAAGCCTCTCAAGAGAAATAGGGAAATCCTGACTTATTTGCCTTATAGGAAAAAGAAAGTAATTTGTCCATGTGATTTCCTGCAACTAAGGAGTAGTAGAGGAGTAAAACTTAGAAGTAGGAACAGAAGAATTGCATTTTGCTCCCTGTTATTATTCTGAATTGCTTGGATGGTTCATGTCTAATGGCCATAAAGAAGCCCCTGATTGGGTTTCCCCTTTGGAGGATATAAAGCAGTATAAGTCTGGGAGGTGGGGACTTTGTAATAAATCTCAGTGAAGAAGTATTCATCTGAAATATCAGAAGGTTGCCCTGCTGGAAACGTGAGTTCATTTCTTTTCTTAGGCAAGTTTATTGTCTACTGAGAATGACCATTTGTTTTCAGTCTTTGTTTATAGGCTGCTATGAATCCTTTACACCTTCTCTGAGGTGAAATGATGGTTGTTCTCTACCACATATGCATTACTTTGAACATCTTTATAAAATCTGAAGACGTCTTCTCACATTAACCACACTTAATGAAACATAAACATGAAAATATTTGAAAATTTTTCAGACTAAATTAGTAGGGTCATGCAAGTTAAAAACAAGAACTGATTTTTTGAGGTCTTCCCTTAAGATTGGACCTGCTGTTTGTGGGCCAAAAACTTGAGGTGACAAATTACAAATGTTTTGTTTTTGTTTTTTTGTCTACGATACAACAGTTGTTGGTATAAAGCACATATGTAACATTAATCAACACTTCTCTTCTGTTTACCATGCAATATAAAATAAAACTGCAGTTACCCAATATCTACACATATGACTCGAATAAAAGCATAATGTGATCACAGATAATACATGCTTATTTAGAAGACAAGTTGAAGTGGAAGAGATTGGCAAAACTAGAACCAAATATAATTTCTTTGTTTACAGCAAATAGGAAGAAGGAGAAGAAGAGAAGGAGAATTGTGACTTAATTGACATAGGGAACTCACTCTACCAAAGCAGGTTAGTAACTTCCATACCAAGTGTGGTCCCAGAATTGACCACAGGAAACTTCCAGGCTCAGATAGCCAATATGTTTCAAATGTAGGGCTTTTCATCTCAGAATATTCTTTTAGGCACATAAGAGAAAGTAACATTACTTTTTCTTTTGTTTCTGTATCAGTTGCCTAGGTATGATCATTGACATTTAATTTTTTAAAAAGTTTTCATATAAGATAATTATGTTAAAGTCAATATAATGAAAATGAAAGAAAACAAATAACTTATTTTGTTTTTCCTTTTGGATAGTGATTCTGATAAATCTAAGTACATCAATCATTATATGCTAAGAGGAGACAATAAAAGGTGGAAGAAATCCTTTGGGTTCTGTGGCAATTATAAGGCATTCCAATGTGCCTAGGGACACCAACTATCAAGGACAAGCATTCACAGAAAAAGAAACTTGAATTGCATTTTTGATGCAGAGGAAGCAGAAACTTGAGTCATCAATTTGAGTTAATTGGCTGTCATTGACTCCTGACAATTGAATACTTCTGTCTTTTGTCCTAGATGTTAGGATGAGAAAATTTGGTGAGAAAGAAAAGTTACTGAATTGAAGAATATAGATTCAGAGGAAAAGGGGAAGAAAATAATGGAAGACAGATGATCGATCTTGCTATCTTATTGCAACACAAACTGTTTTACTTCTTCCAAATAGTTAGAGGACTACTCTATTGAATATAGTCTGATAATAACAGCTATTATTACTAGTATTACATTGTAGCACCTAGGGTAGCCCTTCTCATATGTGGGTTCTCTGGTGCAGATATTTTGGGCTCAAAGTTCACTCAAAACCATTCCTCATGACCTCCTACTTTTGCTTCTCCAGTCAGGTAGAATATGTAATTAGTTCAAAGCAAAGGCATTTAATAAAATAGAATAGTAAGAAAAATTCTGAAGCTTTTTATGCTATCTGATATCTTCTCAAAGATTCCCATAAGAAACTCTCTTTGCCCTCAGTGCCCCTTCTTCTGTATTGCACTTGCAAATAGGCTACCCACACCATTTCAGTTCAAACATATCTAATAAGACAATGACAATTCAGTTACAAACAGATGTAGACTAATACTCAGATGGGAAGTCTTGGTTTCTTTCCACCAAGGGGTATATGGGGAGGTAGAAAGCAATGTGGAGGCTCTATAAACAGTTTTCCAACACTCCTTATGAGATGGTAAGTCCCTTGTTTTGAGGTGTTTCCTGGGAAAGGTTGGGACCTGACTCTCTACACTGGCTCCCATTTTTGGCTTCTTCCACAGTTACCTTCATGGTTACAACTATGTGAAGTACGACAAACAGAAAACCTTGTGCTGCCACTTCTTCCAGCCCACTCATACTCCAGAAGTTAAATTCCCTGAGCTCTTCAAATTTCATTCTGCTATTTAAATACCATTTGCTACCCAGTTAGATTTTAAACTTTGTGCTCTGTGAGGTTTTCAAGTACACATGGGCACTATAGTAGCTATGGTACGTTCTTCCCATCAATCTGGAGCATACTATGCCACTAATATACACACCACGAGTAGATAGAATGGGTACATAAAGAAATCATGCATGGGGGTACACAAGTTATAGCCAGACCATCCATGTGGAGAGATACTTATGTGGATAAGATGTACACAAGTTGGGACAACCTGTGCCTCTGATGTTGTAGGACCATTGCTGCTCTCTTTTGATATCCTCAGCACTTAGCACTATACCTGGCACATAGAGGGGCTCAATAAATGATTATTGACTGATTTTTTCATTACACTGTTCTCAGTGGATCTTCTGTACTCTAGGTGTTATTCTCTGCTGGGTATACTACTGACCTCTCTACCTTGTAGTGACAACTGGAGACATCAAGGTATATAGTCTAAGCAGGGAGGACTACTGCTCCACTAATCTCATTGCTACGGGCCTATAGCTCTTGTTGGGTACTGCTCTATTGAACATCTGCTAGTGGTATCATGATGGCTGCTCTGCATTCAATCTCTACTGGGCATTGTATGTGCTAATAGCTTTAGAGCGTCACATTTTCAAGGCACCTACTGGCCATCCCAGCTCACTATCTCCTATAGTGCTATCTGTAGGAAACCTTTCCTGGGAGGCTGGCAGGCAGAAAAGCAGGAGGACTAGGAGGTTGGGGATATGGGCTGGGCCAAGCTTTGGAGTTCAGCAGGGCTGAGGATGGCAACTGCTCAGAGAAAGAGGGACAGATGAGGGCAGGGGAGAAGAAAGCCCACTGCCTTCTGCTACCTTTGGTGGTGGTTCTACATCAGCATGGCTATGAGAATCTGAGGTTTACAGAGCAGCTGCCAGGACTTCTGACACTGGAAGCTGACAGTGGCCAAAATGCACATCAAGAAGTCAGCTAATGTGGAGAAATTAGCTGATGAGTTGCACATATCATTTCTTCCTGAAATGATGTTTGGAGACAATGTTTTAAGAACCCAACATGATTCTGGCTTTGGAATTGAGTTCCATGAAACTGATGCTTTAAAATGTGTTTACAATTACCAAGGAGTGCTTAAGGTGGTATCTGCTAGAGAATGGAAAGAAAGCAGGATGGAAGTTGAACAAACCAAAGAGATAATTAGATCATATGATTTGATCTCTATGATAAGTAACAAAGGAACATTGCTTGATGAAGCATTTAAGTTAAAGCTTGTTTCTACAGCAGATCATATAGACACAGAGAAATTGAAAGACAAGGAACATTAAAATTTTTGAAAAAGTTCTGTTTGGACATGAATTTCATGATCATGGAGTCAGTGCAAACATTAGTGTGATGCCTTCTAGCTTTTCCCTGCTATGGAGATTTTTCTTAAGAACTGATGCTATGTTCATCAAGATGAATGCCACCAGACTCTAGCCGGAGTGTGTTCAACCAGCCCTCTTTACAGAGCCTAATGAAACATGACAATACCTATCTACAAAGGAGGTGATGTGTGAGAAGCTGGAGTTTCCAGAAAGAACGGATCTTAACCTTGTGGCTACACAGGAAAATACATGGGATCTAAATAAAATTTCATACATATAAACTCTCTAACCCTCAATGGAGATGACTATCCTCTCAGAGGAGAGTTGTCTAGTAAGACAATGTGCCCAGATTTTCTGTAGCTATGAAGGAAAGAAAATGAAAGCTTGATGTAGGCAGGATCTATACCACCTGCTGTTCATACCACCTGTCCATATCTAAAATTAACGGGAAAATGAGTTGAACTGAGATTTTGAGTTCTTGGAGACTAGCAATAGATATTTATATGTACTCAGAGGTAGTGAGCATGTAATTACCACAAATACTGTTTTGCATAAAGAGATTAATTAAACGAACCAAATCTAGTAGTTTCCTTGTAACTTTCATGGGATTCCTGGAAAATGAAAGACTCTGCATTTTGATAGCTTTTCAATTTTAGCTTTGCAGAAAAATACTGATAAAAGGCGCTGTTGGAAAGAAGTAAGTTGAGTTCAAAAGTTAATCTCACATTTTATATTCACAGGGTAAGTTTATATTTTCCCTTGAAAAGTCATTATGTTAAATGGGATTTTAAAGCAAAATGCTCATAATTAGAACCAAAAAACAATTTATTTCCTGAATTTCAAGCTAGTTCATCCGTTGAAGCAGTGATTAACAGTGAATATATCTCAGCTGTGGTCCCTCATTGGCAGATGTTACAGCTAGTCTTTGGCCGGCATCCTGTCAAGGAAAGCGCCTTATTTTTGGTTTTGTGGTACTGATGTTTTTGTACTTCTGCCTTACATGACAATTAAAATATGAATAAATGTGCTGAAGCTGGTATCAGTACCGAAAAATTTCAGGCATTAATGTATTAGATCTGGTATTAAGGCGAAATAAACTGCATATTAGGTTTTGAAGCTAGATTTTTTTTTTCATAAAATATTGGGGCTTGGCCTGGGTGGTAAGAAAATAAGGAGAAAATATTTTTAAAATAAAATCTAGTTTTTATATTTACATTTTCAGATTTCTAATATAACAGGGGAATGGACTCAGTAAAAAGAAATAAACTTAGGATCTGTGGGAAAAAAAGATTGGATAGGATTACAGTGAAGTGCAAAAATAAATTTTTAAAAAATGTTTTCTTAAACATTTTATAGGGTTTTTTATTGCCTGTCTGCATAACACATGTAAGGCAGAAAATAATTACTATAGCATTGAGCAAGTGTTGCATTGAAGCAAGTGGGGCTTTTTTTTTGGTTACCTTTTTTAAAAAGGAAATAACACATTTTGTTTTAGTTAGGAGTTGTTTCATTCTTACCTTCCCCTGAAAGACAGATCACTAAGTGATCTTACTAACATTTTATATATAAAATGCATTTCTTCTGCTTTTCCCTTTTGGGTAGGTTTTAGAGGCAGTAGGGTGTTAAGTTTATCTGTGGAGATTTTGGTTGAAAGGTTCTGCCAAAGGGTATATATAAATCCTACTTAAGAAACTGTAGTTAAACCAGATGAACCTGGACCCTCTTAAATCTCATTCTCAGCTTAGATTTTTTTTTTTTTGTCTCACAGAATGTTGCTACTGTGAACCACTCAGAAAGCCAACCTTATTAGGAAAGTTTCATCATAAACTGTTAAGGAAATCATCTACTTTTTACTGCATCACTTCAAGGTAGATTTATGAAAGCAGAATTTAATCTACTCTGAGAGAATGCGTTGAATGTTTACTGGATATCCTTCTATTCCTGTGTTAAAATGTGTGCTTTCTTTTTTGGCAGGAAAGTGTGTATACTCTATGTGACTACCTGAATAAAGGTCTATTTTGTCTGCCAAAAAAACGAATCCTTTTCCTAATAACAGGTAGGCTAATGGCCCTTTTGCCATAGCCATACAGTTAAGAAAAGTCAGGTACAATGTTGCTAGGTTAAGAATAATTCATATTTTCAAATCTCTATGTATGATATGAAGATAACAGCCCTTGGTTCCTGAGAAGAGGACACCCATTTCCCTTTGGGTTATATCTGAGTAAGGACAAAAGAGATTCAAAGTAAATATGGTTATTTTTCACTGCCCAACTAACCCACCAGTCCTCATGTTGTGTGTCTGTCAAACTTTAGATAATGCATTTTATCCAATAAAACCTTTAAATAACAAAAACCATTTTTATGGTGTTTTATAAAATCCGTAGCACCAAGCAGGGTAATGCTTGCCTTAATCCCTATTACTGGAGATGAGTGAGGCTAGTGAGTCACTTGAGCTTGGGCACTCTGAGTTGTAATAGGGCTAAAGCTAATAAGGTATTCACACTAAGTCTGGCACTGATAGAGCAAGGCCAAGAATTGGGGGTTGGGGGAGAGGAGAGAAAACTGTTTAAGGAGGAGTAAAAGGAACCGGCGGAGAAAAAGAGCAGGCTAATGCTTCGTGCAGATTAGTAGTGGGACGTGGTCCAAGATTGGGCACTGAATGTCCATTCTGAGTGAGATAGGTAGACAGTATCAAAAAACGGAGTGAAAAAAAGGACATTCCTATCAAAAATCTTTTGAAGCATATAGATCAAGTTTTATTATCTTTATTTTATAGATGAGAACACTGAGGTTCAAAATGGTTAAATAATATGCCTAGAGCCACTCACCTAATAAGTGTTAGATATGAAATTAGAACTTAAATCTTCCAACTCTAAATTCAGTGCTCATGCCACTATAACAGTTATTATATACATACATATATATGCATGTATGCATGCATATAAGGGTGTGTATATGTGTATACACACATATTTGGGTGTGTATCTGAAAGGGAAGCATTTGTACTTTTTATATTTTTATATAAAATCATATATTAAGGGATAGGTAGGTAGTATAGTAAATAGAGCACTGGGTCTGGAGTCAGGAATCCCTGAGTTCAAATCTTTCTTCAGGCACTTACTAGCTTTTTGACCCTGGGCAAGTCACTTAAGCCCTGTTTGTCTCAGTTTCCTCATCTGTAAAATGGGGGTAATAACAACTTCTACCTCCCAGATAATTTTAAAGCACTTAGCACACTGCCTGGAACATCATAAGTGCTATATAAATGTTAGCTATCATTATTATTATTATACAAAATGAAAAACATATCAATATATCATATATTTAAAAGAAGGGGATTTGTTTGAAAACTTGATTCTCCATAGAAGGAAGGACCAACCATTGATATAACTGTCATATAATTGTCATAATTTTGGCTTTCTTAATTGCCCTCGTCAACTTTTGTCAGTAGCTGATATAAGTCTTATAACTTCTATATAAATTACTTATGGCAAATTCACACCCAAACTCTGTGAATCTATGATATTTCTGGAACCATAGATGCTTCCTAGACATAACAAAATTATCTGCATCCTTATCCTAAAGCCATCTGGAGAAGAAGGTTTATATAAAGTAATGGCTCGACAACTGCCTAGGAAGGAGAAAAATCTGCTGACAGCTTTAGTACTATCACCACGCAGGGTGCCTTTGCAGAGCCAAGTCATTGATTTCTTTTCTGCTAGACAGTGGTTCCAAAAAAATTCTGAAGGCAACAGATTTAACCATTAGTGCTGGGATTGTTGAACTCTGAGGGACACTTCCCCAACCATATAGCTGATCATCAGGCAATATGATAATATGTCACTCTAACAGAAGGACCATTTTAATAAGATCCATAGTTTGTGAGGGAAGTTCACAGTAATACGGTGTATATATTGAATAGCTCATCTTAATCTAATTTGCTTTCTATTCCTTTATTACTATGTTCAATATTTAAAACATCAATTAAAGTTATCACTTTTTTGTCTTTAATTTCATGTCTCACAATATTTATAGGAACAAAGAAACATAAATTAGAGTTGTAACTGACTTCAAAAGTTATTTATTTTAGCACCATAATTTTACAAATAGGAAACAAAGACCCAGAATGCTTAAGTGACTTGCCCAAAGTCACACAGCTGGTAAATGCTTAGAATTTCATGTAGTACATGCTTTGGGGGCAGGGGGTGACTATTTATGACATTCTTGAAAAGAAGAGAAGTACTCCTGACCTTCAAAGTGGACAGATTCTGGGCAGAGCCAAGATGGCAGAGCAAAAGCAGGAACTTTCTTGAGCTGTCCTACCAAATACCTGTAAAAAATTACTCTAAACAACTTCTAGAACAGCAGAACCCACAAAATGACAGAGTAAAATAAATTTCCAGGCCAAGACAACCTGGAAGGTAGATAAGAAATATATGTTGCACCAGTCTGAGAGATGAGTGCTGTCCATTATAAAATGTACCAGCACAGAGGCCCAGCAAACCTAGAGCAGGTCTTAAGGGACTGAATCACTGGCAGCTCTGGTGGTTTTCAGACTTCTCAAACCACAAATGCCAAAGACAACTTAGAAGCTCAGGTGGAAAGGTGTGTTGGAACTGTGTGGAAGAGGCGTGTGGTCTGGCTCTGGCCTCAGGATGGTGGTAGTGACTAATTCCAGAACTCTCAGGCCATAGGTTGAGGGATGGAGTAGCTGATAAAAGGGGGATTGCAGAGATCTCCTCTCTAGCTCTGAGTCAGCATTCTCTTGTTTTGTCCATGCTTGGATCTAGGTTGCAGTCCTGGGTGGCAGTCCTGGGGTTAAGAGTAGTACTGGCAAAGTAGAACTTGGAGCAGAAGTGGAAAAGGAATTGTCTTCAGAGTTCCAAAGCAGAAAAGAGTGCTTGTGGTTACTCACAGACCAGATCACCTGCCATGAGAGGAACACCTTTCCTTAGATCATACTACCTTAGAAGAATTGAAAATTTACAGGTCCCTAGAAGTATCTCTGAAAACAAGTGCATAAAACCCCTAAAACTTGGGACAGTACACCCTTCATATTGGTAGTAGAGCCCTACTTTAAAAAAGAGTTAAAAGTCATGTAATTGGCTGGAAAAGTGAGCAAACAGTGGAAAAAATATCTCAGACTGTAGAATCTTACTTTGGTGACACAGAAGATCAAAACACATAAGAAACATGACAACAAAGTCAAAGCTTCTACATCTAAAGCTTCCAAGAAAAATATGAATTGGTTTCAGACTATGGAAGAATTCAAAAAGAAGAGAGGTGGAGGAAAAATTGGGAAGAGAAATAAGAATGATGCAAGAAAATCAGGAAAAACTAGTCAACATATTGCTAAAGGAGACCCAAAAATGCTGAAGAAAATAACACCTTAAAAAATAGACTAACCCAAATGGTAAAAGAGGTCCAAAAAGTCCAATGAAGTTCTCTTCATTGCCTTAAAACACAGAATTGACCAAATGGAAAAGGAAATTCAAAAGCTCACTGATGAAAATAATTCCTTAAAAATAAGAATGGAGTAAATAGAAGCTAATGACTTTATGAGAAATCAAGAAACAATAAAACAAAACCAAAAGAATGAAAATAGAAAACAATGTGAAATATCTCATTGGAAAAACAACTGACCTAGATCCAGGAGAAATCATTTAAAAATTATTGAACTGCCTGAAAACTATGATCAAAAAAAGAACTTAGATATCATCTTACAAGAAATTATCAGGGGAAACAGCTTGATATTCTAGAACCAATGGGTAAAATAGAAATTAAAAGAATATACCAATCACCTCCTGAAAGAGACCCCAACATGAAAACTTCCAGGAACATTATAGCCAAATTGGAGTTCCCAGGTCATGGAGAAAGTATTGCAAGCACCCAGAAAGAAACAGTTCAAGTATGGTGGAGCCATAGTCAGTATAACCCAAGATTTAGCAGCTTCTACATTAAGGGATTGAAGGGCTTGGAATATGATATTCTGGAGATCAAAGGAATTTGGATTAAAACCAAGAATTACCTCCCCAGCAAAACTGAGCATAATCCTTCCTTGGGGGGGGGGAGTGAGAGGGCAAATGAGCATTCAGTGAAATAGAGGACTCTCAAGCATTCTTGATGAAAAGACCAGAGATGAATAGAAAATTTGACTTTCAAAAACAAGAATCAAGAGAAGTATGAAAAGGTAAACAGGAAAGAGAAATCATAAGGGACTTATTAAAGTTGAACTGTTTACATTCCTACATGGAAAGATGATATTTGTAACTCATGAGACCTTTCTCAGTATTAGGGTAGTTGGAGGGAATATACATACATGCATAAATATATACATGTATATATGTATATGTATGTGTGTATATACACATGTATGTATATACACATGTACACACAAAGGGCACAGGGTGAGTTGAATAAAGGGATGATGTATAAAAAATAAGGGGTGAGAGAGGAATGTACTAGGAGAGTGAGTAAGACAGAGGGAGAATGAGGTAAATTATCTTATGTAAAAGAGGCAAAAAAAAGTTTTTACAGTAGAGAGTAAGAGGGAGGAGGTAAGAGGGAATGTGTGAATCTTACTTTCATTAGATTTGGCTAAAGGAGGGAAAAACATGAACACCCAATTGGATATGGAAATCTATCTTACCTTACAAGAAAGTAGAGGGAAGACGATAAGGGGGGGAGTGATAGAAATGAGGGCAGGATGGGGAAAGGAATAATCAGAAGCAAACACATCTGATGAGGGAACAGGGTCAGAGGAGAGATAAGAATAAATGGCGGGGATAGGACGGAGGCAAATATAGTCAGTCTTTCACAACATGACTATTATGGAAGCGTTTTGCATGACTACGCATGTAAATCCTATGTCATATTGTTTGACTTCTCAATTTGTGTGGGTGGAGAGTAAGGAAGGCAAAGAATTTGGAACTCAAAGTTTTAAAAACAAACGTTAAAAATCGTTTTTACATGCATTTGAGAAATAAGATACTCAAGCAAAGAGTATAGAAATCTATCTTGCCCTATAGGAAAATAGAAGAGAAGGGGATAAGAGAAGGGGGTGGGGTGATAGACCATTGGGTCAGGATGGAAGCAGTCAGGGTGGGGGAGAGAAGAGATGGGGAGAAAATTGGAACTCAAAATCTTGTGGAAGTGAATGTTGAAAACTAAAAATAAATTAATTTTAAAAAAGAAAACCATAAATAATTTTTTTTTTAAAGTTCACAAGGTCTTCCTTGGATCAATAGTGGGGGTAGAGGAGACCAAAGGTAGACCATAGTAATCTCCTCAACATTTAAGTCACTTCTCTGAGGATTTGGCTAGTGAACTCTCTCCTCATTTGCTATTTACTAAGAAGCTTTGTCTCTACCAGATACTTAAATAGCTTGAGATTGGATTGGTCTTCTATTTTATAAACAACCCACAGTGCATGTCTAAGTTTTCTCTGCTAATCAGAAAACTCTTCTTGTCAGTGCAATTCCAGTTCATCTAAGAACACTTAATCTAAAGTGTGTGATCAGTTAATGGAGACTCATTTTGTTAAAGTATATCTTAACATTTGCTTTAGGTTAGGTGGAGTAACTTGATGATAGGTTAAATTAATCTCACTTTTACATTAGTATTCACATAGAATTCAACTGGTCAATCAATTGAGTATAGATTATTTTACTGTGCATACAGAATACTAAGGACATAAAAAGTACGAGAATAAACATGATTTATTGATGATACCTCTGTACTTTCATGTCAACTATGTAATAAGATGTAGTTTGCTAATGAATATTATATTCAAAAACTCCACACATGTATAAGTACACAGATTTTGTGCAGAGAAGAAAGTAGATATGCATGTAGTTCAATAGTTATTGATATACTTAATCACATTCTATTACTATTGGGGCCTTTTTCAATTTTTTTGCTATTTTTATCTCTTAAGAATCATATTTTGTGTCCAATCTCAAAATTATATTGCTTCAAGCACAAACTTCCCCTGTGTATAATCATTTTGGTTCAGCTGCAAATTTGTTTCTGTGATAGTCACTTCTTCTGTTATAAACAAGATACTGAGATATCAGCATCCAAATGCATTGACTTTGTGGGCAGTTGTGAAAAAAATAATTTGCCATATATATTAATTTTTTGTTCTCTTTTCAATGTTAAATAGCTTGACTTTAGCTTAAATGGATCTCATATGAAGCATTTTGCTTATTCTTTCTTTCTTTTTTCCACTCTACTGCTTACTGCCATTTCATGAGACAGCATTATTAATATACTTACATCACCTGTCTCCATGTTTTTTTTAAATTAGTTTATAGGGGGTGGAGCCAAGAGAGCAGAGTAGAAAGATGCATATATTCCAGTGCTTCTCCCACAGCGCACAAAATACCTATAAAAAATGACTGTCAACAAATTCTAGAGCAGCAGAAGCCATAGAACAACAGAGTGAAAGAGATTCCAGTCAAAGGCAACCTGGAAGGCTGACAGGAAAGGTCTATCTTATGGGACACTGAGCAGAGCAGAGCCCAGCCCTGGCCATGAGGCACTGGGAGAAACAAGACTTGAACAGACCTCTGGGGCAGAATTCCCAGCAGGGAGAGTCCCAGATCCCTTAACCCACAAGCAACAAAGAAAATTCAAAAGTCAGTATGGGAAGGCTTTCCCATCTGGGTGAGAGGGGAGCAGGGTCACCCAAGCATTGGCTGCAGGCAGCAGCAGTGCGCAGTAGGCAGCTATTGGGTCCATTTGTCCAGGCAGTTCAGCTTAAAACCTCTGGGAGAATTGAGCAGCTGATCTGAATCTCAGCCTTGAGCATGGTACTGGGGGAGGAGGGGCACTAGGACCCTCCTCTTGACAAAGGATTTAGAAATCAAGTAACTGGCTGGGAAAATGCCCCCAAAAAGGAAAAAAAAAATAAGACCATAGAAGATTACTTTCTTGGTGAACAGGTGTCTCCTTCCATCCTTTCAGATGGTAAAGAACAAGGCATACTGTCAGAGGAAGTCAAGATTTCTGCCTCCAGTACCTCCAAAATGAATATGAAATGGGCTCAGGCCATAGAAGAACTTAAAAAGCAAGTCAGCAACTTGCTAAAGGAGAACCAGAAAAATGCTGAGGAAAATGACACCTTTAAAAATAGGCTAGGGGGAGGAGCCAAGATGGTGGAGTAGAAAGACTCACGTATGCTAGCTCCGAATCCACAACCCATAAATTTCCTGTAAAAAGAACTCCCCACAAATTCTGGAGCAGAGCAAGCTGCGCAGAAACACAGTGGAAGAGATTTCTGTTCCAGAGAGTCCTGGAAAGCCATCCCCAGGGGTCTGTTGCACTTCGGACAATGGAGCCCACCTCTGTGCTGCCCTGGCCATGAGGCCCCACAGGAACAGATCCGAGCAGGCTTCAGGGACGGAATCGCCGGTGGCTAAGAAGGTCCCTCCACCCACAGGCACTACAGGTCAGTGAGAGAGATGTCTGGGCTGGCCGAGAGGGGACCGGGGTGTCTCCGTGGCTTGGGCCCCCTTGGGAGGCAGTGGCAGAGGCAGCGGCAGAGGCAACAGTGGCCCGGGACTCCCGGAGCAGATAGGAGCTCCATTACCAAAGCTCTCTGCATAAACCCCCTGAGGGAACCGAGCCTGGGAGGTGGCCCTGCCCCCACCTAAGCACCAGAACTTAAGCTCACATTGGGAAGCAGCATTTGAATCTCAGACCCCAAGCACTAGCTGGGCAGATCTAGGCGGGGGTGGAGAGGAATCTCAGAAGTCAAGTAACTGGCTGGGAAAATGCCCAGAAAAAGGAAGCAAAATAAGACCATAGAGAGCTACTTTCTTGGGGAAGAGATGTTCCTTCCTCCTTTCATTTCTGATGAGGAGGTACAATGCTTGCCATCAGGGAAACACATGGAGGTTGGGGCCTCTCTATCCCAGACATCCTAGGTGGATGTCTGGTGGGCTCAGGCCATGGAAGAGCTCAAAAAGGATTTTGAAAATCAAGTTACTAGGAAATAAGAAAAGACAGAATAGAAACAATGGGGGGCAGGATAGGATGGAGGGATATACAGTTGGTCTTATACAACACGACTGTTATCGAAGTCATTTGCAAAACTACACAGATATGGCCTATATTGAATTGCCTGCCTTCCCAAAGGGAATGGGTGGGGAGGGAGGGATGGGAAGAAGTTGGAACTCAAAGTTTTAGGAACCACTGGCGAGTATTGTTCTTGCTACTAGGAAATAAGAAATACAGTTAATGGGGAATAGAAAGTCATCTGGCTCTACAGGACAAAAGAGAAGATGGGGACAAGAGAAGGGAGGGATGATAGAAGAGAAGGCAGATTGGTGATCGGGAAAATTAGAATGCTTGGTGTATTGGGGTGGGGGGAGGGGATAAAAGGGGAGAAAAAATTGGAACCCAAAATTTTGTGAAAATGAATGTAAAAAGTTAAATAAATTTATATTTAAAAAAAAAAAAAAGATCTTGGCTAAATCCTGCCTCCCACGCTTACTGACTGAGTGGCTCTGGGTACTTTTCTGAGCCTGAGTTTCTTCATCTGTAAAATGATGGGTTATATCTGATGGCATTTCTAACTCATAATCCATGCTTCTTGGATAATATCCCGGGTCAGTTAGGTGATGCCTCTCAGCCAGAGCTCTGGAGTCAGGAAGACCTGAGTTGAGATCCAACTTCAGACACTTACCAGGGGAGCCTGGTCACTCATTTGACTTCTGTTTCCCTCGGTTTCCTCATCTGTAAAAGGGGATAATGATAGGAACTACATCCCATGCTTGTCATGAGAATCAAAAAAGATACTATTTATAAAGCATTTTGAAAACCTCCAAGTGCTATGTAAATGTTATTACCTATGATTTATCAAACAGCTGGAGCCTAACTGGGGAGACCAGATGTATACATAAAGACATAATACATGTTACCTTGTGTCTTTTAAGTGTCAAATATGTGTGATGCAGACAGTATTGTTAAATGCAACAGAAGACCAGATTTATTCCAGTCACATTCAGATTATCTTAGTCCTGGATAATGGTTTTTTATAAATTTATTTTATTTTCAGTTCATGGAACCAAATAAGCATTTGCATGGCAGTACAATAAAAAAGATGATTGCACATAAAAAAAAATAAAAATAAAAAAATAAAAATAGGCTAACTCAATTGGAAAAAGAGGTTCAAATAGCAAATCAGGAGAAGGAGGCTTTATAAAGCAGAATTAGCCAAATGGAAAAGGAGGTTCAAATGTTCACTGAACAAAATAGTTCTTTAAAAGAGAGAGCAGAGTTCAAGGAAGCTAATAACTATGAGATAAAGCAAGAAGTTAAAAAACAAAACCAAAAGATTGAAAAAATAGAAGATAATGTGAAACATCTCATTGGAAAAACAACTGACCTGGAAAATAGATCCAAGAGAGACAATTTAAAAATTATGGGACTACCTGAAAGTCATGATAAAAAAAGAGCCTAGACATTATCTTTCATGAAATTATTAAGGAAAATTGGCCTGATATTCTAGAACCAGAGGGCAAAATAAGTATTGAAAGAGTCCACCAATCACCACCTCAAAGCGACCTGAAAAGAGAAACTCCTAGGAATATTGTGACCAAATTTCAAAGTTCCCAGGAAAAGGAGAAAATACTGCAAGCAGCTAGAAAGAAACAATTTAAGTATTGTGAAAATACAATCAGGATAACACAGGATCTGGCAGCTTCTACGTTAAGGGATCAAAGGGCTTAGAATATTCTTAGATATTCTAGAAGTCAAAGGAACTGGGATAAAAACCATGAATGACCTACTCAGCAAAACTGAGTATAATACTTCTGAGGGAAAAAAATGGTCATTCAATGATATAGAGGACTTTCAAGCATTCTTGATGAAAAGACCAGAACTGAAGAGAAATATTTGACTTTCAAACACAAAAATCAAGAGAAGCATGAAAAGGAAAGAGAACATAAACAGGAAAGAGAAATCATAAAGGACCTTCTAAAGCTGAATTGTTTACATTCCTACATGGAAAGATAATATTTGTAACTCTTGAGACTTTTCTCAGTATTTGAGTATACAGAAGGATTACACACACACACACACACACACACACACACACACACAAACACACACACATATACAGAGAGTACAGGTTGAGTTGAATCAGAAGATATGATATTCATAAAAAATAAAATTAAGGGATGAGAGAGGAAAATATTGGGAGGAGAAAGGGAGAAACGGAATGGGGCAGGCTATCATTCATAGAAGAGATAGGAAAAATCTTGTTCAAGGGAGGAGAAAAGGGAGAAGATGAGAGGGGAAAAGTGAAGCTTAGTCTCTTCATATATAGCTTAAGGAGGGAATAACATGCTCACTAAATTTGGTATGAAAATCTATCTTACACTACAGGAAAGTAGGGGAGAAGAGGACAAGTGGGGTAGGGGGGATGATAGAAGGGATGGGAAATGGGAGAAGGGAGTAACTAAAAGTAAACACTTTGGGGAAGGGACAAGGGCAAATGAGACAGTAGAAAAAAGGGGGAGACAGGGTAGGATGGAGGGCAATATAGTTAGTCTTACACAACATGACTACTATGGAAGTCCTTTGCCAAAGGGCACATATCTAGCCTGTATTGAATTGCTTTCCTTCTCAGTGGGGATGGGTAAGTAGGTAGGTAGGGAGAGAATTTGGAATTCAAAGTATTAGAAATGAATGTTGAGAATTATTATTGCATATAATTGGGAAATAAGAAATACAGGAAATAGTCTATAGAAATTTATCTTGCCCTACAAGAACAGAGAGAAGATGGGGATAAGAGAAGGGTGGGTTATGATAGAAGGGAGGGCACATTGAGGGAAAAGGTAATCAGAATGCAAGGTATTATGGGGTGGAGGGAGGGGAGAGATGGGGGAAAAAATGAAACTCGAAATTTTGTGGAAATGAATGTTAAAACAAATAAATAAATAACAAAAGAGATTAGTTTATATTTGAAACCAGTGTTTTAGTGTTGCTGACTTCCACATGTCTTCCTTTGGTAAAGTTTGCTGACTGAAATATTTTCTGGGCTCCATTTGCTCTTTTATTAATATTGGTTTCCACTGGATAAATGTACATGGGGAATGTTGGTATCCTATGTCAAGTGGCAGCTGTTTTTATCTTGTGCCACATATTCTTCATATTGTTATCTTTTCTTCTAACTTATTGTTGATTTTTATCTTTGGGATAACAAAATCATTGTTCTTACTTAAGAGTGTTCTGGATTAAATTGGTTCTTGCATTAATTGTTAAATTTTCAGCTTGAACATTGCGATGGCAAGCAAAGTGGGAACTTTTGTTGTTTTTGCTTTAATATAATGATATGCCTCTGATTGAATCTTGACTTTATCAACCCAGAGTCTTTACTAGGAGTAAAGTACAGAAACAGGAGTTTTTTTTTAAACTAGAAACAATATATGCAAATTGTTAATGTGATTAAAGATTTTCCCTACCCATTAATGGACCTGCGCACGAAGGGGAGTTTGATTAGGAAAGATTTGTATGAAGACCCACACCTTTTGTTAATGTGGCACTGGTTCTGAAAGGGTTGGGGAAAAAATAAATACACTGAGGATGAAGTTTTACTTTGGGGCCCACTGGAAGTGTTTGTTTGAGTAGACTAAGACTCTGGGAAGCCACTAAGAAGCCTCGCAGCTTGGAAAACCCAGATGTTGGTGCTTCTCTCTCTGATAACTATGGTCAGACAGTTGTACTTGTCTGTTGATGGTCAGGCAGAGAAAACCATGTCTGTTGATCTTTGATTTCTCTATATTTTCTTTGAAGTTCAGGGTGCTGATTTCCCTGACCTATGTGAATGATACATGTGCTTGGTTAAACTGATTGTTAACTCCTCAAAAGCTGCCTTTCCTTTTATGAACATATATCTAAGAACCTATGATAGCTGGTCCCCCTGTGTAGGTTGAGGTGCTTACTGTTGCAAATAGTTGTACCTCAGAAATCAGAAAATGCTACAAATTAGACCTTAATTTATTGTCTTATTGATTTCCAGACTTTAGAAAGTGATGGAGAAATGTTTTCCCTATATTTCTTCTGTATCTTGTATATCAAATTTCCATTGAGTTCTGGTTTTTTGTTTTTTTTTTGATCACAAATACCTGAAAGTCTTCTGGTTTATTAAATGTCCTTTTCTTCATTCAGTATTATACTCAGTTTTTCTGGGTAAGTTATTCTTGGTCACAGCCCAGCTCTTTTGTTCTTCAAAATATAATGTTCCAAGACCTACAGTCTTTTAATGTAGAAGCTGCTAGGTCTTGTGTAATTCTGATTATAGTTCCACACTTTTATTTTCTTGTTACCTGTGGTATATTCTCCTTAACCTGGGAGTGTTGAAACTTGCAATGACTGTAACTTTTCCTCCTGGTATCTCTTTCAGGTGATGGACAATGGATTTTTCCTATTTTGTTTTAGGACATTAAGGAAATCTTCCTTAATAATCTCTTATACTACTGTATCAAGATTCTTTTTTTATCATAACTTTCAGGTAGTCCATCAAGCCTTATATTGTCTCTCTGATATATTCTCCAGATCATTTGTTTTTCTAATGAAATGTTTCATATTCTCTTCCATTTTTTTATTCTTTTGATTTTTTTTTTATTTCTTGGTGTCTTATAATGTTATTTGCTTCCCCTTGACCAATTTTAACTTCTAAAGTGTTTTCTTCCTTAAGACTTTGGATCCCTTTTCCAGTTGGTTGACTTTCTTTCATAAGTTTCTTGGATTGCTTTTATTTTTTCCTAGTTTTTCTCTTTATCTCTTTTATTTGAAGTCCTTTTAAAGTTCTTGCAAGAACTCTTTTTGGGTTTGTGACCATTTGACATTGCTCTTTAGGGTAGGAGTAGCTTTTCTTTTTACCTCACTATCTTCCTCTGAATATAAACCCAGATATTCTTCTACATCAAAGTAGACACCTATGGTCAGGTTCTTTCTCCCTTGAGAAATATTAATGATGCATATTAAACTTTAAAATGTGTCATGTATATCTTTTCCTATCCCCATGAAAGCTACTTGTTAAACATTCCAGAGCATAACACTGGTCTTACTGTATAAAGACAGCTTATTCAAAAATCTTTCTCACTTCAGAAACCAGTCATTTCCTAACTATAAGAGTTAGCTTCATTTAAAATATAGATATAGATATCATAGAATCATTTTTCATGTTCAGTACCTTGGAGAAGGAAATACTGATAAAAGGCAATGGCAAAATGGAAGAACCTGGAAAGAAGGCAGTAGGTGCTTACTATGTACCAAGTTTTGTACCAAGAACTAGGGATACCAAGAAAGGCAACTTCAGGGTTCGTACTCTGAAGATTCAACTTTCAAATGAGTGAGACAACGTGCAAAAAACTATCCATATAAAATATATGCAGAATAGATGGAAGGTACCAGTGGGGGAGGAGAAATAAGAGGGACTAGAAAAGGCCTTCTGCAGAAGGTGGGACTTGATCTGAGGTTTAAGTTAGCTAATAGGTAGAAGTTAGGAGAGAGAGAACATTCCAGACATGAGGACTGGACAGTGAAAGTTATGGAGCTGAGAGATGAAGTGTCATATATGAGGAATAGCAAGATGAATAGTGCTGCTCAATTATGTGGTAAATGGCATGGAGGATATATATTGGCAGCTGTAGGTTAAATAGTCAATGGACATTTATTATTATTATTATTTATTATTGCATCATTGCAACATACAGTATTGTAATATTATGTGTTGTTGTTGCAGTTATTTAGGGTGAGTTAAAGTGGGGAGAGAATTAAGGAAGGAAGGTCAAACTATTGTAATAGTGTAGTCCAGAGGTGATTAGAACCTACACCAAGTTATAGTTCTGGGTAAAGAAATGGGAAGGGGTAGGGCCATAGGACAGATGTCATAAAGGTGGTCCCCTCAATGATAATACTGAAGTTTGGAATATAGGAGCTTTTGGAAAAAAGATATTGGACATACTGAATTTGAGATGCACATCACATGTGAGATGTCCAAGAAAGTAGAGGGTGATGTAAATCTGAAGATCAGGAAAGATGTGATAACCCATCCCAATGTTCACCTTTAGAGAATCCTAATTTCAGTTCAGACTTGGTTGGTGGTGGAGATACTGGAGAAATACAATTTGGAAAACGTGACAATTAAATTTAAGAAGCATGTAACCATATCAGTCTGAAATTCATTTATGCACATAAAATTCCATAATTTTATGTTGTCAGAAGCATTCACTCATTAAATCAATAAAGATTTATTAAACTTCCACTATATGCCAGGAACTGTGTTAATAAAAGGAAACAAAAGACAGTTCCTGCCCTCAGTGAACTTAGAGTCTATTGCAGCATTCAGAGGCATATAAAATCAAACTCCTATATTTGGGGATTAGTCTTATGTTTCCGATTGCTCTCTCCAATGATTATCTGGTGCTTCTAAAATGTTCCTCATTTTCCTTTCTGGAAATGAAAGTTTCCAGTGTTTAGGTCCATCATTTTGTGTTCCATTGTAACAGAGATCCTATTAAATTCAATACGTGGGGTACAATAAGCAGAAACAATGTCATAGTCTAAGAAGCAGTGAGTACATCTAAGCTCAGAGTGCCATTATTATGTTTAATGCACCATTACTTGCAAGAAGGTACCAAACTAGCACTTTTCAGTTTTTAACTATAATAAAATGAAGCACATATCTAATTTTCAAAAAAAATCCAAATGTTAGGAGTATGTGAAAATGTTGCAACATTTTTATGAGGCAACAAAATTGGCATGCAGTGCAAAAAAGTCGAGGAAAAATCCATGGTCTTTCTCAGGGAGAAGACTCTCTAGTCCTGTGACACTCTAGCCAAAGATAGCTAAAATATTGATATACCCATCCTCTGGTTTGCTAGAAAACTGATCCAAAGTCCTAGTTTGAGACTTGTTGCCATGCTCATTCAGTGACATCCTGAGATGAAGTTGAGAACCTGTAAGGGAATGAAGCTGGCATCTAGCATCAGAAGTCTTAATTTTAATTTTTGGCAAGCATTCTGTGATATTAATGACTCAATGTGTTTTATTACACAGTTGAGCAGAACATGTTCTTAATTTCTTGGATGTTCAAAGAGATAAATGTGGTTTGGTGTGAAGGTGGTAGATTTTTTTTTTTAAATCACATTTTGGATTTATATATTTAGCCATGTTCAATTTAGTCATATTGGATTACATCCTCCTTGAGCTTCAAATATAGGCCTTTTTCAATCTTATCAAAATATCCAATGGTAAATCATGTTTGTTATAATAACACTATATCAAATATAGTCAGTCCTCAACATTTTTAGAAAATAGTGCAAAAATAAAAAACTAGAATATTGATACATTGAACCTTTGAGAGATAGGAAGTTAAGTTCCCATGGCCACCAAAAGCTATAATCATTTGAAGAGATTGCTTTTAATTTTCTGAGTACAAATTTTATTTGTTTTTTTAAATACTTCTTTATTTAAAAAAAAAAACATTCTGATAATATGCAGCTAGTTGGCACAGTGGACAAAGCACTGGCCTTAGAATCAGCAAGACTTGTCTTCTGAGTTTCAATCTGGCCTCAAACACTTACTAGTTCTGTGATCCAAGGCAAGTCACTTAACCCTGTCTGCCTCAGTTTCCCCATCTGTAAAATGAGCTGGAGAAGAAAATGGCAAACCCCTCTAGTATCTTTGCCAAGAAACCTCCAAAATGGAAGGGTTGGACATAACTGAAGTGAGTCAACAACAACTATGAAATAACCCATGGAATGTAGTACACAAAGTAAAATTGGTAACATGAAAAACATTTTTTCCTGCCAATAATTCCTGAGAATCCTGTGATATTTTATGCTAACATCTCGATTTTTTCATCCAATATTCATTTTTAACATGTGAAATCTGTAGTACTATAAATACATTAAATCAAATTCTTAAAACTAAAGCATTTTTGAACCTGAAACTTACCTTCTACTGTGTCCAATGATAGCATGAGGCTGTTGTTCCCTCATTGTACCCTTGAGAGGTTCTAGATTGGATTCATGAACACTTTTACAAATACTTTTCCCTTTTTCGCATATAGAATGAATCATTGATTCACATTATCTAACACCTTTATTTTCTCACTAAGCCACATTATTGACTTTGTACATTAGGGCCCAAGGGACTTCCATTGCTCTTGTGGTGATTGGGGGAGGGGAGGGCATAACTACAATACAAAAGTTGAGTTTTAAAGACAAACAATGAAAATATGAAATGAATTGCACAGGGAACTTTTATAATTATAGGGCAAACAAGACCATTGAAGCACATAGTAGTATATCAGCAGCTCCACAAACTGGCCATATGGTACTTTTTATTTTTTTCTCTACTGTGCATAGCCCTGAATGCATATGGTTGCCAACGCAAAGTGAAAATGAAGTTAGTAATAAAATCAGACCAAAGCTTGAAGTCATAGAAGTTAAATGTGTAAACGTTGAAAATTGACTCTATATATCAATAGTTTTGTATATCTTTATCTTTACCTATATCCATCTCTATCTAAATATACATATATAAATAAATATGTATAAATATATTTGTATCTGATTATACATATATGTACTGATTATTGAAATAGTATAGTATATAGTATAGCATGTATAATAGATAGTATAATATAGATTTATGTATAGACATATATGATGTAACATTATTATAGCAAATAAGATTCAACCCCCCCTTCTCTCTAGATAGATAGAGATATATAGCCCTATAGACATATAAATATATAGATATAGGTGTACAGCTATCGATGTCTATAAAATATAGTCAGAGATAATAGATAGACAGACAGACAGATAGACAGACTACCAGATGCTAGTGCAAAAGCCATAATTATCTTTATGGTAGTCTTTTTGCTGCTCATTGTGTGCATTGTATATAACACCAGCTAATGTCATATGAAATATTTTTTATTGACTTTGAATATACAATGAAACTGAATCCCTTTTATCTGCCTCTCCAAGAAGAACTTCTGAGCTATTCTCCCATTTAGTTTCACTATCTTTATGTTGTCTGATTTCATTTATATCAAAAAAGCCAATACTGATATGACTTAGTTCCTCCATCAATATGTTGACTATTGGGCAAGGATGTCATCATTTAGAGTATTAACAGTTAAATTAATGTTTATAGATACCTGTCTTGATCTGTACCCTCTGCTCCCTTAATCAGAAGCAGGAGAGGACTGCACATATGCTGTGTTTTCCTTTGTTTTCTGGATTCCCATGGCCAAAGAATTCATCCCCTGGTGCCCAACCTATTGCAGATGGGCTTCTCCATACTCAATTTGGTAGCTTCTAGGGCAGCAGGCACAGTCTTTCACTGGGGACTATACTTGAAGTCTCTCTAACATGTTACAACATACCAGACTTTGCTCCTTCACACACAATAAACACTGGAGCAGGACTTTTAAGAAGCCCCTATATAAACAAAACAAAACAAGCAAAAAAACCATTTCATTTGGTAGAGCAAAATGCAGCCTGAAAAGCTCTCTTTTTCAACAATGTATGTCACTAAAAATTCTTATAAGACTCATATGACTGTATTTGATAGATAGGACAGAGAAAGTATAGTTGGATGAATCTTGGATTGTGATACTATAATAACAATAATATGGTAAAAGCTAGCATTTATACAGTATCCACTCTATACCAAGCACTCTGCTAAGCTCATGACAAACAGCATCTGATTTAATCCTCACAATAATCCTGGGAGGTAGATGCTAATTTTATCCCCATTTTACAGATGAGGAAACTGAGGTGAACAGGGTTAAGTGACTTTTCCGGGTCATTCAACTAGTAAGTATCTGATACCAGATTTGAACTCAGTCTTCCTGACTCCAGGCCCAGAACTCTATCCACTGCGACATCTACCTGCCATAACAAATATCAAATTAGTTTTTCTGAAACAGAGAAATATGTGCTTGCCAGATGTTTTTTGTCTGTATCTTGGGGGATGGAGCTATTCTCCTTATGCTTATAAGGAGAAGGAGAATAGTTTATATGCTTATTCTCCTTATGTTTGTGGATGGTAGTGTGCTGATTGCATCCAGTTCTAGAAAACTAGCGGGCCTCCTACTTCAGATTCATCATCCCTGAAAAGTGTATGGCTTAACTTTCCACAAAGTAAAAACCAAGCAGATGAAAAATGCTTATTATCCAAACTATGATATACATTTGGATGGTGAGTCCATATAGCTGGCCCAACAGTACACACACACATACATACAAACACACACAGATATATAAAGATATAAATGTGTGTACATATGTGTATGCATCTATTATAAATGTGTGTGTATAGACAGTGTCCATGAATGATAAAAGGAGCCCAGAACAGAGTAGGAGGAGGAAACATATGCTGAATTACCTTAGCAAAATATTCTATATTTTCAGTGAACCCAAATTTCTCCCTGGAATAATAAAAACCAAACAAAATCAAAAACAACTTTTAACTTCGAAGAAACAACTAATGTTGCTTAGTGAGTCATAGTTTCATGTGATGTGCCTGAAGGCATGGCATAGAACAGCGTCTGAAGAATTGAGGTTGACCTGTGAGCAATGGAGATACACATGGTGGGTGTGAGCAGATTCTTTTAAACCCTGAATTTACAAGGATAAATTAAACAGTAAAAGTGATTTAAAATATGATTCCATCAGAGAAATATAGCACTAGTTTATAAAACAAAACAAAATAGGTTGTTCTCACAGTGAGAATGAGAGACCACCAATGGCTATTGTGTACATCTTTGTTATCCATGCAATATCAAGAGAATATAAAGAAGATCCCCAGAACAGAAAGAAAGAAATGAATTGGTGTAACCTCTATTATTGGAAGGAATTAATGAGATCATGGATCCATAATGTGATGTCACAGAATTCTTTCCATTGAAGGTTATGACTCATAGAAGACCACAATCTCTGAAGAATCAAAATTTCAGGCTACCCAAAAGTAAGAAGGACACATGAAGGGATGCATTGACTGTAGAGCATTGTCAGAGAAGACTTGCATGTGAGAAGTAGCATTAAGCATGTCATGGAAGAAATGCATGATCGAAAGAAGGTGGGCTCCTCACACAATGAAAGTGACAGATAACAAGTGGACTGTCTGCCCCCTGAATTGGTACTCATGTAAGATTTGTTTTCTTTTTGCATTCAAATCTATTCATATTATTTTTAGTATTTATTATATTTTTAATTTTTGAAATAAAACAAGCATTTCCATATCATAGTTGAATCAAAAGATGATTGCACATAAACCTGCCAATTATTATGCACAACTTTCTATTCCTTTTAAATATATAGTACATTTATGTAAATTTCCTTTTTCCTTTCTTCCTCCTACTTTAGAGATGGCTATCACTAGATACAAATATGTACATATGTGTTAAATCATCCTATACATATTTCTATTTATTAGTTCTTTCTCTGGAAACAGCATCTTCATATGTCCTTTGTAGTTATTTTGGGTATTAATAATAGCCAAAATGACTTATTTGCTCAAAGTTGTTATTAGAACAGTATTGCTGTTATGGTATACAGTGTTCTCATATAAGATTCTATGGATGATTCTTGGGGGGGGTGGGGTGAGGAGGTGGATATGGACAAAACTCTCAAATGTCAAGAAAATATGGCTTGGATGTGAGCCTGGAGGGAGTGCTAAGCAGGAGGAGATCACAGGTTCTTTGGAGACATAGAGGCAGCTCAGTGGCAAAGTAGAGGCAGTGTCAAGAGCACTGGACCTGGAGTCAAATTCAGGTTCAGATGCTTACTAGCTGTGTGACCCTGGGTAGATCATTTAACGTTTCTCTGCCAGTTTCCTCATCTTAAAATGGGAATAATTAATAACAATAATACCTATCTCCCAGGGCTGTTGTAAGGATAAAATAGCATAAATTGGTTAGTGCTTTGCAAACCTTCAAGCACTATATAAATATGAGTTATGATGATGATGATATTGAAGCATTGAAGAAGCACTGAGAATATTAATTATCTACTCACTTCAATATCTATAGCACTTAAATATTTAATGATTTGACTCTGAAATGAATCAATCCACAAGACTTTATTAAGCATATATATAATTATATAAGTATGTATATATACATATTTTATGACACTGTACATAATATTTTATATTATATAAATATATAATGTTTTATTTAATATATTCATTGAACATTAATACATTCCATGTAATTAATACCATACATTACATAGGTATTATAATAATTATACTATATTTTACATATTTTTTGTATGTATGTATATGCAATGTACATATATATGTACCCATATGTATATATAAGAAGTACATATAACTGTAATATAATTATTAAGTAGATATGTCAGATACTTTGTACTAGAAGTACAAAGACATAAGTGAAAACATATTTAGGAGTAAACAAAATAAATACACAGTGACTTGTGAAAGAGGCACTTTAGCAACTGGAGATACTTAGAAAATCTTCATGCAAAGGGGAGCTTTTAAACTGAGACTTGAAGGAAGCTAATAATTCTGAGAGACAGAGGTGAAACATCAATTCTATCAAATTACTTTTGAAAGAAGTTATTTTTAAACACCCCAACCCCAATATAGTACTGTGGGGGATTGACATTCAGGAGAATACAGAGGAGGTTCTAGAGAACAGAGAAAAGTTGGAATAAAATGTGTTGATCTCATTAGGTAACTGGATTTTGTCTTGTGCCCTTGTATCTTCTTGTCCTTCATCTTATGTGTTTATAGTTAGACTGCTTCTGTCTGCTAAATAAGTTAAGCATTGTTCCCCCCACCTTGCCCCACAATGCAACCTGAGAATCTGACATCCAGGAAGAAAGAGGGAAGCATCTGTAGAACTGTTGCCAAGGGAATAAGGTCTGTCAATCTCATTATGTAATTGAATCTTACCTTGAGTTCTTGTGACTTGCTTTTTTTCTATCTTGTATGCTTTTGTCTAAGACTAAATAAATTGATTCCCATTGTTATTAGTGGGATCTAAAAGCTTAGTATTAAGGAAAATATATAGAGGACAGCATCAAGGTAAAAAAAAAAAAGATGATAGAGTTCATTAGGTAATTGGATTTTGTTTTCTTTCCTCATGTCCTTTATGTTTGTGTGTTGCCTATCTTTGTCTGCTAAATAAATTGTAGCTCATAGGGCTATTATATAGGGACAGGAATGAGGAAGATTTGAGTTCAGATATGACCTCAGATACCTACGAGGCTTAACCTTAGGCAAATCTGTTTATTTCGGTTTCCTCGTCTGTAAAATGGAGATCATAATAGCATTTACTTCCCAAGATTGTTGTGAAGATCAATTGAGATAAATTCTAGTGCCTGGCAAAGAGTAGGCATTATAAAAATATTAGATATCATCATGATCATCATCTTCATCATCATTGCCATCATCATCACCAACATCCAGGAAGATACAGGTAGGTATCTGAAGAGCAATGTTAAGGTTCAGTGAGGTGGGTGATTCTCATGACATTTATATTTGAAAGCTTCATTTAGTCCCAGTAGTTGGTGACAAGAACTTACCTAAGAGAGCTACCATGAATTAGAGAAAGGACTATGGAACCAAGCAGTAATGGAGGGCAGAGGAAATGTTGCTGTCACCTTCAGGTACTATGGACTGCTCTTGCGTCATTGACAGGAGTATATAACACTTCTTCAGGCATTTCTAAACAATGTCACCCACACTTTAGTCATTCTCCTTTATTCTCTCCCCTGTTCTAGAATCTGACTCTGCACTCAGGGAGCCTTTACTTTGTTTGTTCAGAATCAGTCATCAGGGTCACATTTTCAAAGCATGCTTTCTTAAGTCCCTCTATGTCACCTTTTTGGTTGCCCTTTAGATGCCTTTTCCCATTAGAATATAAGCTTCTTGAGAACAGACACCATATGCTGCTTGCTTGTATTTATATCATAGTGCTGAGCACAGTGCCTGGCACATAATAAGTACTTTTAAAAGACTTTTTTCATTTCATTTTCATGTATGTAGAAAGTATAGATTTATTTCCAACCTAAGAAGAATGTAAAGGGATAGAGGGAATACATCTCTATTTTCCAAGTACTCAGGGAGGACAAAAACTTTCCTTATATCATTATATTCCTTACTTTAGAATGCAAAAAGTATTTTAAGGTACAGTCAAGGAAGACAAAGTATGTAAAGAGGTCCTGGGGAAATTTTTGCCTATATGAAGGCTGGGAGGGGTAGAAAACTGGGACACAGGAGAGGAACAGAAGATGGGCCATTGAAGCTTGGGAGCACCATAACAGGCACAAATTCTGCCCCTCACAGATACAACCTTTGGGACATGGACTTGTTGCTTTTCCTTTTGGTGCCAAGGTCCCTCCAAGTTTCTAAGTAACTATAACAGCAACCATACTGGCATCCCCAGGATGGCTACTAGCACAGGTTCTTGGATCTGCTTTACAAGGAAAGATAGCTGTTTAAGGGGTTAACAGTCTTTTTTAAAATTACTTTCACTAGTTCAGGGGAAAAGTCAGCACCCTGAACTTCAGAGAAAATACAAACAGAGAAAATATAAGTGGAGAAATAAAGACCAACAGATAGGACTCTACTGCCTGAATTAAAGCAATATTGCTGTATAGTTTACTTATATCCCTTAATTGAGAGAGCCTTTACATCTGAGCAGTCAGAGAGCTTTGAACAAATGGCTACTCAGAGTCTCTACCAGGGAATCCAAGGTTCTTCTCATAAGCAAGTCCTCAAAGCAAAATACTAACTCAGAGTATATGTATATACTTCTCAGAGCCAGAAGGCATTATAACCCTCTTGATTCAGTGCCTAATTAGAAATTAGCAAAGGTATGAAAGCCTTCCTACAGGCAAGCCTTCCTTAAGCAGGCTTCCCTTTTTGGACTCCACCTGAGGCCTATTAATAGGTGGGGAAGATCTTAAATCCCATTAACATTACAGTAACATAACAGATTAGTTGCTGAACTGTGGTGATTTTGGTGGTCAGTACTGTAGTTCCCCATACTGATGAAATTGTTGTCTTAGACCCCAAATAAAATCAATGAAATTGTAAGAATGGGACTCTTTCTGTAAAGGGGGAAGCTGACCATATTTGGAGGGCTCAGTTTCTGCCCAATCTGAGGAATAATGAGGTGAATCCTCTCCCTGTTGAAGGAGACTGAGTAAGATATGTATTCACCTGATGTAGGAAATAGAAAGGTTTGCTGTCTTCTCAGGGCATGTATCTGAGATGTGAATGTAGAGCCTACCAAGATAAATCATCAGATTGAGTATTCAATCTTGCTTTGGATAATCTATCTGAAGAAAAAAAGATAACCCCTGAAGAAACCTAGGAAACATGGCTAAGCAGTATCAAGTCTTTAAAACTGAAGACATTTAGAGAATGGATGTCATTTTTCTCATTTGATAGTATTCAGAGGAGAAGATACATTTGTGAAGCGAACAGGTAACTAAAGAGATAGTATCTGGGAACAGAATTTGAATTTCTGGACCATGACTCAAAATATAGGAATGATGTGCTCTTGGCAAGAAATATATGCACCAACAGCCAGTAAACATTTGCTGAGAATCTTGTACAGTTAATACAGAAGGCAATAAACCAGAAATGAATGCATGTATTAAGTGCTTACTATGAGTGGGTCACTGTGCTAGGATTTGGGGATAACAGGAAAAGTAAAAACAGTTCCTCACCTTCAGGAGCTCACATTTAAATGAAGGAGACAGCATATCAATAACTAGGCACACACAAGACATATAAAGATGGGAAGGCATGAGCAAGTTGAGGTAACAGGAATAGCCTACTGCAGTAATTGAGATTTGAGCTTGTTCTTGAAGGTAGTGAAAATAAGCAGTGGAAGGGAAGAGGGAGAGTATTTCAGGCACAGGGGAAAGGCAGTACAAAGACCCAGGGACAGGGGATTGAGTGTTCTGCATGAGGAATAGTCAGTCAATAAACATTTATTAAATGCCTACCATGTGTCAAGCCCTATGCTATGAAGAAAGACAAAGGCTAGTCCCTGCCCTCAGGGAACTCACAATCTAATGAAGAAGATAACATGCAAATGGCTATGTTCAGATAAATAGGAAATAACTGACAGAAGAAAGGTGTTAGAATTAAGAGGGTTGAGGAAAGGCTTCCTTTAGAAGGTGAGATTCTAGCTGGGACTTGAAGCCAGGGAAGCAACAGCAAAGATGACGAAAGAGAGTACTTCAGGCTCAGGAGGAAGCCAGTGCAAAAGCCTAGAGTCAGCAAGCATCCCAGTACAACTGAAATTAAAAGTATATGAGAGGAGTAAGGCGTGAGTAAAGATAGAGGGCTTTGTGTGTGATCCTAGACATAATAGATCTAGGTAAGTCATTTAACCCCTGTTTGCCTCAGTTTCCTCAACTGTAAAATGATCTGAAGAAGGAAATGGCAAACCATCCCAATATCTTTGCCAAGAAAACTCCAATGGAGTCACAGAGACTGAAACAGCTAAATAACAACAATTTCCCAGTGTGGTTGTGAAGCTCAGATGAGATATTTGTAAAGCGCTTACCACAGTGTCTGGTAGATGGTAGATGGTATGTAAATGCTGCTCCCCCTCCCTTCTCTTCCCTAATGGGGAGCCATGGCAGCTAACCACAGAGACATCACATATCACACTTGAAGAAAAATGAGTGATCATTCATAGTAGACCATAGCCAAGAGGAGGGAGCACATGAACCATGGCTTTATGTATCTATTATAGTTATACAAATTATAGGAATGAAATAGAGCATCTACATACATGAATGTAAATAAACTCAATTCAGCAGCTGATGTACATGAAGACTTGTTGGGACAGGTCTCATGACCTGAATTCTGCTCTGGAGAGAAAAGTGGAACAGATATTGTTGGGAGGGGAGGGGAGAATGAGTGGAATGCCTATTAAGAATATATAGTCAGAGGGGTATAAGAGGGAGAATATCATGGGGGGGGGGTTATAGTTACTAGAAAAACCAATGTCAGTTTTGGTGGGCTGATCATAAAGAAGGAATTACCCATCATTACAGTATTTATGGCAGCACTTTTTGCTGTAGCAAAGAATTGGAAGGAAAATGAGTGTCCATCAACTAGGATATGTGTGAGCAAATTCTGGCATAAGAATGTAATGAAATAGTCTTGTGCCATATGAACTGATGAAAGGGATAGATTCAGAAGAATCTGGAAGGAAGAGCTTATATGGGCTGATGCAGAGAGAAATAAATACAAGAGGGATGATGAATTAATCTTGTTTCCCAACTCTTGGCACAGAGGATTGGACTAGGTATAGTTTAAAAGGAAATGTACAATTGGAGACAAAGCCAATATGGGGATGTGTCCAGTGTGACTATACTTTGTTGCAAGGGGCTTTTTTATTTAGAGGGCGGAGCAACTGGGAAAAAATGAAGGGCAGTAATCATGATTTTAAAAAGAAAAAAAGATAGTATTAATGAATCATTAAAATTGCACAGAAAAAGGAAATTCACAAGGGGACACAGAAAAGCAGATCAGGGTTGTAGCAATCATCTTAAATGTTAAATAGACTTTGAAAGCTAAATTGACAACATGGAGATTCTTTTTTTGTTACTTTTCACATGAGGACATATTTTCATTTTTTTATGTTTGTAGATTTCAAAACTTTAAAAAAAGGAAAATTAAAATATAAAAGAATGCATACTCTTGTGAGGAGTTTTAAAATCTAAGGGAGAAAATGGAGTGGAGTGAATTTGGGTGAGACTCAACTGAGGTAGAGACAGGTGATAATTGTTTTAGACATGTGCTGGTGCAGGTCTGAACAAAAGGAAGAATTAGATTAGTAGCCTGGAAAGCAGATCAACAGTAACATGATGTTGTAGAGATGGGGCACTTCAGCATCGCTGGGCATTAGGTTGCCATTTCTCTCTGCCAAAATCAGAGCAGTTGATAAATATGTCTTGCCTTGATGGTAATCTCATCCTTCTAAAAGTGGAGGAAAGCACTTTGGGTTCCTGATTCTGACCCATAAGAAGGAATTATTTGCTAATGCACTCAACAAGCCTTTATTAAGTACCTACTATTTTTCAGGCATGGCTTTATGGGACATGTAAAGGCATCAAAGAAAAAATAAAATCCTGCCCTCAAGGTTACATTCTACAGAAGGAAACAACACAAATACATACAATATATACAGGTGATTTTTAGGAGAGGCACTAACTGCTGGGAGATTAGGAAAGATTTCATAAAGGAGTTAGCATGAGAGCTGAGTTTTTTTATGAAAAAGGATATTTTAAAGGTAGAGATGAGAAGGTAGTACAGCCAATGCAGTGGGAGTAGTCTGGAAAGACCTGGAGAGGAGAACTGGGATAGCCTATGTGAGAAATATATGAAAGTCAATGTGAAGGAAATTAATACATTGTAAACTTAGAAATGTGGGACACAACAAGGTTGTAAAGAGTTTTAAATACCAAACAGAAGAGTTTGTATTTCACCCTCAGATAAAAGGGAGCCACTGGAATTTGATTTTTTGAGTATGGGAGGAACACAGTCAAGCCTGTGCTTTAGGAATATCACTTTGGCAGTTGAGTGAAGGATAACCCGGAGAGAGTAGAATTCAGTTAGGAGGCTGTTATAATAGTCTGAGTTTAAGGTGATAAGACACTGAACTAGGGTTGTGATTCTTTGAGTTGAAAGAAAGGATCACATCTTATAACAAAATTGGTCTATTCATTCAACTAGTTCCAAAAATACCTGGGCTATCTCTCTGCCATTTTATCCAGAGGCAGGGAAATAACACAGTCAGACCTGCATTTTAGGAATATCAATTTAGCAGCACTGTAGGAGATAAATTAGAGGAGAGAGACACTGAAAGCAGGGAGACTGATTAGGAGTTTATGGTAATGGTCCAGGTGACAGGAGATAAGGACAAGAACTAGGGTAGTGGCTGTGGGACTTGAAGGAAGGGAACAGATGGGAGTGATGTTATAGAGGTAGAACTGACAAGATTTTGCTACTGACTGAATTATGTAGGATGTGGGGAAAGTTTAGACTTGAAGATGAATACCACTGGCATTATTATTTCCATTTCACAGATGAGGAAACTGAAATTAAAGCACCTGCCCCAAATCACACAATGACTGAGGCATCTTGGCAGGCAGCTTTATTCTCCATTTAAGGTCTACTTAACTCAAACTTGTGAAGCCTCTACAAAGGTTCAGGGATCCTTCTTTCTTTCTTTTTCAATTCTTCTACCCTTTCACCTCCTGACTCAGTTTTTCACACGACTTTGATTCAGATTGTTTTCTTGTTTGTTTTCTCTTTGAGATTTCTTCTACTCTTTCATGAAACACTTTACTCCCTCTGAAAAACCAGAGAGGAGAGGTATTCTAGCCTTTTTACCTTCTTGTTCAGTCAGAAGAACAGCTATTTTCTATATTTATAGATCTTTTAAAAAATAGCATTTTATTTTTCCCCAATTACATGTCTAGACAATTTTTAGCATTCATTTTTACAAGACTGTGAGTTCCGATTTTTTCTTCCTCTCTCCCTCCCTCCCTCCCTCCCTCTCCTTTTCCCTGAAAATGGTGGGCAATTTGATATAGATTATACATGTACTATTAAAAACACAAAGTTCTGAATTGGTTCTGGAATAAACACAAACAATAGCACATGTCTGCTTTCTCTTTTTTCTTAAATTAAAATCTTTAGTTTTCTTGATGCTCACTATCTTGGATAATTGCCTATTCCCTGTACTCATGAAAGGCTAAGAGAAGCATGACTTCTAGATCTTTTCCATACTAGGCTTTGCTGCTTTTTCTCTAGTTACTTGACTGTTCACTCAGGAGCCCAAGGCAAATATCCTAAAGCAAATAGTAACTGTCCTCAACTGTAGTCTGGGAAGTATTTTGAGGAAATCCACCTTCCATCTATTTCTTAGCTTTTCTTCTATCACTTCTCACTGCTGGTCATTCTTCTCATCCTTTGCCTTGCCATTGACTCTACTCTAGAGGTATCAAGATCATGTGGATATAGGATTATAGCCTTGTGTCTGTCCTTCATTCTCGAAGAGGACCATGATATCAGGAGGGTGATGCCATGACTTGCAAGTGAATTAGATGTAAGTGAGAGAGGGCTGTACAAAGTTACCAGCCTCACAGTCCTCTGGAGCCACCTGGATCCAGTGACAAATCACGGTGACTGGAGATGGCCCCCAGGATCACAGACAGAACTAGAAGAGATCTCAGAGGTCACATAAGTCAACCCTCTTAATATACAACTGAGATAACTGTTACTCAGGTAACAGCAGAACTGGGCCATAAGCTAAGGTTCTCTAGTACCAAATCCAGGGCTCTTTTCTCGATAGTAATCTCAACAAAAGGTAAAAAGTGTTATGTAAAAGGGTGCATGTCACAAATTCCTCTCAACAAAATCAACAATCATGCTTAATTAAAATATATTTCAAATCATAGTCTAAATTGGTGGAAACATACTATTGGAAAGATACTTCCCCTCTAATTGAATTCAGTATTTCATAGCTAAGTGCAATTGATCATATTCCTGACGCTTCCTTAACTGAGTGTCACCCAAAGGCTCTTAAGGTTTTCAGAATGGCACAGTGAAAATAATGCTGGAAACAGAATCTGACGATCTGAATTAAAATCCCTGCCTGTGTAATTTAACTTCCTGGAGTTTCAGATTCCTCTTTTCTGAGATGAGAGAGCTGATCTCTAAAGTCCCTTTCAGCACTAAATCTATGATCTTCAAAGGCAAGTATCAATCACTAGTTCATTTGCTTCAGGTTCTGTGATGGGTGTCCTCCAGATGGAGTTAAACAAAGACCAGAGGGCATTCTAGGCATTTGATTATATACGCTTTTAAGCTGCTTTGACAAACATATCTCTAATACAGTGAAGTCAAGACAGTGTATTCACAAGACTTGAAAGGAAGAAAAGGATACACCAGAAAAAAAAGACTCTGATGTGATGCTATTAATATACATGACTACAGAACTTAAGAATGTGTATGTTTAACATCTTCAATTACTTTTTTTCTAATCTAGGAAAATATTAAGGAGAGAAGGGAAATCATATTGCTGTAAATTTTGGTAATCATTGTAATTTAACTTATGAATTTTTTAATGTTATTCATTGCTAAATAATTTCCAGTCCCTAAGCCTTTTGAAAGCAAGGGCCCTAATTTCTATATTCCAGCGCCTAGGTACAATGTTCTCAAAGAGTTAAGAACTTACTAATTGACTGGCAAAAGCCATCATTCTATGTCTCTTAAAAATTCCAGGCCCTTTATTTCAGAAACAGTCATGAAATTTCAGTACTATATTTTGTTTTAACTTTTTTTTTTCTCCTTGAAAGTAGTACTCATTTAAATATTTCCTCATGGCAGACCTTGAATCATACTGGCTATCCTAATAAGTAACTTATTAAGTCTTAACTTCTCATTTCCTTTCCTTACAGCACAACAGAAAAAAATAATTGTGTGTGTTTATACATATGCAAACATATGGGCTCACTAGACTTTAGAACCACAAATGACCTTATAAATAATTAATTCCAACTCTTTAATTCATTTTATATGACACCTAAAATATATTGAGACCAGTAGAGTCAAAGTGTCAGATTCTTGCTTACTATATAGAATGAATCTGTTTTTACTGAATTTAAATCCACATAGGCAGGCCATCAGAGTATTGCATTTAGAGCAGGTAGCTTAGACATCCTCAGACAAAATCATTATTAAGTTCATGGATGAATTGCTGGGTTTACTAAAGTCCCTGATCATTAGAGGAGTTTCTTTCTCATCTCTGAGTTAAGATCACATCTTATCCCTTGGAGAGAAAAGACTTTCACATAATTGTAGCTTGTCCCCCAGAGGAGAAATAATGCACTAAAAAGCTAAGGGAATAAAATAACACCCATAAGGAGATATTTGAATTGTAGTCACTCAGAATATAGCAAAAAGCTAAGTGCCTTTTAGGGATGCAATTTAAGTGAAAGTAAATCATTCCTCTTAAGAAAAACATCTGAAGATGCTAATACTGAAATTATATCACCTTTTAGTAAAGGTATTTTTAACCTGGGGTCCCTGAATTTTTTAAATATTTGGTAACTATATTATAGTTTCTTTTGTAATTCTATGTATTTTATATGTTTAAAAATATTATTGAGAAGGGGTACGTAGGCCTCATTGGACCATTACAAAGGTCCGAAACAGCAACAATGTTCTTAAACCCTGTTTTAGTGGTTCCCTGACCTCGGGGGCCATGAAAATGATGTTCTGTGCTATATCCTATTCCTATAAATGAAGAATGTGTAGAATAAATGACTGTTTTTTTCTCAAAACCAATTTTCACCACTTCATAAATGTAAACCATGGTGGATGAACATTTGAGAGACAAGAAGACACTGGCAAGAAATTCACTAGTATTTTCTATTTAGGTTTGTTAAGTCATTAAAGCAAACTTAAACTTCTGAATAGGTTGTGAGTATGTACAGCAGGTACTGAAAAAAAATCATAAGCCACACTTTGCAAATTTAAACTAAGCACATTTCAAAATGCTCAGCTTAACTGTTTACTTAAAGAAGGGTACCAATCTAAAAGCAGGGATTCTTAATGTGTGTGATGCAGCCTTTTCACAATCTTGGGAAGCCTATGAATGTATCCCTTCTCTGAATATTGTTTTAAATGAATAAAATAAAACATAGGATTTTGAAGAAAGCTAATTTTACTGAAATAGGATCCATGATTTTTTTTTTAATAACTGTATTATAAGTTAAGAACTCTAAATATAAAGGAATGAGAGAACTGAGAGCAAAATAGAGATCAGTACTTCTCTAACCGTGTCTTCTCCTGGCACCGCGTACCTCTTCTCCCCACTCCTCCCACCCTGACCTCCACCACCACCCCTCCCTCTTGCAATCACTTTCCAGAGGTCCATAGGTGAATGACAAGCAAAGAAGGGGGTATTGGAGAGGAGGGGTTTAGATCGGCACTTGTAGACTGCCTCGGAGTAGCCAACAAGCACCAGATTTATGTGCACTTTGAAAGAAGCACCTTCACTATTGGCTTTTTGAGCGGTGCTGTCGCTAGGGAGCAGCTGGTAGTGAAAGCACAGCAGCTGGGGAGAGCCGGGCTGTTGTTCCAGTAACCAAGTAGCAGGGAGAGGCGCACACAGGAGATACATACACACACACACGCGCGCGCGCACACATTAACAATCCCTGCTTTTAGACTGTTACCTTTCTTTAAGGAAGAATTGAAGCCAGGTATTTTGAAAGGTTGAAAGGACTGCTGGTTTAGATTTGCAAAGTGTACGTTACGATTTTTTTCCACCAGGAGCCCTGGGGTCACTCAGCCTTCCCCTCTGCGCTCCATGTGGTCCAGCAGACAACGGATCCCTCCTCTCTAGTCTCTGTCTGTCTGTCTGTCTGTCTCTCTCTCTCCCCACCGTCTTCACCCCCTCCTCCGGATGCCCAAAGAAAGCGAGGAAACCCCTCTCTTTAATTGTCGTTCCTCTCTGGGTGTGCCGTTAGGGAAAAGAGTCGGGGGCGGGACGAAATGAATGAGTTGTTCCCTTGTAGACCGAGTTGCTGGAGTTAGCATCATGCCTGGGACTTCCTGCTCCCCCCGCCCCTTATCTCCACCCCCGCCTTCTCCGCTGCCCACGCTCCTCCCCGCGTTCCGTGTGTCTCCCTCCTTTCCTCCTCTCTCCCTGTATCTTCTCCCCGCCCCGCCAGCCGGCAGCCCGGCTGTGCTGGGAAAGGGCGGGCGCCGGCGTCTGCTGGGGTGGGTGAGAGCTAGAGCGAGCTCGGCAGTGCCGGAGTCGGAGCCGGAGCCGAGCCGGAGTCGGAGCCGGAGCCGAGCCGGAGTCGGAGCCGGAGCAATCTCGGGGCATCTGGGGAGGGAGAGAGGACCAGGCACTGGGGGGAGGCGTGAAACCCTCCCAGTCCGGGCGCTCTCCATGGCGCATCACCAGCAAACGAGGATCCAAGCTTACCTGGAGAAGAACAAAATAGGTCCCCTGTTTGAGGTAAGGCTTTCTGGCGGCGGGGCTGGAGGATTCATCTTCAGGCAAAAGAGGGGACATCAAAAAGAAACACAAATGGACATCTGGGAGAGTAGGAGGGAGAAGGACCTGGCAGAAGGGGGCGCCCCGGCCATCCCAGGGTACCAAGGCATTTTGCTCAGGAACAGCCCCCAAGGCGAGAATGGGGACGAGGGGTTCGGGGGCGGGGGTGGGGGGAGCTGTTCCTAGGTTACCTGGGCTGGAGACGCCCCCGGGCAGGCAGGTGAGATCGACAGGGGGAGCGGGCCAGAGGAAGTTGAATCCGTCTTGGTGGCATGCCAAGCTGTCTTATTCGCTGTTATCCGCTTGCTGTCCCCCAATCACAAACACAGGTACCCTCACAAGCGGGCACCATCTCCCTCAACCCCCGCCCAACACACACAAAGCACACACATGCCCACCCTTGGTGTGCTCCTAATACAATGCACACGCTACCTCCCTGTATTCAAAAGTCTCTGGGTTTGTTGGATTTTGAAGGGAGATACGAAGGTGGCAGGAGCGAGAACTGGAGAAAATACTACTTAGCTTTATGGGGTGGGGGTGGCTTTAAAAGAAGACACTCTCACTCTAGACTGGGGGCCCAAAATGGGCCGGGTCGGAGAGAATTCTACTGAATCTGGAATAGCGTGTGTGTGTGTGTGTGTGTGTGTGTGTGTGTGTGTGTGTGTGTGTGTGTACGCGGGGACGGGGTGGGGGAGACGCATATTTGGTTAAAAGGGGGAAAGGATACAAGAAAGCTGCTGCCCAAAAGATGGGTCCAGGCAGAGAGAGAGCCTGTTGGTTTGTGAGACAGAGGAATTCAAGCGAAGGAAAGCGTCCCATCCGTTGCCAGGACACTAGGGTGGGTGGGGAGAGAGCTTTGAAGACTGCAGTCCCTAAGTCAGTTCAGTGTGTATGTTAAGGAGGGCAGGGCGGAGGAGAAGGCCGTGGCGGGGGGACCCACCACTCTTTCCCCACTCTTTTGCTAAGTCCCAGACTTCAGAGGCCGGCCCGGCTCCAGGCACACTCCTGGGAGAAGCATGGGAAAGAGGGTCGGTCTCACTAACCAACACTGATGCTCACACCTCCCGCAGCATCTCTGCTGCATCTGAAAGGGAAGCAGAAGCCGGCATCAGGGAGGCGTGTGCCCTGGTAGTAATAGGGAGGCAGCTCGTTGGCTTTTAGGCTGTTTCCTTGTGACTGAATTCAAACTCATGTGAGCTGCAGGGAAGTGAATGCAGATTCCAGGGGAAATGGTGATTCGATCTGGGGAAGATGATTCACTTCCCTCTTTTTGGACCTCAGTTTCTTAATCTGTAAGATGGAAAGGAGTTAGACTAAAATCTAATCACTTAAAAATCTCTTCTGTTTCCAAACCTATTAGGCTTTTAAAGGTTTCTATGCTCAATGATTTAGAACCCCTCATCCACCCCCTTTTAAAACCAATAGAAGTAGTTTTAAAAGTGAAGGTGCTACCTTTTAATTCTTTTTAAATTGTCATAAAATGCAGAACTTCAGTAAGGTATATTTGGACATCACAAGATGAATATTGACAAGGAAGGGAGAATACTACTTTAAACCCAAGTTATTTGTCATTATTCCTCTCTTTGAAAAATACTAGCCTGATTTCAACTGACCTGCATTACTCTTTGAACAGGAGGATACTGATCCAGTAATTGCCTTCATTTTTCCCCCTTGAAAGAGGTAACAGTTAAAAACACAACTGTGAGGGAATGGAGTTATTGATGCAGCTGTAATTCTTTTCTTTGCCTTTAGTCTTATTATTGCATACAATGCATTATTTCACATGTATGATTTTGAAGCAGACTATTTCAATGGTCTTTCCACCAACACAGCATGTTAGCTACATCTAAAGAACAGTTTAGTTTTAACTAAAAGAAAAGGAATTTTGTATTTTGCTAGCTATTCTCTCAGAATTCATTATGCTTTCAAAATAAGGTGATGAGAGTTTTCATTCTTTAAAAAATCTCTGTTAGGAAGATGTCAAATGTAGATGGCGGTCAGTTCTCGGAATGATTACACTGTTTGGTACTTATGTAAAATTGGGACATACTAATGTAATGAAATAAATGCACGTGTATGCTTGAGTGCCTGTTTTCATTATTCAGCACGTGATTCTAACTACAAAGTGAGCAATTGAATTCTTCGTTGAAATAATGGTGCATCAAAATCCTTCACTCAACACTTACCTCATTTTACCCAGATGACCTCAAAAGTCTCTTCCAGCTCTAAGTTCTTATGATCTTATCCATGATACCCTTTCCCCTCATTTTCTGGGTCACTATTATGTGCATTTCTCCTAGCTTGGACTGACTTGATGAAGTGATCTTCTTTCTGGGGTTGATAAGACATTGGCTTTAAATCTTTAAGGGAAAAAAATATAAGACCTCAGAAAGAAGACTATCTGGACCTTGATCTTCTTGTAACAATTTTGATAAAGCCAGAACTTGGCTATCGGAGTGAAGGAATTACATATCCTTCACAGAATCACAGAAATGAGAACAGGAAGAAGACTACTAGATTATAGTCCAGTGGTTAACTCTGGTACAAGAAAAGCAGTTGATAAAAAGATATTTGTGTTATTGAAATCCTTGTCTAGCTGTGAATCAAAGCCCCTGAGTACTGAGGTGATTTTTCTCTTGCCAGTAACAATGATCTGGCTGTTCCCTTTATTTCTTTTCAAAGGTTTTATATCCATTTGCTTGGATTTGGAAGACAAAGGTCCAAGTTCTCTTCATATTTTAATGTTTGGAATTTCAAGTGATACTACTAACTACTTAACCCTTATTTTCATATTTGGGATATTATAAATAAGCCTAGTTGAACAAAGTGTTCTCAGATAGAATATGATCATCATTTATAAAAGTCACAAAGGTATGATAAGTCTTAGATTATGGGAATTTTATAAAATTATCAGTAATATTCTTAACTAATGTTCTTAGTAGAGCAAACAGGTTAGTCACTTTTAACCTCTTTAGTATTGTGATCCCTTTTTTGCCATTTCCCCCCAAAGCCTTTCTGCTATGAGGCTACTAGTTGGCGCAGTGGTTAGAACACTGGACCTAGTGCCAAAAAGATGAGTTAGAATCCTTTCTCAAGTCACTTAACTTCTGTCAACCCTCATTTTATAATGGGGACTAGTAGTGGTATCTCTCTCCTGGGGTTGTTGTGAGGATAAAATTAGATAACATTTGTAAAATGCTTTACATACCATAAAACACTATATAATTGCTAGCTACTATCATTAAAGTGCTAAACAGCATATTTGTTTTGAAAATTAAATTGAATTTCAATGGATTTTAGTTTTAGGTCCTATGGGGAGACAATTTGTGACTCCCTTGAAATGACTGTCAGTGCCCTGGGATATGACGAAGCAGTAGCTGAGAGTTACTGGACTACATGATTGGGCATTAATACTTTAATACAAAAGTAAAAATTCAGAGGTGACTGTCATTATTAGTGACTTTTTTAATGAAGTGTTTTGGCTTATGCAGTAACTTGACTTTTGCTGTATTCCTGGAATTTCCAATCATAATTGTAGTATTGTACAATTTTGTTATAATATACTGTTCTGAGATTTATGAAATTTCAGTATGTTTAATGCATTATATTTCAGTGATCCTTATAATCATTGCTATAGTTAATATAGTGTAAGTGTTTTTAAGATACTTAATGCTATTGAGGCACATTTTATTTGCTTTTCCTGGCACTGGTACTCTCACAATGGGTTTCCCGAGGATAGCAGGAGGAAGTGATTACCCAAAGACTGCTCATTACTGGAGGTGTTTAACTTGGATGACCACTTGTCTCAGAAGTTAAAGAAAACAATCAGAAAAAAAACAAAACAAAAAGCTCTTTTGCCTGAAACCTGGTCCAGCACCCATTCCTATCTAGCACAGTTCTATCTCCAATCCAGTATCTGACTACCTCTGTTCTACCTTTCCACCCCACTCTCGCCCTTGTTGCTCAGTTGTGTCTGACTGCATTGGTTTGCTCATTTTACAGACAAGGAACTGAGGCAAACAGGGTTAAGTGACTTATCCAGGGTCACAGAGCTAGTAGGTATGAGTCTTCCTGATTCCAAGCCCAGTGCTCCACCCACTGTACCACCTAGCTGCCCATTCCACCCTTGTAATCACCAAGCCAGCATTAACAATTCCCCTTCATCTTAGACTCTTCCTCTCACATTCTTTTTCTCTTCTGGTGCTCACAGGACCCTGCCTTCCTCTGGAGACATGATCCCTGACCCTTCTCTCTAGTGCCAAATGCTCCTTCTCTAGTTTCCTGGCACCTAAGACCAGGAGAAGGAATATGCCCTTACTCATGCCACTTCAATTCAGCTCTTTCCTGTAATCATTTAGTGAGCTCTCTTTCTTAGAGGTTCACCCCATATATTTACAACATTATATATTCCAGGTCTTAGTCACTGTTAGTACTATCTCCAAAGTCACTCTTTCCTCCTTCCTTAAGGGATTCAATATTTGGTTCATGTCAATACTTTCCTTTTTGCTCTAAGCCCTGCTTTCAATCTTTTGGCTACTTCAATGTCCCAGTGCCACAACCAGAGTGGGTACTTCAATAAATATTTGCTAAATTGATTTCTCTTCAAATAGTTAGGTCCCCATGTTCATTAAACTCCCTATTTCCCATCCATCCATCTAGACTCTGTTGTGTAGTCATGTCCAATTCTACCTTAACCATTTCATAATATTGTCCATGTTGTTATTCGGTCATGTCCAGTTTAATTTTTGTCCCATTTAGGGTTTTCTTCTCCAGCTCATTTTACAGATGAGGAAACCCAGGCAAATAGGGTGAAGTAAATTGCCCAGGGTCACATATTTAGTAAGTGTCTGAAACCAGATTTGAACTCAGGAATATGATTCTTCCTGACTCCAGGCCATGCACTCTATACTCTGAGACACCTAGCAGCCCCTAGTATTGGCCATACTTTGGACCTTTCATCATCCTTAATTTCTTCTCTCTCATCTTCAGTATCTCCCTTTCAACTAGCTGTTTTTCCAGTTTTCTTCAAACATTCTCAGGTTCCCACACACAGATTACTTTTTTTGAGACTGAATCTTCTATCTCAACTGCTACTGGTCATGCAAAAGTTTTGAGCTGCTTCATTCATTTCTGCCTGAGCTGCTTCAGCAGCCTCAGGACTCCATATTCCTGAGGGGTTTATCATAATGGCATCAGACTTAATGCAGATACCTAACTGGCTTTAGCTCTATTTACTGCAGCTCAGAATCCAGAAGATCAAGGGATCTCCCAGTGTCAGCCTCCTCTACTGGCAGAGATTACAGGTATGTACCACCACATCCTACCTGTCCAACACCAACACCAAAATCCCTTCATTTGACCCCATTGTCCAATCAAGTCATCATACTATCTATCTTTTCTCTTTCATTGTTAAACTCCTAGGAGTCATCTAGTCTTTGCTTCCACATTCTCTCTAATTACTTACTTGTCAATTATTTGCATTCTGGCTTCTGATAAATATCTGCTGAAATAGTTTTCTCCTGGGTCACTAATAATCTCTGTATTGCTAAATCTGAAGACCTTTCTAAGTTTTCACATTTCTTGCACTTTTTGAAGTTTTTCATGCTGATAACCTCATCCTTTTTCTGGAAAGTCTCAGAGTCTGTCTGTCTGGCACACTCTTCTCCCTCTCCTTCTCTCTTCTTCTTTCTCTCCACACATACCTGACTGATGCCTGACTGCTTCCCCTCTGCATTGCTGGATCATCATTAATTTCCTGCCTCCAGACCTTCTTATCTCTGGTGATCTTATCTCTTCTGTTGCATTCGGTTATCTTTTTGCAGATTTACATTTTCACCAATTTTCATTCACAGTCCTAATCTCTCCACAGAAATGTAATTCTAGACTATGATTACCTGAATAACCTGTCTACCTGGATATCCTACTGGATATCTCAAATGAAAAATTTCCAAAGCAGATGTTATTACCTCCCCTACCTATCTTTAATCTTCTTTCCCTCTTATAATTCTCCCATATTCAATTCATTACTTTACTCTATTTTACTACCATGGCATCTCTTGCATCTGTTTCTTGTAAACTAATGTAACCACCACCCTGGTTCAGGACCTCAGACCTCATTGTCTTATTCTTTTGATCTCTTTTCTTCTAGCTTATACTATCTCCAAAATATTAGTTATAATCCTACCAAAATAATCTTCCCAAGGCACATAATAATAGCATTTTAAGATTTGCAAAATACTTTACAAATATGATCTAATTTTCTCCTTATATAACTCTGGGAAGTAGGTGCCATTATCCCCATTTTATAGATGAAGAAACTGAGGCAGATAGAGATTAAGTAACTTGCCCAGGGTTACACAGTTTGTATATGAAGCTGGATTCAGACACAGATCTTCATGCTCCAGACCCAGAGCTCTATGAACTGCACCACCTAGTTGCCTTTGACATTTTTAATTACATCACTTCTCTACAAAAAATCACAAATGTTCCTCTAGAATTAAATATAAGCTCCTCATTCTAACATTTCAGGTGGATCACAATATATCTCCAACCTACCAACCGCTCTTCTTCATGTACTCTTTGTTTCAGCCAATCTGAACTAGCTGTTCATTGAAACTAATTTCAAGCTTGTGGACAAACTGTCCCTCATGTCTGAAGTACATTCCCTTCACATTTTCAGCCCATCAGAGTACTTATTTCCTTCAAGATTCAGCTCAGAGAGTCATATGATAAGTAAGATAATGAAATAGATTTTTTTTTACATAATTCCCAATGTAACAAATTCAGAACTCAATGTAAATCAGATCTGTAGTAATTAAAGGTTAGTCCATAAAACAACACTCATTCATCTCACTCATTCTGAGTATTGCCATCTCAAACAAACTCGCAAGTTTGTTTAGCATGAGATAGTGAAAAGAGTGTTAGATTTGGAGTCAGAAAGACCTATGCTCAAATCACACCTTAGATATTACTAGTGGTGGGACTCAACGTAAGTCATTTATTGTCTCTTGACCTCCATTCAGTATTGTGGTTGGCTAGGTCTGAATCAAGTCAATCTGGCAGTTTGGATTTGATATTGGAGTAAAATGAGATACTCATACTCGTAGAACATCTAATACTTAGCAAAAAGAAGCCTAGCCAGAACAAATGAAGGATTATTTAGTAACAATACAGCATTGACTTAATTGGGCATGGGATTTGCATTGATCATGCTGCCCTGCTATTTAGAAGACTAAGGAATGAGTTGCTGATTCCTCTTGAATTGGCTTTTTGTATTTATGCTAACAGGAAACTATTTCAGTGTTAAGAAATTTACTTCTATAATTTACAATACTTAAAAACAACAAAATAAAGCAGGGGGAATCTAGCATAGTCTACATGACAGACATTGCTCTACTTAAGAAAAGACAGAAAACATTAATTCTGTCTAGTCACATAATGAAGGAAGTAGTGTGGGGAGGGGGAAGGGGGCTGGGGAATGGGGTTGAAGTCACTGGCTGATACGGCAGAACAGAAGGGAAGAGAATCTCCAGACTCAAGCCAGTCCTTTCTCTCCTTTCAGAGTATGCTCTGGGTAGGAAACCAATAAGGTCAAATTTTTAAAGTACAAAATTTTAGAATGAGTTATCACATGCTAAATAGTATACTATGATCCAAAAATGCCCAATGAAAAAGAGAATTCTGTGAATTTATTAAATATCATACAATAAGATCAAAAATAAATTTAAAAATTAAACATTTAAAAGAATATATTGGGAAAGATATTAGATAATAAATCAGAACTCTCAAAGCAGAAATAACAAAGGAAAATAACAGAGTAGATAACTCATGGAATATGGCAGAAAATCTCTTTGTGTAGTAGAGGCCCTGAATAAAGGGATGAGACATCTGGAACCTAAAACAAATACTTAAATGCACAGGGATTTTGCGAAAGAGAACTGAAATATATTGATATTAAAAGAATATATGAATTCTATGGAAGTTACTTCAAATGACCTTGAAAATAATGTGTGCAAATGTAATTTAAGTATCATAGATGTTCTTATGTTTCTATAAATAGAAAAAAAACCCAAAAAACAGCCATAGATGCACTCTACTCACTCTAGAGATTGGCCAAGAATGAAGAATAATTTCTTCAGTCTTTTATCAAGTATGGGAAATTGTAGAAAAGTAGGATAGGAGCAGTAGGGTGGAGAAGGGGAAAATAGAAGGCATCTCATATTCTAGGAGAAATGAAAGGGTGCCTTAAACATCACTTCCTTGGAGGGAGTAGGAGTTAATATATGTCCATGGCAAGAGACAGGAACTTCATAATGGATGATGTTTGGGGTCAAAGATCATAACAACATACCAGGTACACTGAACAAAGGTTGCATTTCCCAAGATTATATTACATTCTGTAAGAGGGTATGTACTTGCCCTGGAGGGTTATGACCACCTAAAGTGATGGGCAGTGGTGGGGGGAACATAGATCCAGAGAAAGGATGTACTAGCTTTAGAAATGGTTAATGATGCTGATAAGGCCAGGAGATAGGATAGGCCTCCTGACTTAGGATAAACAAAAATGACTTCTATTACATGTCACTGCTCCAGTCATGTAGACTGATATTTCTAGGAGTGGGACACAGCAGAGGGACTTATTATTAAGTGGAAAAATAAATGAAAAAACAAGTCAATCAATAAAGAAATCATAGAAAGAAATTCACACAAAGGGAAGGAGAAATGAGGTGACACACACAGAATGAAAATCAGTGGATGGAACAAAATTTATTATATACCAGATGATTATAAAGACATAGCAATTGCAATAATTCTGCCAGAGCAAGCAAAAATTAAAATTCACAATGTTGAGAGAGATAAACAGGGAAAGCTGCATTATGCTTAAAGATGCCATTAATGGTACATTTAAAACAATACTATTACTGAATTTATATTCCTCAAATATCATAGCAGATCTATCTACAAAGAAAACTGTTTTTGCAGAATTACAAAAAACTAAGCAGGTAGTAACATAATAATTATAGGAAAAATTAATCTTTTTCTCAGAACTTGATAAGTCAGGGAGGCAAAAAGGATACTATGAAACTGAACTAATTGTTGAAGTTATATTTGCAAAGCTCATAGTATCTTCTTACTGGGAATATTATATGTAAATTTCTCAGAATAATATATTACTTTTACAAAAAGGAACCAGATGCTATGGTACAAAATACTTATAGAGAAATGTAAAAGGGTAAAACTATTAAACGTATTCATAGACGATAATGAAAAATGGTGATTAACATAAGGAAAACAAGAAAAAAATCTAGACCTAAAGGGAGGCTTAATAATGACATCCTGAATGATGAGTTAGAATGAATCATAAAAATAACTTACAAACCTTGTCTCATAGCAATAAGCTGACATGCTAATTATTTGGTGGCTAAAGCTAAAGTAGTCCTTGGTAGAAAATTCTGTTTTCAAAAACATATTAACAGAATAGAAAAAAGCAAAATTTGAAGAACTGAGTAAGCAATGGAAAAAAAAAACAGCAATTTAACAAAATTAAACAGAAGTAATTTGGAAAATTAGAGAACAAATGACAAAAATCAAAGCAAAAAATAAATTAGAAGTGATAAACACAACTGAAAACCAGACTTTTGAAAACACTAATAAAATAACAATCACTTAGATAACATGGTTTTTAAAAGTGAGGGAAAACCTAAAATACCAAAATTAAAAATAAAATAAAAATGAGCAAGATTTCATGGCAGAAGGAAATTTTTTAAAAAATTAAAAATCAGCACCTACTGTACATGATTATATGAGAACAAAATCAAGAATTTAATAAAACTCCATCATTACTTAGAAAAAAACTCAGATTAATAAAAACAAAAACATTGAGATTTTAACCACTCAGTCTCTAAAAATGAAATTGAGCCACAAAAGAAAGTGCCAAAGTATATGCTGGAGATTGCAGGGAGAGCCCTGAGCTAGATATATTTATTTGTGAATTATGCAAGACATTTAGACAACCATAAGTACTTATGTTACATTTTCAAAAATTGAGGAAAATAAAATACACTCTACCAAAATCCTGATTATGGAACAAGCATGGTTCTTATATACAAACCATGGAAGAATAAAATAGACAAAGAAAACTATAGACTAATATCAGTAATGAGTTTGGAGGCAAAAAAAAATAAATAAAATTCTAGCAAAACAGCTACTCATATATACATGCGTGTACACATACACACACAATCATATATTTCATTTTATTCAAATGGGGTTTATGCAAGGAATACGAAGATGGTACAAAAGTAGGGAAACAATTAAAATATTCTATATTTTACAAACAAAACCAACTCAAACCACATGTTTATATCAATAGATATCAAAAAAGCCTTTGCCAAAATAGAGGTGGTAGCGATTGGGTCTTGTGATTTCCCTGGTATAAGATACTTTCTGGTGAAAAGCTTATTTTAATAATGTATATTGATAGGACTTGAACTCAGGTCTTCCTGGTTTTCAGTTCATTTTTTGATCCAGTACAACATGCTACTTCTTACAGTGTCAAGATATGCACCTATGTATGCATATGTGCATATGTAGATAAAAGTTAGGTTTTTTTGCAAGGGAAGAGTACTAGAAACTTCCCCCCCCCAAAAAAAAGTTTAAAGCAATAGTGCCTCTTCTCCCCTCTATTAGTTGACATTACTTTAGTAATATTAGCTGTAGCAATGACAAAAGAAATTAAAAGTATATACATTGGTAAAGAGAAGAAAAAAACATTTGTATTTTCTAACAGCATAATGGTTTACTTAAAAACCTCCAGAAGATCAACAAAGAAGCTAAGATCGTTAATAGATTCAGCGATGTAGCAATATGAAAATTAAGTCCACAAAATCATTAGCTTTTCTATAGAATAGCAGCAGCAAAAGTCCTATAAGAAATGATAGAAAAGTCAGTGAAAATAACTTCAAAATGTATACATGTTCAAATTGTACGTATAATAAATAGGAATTGTTATGAAAAGACATACTCAAAACTTACATACAGGCTGTCCCAGAAATCTTAGTGCAATAGTAAGCTATGTAGGCCTAAAACTTTTGAGGCATCCTTTATGTATAATTACAAACTACTCTTAAAGAACTAAATGAAAGCAAATAAGTCAGCAAGCCCTTATTAAATTAAATTTTTTATCGAGTACTTGCTATGTGCTAGTTAGTCACTATGTGAGATGCACCCCTCCCCCACATATGCACAGACATGTACTTACAAGGATAGTCATTAATCATAATTAGGTGGCACCAGCATAATTAAAACATGTTACCTAAATTAATTTATATAGCCGGTGACCTACTACTGTATTACTTGAAAGGGCTAGCCAAAATAATGATGAAATTCATTCGAGGAAGAAAATGCTTAAAATCTCAAGTGAAATGGTACAAAAGATTCAGGACCTCAAATTATATCATAAAGTAGTGATCATTCAAATTACTTGGTACAGATTAAAAATAGAAAAAAAATCAATAATATTCTGAACAAAAATCAGAAAGAATCACATTCAACAATCTAATGTTCCATGAATTAAAGATTACATCTGTCTGGGGAAGAACTACATGTCTGATTAAAAACTTCCAAGCAAACTGGAAAGCATTTTGGCAAACAATTTGTTTAGGTCAGCAACTTAAACCATGTACCAAAGTAAGTTACAAAGTGATATAAATAGATCCTTAACCATACAGACACACACACACACATACACACAAAACACACATGTATACATATGAACTAGGGGCAGTTAGGTGGCACAGTGGATATAGCATAGGGCCTGGAGTCGGGAAGACCTAAGTTCAAATCTGGCCTCAGACTCTTACTAGCTGTGTGACCCGGGCAAGTCAGGCAACCCTGTTTGCCTCAGTTTCCTCATCTGTAAAATTATCTGGAGAAGGAACTGCCAAACCAATCCACTATCTTAGGCAAAATAACCCCAAATAAGGTCAGGAAGATTTGGACATGACTGAAACAACTGAACAATGACAATGTATATATGTGTCCAAAATGGCTTTTCTATGATCCTAAGTGTTAGGTCCTAGGAAAGGACAATGTAAGGAAACTAAGCCAGGTCTCTGCAGAAAGGAACTTTAGGGAAATCATATTAAAGATGCTCAAAGCTTCTTTTGAGGTGAAGAAAATGAATGACACTGAGAGTAACATGTGTGCCCTTGGGATTAGACATAGGAAGGAGGTGTGTTTGATTAGCAAAAGATTGATAATAAATAACCAAATCATAGTATGTGGTGTGGTATGAATTTGAGGAAAAACAGGAGTGAGTCAATGAAGCTTTGGCATTTGTAGAGCTTTAATGTGATTAGAAAGAATGAGAGTGTCTTGGAAATTGTTGGGTTAGCAGGAAAGTTTGAGACCAAGTGGTTCAAGTACGCAGATGGCAGACACATGTAGAACAGGAATTGTGGAGGAGAGAGATTATGAATCATATTATATTTGGATGAACTAAATGTATACACTGGACTATAGTCTGAAAAACAAGATGAAAATATATTAAACAATCCTCAAAAATGATAAGGATTTACATATTGGTTATATATGTATTATACATAATTTATTATATATACACCTAGTACTTAATTAATGTTTGCTAATGTTGAAATACATAGAAATCTAAGGTTAAATTATGCCTTAATTAAAATTTGAAAATACATTAGACCAATGTATATTCTATTTGTTCTACAAAGTAAGCCATTTCTTTGCCTTTTCATTTCATAACTCCCATTTAAGCTCCTATTGAGGCTCACTTTAACTCCCTGCTCTACTTTAAGCTTTAGCTGGTCCTCTTTTCTTTTTTTCATATCTATAGATTTGGCACTGCTTCTTCTCTCAGCTGAGATCAATTTTATTCCTAGGCTGAGTGAATATAAGGAGCTGTGGGTTAGCGGTATGGTCTCAGTATGTTAGTTTTCTTGTTTGGTGTACTCCAGAATTTAGTAATGCTAAACAACTGGGTTTCTAACTTGTATTTCCAATTTCTTTGTGATTCTCTGCCTTATACCTCATTATTTCCTCTGACTGGATTCTTGTCACATCCCATACCTTCATGAACAGAGCTAGGGTTCTGACTTATACCTCTATTCCCCAATAATTCAGTTCTGTGTCCTGTACCCCATTTCCTAAATTACTGGGCCCTGCATTCAACTCTACATTCTTCCCACCGACTTGAGTTCCTACTAGACATACTAACACCTCCCACATATTGTGTTATACAACCCCCCATTATATTTTTCTATAACTGAGAACCAACTATTACTTATCACCTGAGCCTTTAATGATTTCTTGCCCTGAACCTACTTAGATAGGTCCCCTAGACCTGAGATTTGGTTTGGAATTTTTATTATTGATATTTTTTACTTATCTTACCTTTCTCCTTATGATTGACCTTTAGACACATATTCCCATATACCTGAACTCTGGCCTTAGTCCCTTGTTCAGACACTGAGTCTTTCTGGACCTCCGTTCTTAGACATCCCTGGTCTAGTTTATTATATAATCTTCCAAAGTACATTTCATCCTTTTTGAGCTCTGTTTTTGCACCCCACTGTTATGGAAGTTGTTTATGGAGCCATCACTGAGGAAGGTAAAAGAGCTGAGATCCAGAATAAATTATGTTGTGTCTTCAAAATACATGCCCACATCTTCATATCATGGCATCTTTAATACAGTTACTTCTGGCCTATTTAGAATCATATCATTCTTGACCTCATAATTTAAATATTATTATCTTTCTTCCTTGGAGACCAAAAGTATTGCAATTGTGAATGAAGAAAATTTTATGCTAAAGAATACCCAATTATAATCTGGAAATATATTTAATTAAAGGATAGATAAAGTCTTAAAAGATCTAATACTGTTTTAATCCTTAGGTTTTGTGAACATAATTAGTGTATGGAAAGGAATTTTTAAAAGAGGTTTAAATATGATTATCCTTTTGTATTGTCACTTTAATAGATTGCTTGAGGAATGGGAGCAGGAGGGGGAGAAACCGTTTCTTTTTTTAATAAAAGAATTTGTTTTGTGAAGTTTGGATTTAGTCAAATGGCTGCACTTGAGGACCTAGCAGGCCACATGAGGTCTTGAGGATGCAGGTTTTTCACCTTTGGCTAGCTTAAGGAGAAACCATGATATCAGAACTCAACATTTATAGCACATCAAGATAAGCAGCCTGGGGCCAAGAACAGGGGACTTGAGATATTGCAGCCCTATTGTTTCTATATTCAGGCCCATTTTTTGGTGGTTGGGTAGTATTGGTAAAGGATGAGGGGCCTTAGACCCTCTGAAGTTGCCCTCTATTTGCATAATTTATAGTCATATCCTAGGGTCTAAATAGTTGACAGCATTTTGTAGTATTTCTGCCTTCTGTCTTCTAAGTTTATTTTGCTTTGAACTGTACTCAGACTAAGTGTAAATAGAAGGATGCCCCTTTTTAGGTATGCCTTTCCACATATTTTTACTTCAGACATAACCAGAATTACTTTTCATTAGTAAATCAAGAAGAGCTTAATTTAGCAAGGTCATGGTTACCCACTGTGACCCAGGCCATCATCAGTTGTCTTGGCTTTTGTCTTGGCACTGGACTTCGATGACTCTGGAGGAGTGAGTGAGGCTGATGATTTCTTTCAGCATTGCCTCACTTAAATCTAGTTCAGGCAGAAGTCATGGCATCACCCTTGTGATGTTATTGGTCATTTTTGAGAAAGAAGTACAAACAACAGCAAATCAGCAGCTGTGAAAAGTAAACAGTTTAGACCATTATACCTACTAGTGTGTAGGCAACTGTTTTAGAGCTCCTTTGGAGTAAATGTTTGAGTATTATAAGGGGGCAAGGAGCTAGGGGAGAGAAAAAAAGCTTTGTTTGAGTACTTACATTATACTTTGTCACTGACTTGTTGCCATATTATTTGCTGTTTTGAAAATAAATATTTTACATTGTGAATAAATATTTTATTTAGCATAAATATTTAGAGTATGAATATTTATCTATTTAGCAGATATTTTATATTATGAATAAGAATTTACAAAATATATTAAATCAGGGAATGATCATTTGCTTGGCAAAAGGATCCACCCATTAAGTGGTTTTAAATTTTTTTATTTCCACTACTTTATTGAACAGCTTTACAGATAATTAAGAGAGCAGAGATGAACGCTCTTTTGGGAAGCAAAGAAATTAAAGCGAACATTGTAACTGAAGATCAATCAAACAGAGGAATGGCAGGAACACAGAATTTAAGGTCAATATTCCCTAGATTCAAAGGCTGACCCTTCCACTTAACTTATTATATGAACTTGGTCTTTATTTATTCATATATTTATTTAGTTTTATTTAGTTAATTTTCATGGGTCTTAGTTTTTTTCACCTGTAAAACCCAGTGTTGAACTAAATAATTCTCAAAGTTCTTTACCGTTCTAGATCTTATGATCCAGAAAGAATGATAAAATATCTCTGAAACTGCAAATACAGCGAAGAGAATATGTGTGCAAACTAGATTAATGGGCACCGTGGTATAGCAGGAAGAAAACTAAATCAATCTGCCAACAAGAATTTATGATGCCCCTGCTACATGCCAGGAGCTATGCTACGTGATGGGGCCACTAGGACAAAGAATGAAACAAACCTTACTTACAAGTAGCTTTCATTCCAAATGGGAGTGTGGAGGGAGGCATAACAACTGTATATAAAATATGTACAGCTTACATGTAAAATGAATAGATGCAAATTTATAGAAAGGTGGTGTTTCTCCTTAGTTTTCTAAGAGGACCATGACATCAGGGAAGTGATGACATGACTTGCAGTTGACTTTGATTTGAGTGAGAGAGGGTCTTGCAAGGTCACCAGCCTCACTTTCTTCTCCAGAGCCATCTGGGTCCAATGGTCAGATATTTGTCAGGATGACTAGCGATGGTCCATGGTGCAACGGGAGATCCTGGGCCTTTTTAGGCTAAGGTCTTTTCAGATTCTCACTCTGAGTGAAGTAACTCTCATTGAGTGAATAGACCTCTTTAAGAAGTGAGTCAAGGGATGGCCCTTTTAATTAAAAAATTCCATCTGAGAGGAAAAGACCCTCAGAGCTGCTGGTCAAAAGAGAAACAGTTACTATTGACATTCACTCTGAGCCTGGAGGGCCCAAAATATGACCCTTAAACTCCCTTTCACTCTGGAGCACTCCAATGGGTCCCTGCCCAAGCACCACTTAAATATTAGGTGGCTTGGTAGGGAGGACATTAGCACTTAAGGGGATGAGGAAAAGCTTCTTGAGGAAGACTCTACCTAATCTGTATCTTAAAGAAAGAGGACTCTTCAAAGCAGAAGTAAGAGGGAGCATTCCAGAAATGGGGGAACAGTCAGAAAAAGGCATAGAAAAAGGAAATATTGTCATGGAGGAGGAGCAGAGAGAAGGCCAGTTTGATTGGGTAGAAGAGAGGAGATGGGTAGTAATAAGTACAGGAGGGAAAGTAATGAGACTACACAGATAGGTTGGAGATAGGTTGTATAGCATTTTAAAAGCTAACCAGAGGAGTTTCTATTTATCCTAGAGGTGATAGGAAACAACTAGAATTGGTTGAGTCAGGGAGTCACAGTCCGATCTGTGCTTAAGGAATATTACTTCAGCAGCTGTCTCCAGGGTGACCTGGAGTAAGGAGAGACTTCAGGCAAGAGAACTATTAAGAGGCTGCTGGCATAATCTCAGTGACACATGATGAGGTCATGAACTAAAGTGGTTGCTGTGTAATGGAAGGAAGGCTTGGTACAAGGGATGTTTTGAAGGTAGAAAGTGCAAGGACTAGAAACTGATTGAACATGAAGGATGAGGAGAGTGATGATGAAAGGAAAATCTTGAAATTACAAACTTAGAAGGGTGGTGGTATCTTCCACAGAAAAAGGAAATTAGAACTTAAATTCAAGTCAGACCTCTGATGCACTGGATATGTGACTCTGGGCATGTTATTTAACCTCAGTGCCCTAGTCAACTCTTAAAGACGTGCTGGAGCAGGTACTGGTCTACATTGGGGAAGGGGATTTTTCACTAGAAATTCCACATAACAATAAAATCATAGTTCTAGCCCCAAACACAAAACAAACTAGGTTAACTTGGTGTTTTAGAAACCCATCTTTTGCATTTAACACTAAATCTTGGCTACACTAGAGAAGCAAAAGCTTTTGGCAAAAACTGTAAGCTGGTACAACTTGGAGTCCAGGCTGGCAACAGCCTGGGTGTCTGGTAAGGACCTGCTTATGTAAGTATGAAGAAGCTCATAAGTAGAAGGTTGGCTATGACCAGCGATGATCAGTGTTTTTTTTTTTTTTTTTTTGGCTTTAACATTGCCATAGAAATCTTTATAATAATCTGTTAAAAAATAGCAGATCTCAAATTTTTTGGCCTCAGAACCCCTTTACATTTTAAAAGAATTTTATTTTATTTTTAATTTATGACATAAAATAAACATTTCCATCACCTATTAGAACAAAAAAAAGAGAATTGTACATGAAATTACAAATTTGTTATGTGCAACTTACTATTCCTTTAAATATATAATAAAATTATCATGTAACTTCCTTTTTTTTCCTTTTTTTCTTTTCTCCTTCTCTACCTTAGACATGGCTATCATTAGAAGCAAATGCATATATCTATATCTATATATATCTATGTGTGTGTGTATTTGTATGTGTTTGTGTGTGAATATGTACGTATATATGTGTGTGTAAAACCATTCTATATACTCTTCTATTTATCATTTCTTTCTCTGGATGCAGATAGCATCTTCTTTTATGCTTCTAAACATTATTGAGAACCCCAAAGACCTTTTATGTGGGAAGCTATCTATCTATCTGTCTGCCTGTTTATCTATCTACCTATTAGCCATATATACTCATATCCACAGATACAAATATATTTTTATTTATACATATACCTTTTTATATGTGTTTCAATATTTACTATATTTGAAGTAAAAATATTTTAATATTATTATAAAAATAGGTTTGACCTCACAAAATTCCCTGAATCTCAGAGACCCACAGTTAACCCCAGACAACTATATTAAAGTATAAAAGCCTTTCATACTATATTGATAGAGAGAATGTTCATACTTTGAAGTCATGGATCTTTCAAAGTATAGAATTAATTATTTATTTGAAACTTTTGTAATGTAGGCAAATTAAACTCCTCAATATTCATTAAATTTTTAAATTACTTTGGCCATGTAGTCATAATTTTAAGGAAAATTTTGATGTTATTTACTGAATTCCATTGTATGCATATTCCTAACCAAAATCTTTTAAAATGATTTTTGAAAATTTTGAGATTATGAAATATTCCTTTTTGTGGGTAGACCTCTCATTTTTTTAAAAATTTATTTATTTTAGTTTTCAACATTCATTTCCACAAGATTTTGAGTTCCAAATTTTCTCCCCATATCTCTCATTCCCCCATCCCAAGACACTGTGCATTCTGTGTACTACTTCCCCCAATCTGCCCTCCCTTCTATCACACCCCTCCCTTCTCTTATCCCCAACTCCTCGATTTTCTTGTAGGGCAAGATAGATTTCTATACCCCATTATTTGTATTTCTTATTTCCCAGTTGCATGTAAAAGCAATTTTTGACATTCATTTTTAAAACTTTGAGTTCCAACTTCTCTCCCTTCCTCCCTCCCCACCCATTCCCACTGAGAAGTTAAGCAATTCCATGTAGATTATATGTGTGTACTTATGCAAAAGACTTCCATAAAAGTCATGTTGTGAAAGACCAACTATATTTCCCTCCATCCTATCCTGCCTCCCATTTATTCTGTTCTCTCTTTTGACCTTGTCTTTCCCCAAAAGTGTTTACTTCTAATTACCCCCTCCTTCCATTTTCCCTCCCTTCTATCATTGCCCCCATAAATTTTATAATTTTCAAATGGCAATGGTGTTATTATTTACTTTATTTCCCCCTTAGTTGTTTTCTCAAGAAGTTTAGTTTCTAAATTTTCAGTTACATATTTCCACATGACTGAAAAAAGAAATGAGTTAGTCCTGTAGAGATGGGGAAGGATAACTGATAGTTATCCTTCATTGGTATTCATACAATGTCAACAGACCAAGAGGAATGATCTTTGGAGGAGTATGAAAAGGCGTGGATGAGCACTGAGAGAAACTATGGATAAATTGTAGTCTGTACTATTGGAGGGAGTATCCACAATGGTTAGCTCACAGATCCCCCTGAAATAGGGAAGTCTTTTTCAAAGATATTTGTGATGTTATCCCCTGTAAAGTCTCTAGCACCTATCTTTACCTTGGGACAAAGTATGAAAATTGATAGACTGGCTTTCAACAGTCATCTAATAATCCCTCTATCTTGCAACCCTTTAGTCAATGGATCTCTGATTCACTATGTACCGTTCTACTTCTGTGCTTTTGTTTTTCATCATCTTAAATTCAATCAATCAATCAGCAATCAATAAGCTCCTTATATGTGCTAAGCACAATGCTAGATACTGGGGATACAAGGATGAAAATGAAATCGACCCTACTCTCAAGGAGCATACAGTCAATGGGAGAAACCATGTGTACTTAAAAAATTTATACAAGATAATTTTGAGGGAAGCATCACTAACATCTGGGCATGGGAGATAAGGAAAGAACTCATGGCAAAGATAAAATTAGAGTTCAATTTTGAATGAAACTAGCAATTCTAAGAGGGGAAGGGAGGAGCAACTGCATTCCAGACATAGGGAACAACCAGGGCAAAGACTTGTAAATGAAAGATGGAGGATCTTGTGTGAGGCACAGCAAGAAGGCTAGTTTGGCTGGGCCAAAAATTGTGTGAACAGGAGTGATCCTTAATAAGGCTGGAAAGGTACGATGGAGCCAAGTTGTGAAAGACTTTCTAGGTCACAGAGGAGTTTGTATTGGACCGATGTAATAGGAAGCCAGTGGAGTTTTTGAGTGGGAGAATGACATGGTTAGATACACACTTTAGAAAAATCATTTTGATTCTGTGTAAAGGATGGAAAGGGAAAGAGATGGGGAATCATAGAGACCAAGAGAGCCTGAACTGGGAGGAAGCATCACTGTATGAGTAGAGAGAAGAGGGTGAATTGGAGAAATGTGAAGAAAGGGATGACAAGATGTGAACACTGATTGGACCAGTGAAATGAGGGAGAGATAGTATTCCAGGATAGCGGCAATGTTCCAAACACAAATGAGAAATGTTTGGTGCTACCAATACTAATAGGGAGTCCAAAGAAGAGTAGATTTGGAGTAAAACAAAATGTAATGAGATCTGCAGTGTGGATCTACTCATTCTGGGGGATTCATTCCTCCATGAAAATAAAAAGAGAGGGGCAATACTTGACAGCTGTTACTCCAGAATGCAGAACGTACCCACTGAGAGCTTTCTGCAGACACTAAGGGATAGTTGGAAAGGTTGGGTTTGGGACATAGAGTGTTAGGTAGGGATTTTACTTGCTGGGTTCCTGTAAGTGCTTAGGTTATAGTTAGGGCTGTTTGTCAACTTCGTTATGGAAGACAAGAAGATGACGCCATGACTTGCAAGTGAATTGGATTTAAGTGAGGGAGGGTTGTGTAAGGTAACCAGCCTCACTTTCTCCTCTGGAGCCATCTGGGTCCAGTGGCAAGGTATTGATCAGGAAGACTGGAGATGACCCCGATGTAGTGGGAGATACATTGAACAACCAATGCCTGGGGCAACCAAGACAGAGTAGAGTAATGTTCAGTGATAATAGAGGAAAGAAATAGTGAATTTGTCTTGGAAAGAAACCTACTTTGACTATCTCAGGGAGGGTAGAATTTAACCTAAATTCCCACTTTCTGATTGGTTGATCACAGACTTCTAGAAATCATTCTACAAAGCCCTTAGAATCATGCCATAGGCCCCTGGTTGTGCGTAGTTGCCCCTTTCCACTTTGGAAACCATTATTTTAAAGGGCTTGGGGTAAAGTAAACATAGAATTCCCCTCTCCCATTATCCCACTACAATTTTTATCTATGACTTCCTCCTCCTTCTCCTCTGCATATGATCTGAGAATGTGCTCAATAATTTACATACTTTCACCAGAGCTTTACCTTGACCTCAAGAATGTCTAGTTGTTCTTGTGTTTGGTTTTTTTTTTTGGAGGGTTGTTAAATCAGTTTTAGTATTTGATGAGTAATGATTCAACTTCCACATCATCTCAGAGGGAACAAATGTTGTTGTGTTTTTACTGAAATGGTAAGGATAGCTCATTCAAGATGTGTTTGTGTTAATGAGTTTTTAGCATTTTCTTTTATAATAAAAATACTTCTAAAAATCAATACCTAAAGAAGATGGAAATTCTCTGGAAATAATGCATAAAAACAAACCAGTGAGGACCTGGCAAAGGAAAAGGAAGAAATGGTTAATACATAATAGTTTTGTAGTTACTGGCAGTCCTTAAAAAACCCTGTAAAATGGATTTTTAAAATTTTAAGATTTGGTCCTGAGCCTTTTTAGCATAGAGAACATGTACAATTTCAGGTTGTAATTTGCTTCTGTGATATCAGTGAATTTAAAATATATATCTAGCCTTGAGGCTATCTACTACTTAAATCTGCAGAGCTTATACACATTACCTCAAATGACTGGTAAGAGTCAACATTTGGGTACAGTTGTCTGTTTGTACTTTGAAACAATAAATTGATTCATGTGACATGAACCACTTATTGTAAGATTTATGGCAGATACTGATTTTAAATATCATGTTTATAAATGTATATATAGTATACGCATATATAACACATATACATATGTGTATATGTATGTGTGTGCATATATGTATATATTCACTCTCAGTACTTCCATACAGGAAAACATAGGATCATTTTGGTCATTTTATGTTTTTAATAATGTAGTTCAATGCTTTTTCAAATGCCTTTCATTTTAATTAATTGTTACATTTCCAACTCACAAAATATAACAATTATGCATTTATAATATTCATATGGAATCAAGTCATCTCAAGTTTAACAAATATATTTAACTTATTAACAGTGATTTACTAAACCCCCTAATTGGCTTATCATGGTAGTCTTCAGTATGATAAAAGCAAAGTTAGGCAGGAGAAAATGATCATATATTGAGGGATCAGAGAAAAACTCTAGTTGTCTTACTCAGATAGACCTGGGATCTCATTAACTTGGATATTCCCCCAGTGGTACAGGTCACAACCCATTGATGCCTGCCCATCCTGGATGACTGTGACAAATTTGTCACAGGGAATCTAGTTGATACGGAAGTTTTCTTTTCTTTTTATTGAGATTGTGAAGATATCAGTGGAGCATTCATTCTCTCCATCTGTTAACCATACTAACTACATTAGCAATTGCTCAGTTGGCCATTGGTGCAATTGCCTTCTAGTCTCAACCAATTGAGCCTACATGTAATCTGTGATAGTATTGTGGCATAAACATGACCTCTAAGTGACCCTTATGCTTAAATGGCCACCTCTTTGCCCCATTCATTGTCCTGCTACTCTGCTCTGGAAGTAGTATTCTTTATTACCTTTTGATTCTTTGATATTTTTTATCCATCTAAGTCTCAATAGCTTCCTCTAATTCTCTGGGGAAAATGCTGTTTCAAGTGGCAAAACTCAGTAAGACTCACCCCAAATATCTTTCTGCTTTGTGTTCTATATATCACTATTTTTCTGGCTACAATGCCTGAACACCCTCAACTATTTTCAGGGGAAGGAAAAATGAGTGAAGAAGGTATGGAACATTTTCTTCAAGTTCAGTCCATGTAGAGGGCATGACTCATCCTGCTACTTTCTCATTCAAGAGGGCCATATACATATCTTCTACTACCCAGAGATTCAAAAGGTCTAAACCCCCAATTTTAGACAGTCACTACTTTAAAATAGCTATTGATAGCCCTTCTCAATTTTTTGTTTATAGGGAGTATCTTTTTCTTTTTCCTCCCATTTTGCTCTGAATAAGGGCATGGGATCAGCCTGTGGATCTCACAATCCTGCCAACTTTGCCAAGTATTGGGTTAGAAACATGGAAACACTAGAAACAGCACAACATGGTAACCAAAAGAATTTTTATTCAAAGTGCTAAAGATCAGATAGCTTATTTTTAGCAATGGAAGGAATTCTTGGCAAAATCCCTGGCAGATAGTTACCTATATGGCAATTTTTGTGGGGAACTTTGGGCATTACTGGTTCAGTCCACATGGAAGTTCCATGAGTTAATTAGGGCAGTATTTTTGTTTGTTCTACTCTTAGAACTGCAATCATCCAAGAGACATATATAGATATATACATATACATACATACATACACACATGTATATATGGATGTAAATGTATATGACAGTTGTTTCAAATTAAGGACAGCTGGCTTAAACACTGGTCACTGACTGCATGATTAAATGCTGCATATATGGAATTCTGTTGGACAAGTTCAAACACTGGTCACTGCTATAACTGAAACCAAAAGATACCCTTTGTTTACTCAGACTTAATGCAAAGGTGTTTTGCATATTTTTCATCTCCTACAACCTTTCAAATTCCTTTGAGATCTAGATCTGTGATCCATTGATCCCACAAAAGTGATAACAATGAACAACTGAAAGGCATTCACTTCTTCCATAAACCCATCTATTGTTGGCTTTTTTCATTCCTATTCTAGTGATGGCTTCCTAATTTGATTCAATTTAATATATATTTATCAAGTGATTACAATGCGTGCAAGGCACTCCACTTAATACTAGGGATGAAAGGACCAAAAAAAGAAAAATAGCCTCTCTGCATTTTATTGGAAGCTATGACATGTAAACAGATAATGAAACACAAGACTATTCAAGAAAAACTAACTACCACAGGGATCAGAAAAAGCTGGTACCTGAGCTGACCCGTCAAGGAAGCTAGGGATTCTGCGTGACCAGAGGGAGCACATTTAAAGGAGATTAAAATGAGTACTGAGGACAATTGAAAATAGCGTATGGAATAAAAACTAATTAGTTCAATGGTTTTCAGAGAACATAGTAATAGCAGAGGTCTAAGTCTAGAGTTTGTGTTCCTCTGCATCATGGTTCAATCTCTAGCAACTCTTCCAACTTGGTTGGGAATCCTCACATACTAGATCTTCAACTGAATCTTGTACCTGAGCTCCCATCCTGTAGCTAACTGACTACAGGGTCATCCCTCTTCATTTTTACCTCATATTTAACAAATTCAAAGCAGAACTCATTGTTTTCTCTCTTCAACTTATCTATGTGGTTTCATAGTGTGAAGGCACTTGGGAAATTATATAGTCCCATTTATTTGGTTGAAGCAACTGTGACCAAGAGAAATGATGTCTTCGAGGTCATATAGCTAGTTAATGACAGAGCCAAAACGAGTAGCCAGGCTCCTACCTCCTCTTCCACTATTGGTGGCGGACACTTGTATATTTATTAGTGAATGAATAAATGTATACAATCCATATGCTAACCATCCTTACCTTTTTTCTTCTTATTTTTTATTACTGAAACTTAAAAACACAATAAGAAAAAAGAAAGATAATATAAACTTGAATACAAAATAAGAAAAGTGCAGAGCAGAGAACCAAAGACTAACACGGAAACAAAGAAAAAAAAAGATGGACAGCTCAACACAATGAATAGTGTTAAAGAGGCTTCTTGAAATGGAAATTTATTGCTATGTATTTTGAATCCTCTCAAGTTCTGTTATGTACAGTGACATGCTTCTTTTCTTTTCTTATTTTGTTTTTAAGTTTATGATTCTTTTGCACTTTTTTTAAAATACTGACCCAGTCGTTAGTCTAGTAATGGGATCTAAAATGAAAAATAGTATATAGAAAGTTTGGAGAGGGCATATGAAAGAAGCCTGAACCTGATCAAATATTTGAAAAAGTAAATAGAATTAACATAATTTATTCTAGAGAATACTGAAATATAATTTAAAAGAATGGTTTTCAATTTTGAAGGATTTATATATAGAAGATAGTGATTCCATTTTAAGACATCAAAAAGCAAATTTATACTTCAGCCTGCAGCCTTTATGTTGGATAGGGGAATATTTTATTCTGCTGCTTTGAATTTGGTTACTAACAAAGGCTGGGTATCCCCTTCAGAAAAAGTCTTTAAAACTCCATCAAACTCATTTTATTTCCCCCTCTCTGATTTCTAAATGTGGTTACCATGACATTGGTTTGTGAAACAATAGCTATCAGCAGATGCTATCTATTGTTCTGGATCATCAGACTGGCAGTTTGGGGCTTTTTATGAATGAGTGAAATTGGGTTCCCTCTCTTTTGGGGAAAAACCCTCAACATTAATAAAGTAGAAATGAGCTTGAATTCAATCAGATTGTTGATAGTATGTATCATGCATTAAAATGTGTCAGATCAACACACAATAATTTTATTTAAATGCTTCTCTGAGAAGCAAGTCATCTAAAAATAGATCAACAAATGGCAAACAACATTTTTCCACTGATTGAAATTAATTTTCACATCTTCCTAAAACAATAGATTTTGACCTTCTAAGAACCTGGTATTATAGTAATGCCCTCTATAGTGATGAATTATAAACATTCCGGCCCTTATTTTAAATGTCAGACTTCCAAATCAGAATAAATAATTTCTGTTAACTAACACTGGAATTATTTGAATTAATTATGTCAATATAGAAAGATAGGATACAAGCTCTAAAAGAAAATTATGGTTGTCAGTATGTCAATATATTTGATCATTTCTATTAGAGAATTAATGTTATGATAAAATCTCTTATGAATTTAATACAAATTCAGTCAATTTCTTTTATGCTTTTCAATGAAAAGTTCCTGAGAGTTTGCTGTAGAACATCTATTTAGATTTAGGGGAAGAGCATTTCCATATACTTTCTGAAATTTGATGTTTTATTTTTTTTCTTCCAATTTGATACCAACATAGTAATTAGTATGAAAACAATGTACAGGGGACCTTGTTCAGACTTTTATCTGAACTACAAGTGTGGAAGAGAGATAACCTATAAAAAATTTATTTCTGTACTGAATATGAATATTGTACTTCCTAAACCTATGTTCTAGAAATTTGTAACTTTTTGTTACAAATTGTAGATTTTTTAAAAAAAGAACATATATTGAGTTCTTTTTTAAAAATCTACAATTTATTTAGTAATACAAATCATTTTCTAGAAGTAAAGAGACCTTAAAATTAATGCACTACTACCTATAATGGACCGCCTAGAACTTCTACAAATCTAGGTCTTCACTCAATAGTACTCTCTTCAGGTTTTTAACAAGAACCACTTCTAGCACAGGTTATTGTCTATACTGATGGTCTGCAGGAGATGACCAAGGAACGTGCCTTAACCTTGTCCCCAGTCCCAATCCCTATCTTACTCTTCAATAACAGCAAATATGCTCTATAAATGTTATAATTTATGTTTATCTATAAAATCTATAAATCTAAAAAAAGTATAAATTAAAGGAAATTTATCATAAAGACTGTAGGGAGCAATAACCTAGGGAATAGTACAATGGCAGAATGGAGTGGTAACAATTTCACAAATTGAAAGGTTAGAGACAATGATAGAATGAAAATACGACAAATTGGGTATCAAGGGATGCAAAAATATGTATACAGTAAGTGAGTTTCATAACTTCGGACAAGTCATGGTTTATCTGAATGTAACCCCTGTCTCAAAACTCATTGACATGAGACTCTGTCCTCATTGTTGGAGATGAATACCCTACTCTACGTGAGGGGGGAGATGAAATTGACGATAGTGGAAGAGCTTCAGCCAGTCTTGTTCGGTATTCCTCAAGATGTAGCTCTTCAAGCTTCAAGTCACTTCTGGCACTTTCAGCTTCTATCTTCGAAAGGGAAGATGAAAGAAGCCAACCCCACTTCAGGTTGCTGGAGACTCTATGAAGATATTGGAGGAATTGGCAGTCATCATCATGTATCTATTCCCAGATTGCTTCACTAGAGACTGGAGAGTTTTCCCTGGGGTGAGATCAAGGACAATCTCTCTTAGTTAAGCAAATTTATCTTGTGTCTCCATTGGGAAATTCTGTTTTGTTTGGTATACATCCTTCTATCTATATCTTCTCTGATTTTTGTTTTGCTATGGTTTGGATATATGGATTTCTCCCTTTAGTTGAATTGATTCCCTTTAGTTGACTTGATAAGAACTCAATTCTAGTTTTATTGCCATAGATTTTGAAGGTTGGGGCTTTGGGAGATTTCCGAGTCTGAAGAACACATTTCTATAGTTCTCAGCTATAAGTTATGGGAGTCTTATTCCCAACCCAACCCAAACCCAATCCAAAACAAAATTTATTTTCTTTCCCCTAACTCTTACCCACTCCCACCTTTCCTTATTTCTGTCAAGGGGACCACTATGCCCGTTGTTCAGGTTTGCCACCACAAAGTCAATCTCCACTCGTCCCTCTCTCACATATCTAATATCTAGTCATTTGCCAAATTTTATTGATTTGATCTCCACAGACTCTTTCTTATCTCTGCCAACTTCATTTTGAGTATTCAACTCTCATGAAGAATATTGCAATAGTCTTCTAACTGAACACATCTCTTTGCATTAAACCTTTTCCTTTTCCAATCAGTCTGCCACACAATTTCCAAAGTAAAATTCTGAAAGCATGAGCTGTTTTATTATGGCAGTTGCCTCCTCAAAAAGTTCTAGTGGCTCTCATTGCCTCTAAGATAAAATGTAAGTTCATCTATTTGATATTAAAATCTTTGCAATCTGGACCCAGGCCACACTTCCAAGCATATTACACATTCTCTTCTTAGTGTTCCATGGGGGGAAAACAAATAAAAGCAAAAAGCAAATGAAAAAACTGACCTCCTCACCATTCTTCATATACAGCATTCCATCTCTCTGCCTTTGCACAATCTATATTATTCTTTTCTGGAATGCTCTTCCTTCTCACTTCCACCTCATACAATCCCTAGCTTCCTTGATATAGCTGGACCATCTCCAGTTATCCTGATCTATACCTGACCACTGGACCCAGATGGCTCCAGAAGAGAAAGTGAGGCTGGTGACTTTGCACAGCCTTCCCTCACTCAAATAATTTGCAAGTTATGTTGTCATCTTCCTGACGTCATGGTCCTCTTTGCGAACAAAGGACAAACCACACACACACACACACACACACACACACACACACACATACTTCAGTTAATTGATGACATATCTCCTATTCTCCTTAGCTGCTTCCCTTTACCTCCCCCTAAATTATTCTTTATTTTCTTTCTATAAATTTTGCATTTACTTATTTTTGTTCACTTTACTTAGCCTGGTAGACGTAGCACCATCTCAAGGGCAGTGCCTGTTTTGTTGTATCCATATTGTTGTCCCCAGTAAATAGCAACTTAACACATGTTGTTGACTGATTGCATTGATTCCCTTTAGTTGACTTGATAAGAACTCAATTCTAGTTTTATTGCCATAGATTTCGAAGGTTGGGGCTTTGGGAGGTTTCCGAGTCTGAAGAACACATTTCTATAGTTCTCAGCTATAGGTTAAGGGAGTCTAAAGCTTAAGCAAGGGCTGTCCTATTGCAACCTTCTAGCTCAACTATCAACAGAATTCTCTCACACAATCCTTTGGCTTACAACCTCAAGCATTCTTTCCTATATTTCTTATCTAGGGCCCTTCACCTTTCTAGGCTTTCAGGTTTTGAGAACTCTCTTACTCCTTGAATTGAGGTTTCCCAGCTCTGGTATGGACCTTTTCTGCAGAAACTGCTTGATCCTTCATATGATCTCATTCCTGATTTTCCTGCTCTGCCTGAAAATAAATCAGTCTAGTTGGACCTTTTTTGACTAGTTGTTTTTCCTCTTCAATGCAAGCTAGGAAGGCTATAACTCACAGATCCAAGACAAGTTCCTCAAAAACTGGAACTCCTCACTTCAAGACTTAAATCCCTCAGAGTATTATGAACCTAAATTCAACTAATTAAGATAACACTTAGGTAGAATTGCCCCTATTTACCTATGACTGGCCTTGATAAGCTGATAGGTATGCCTTAGGACCGACAGAGACTGGAGAATCTTATTCTTGACTAGTGGGTCCAATCATTTATTAACTCAGGATTATGATGACTCTACTTCATTGGTCTTGCCAAAGAATATGCATCATCAGAAGCTATTGCCTGAGCTTGACACATATGCACTATTAAGTTAAATGTAAATGTTAAGCCTATTTTTAGTTGTGCCTCCATACTAAGCCTCCATGAAAGTGTGACTTGGTGCCTTTTCAATATATATCATGAAGATATCTTTGGGTTTTTAAAAACTAATTAGAATTTAAGCTTTGGAAGTTTCTACACAGCTATAATGTCTTTGATTAAAGATTTGTCACCACAGATGTTCACCTAAAAACCAATCTAGCTGAGCTCAGAAAACCTAATCATCACAGTAGGTTGATTGCTAGGTAATGAACTTCTCAGGTCATAGAAACTCATGAAACTATTTACTAAGGCACAGGCAGACTATGATCAGTACTAGTGGCAAGATGGCATATACCTATAAAATCATGGTTTCTTGAATTAATTTTTAAACAATACCTTTAATTTTTTTATATACACCTATGTTCCAATATCCATCCTACACGTAAGCATGCATGTGCTCACATGTGTATGCATACACATAGCATTAAATAAAGATGACAAATACAGTGAGCATAACTGATAGAACATGCAACATTTCACACCAACCATCCTCACTAAGGATGAATAATAAGAAGGTACTGATGTGTCTTCTGAAAACAATAGTAGTTATTGAATTGAATGAGTGCAGCCATCTTATTTTCATTAACTTTATTATAGCCATTGTGCTTACTTTTCTCCTGGTTTTGTATTAGCTATCATCAAGATATACAGACCACATATTCCTCTGAATTTCTTTGCTCATTATACATTCTGGGAGAGTTGGTTGGGAGTGGGGGAATAGGGAGCAGATTTATGATGTAGATATATACCCTCTTAATATTCTATGTCCCCATCTTGCCCCTTTCAGTGCATCCAATTCTATGGACAAATTGAAGGTTCCCATATTTGTGATTTCTTAAAGCATAATAATATTCCTTTACTTTTATAATAGAGTTACTTCAATCATTCCCCAACCGATGGACACCAATTTTCTTTTTAGATTTCTTTTTCCTACTCTAAGAAGGGTGGGGCTCCTAGGAATAGTTTGGTGTATCTGCTGACCTTTCTGTCTTTGGCAACTAAGTGGTATACTGAATTGAATGCTGCCCCTGGGGGAAGGAAGTCTTGAGTTCTAATCCTACCTTAGATACTTACTATTTTATGTGACACTGAGGAAGTCACTTAACATTACTCTATACATTTTCCTCATCTGCAAAATGTGAGAATTGAACTCAATGACCTCTAAGTTACAAATTGTAGATCCTAAGATTATTGTTCTATATAGTTGATATGTACTAATGTGGGTGCTAGTTCATTCATTGTTCAGCCACTTACTTAAATGATAATCACATGAGGAAGCTGTACAAATTCTCCAAAATACTCTTTGCCTTTATCCATTCTTTTCAGTATTGAACTTGAATTGTAAACTTCTTGAGGGTAGAGACTGTCTTTTATCTCTTTGTATCCTCAGTGCTCATCACAGTTCTTGGCACATAGTAAATGTTTAATAAATGTTTATGGAATGAATTGAATGAGCTTCACATTTCTTTAAATTGTTTTTCTTTTCTTTTTTTTTAACTATCATGAGAACATTCTCTGAAGTATCTAGGTAGTCTCATGCACAAGACCACTGGACATGGAGTCAAGAAGACCTGAATTCAAATTCAGTATCAGATACTTAACTAGTTATGTGACCCTGGGCAAATCACTATCTGACTCAGTTTTCTCATTTACAAAATGGAGATAATAATAGTACCTATATCCCAAAGTTGTTAGTAAGGCAAAATGAAATATTTCAAAGTGTTTTATTTTTAACTATTAAAACTTAAAACTGCACTGACTTTTGCATCATTTTAAATAAATGCTAGCTATAATAATAACTAATTATTACCATTCTTTTCTTTGTTTTTATCCCTTGATGATTTTAGTTTCTTAGAACACATGGTCGCAGGCATTTCCCTTTTTTCCTCTGTTAGATTTTGATTACATTTTAATTGATTAGATGATAATTAAAAATGTGAGCTTTGCCACAAAATAAGTTTTTCCATGAGTCATTGCATCTCATTTGTGATATGAAACTACAATTTATTTATCACAATCACAAATGGATATTCATAATTTAGGATGGGAAATTATATTTAAAACAAATTTGTATAACTTCTGTGTTGGGTACTAATTTGTAGGGGAAAAAGAAACAGGATGGGAGCTATTAATCCTTGTGACTCATATTTCCTTCTCAAAGGAGCCAATTATAGAATCAAACTTTTCTGTGAATTTGGACTAAAACACAGATGTTGTAGAGTCAATTTTAGAATTCAGAATAAATAGAGTTTTGATTCAGGGTTGAAATTTATCAAGATTTTCTTTTCCTGTCTCCACAGTAGGCTTGAACACTAAGGGCACTCAATCAACAGAATTCGATTGAGTGAATCATCCAGATGTGTGCTCAATCTAAATGTAAAGAATTGAACTTGACTCTAATTTGCTCAACATAAGCTTTCGGATTCAGTTAGTGGCCTCTAGGATTCATGGAGCAGCCAGTACAATTTCAGTGGACTTCTATAAATAGAACAAAGAGTAGGTCATTTTGGATTCATGTGCTGTGCTTCATTTTGCATTGTTTTTTCCAGTAACAGAATAATGTTGGATTTGTTACCTGAGCTCCTTTGCAACCAGTGAAATGCATTTACTATGGAGAAGAGATTCTTTTTGTTAGAAACAAGTTTTTCCAAGGGAGATTTAACTGGCTGATGTTTTTGACTTCATTGGTACTATACTTTAAAAATCTGTGTATAGGTATGCAAAGTGTCATATTAGAAGTTTTTATGTTTATTTATTTATTTTTAGTTTTCAAAATTCATTTCCACAACATTTTGAGTTCCAAATTTTCTCCCCATCTCTCCCCTCTCCACACCCCATAATGGCTTTCATTCTGATTACCCCTTCCCTCAATATGCCATCCTTTCTATCACACTCCTCCTTTCCACTATCCCCATCTTTTCTTGTAGGGCAAGATACATTTCCAAACCCCATTACCTGTATTTCTTATTTTTCAGTTGTATGCAAAAACAATTCTCAACATTCATTCCTAAAACTTTGAATTTTGACTTCTCTCCCTTCCTCCCTCCCCAAACATCCCCACTGAGAAGGCAAGCAATTCAATCTAGGCTATATGTGTGTAGTTTTGCACAAGACTTCCATAATAGTCATGTTATATAAAACTAACTATATTTCCCTCCATCCTATCCTGCCCCCCATTTATTCTATTCTCTCTTTTGACCTTGTCCCTCCCCAAAAATTTTTACTTCTAATTGCTCCCTTCTCCCATTGCCCTACCTTCCCCCCTGCCCCACTAGTCCCCTACTCCCCTACTTTTGTAGTGTTAGATAGATTTTCATACCAAATTGAGTGAGCATGTTATTCCCTCCTCAAGCCAAATGTGAAGAGAATAAGCTTCACTTTTTTCCTTTCACCTCCTCTCTTTTTTCCTCCATTGAAAACTTTTTTCTTGCCTCTTTTAAGAGAGATAATTTGCCCCATTCCATTTCTCCCTTTCTCCTCCCAGTATGTTCCTCTCTCACCCCTTCATTTTATTTTTTTAGATATCATCCCTTATTATTCAACCCACCCTGTGCTCTCTGTCTATATGTGTGTGTATGTGTGTGTGTGTTTGTGTGTGTATAATCCCTCCAAGTACCCAAATACTGAGAAAAGTCTCAAGAGTTATAAATATTATCTTTCCATGTAGGAATGTAAGCAGTTCAACTTTAGAAAGTCCTTTATGATTTCTCTTTCCTGTTTACTTCCTGCTTCAGTTAATTCCTATGTTTGAAAATCAAATTTTCTTGAATGCTTGAAAGTTCTCTATTTGATTGAATGACCATTTTTTTCCCCTGAAGTTTTCAGTTTTGCTAGATAGGTGATTCTTGGTTTTAATCCTAATTTTTTTGACTTCTGGAATATCCTATTCTAAGCCTTTTGATCCCTTAATGTAGAACCTGTCAGATCCTGTGTTATCCTGATTGTATTTCCACAATACTTGAATTGTTTCTTTCTAGCTGCTTGCAATATTTTGTCCTTGATCCTGGAACTCTGAAATTTGGCCACAATATTCCTAGGAGTTTCTCTTTTTGGGTCTCTTTCAGGAGGTGATCTGTGGATTCTTTCAATATTTCTTTTGCCCTTTGGTTCTAGAATATCAGGGCAGTTTTCCTTGATAATTTCATGAAAGATGATGTCTAGGCTCTTTATTTTGATCATGGTTTTCAGGTAGTCCCATAATTTTAAAATTATCTCTCCTGGATCTATTTTCCAGGTCAGTTGTTTTTCCAATGAAATACTTCACATTATCTTCTATTTTTTCATCCTTTTTATTTTGTTTTGTAATTTCTTGGTTTCTCATAAAGTCATTAGCTTTTATCTGCTCCATTCTAATTTTTAAAGAACTATTTTCTTCAGTGAGCTTTTGAACCTCCTTTTACATTTGGCTAATTCTGCTTTTTAAAGCATTCTTCTCCTCATTGGCTTTTTGGACCTCTTTTCACAATTGAGTTAGTTATTTTTAAAGGAGTTATTTTCTTCAGCATTTTTTTGGGTCTGCTTTAAGCAAACTGTTGACTTGCTCTTAATGATTTTCTTGCATTACTCTCATTTCCCTTTCCAATTTTTCCTTCACCTTTCTCACTTGCTTGATTTTCAAAATCCTTTTTGAGTTCTTCCCATGACCTGAGACCACTGAATATTTATTTTGGAGATTTTGGATTCAGAAGCCTTGACTTCCTCTGATGGTATGCATTGTTCTTCATCATTTGAAAGGATGGAAGAAAATGCCTGTTCACCAAGAAAGTTACCTTCTATAGTCTTATTTTTTCCCCTTTGTAGGCATTTTCTCAGCCAGTTACTTGACTTTTGAGTCCTTTGTCAAGAGGAGGGTATACTCTGGGGACCTGTAAGTTCTCAGTTCCTCCAAGGTGGCACAATCAAGAGAGAGGAGTTTGCTCCTCTCCTGGCCTGCACACTGGTCTGGGAGCAACCAAAACTTTTCTGGCAAGAATCTGGGAGTAGAATTCCCTCTCTACAACTGCCTCCAACTCTACCATGCCAACACTCCTCCTCACCCCAGGGCCATGCTCAGAGATGAGATTCAGATCAGTGGCTCAATTTCCCCAGGGGTTTTAGGTGGAAGGCTCCAAAAATAGCTGCAATGGCTGCTGCTGGAGATCTAGACCATGTTCCCTTCTCCTGGGTGAAGAAGCTTTCTCACTGACATTTGAAGTTGTCTTTGGAGTTTGTGGGTTGAGCAATCTCCATATTAGAATTTTTTAAAGACTTCTTTCAATCCTTAAGGACTCTCAAACCTGGTGTGATTGAGACTCATTACTTTTAAATCTGCTGTTGCTGATACTGATTTTCAGTTGCCCAGGAAGGAGAAAAGATACCATGTACCTTTTGAGATCTCCCAAGGACCTGATCCAAAGGAAATAAGACACAACGGAAGACATGCTCTTATGAGCCAAGCCTGGTGGAGGTAAAAGCATCCCCACACTGTTCCTCCAAAACACAATCATCTTTCTCCCTTCAAGGTCTATAGGAAAGAGAGGACTAAGAACGGAGATTACCACAGTAGTGTTTTAGTCTTGCCTCAGTAGCCAATTGAAAGTGTCCTAATGGCTAATGAGAACTTGTCAGACAATATCTACCTGCTCCTCTGTGAAAGAGAGGAAGGCATCACCATGCACCCTCAGGGATGTGCTCTACAGGTCTTCACTGAACCCTTCATTGAGCACCATGGAGTATGAAAGACATGTCCTCTTCTCCTTAAGGAGTTCATTGAAAATTGATTTCAAAGCTAGATTATAAATATAAGATCTAGTTTTAAAATATTCCTGTGACCAATACAAGAAGCCACGATACCACCATGAAAGAAATGATTAAAATGAATGCTGGGTTCAAAGTTCAAGGGAATCCAGAGAAGGAAAAATAAATAACTTAATTTGATTCTGCCCCATCTGATAATTAATTGGAATCACTCAAATGACCATCACTCTGCTTCAGACCCTCTTCACTTCTTAACTGAACTACTGTAATATCCTTCTGATCTGTCTTACTGGCATCACTTTCTTCCTTTTCCAATTCATCTTCTACATAAATACCAAAATAAAATTCCAGTGGCATGGTTCTGAACATGTCACTCACCTTCCTCAAATTTTTCAGTGACTCCCTCTTACCTCCATAATAAAATATAAAGGTTTTCATCTGACACCTAAAGTTTCTTTCGGGCAGTGGCTGTCTTTTGTCTCTTGGTATTCACAACTTTTAGCACAGTGCCTGGTGCATAGTAGGTGCTTATGAAGTCTTTACTGACTCACTTACCCCTATTCCTTGACTTATTTCATGGATTCTTTGCTTTAGTTAGCTGGTAATAACACAGACTGATCTACAAATTGCTTTCTTTCTTCTCTGCATTTGAAGAGGGCCGTTCTCCATGACTAGAATTTATTCTCTCCCAATTCTTGTTTGCACTCTTGGACAGTGCAGCCCAGGCACCATTTCCCCTGGGCAGACTTTCTTAATAGCCTCTAGTTCAAGGGTTATTATCTTTTTTGTGTGTTCTGGACTCCTTTGGCAGGCTGGTGAAGTCAAATACTGCTATAGTTTATTGTGTACATTTGTAATTGATGAAAAATGCTCAACTGATTAATGAAAATAAAGATATATATTTTTCCTGTCCAAGTTGATGGACCCCCCTGGCATCCATCTATAAATCCTTTGGCAGGTCTATGGATCCCAGGTAAAGAATGCCTACTTGAGTGATTAATGCTTTCTTCAACTTTCTTCTTCCTTAGAGTTTTTTATGAGAGTTCTCCTGCCCTGGCTATTCTTATATATTCATGTGACTTTCCTAATTCTATCTTCCAGTCACACAGGATAGGATATAAGCTTCTCAAGAGCAGGGATAGTTTCATTTTCTTTTTCTGGTCTTACTACATCTCCAGTATCTTGAACATAATAAGCAATAAATATTTGTTTATGGAACTACGTATGATACATAGGCTTTGCTTTTCGAACGCTTTGATTTGAGTCCTGGCTCTAACATATAGTAGTGGGAAGTTCTTTGGGGGATTCTTCTAACTTCTCCAGGCCTTGATGGAAAATGTTCGTTATAGAATGGGATTAATAAGACATATGCTGTCCTCCTCACATGGTTCTTGTAAGGCAAATGCTTCATCAAACTTAAGACATTATATTGATATGAGCTAGTATGCAGGATGGATTCTAAACTCCATGAAGACATGAGACAATTTTTGATTGATCTTTGCATATCTTCTGGGGCCTAGAGCAGAACCCAGTCATCAATCCATCACTAAATCAACAAGCATTTATTAAACACCTACTATGTTCTAGGTATTGAGGAAGTAAAACCAAAAATGAAACAGTCCTTTCCCTCAAGGTTCTTGTATTCTATCTGCATATAAAAGTGGCTAGAATGTGTATAGTGCCAAAAGATTGGTAAAGCACCTTACTAACATTATGTCATTCACTCCTCATTCTCATTTTAGATAAGGACAGTGAGGCAGAGAGGTTAAATGAGTCCTATCACTAGCACATGTCTCAGATATGACTTGAACTTTGGTCTTTTGGTTTCAGGTCCATTACTTTATCCATTGCACTATCTGATATGTGCTCCATTAATACAGATTGATTTGAATTGGCTATGTGCCTCTATCACTTTATGTAATTGTTTCAGTTACAATATTTTGTAATAAAATTAGTTAAGTGGCTATACAAATTGCTACTTAATTATGTGTATGAATTTTACCACCTGAACTTAAATCCTTTTTGTTATATATAAATACAGTGAGTACATATACATTTACATATAAACATATGCATTTGCATATAAACTTCAGAGCGTGTGGTATAGTATTGAGTGAAATATGTGAAGAAACTCATTTTTACAAGGTTTGAGTAACAAATATAGGAGTTCCTATATGCCAGTACTCAGTTAACACCATTTACTGGTTCCTCCAGAAAAAGCTATTAACAGAATGCCATTCCAAGGACTGATTAATTCCATGGTGTGATTGAAGGAAGAGAGGGACAGGATAGCAGGATAACAGTGATGTTGCCATGGTGTGATTGGTTGCAATGTTCTAATGAGGTTGTTGCCGAGCAATGTTTGTTGGGTTAGGGTTTGAAGTGTGCCATGGGTTTGAAGTGTGCCATGGTCTCTGTAGACGTTTATCCCATATCTTTTCTTCTTTTCACAAAAAAAAGATAACATGCTTCATTTTCACAAATACTTATCACCTGATAGCTTGGTCTGTTCCCTAAGTTTATTGGTAAAGGGAGCAAGGAAATAAAAGAGGTTTAAGTAAAATAAGTAATAAGTTTAAAAATAAGTTTGAGGAATTATAAAAGCATGATAAGGAATCTATCATTTAATAATGTTTAATTACTGCCATGTAAATTTCAGTAATCCATCTCTAAAAAGATAGTCTAGTGAGAAGTGCTGGCTTCATTATTATCTGGCTACAGAGCTGTTGAGTCAGCAGAATGTGGGAAGTAGTTTTAGGAGGGCAGAATATAGAGCTGGGATGCCTTCAATCCAGCTGATGTCTGTTGAAGGCATCAATAATTCATTGATGTCCAGACCCAATTTATGTTATATGTTAACTGAACTCAAAGGTACAACGTGGCAAATAGATGTACTTGAAGAAGTGATGATCTAGGCAAACATTTTATATGCATAGACCGTTTGAAAATAGACTGATTTAGCTGAAGTTTCCAGGCTTGAAATAGCTAATACGTAGCACAGCTTATCAGAGCCATATCGTCAGAAAACAAATGTCCGAGGATATTCTGCCCACAAATGTTTTTCTTTGAAACATTAACTCTCAAATGCTTCCCTGGCTACGTCTGGCTTGGGACCAGAATGAGACTGAAAGAATGGTGGTGGTGGTGCCATTAGCAGAGACAGAGAAATCAGGAAGAGGTTATAGTGTAGGGAAGCCATGATGAACGAGGAAGAGATTCTGGGGAGCTGGAGGAGGAGGATTCTGAAAGGAAAAATAAGACATAGCTTTGTGAACAGTCCTTTTTTTCCTATTCTACCTTGGATATGGAATTGTTTTTTTTTTTTTTAATTTGGTGTTTAAGTCCTGAATAAAAATTTTAAAAGGGGAAAGAAGGCACAGAAAGAGGGTTGGAGAGTGTACAGACAAACTTAGCTTATTTTGTTAATTGCTATATACTTTGTCTCTATTCTGCCTTCTGGTGGGGAGCGGCTCCAGCCAGATTGGATGGACTTTCAAATAAGGTTGGGAGCAGTCAAATGAGTTTGAGCACCTTATTGCTTATGGGGAAATTCAAGAAAGTCATGGGTGACAGTAGAATTAATAATTAATATCCTTAGTACTACATATTTACGAAACTACATGTTTAGTACTTTGGAATTTTTAAAAAATGATTATGTCAGCAGGAAACTGTCTTACATTGGCCAAAAAAATAGATACAGATTTGAGTTATTTGACCCATATTGAATTGTGTCCTAGACTTGAGCTTTGCATTATTTTATATAATAATGGCTTACATCTTGCTGAACTGTTAGTTTCACTATTTTCCGATTAACATTGAATCTACTACCTTGTTCTTTTCAGAAGCAGGCAGAAATGAGAAGCATTAGATTTTAGCATAGGGAATAGTCATAGTACTACTAATAATATCAGGAATTTATAGAAAATATTAGGTCTTTAAAAGTACATAATCCTATATGTTTGATCTCACAAGAGACATAGGATCATATTACAAAATGATAATTATGCCTATTTTATGGAGGATAAAATGGAGACAGTAAAGTAAGTGACTTACCCAGGGTCACAATGAATAAGTGGCAGACCCAAGAATCTACTGTGAATCCTCAGACTCCAAATCAAATACTTTTGCTTGCCCTGTTACTAATTCTAGAGAGCAAAGCCTGGGAAGGTCATTTCCGTGAGGAGTTATAACATTGTTTAAAGAGAGATAGTTTGGAAGGGTCAACTAGTGAGATCTGGATTCTAATTTTGCTTCTCAGTTGGGTGGATAGTGCAGTGGATAGAATGCAGGAAGATTCATTTTGTGAGTTCAAATCTGGCCTCAGACACTGACTAGTTGTGTGACCCTGGGCAAGTCACTTAGCCCTATATGCCTTAGTTTCTTCATCTATAAAATGAGCTGGAGAAGGACATGACAGACCACTTCTGTATCTTTGCCAAACCAACCCCGAATGGGGTCATAAAGAGTTGTACATGACTGCAGCAGTTGAGCAACAACAAATGTTTGGTGGGGTTCCTTTCCACTTACATCAAACCTAAATCTGTATTACCTATGTGACTCTAGGCTAGCCATATAACTTCTCACTTCTCTAGGAAACCCTCTAAGATAGTAGTTAGGGAGGGTTTATAGAGAGATTTCAGGAGGCTGACAAACTTGGATGGGAAAACAAAATTATATTTAAAAATTTTTCCTTAACTTGAAAAAATAGTCCTATGCATTTGTTTTATATTCTATATATATGGATATAATTTATATTCTAACATATTATTCTGAGGAGTCCCATGACACCCAAAACATTAAGGAACCCTGCCTTAAGAGGAAGTTTCAGAGGTGCTAAATACACACTGGCAAAGGAAATTGGCAGATGAGGAAAATCACTGTATTAATGAAATTACATGTCAGTCCCAGCTCCAGTCTAGTTCCTACCTAGAAGCAGCTAGGTGGTGCAGTGGCTAGAGCACTGGGTCTATAGTCTGAACTCAGACACTTATTAGTTTTGTGACCTTGGCCAAGTCACTTAAGCTCTGTTTGCATCAGTTTCTTCATCTGTAAAATGGGGGATAGCAATAGCATCATCCCACAGGATTGTTGTGGAGGTTGAATGAAATATTTGTGAAGTTCTTAGCACAATGCCTGGGCCACAGTAGGCACTTCATAATGCTTTTCCACTCCCCTTCCCTTGGACAAATAACATCAAATAACAAAGACCCCCATTTTCTCATTTGTAAAGTGCAAATGATACTTATAGCATATACCTCACAGAGTTGTGGTAAAGTATGGCATTAAAGTACAAATGAAGTGTGAGCTCTGTCAGTGAGTTTTATAATGTGTAACTGCACATTCTTGATCTGAGAAGAACAGGTCCTTAAGGTTGTCAAGAAAATACTGTGTGAGCAACTGAAAGGAGAGAATATTGGAATACCTACTTTCTAGTAACCTGACTAGTCTTATTGATGTGGTGGCATTGTTAATCGCTTTGAAGAATAAGAAATGAGTAGGAACATGGTCATGAAGCTGGGAAACAGTTATTAAAGAGACAAATAGCAAAAACAAGAGGCCAGCAGGTGATGTATGAACACATGCAATCAGTAGGACACTTCAGGATCTACCAACATCAAGGAAGTTAGTGCTAAGGCACTCTGGAATACAAGACCCTAAAATAAAGATTAGAACAAGGTTGGAATTTCTTGCTAAAAGAAATAATTTGCCAAGTGTGTCAGGAAGGCTTTTACCAGGATAACACATAAGGGAATATTCTCCTGGCACAAGGGTCAAAGGTAAAGGAGAGGAACATGTGCATTGGCTGATATTGAAAAATGTTTCCCCCAAACAGACAATCAAGTGGAGATTCCAGTTATAGTAAATGGCCAACACTTGATAGGGAACTTCATTTTAAAAAGACTATAACATTTACTTGGCAGGGAAGTAATTGGGTTAGTGGTTAGTGTTGAAGATATGTAGGGCTGCAATGGAAATGGCATTTGGGGCTGAAATGGGTTCAATACAACCTTCTCCTTTTGTAGCTCTCAGTATCACTTATCTTGAGACGATACCTTGAGGATAGCAGAGAGTTGCTTGTGTCTGTCTGGGTACTCATCCCTCAGAGAACGGCTGTGTCACCATGTCTGTCCAAGGCCACAGATGTAAAAATGGCAAAGATGTGGGTCACATAAACACACAGAGAGGTCCCCCAATAGATGACAAAGGCACAGGAGAGAACTACAAGAATAACTCAGAAGCCATTTTTTAAGGAAACAGTGACTGCTTATCTTGTACCAGAAATTAGTCATTAACAAATCCTATGCTCCCTCTGCCCAGGTCTTCCAGCATCTTGAAACAGCCTAGCACACAAGAATTCCTAAGAAACATGTATTATTCAGAGAACATAAATTCATGAGAAAAGCTACCCGAAATGTCAGATTTCTCTAGCATTACTACACCACTCAGAGGTTTCTTCTATTCTCTTTCTTCTCCACATTTGAAGGCATCTAACTCTTTAAGGAAAGCATAATTGTTTGTAATTAAGCAATGACAAAACAGCTTAGTTTTAGCATTTCTGTGCTGAACACAGGAAAGAGGCCCACATCTTTATTGGGGTTATTGATGTCTTCCCACTCCAACAACCCCCACCAAACCCACACTCACCTGCACATCACATGTATATAGTCATCATTTACTCTGTTTCTGTTGTTTCAGTAACAAAAAAAAAAAATCCTCTTTTCTATAGACTTTTCTCTTCCCTACAAGGGGACCAGAGTGATCTGTTAGCTCTACATGTGGCTTGGTAAAATGGCTTATGTATACTTTTACCCTTTTTGCTTCCTTTTTTAAACAGGAATTATTATTTATTTTTAGTTTTCAACATTCATTTCCACAAGATTTTAAGTTCCAAATTTTCTCCCCATTTCTCTCCTCCTCCCACCCCAAGACACCATGCATTCTTATTACCCTTTCCCCCAATCTGCCCTCCCTTCTATCACACCCCTTCCTTCCCTTATCCCCATCTCCTCTATTTTCTTGTAGGGCAAGATAGATTTCTATACCCCATTATTTGTATTTCTTATTTCCCAGTTGCATGTAAAAGCAATTTTTGACATTCATTTTTAAAACCTTGAGTTCCAACTTCTCTCCCTTCCTCCCTCCCCACCCATTCCCACTGAGAAGTTAAGCAATTCCATATAGATTATATGTGTGTACTTATGCAAAAGACTTCCAAAAAAGTCATGTTGTGAAAGACCAACTATATTTCCCTCCATCCTATCCTGCCTCCCATTTATTCTGTTCTCTTTTTGACCTTGTCTTTCCCCAAAAGTGTTTACTTCTAATTAGACCCTCATCTCATTTGCCCTCCCTTCTATCATCCCTTCCACACCCCACTTATCCCCTTCTCTCCTACTTTCCTGTAGTGTAAGATAGATTTTCATAACAAATTGAGTGTACATTTTATTCCCTCCTTAAGTCAAATCTGATGAGAGTAAGCTTCACTTTTTCCCTCTCACTTCCCCCCTTTTCCCCTCCATTGAAAAAGCTTTTTCTCACCTCTTTTATGAGAGATACTTTGCCCCATTCCATTTCTCCTCTTCTCCTCCCAATATGTTCCTCTCTCACCACTTATTTTATGTTTTTTAGATGTCATCCCTTCCTATTCAACTCATTCTACGCCCTCTGTCTACCCTCCAACTAACCCAAATACTGAGAAAAATCTCAAGAGTTACCGATATGATCTTTCCATGTAGAAATGTAAACAGTTCAACTTTAGTAAATTCCTTATGGTTTCTCTTTCCTGTTTACCTTTTCATGCTTCTCTCTTGATTCTGGTGTTGGAAAGTCAGATTTTCTATTCAGCTCTGGTCTTTTCATCAAGAATGCTTGAAAGTCCTCTTTGTCATTGAATGACCATTTTTTCACCTGAAGTATTATACTCAGTTTTGCTGGGTAGGTGATTCTTGGTTTTAATCCTAGCTCCTTTGACTTCTGGAATATCATATCCAAGCTCTTCAATCCCTTAACATAGAAGCTACTAGATCTTGTATTATCCTGATTGTATTTCCACAATACTCGAATTGTTTCTTTTTGGATGATTGCAATATTTTCTCTTTGACCTGGGAACTCTGGAATTTGGCTACAATATTACTAGGAGTTTTTCTTTTGGGATCTCTTTCAGGAGGTAGTCTGTGGATTCTTTCAATATTTATTTTATTCTCTGGTTCTAGAATATCAGGGCAATTTTCCTTGATAATTTCATGAAAGATGATGTCTAGGCAATTTTTTTGATCATGGCTTTCAGGTAGTCCCATAATTTTTAAATTGTCTCTCCTGAATCTATTTTCCAGGTCAGTTATTTTTCCAATGAGATATTTCACATTGTCTACTATTTATATTTCACATTGTCGACTATTTTTTCATTCCTTTGGTTTTATTTTATAATTTCTTGATTTTTCATAAAGTCATTAGCTTCCATCTGCTCCATTCTAATCTTTAAGGAATTATTTTCTTCAGTGAGCTTTTGGATCTCCTTTTCTATCTGTCCAATTCTGCTTTTTTTAGGGCATTCTTCTCCTCATTGACTTTTTGGATATCTTTTGTCATTTGGGTTAGTCTATTTTTTAAATTGCTATGTTATTCAGCATTTTTGGGGGGTCTCCTTTAGCAAGCAGTTGACCCATTTTTCATGATTTTGTTGCATCACTCTCATTTACTTGATTTTCAAAATTCTTTTTGAGCTCTTCTATGGCCTGAAATCATTTCATATTTTTCTTGGAGGCTTTGGATGGAAGAGATTTGACTGTTTTCTTCTGTTTGCATGCTTTGGTCTTCCTTGTCACCAAAGTAAAATTCTATTGTTTGATTCTTTTTCTGGCTTTTTCTCATTTCCTCAGCCATTTGATTGACTTTTGAGCTCTTTGTCAAGGTAGTTTTCTGCTTCCAGTAGGGGTGAGGGATGTACTGTCACTGCTCAGTTTCCCCCACAATATGTGAGCTCCAAAAACAGTGGCTGCAGCTGCCTTTGCTGCTGCTCTGGTGGCCAAGGGCTCCTCTGTCCCCTCCCTGCTCTGCTGCCCTGGGGCTGGGGCCAGACTACTCCACTCTCCTGCACTGGTCCCACCGACTTTTTCCATTGACTTTCATTTTGCCTTTGGCATTTTGGGGTCCTGAAGTCTGGAAACTGCCACAAGTGTGAGATATTCAGTCTCCCCAAAGCCTGCTCAGGTCCCCTCTGTGCTAGTGCCACCCATTCTGGACTGTGCTCTGCTCCCACAATGTGATAGACACTTCCTGGTGACCTTCCAAGCTGTCTTGGGCTGAAGATCTGCTTCACTCCATCATTCTGTGGGTTCTGCAGCTCCAGAATTTGTTTAGAATCATTTTTTACAGGTAATTGTCTGGGAGCGGGGGCAGCACTCTAGAAAGTCCATGCTGTTACTCTACCCTCTTGGCTCTGCCCCCCTCCCTTCCTCTTTAAAAGAAAAATCTTTCATTTAAGGGAAAACTCTGCATGAGAGGGTAATTGGGAAATTTAGATGCTATAATGATGAAACATCAATAACATTGTACTTAAAAAGAAAATTCTTGTAATAATTACAATCATAGATAAAACTTATTTAGCCCCTTAATGTTTACAAAACTTTTTGCATATAATATGTCACTTAATCCTTACCATGACCCTATGAAATAAAGGCTGTTATTGTTATGTATTTTAAATATCTCCTCCTTAATGAAGCATTTTTCTTCACCCCAATCATGTTATTGCTGCTTCCTCTGAATTCATATTTTGTATTTATCTTGCACATTTGTGATTTCTTTTATTACAATTCTATATATAGCTGCTTTATCCCATTACTAGACTATAGTTTTGAAAGGCAAAGGACCACCAGGTTTTCCTCATTTTGTGTTACCTACATCGACTACCATTGTGTCTAGCATAGAATAGGTGCTCAAGAAATATTTGTTGAATGAATGAATGAATATTTGCTGTGCAAATAGGTGGACACATCAGTGGAAACATGGAAATCCGTGTAATATAGCAGCAGATGGTAGACTGTCAATGTGCTCAGAAGTGAATAGGATGCTATTCAGTGAGAAAAAGTGAGAAGACTGTCAAATAGGAAGATACATACACATTATATAATATATGTATATATACATATATATGTGTGTGTGTATGTGTGTGAGGTGTTAAAGATGGCCAGGTTTAAGTTTAGGATAAAAAATAAATTTTTTATATAATTTTGAAAACTCAAGTTTACTTGAGTCTTCAGGATAGCACAATTGTTAAAACAAAAAATGGAAATCATTACCACTGGTACTAACCAAAAGGAATACAGGCAATAGAAACCATAAGGTGATAATGCCGTTATAATCAGCACCAGACATTTAGAAGGATATTGAATCCAGAATTCTTGGCTCAAGTCTCCAAAGAGAGTGGAATGTGTGGGGAAAAATATTTAGAGAATTTGTCATTTCAATCTGCGTCCAACTCTTCGTGGTCTCATTTGGAGTTTTCTTGCCAAAGGTACTGGAATGGTTTGCCATTTCCTTCTCAGGTTCATCTTACAGATGAGGAAACTGAGAGAAAGGGGGTTAAGTGACTTTCCCAGGGTCACACATCTGAAGTCAGATTTGAGCTCGGCAAGATGAGTCTTCCTGACTCTGGTGTTCTATCCACTGAACCACCTAGTTGTCCATTTAGAAAATGGTCAAAATGAAATTGAAAAATAAAACCAACGCAAAATATGTTGCCTAGAAAAGAATAGGATATTTTTGAACAAGTTCTTCTCTGGTTCTCACTTTCCTCATCTATAAAATGAGGTGGTTGTACTGGCAGTCTTCTTAAATCCCTTCTAGCTCTAAATCTATGCCTTCTATGATGTCATGAAGGCTAAAGTTTAATTTAATTGCAATATGGAGTTAATGAAGCCTTCTTACATGGAATAAACTTACTGCTTTCCACCTCAGGTCCATGTATAACCATAACATATAATGGGAGATTAAGGTTATGAATAAGGGAAAAATATTTTGACATCTAAAGATGTCAAATGTTAGAGGGGACATGTTACAATCTAGGAATTTTATTAATATCCATCATCATATTCAGCATTAAATTTCAGAAATGACAGTTTCCCCTCATCCCCAAATACTTTACTTATCTGAATCCTATACTTCTAGACCCACCTCCCTTATGAATGTCATCACCATTGTTTCCTCCCTTTCTTTCCACCTTGTAACTCACAGTCATATTGCATAAGAGACAATGTGACAGATCAAAAAGAACTTGGTCCTAGTCTTGTCCCTAACATTAAGTAGCTGTGTGATCTTGGACAAGTCCATCAATAACTTTGGACTTTGATTTCCTCCTTTGTAAAGTGATAAAGATTTTTTTAAAAAGAGAATCTTTAAACTCTTATCCAAATTGATAATGCAATGAATCTAAGACCTTCCAAATTTTCTCTAAACTCCTATAGCACAAGTTGTCTATACTACTTTACACATGTTCATAAAATATCTAGCTTTGTTCATTTTCATGTGATACGTTTCTGTTTCATTGCTTATTAGATTTCAAAGTACTTTGAATACTCCACTAGAAGCATTCATTTATATGTACTTAGTTCATGTCTAATCTGAATTTATCTCATATATGCATAATTTTGAATACTTTTGATATTAAAAAGAAATAAAACAATCTAATATTGATTCTGGAGAGGCAGTCATGAAGTCAGGAAATCCTGAATTCAACTCTTTCCTTTGACAGATACTGGTTTTGTGATCCATGGGCAAGTCATTTATCCTCTCAGTTGCCACAGGTAATTCTCTAATACTGTAGTGTGGAAAACACTAGCATGTAGATAGATAGATGGATGGATGGATGGATGGATGGATGGGTGGATGGATGGATGGATAGATAGATACATAGATAGATGAATAAACAGGTAGACAGACAGATGATAGATATGCATGCAGATGGACAGTAGATACTCTAAGAAAAGCTACAAAAAAATATGTGATCCAGATTAAATTATATATCACCTGATTTGTGTATATGTCTGACATAAGATTTAGATTTATACTCCTTGGGGAAAGGAATGAGGATTAATTTCACTTAAAAAATCTTCCCTCGCACAGTGCTTTGCACACAGTAGGCATTCAATAACTTTGTTGAAGGAATTAAACATCAATTTAAAAATAAATATTCTAGCTCCAGATTATACACTACTACTTTAGGATGATATTTGAAGCAGTAAACATTTTAGTTTAAAAAATACTTGTATATATTTAAGGTTCAGTTTTAGGACCTATAGCTGACTGCCACTCTATTCTTGACCTCATGAACTAGCCCCTACCACAATATGCTACTGCACTTATTTTATGGTACTGGACTCTTATTTTCTTTCATAAGTTATTATGATTTTGAGAAGTGAAATTATATTCTTTACTTCAAATAATGAAAACTAATTCAAAGACTGGATCATTGAATTGTTCCCTCAGGGGGAAAAAGACTAAAAAGGCTTGTTTCTTCTTTTAATTCAGTTTAATCGATGATCATTTCCTTCTAATTGATAGAGCAATGCTTCATTTATCATTTGAAATTCATGTGTATGTATGTATATATGCATGTGTATATGTACATACATACATACACATGCATATATATACATATATACATACTATATATGTATGTGTGTATATATACATATATATGTATGTGTGTGTATATATATATACTTTGTAGTTGGTGGAGCTTCAGGGCTTAAGTTATTTGTCACTCAGTGAATTGAATTGGTGACTCTTCATGTTAATGATTTGAGTTGCATTCAAGTACTATGGATTATTTCATTATACTTGGGGATTCTTAACAGAAAATGCATTACTTCTAACTTTGAATGAAAGACAGAGTGGCAGTTTGGTGCAGGAAACACTGAAATTTGAATTAGAGTATTTGGGTCTAGAGCTCAGATCTCTTATTTACTAGCCACGTGACCTTGGACAATATATCTAACCTCTTTGGGCCCCATTTTCCTGATCTGTAAATGGGAGGGGATGATGGTGGTGGAATAGGTGATCCAACTTTCTAATGCTGAAGCTACATTCATATGACCTTAAAAAAAAGGAAAAAATAATTGTACCTCTCAAGGGTCTCTCTCTCCCCCTTCCTTTTCCATTGAGGAACTTTGCCTCATGTTTAATTTAAAAATTGAGGTTATTAACTAAGAGGCCCCTTTTGTCCCTTGTTCCTTATCTCACATCATTCAGTTAGCTTTTACTACTGTTTCCTCCCTTCAAGGGTACCACTATCCTCCCAGTCACTCAGGCTCAATACCTCACTGTCATTGGCTCTTCACTCTCACCCTCATATTCAGTCAGTTGCTAAGTGGTTTTTCTTTTTCACATTCGAGGGAAATTGCTTTAGTGATTATCTGTACATATATATTTTCTCTAGGAATTACTAAAAAGTCAAAGAAATATAGTGCATTGAGACAGCATTGAACTTTGTTTAGTTCTTTTTTAAAAAATTATTTATTCATTTATTTTTAATTTACAACAATCAGTTCCACAAGCTTTTGGGTTCCACATTTTCTCCCCCTTCCCCTCTCTAAGATGGCATACAGTCTGATATAGACTCTACATATACATTCATATTAAATATATTTTCACATTAGTCATGTTGCAAGGAAGAATTATAACCAATAGAATGAACCACAAAAAAGAAGAAACAGAACAAAATGAGAGAAAGCATATAATAAGCTTTGATCTGCATTCAAACTCCATATATCTTTCTGTGGATGTGGATAGCATTTTATGTCATGAGCCTTTTGGAGTTGTCTTAGAACTCTGCATTGCTGAGAAGAGCCAAGTCTATCAAAGTTAGTCATAGTACAGCACGCAGTTGCCAAGTCTTTGTTGTCATTGAGGGTTCTGAGACTAAATTCTTCTGTCACCAAATAAAGACACAGTGAATTGAATTGATGATTATTCCTGATAATTACATGAATTTCATTTAAGTATTGTGGGTTATTTCATTACATTTTGGTGATCCTTAATTGAAAATATATTACATCTCAGGGGAAGAAATCAAAAATATCTATAATCATATGAAAAAGTGCTCTAAATCACTATTGATTAGAGAGATGCAAATCAAAACAACTCTGCGGTACCACATCACACCTGTAAGATTGGCAAACATGACAGAACAAGAAAATGATAAATGCTGGAGAGGATGTGGGAGAGTTGGAACACTAATTCATTGTTGGTGGAGCTGTGAGATCATCCAACCCTTCTGGAGAACGGTTTGGAACTATGCCCAAAGGGCTACAAAAATGTGCATACCCTTTGACCCAGAAATATCACTACTAGGATTGTATCCCCAAGAGATTATAAAAACGGGAAAGCGTCCCACATGTACAAAAATATTTATAGTAGCACTCTTTGTGGTAGCCAAAAACTGGAAGTCAAGGGGATGCCCATCAATTGGGGAATGGCTGAATAAATTATGGTATATGAATGTAATGGAGTACTATTGCGCCATAAGAAATGATGAACAAGAAGACTTCAGGGAGGCCTGGAAGGACTTATATGATCTGATGCTGAGCGAAAGGAGCAGAACCAGGAGAACTTTGTGCACAGCAACGACCACAGTGTGCGAGAATTTTTTCTGGTAGACTTGGAACTTTGTAATAACACAAGAACTTACTGAGAAAAAAAAAAAAATCCCAATGTCGGTCTTCTAAGGCAAAATGCCTTCCACACTCAGAGAAAGAAATGTGGAAGTCACTTGCAGAATGTAGCAGATCATGTTTGTGTGTGGGTGGGTTTCAGTGTAATATGTGTTGATTTGTTATATGATTTCTTCCATTTATTTTAGTTCGGCTACATAGCATGAATATACTGAAAATGTGCTCAATAGGAAAGTATATGTAGAACCTAAACAGAATTGTATGCTGTCATGAGGAGGGAGGGGGGTATTGGGGAAGGGGTGGGGGGGAATAAAATCTTAATTTTAAGGAAATGATTGTAAAACATTAAAAAAAAATTATTAAAAAAAAAGAAAATATATTACATCTAAGTTTGAACAGTAAGTGTGGCAGTTTGATATGAAAAATTATTCCTTCATATCTCTAAGACTGTCACCACCATGATACAGTTCCTCACCTCCTCAAGCCTAGACTGTTACAGTAGTCTTCTGGTTGGTCTCTCTGCTTGAAATGTCTCCCCACTCCAGTCCATCCTCTATTCAGTCATCAAATTGTTCTTCCTAAAGTGTAAATTGGACCATGTCACCCCTTATACAATAAACTTCAGTGGCTCCCTATTACCTCTATGATCAAAAGACTCCTCTAATTGACTTTTATAACCAGACTCCTGCCTACATTTCCATTCTTAATATATTTTATTCCCCTCCAAGTGCTATATATCCAGTGAGAGTTGCCTTATGAAGTGGGGGGTGAAGCCAAGATGGCAGAGTAGAAAGATGTACATACTTTAGCTCTCCCCCCACAGCCCATAAAATACCTTTTAAGAAAGACTCTCAACAAATTCTAGAGAAGCATAAGCCACAGAAAGATGGAATGAAGGAGATGTCCAGCACAGGGTGACCTGGAAGGCCAACAGGAAAGGTCTGTCACACTGGATGCAGAGTGGAGCCCAGCCCAGCCCTGGCTGTGAGACTCTGGGAGGAGCAGGACCAGAGAGATTTTGGGACAAAATTCCAAGAAGCAGCAGCAGTTCGCAGATCCCTCCACCCACAGGTGCCAAAGGTCAGTGAGAGGGCTTTCTAAACCTGAGTGAGAAGGGAGCAGAATCCACCCCTGGTCCCATTCTAAGGCAGCAGCAAAAGCTGGGCAGGGGAGGCTCCTGGTGGTGGTGGCAGGAAGCAACCTGTGTTCATTGTTCCATTGTTGGAGCACTGAGCATAGAGCCTCTGGGGGAACTGAGCAGTTGATTTGAATCTCAGCCCTGAGCACAGTCCTGGGGTGAGTAGGAGCACTAGGACCCTCCTCTTGGCAAAAGATTCAGAAGTCAAGTAACTGGCTGGGAAAATGCCCAAAAGAGGGGGAAAAAATAAGACCAAAGAAGGTTACTTTTTGATGAATAGGTATTTCCTTCCATCCTTTCAGATGAGGAAGAATAAAGCATACTGTCAGAGGAAGTCAAGTCTTCTGCATCCATTACCTCCAAAATGAATATACAATGGGCTCAGGCCATGGAAGGGCTTGAAAAGTGAGTTAGCAGCTTGCTAAAGGAGACCGCAAAATGCTGAGGAAAATAATACCTTTAAAAGTAGGCTAACTTAATTGAAAAAAGAGGACGAAAAACCCAATGAGGAGGAGGAGGCTTTAGAAAGCAGAATTAGCCAAATGTAAAAGGAGGTTCAAAAGCTCACTGAATAAAATAGTTCTTTAAAAATTAGAGTGGAATTCAGGGAAGCTAATGACTATACAATAAACCAAGAAGTTGCAAAAGAAATCCAAAGGAATGAAAAAATAGAAGATAATGTGAAATATCTCATTGAAAAAACAACTGACCTAGAAAATAGATCCAGGAGAGACAATTTAAAAATTATAAGACTACCTGAAAGCTGTGATTAAAAAAATGCCTAGACATTATCTTTCATGAAATTATCAAGGAAAACTGCCCTGATATTCTAGAACCAGAGGGCAAGATAAATATTGAAAGAATCCACCAATCACCACCTGAAAGAGACCTGAAAAGAGAAAGTCCTAGGAATATTGTGGCAAAATTTCAGAGTTCCTAAATCAAGGACAAGCAGCTAGAAAGAAACAATTCAAGTATTGTGGAAATACAATCAGGATAACACAGGATCTGACAGGTTCTACACTGGGATCAAAGGGCTTGGAATACAATATTCCAGAGGGCAAAGGAACTGAGGCTAAAACCACGAATCACCTACCCAGCAAAACTGAGTGTAATACTCAGGGGAAGTATTACTGAAGTATATTGAAGTCATTCAATGATATAGAGGACTTTCAAGTGTTCCTGATGAAAGGACCAGAATTGAAGAGAAAATTTGACTTTGAAACACAAGAATGAAGAGAAGTATGAAAAGGTAAATAGGAAAGAGAAATCATAAAGGACCTTCTAAAGCTGAACTGTTTACATTCCTACATGGAAAGATAATATGTGTAACTCCTGAGACTTTTCTCAGTATTTGGGTAGATGGAGGAATTACACACACACACACACATAGAGAGCACAGGTTGAGTTGAATCAGAAGGAATGGTATCTATAAAAAATAAAAATAAGGAATAAGAGAGGAATATATTGGGAGAAGAAAGGGAGAAATGGAATGGGGGCAAACTATCAGTCATAAAAGAGATAAGAAAAACCTTTTTCAATGGAGGAGAAAAGGGAGGAGGTGAGAGGGGAAAGGTGAAGCTTACATATGGCTTAAGGAGGGAATAACATGCTCACTAAATTTGGTATTACAATCTATCTTACACCGCAGGAAAGTAGGGGAGAAGAGGACAAGAGGGGTGAGGGGGATGAAAGATGGGAGGGAAAATGGAAGAAGGGAGTAATCAGAAGTAAACACTTTGAGGAAAGAATAAGGTCAAATGAGAGAATAGAATAAATGGAGGACAGGGTAGGATGGAGGGAAATATAGTTAGTCTTACACAACATGGCTATTATGGAAGTCTTGTGCAAAAAACCACATATATAGCCTGTATTGAATTGCTTGCCTTCTCAGTGGGGATGGGTGGGGAGGGAGGAAGGGAGAGAAGTTAGAATTCAAAGTATTAGAAAGTAATGTTGAGAATTGTTATTGCATATAACTGGGAAAAAAGAGATACAGGTAATGGGGTATAGAAATCTCTCTTGCCCTACAAGAAAAGAGAGAACATGGGGATAAGGGAAGGGAGGGATGTGATAGAAGGGAGGGCACATTGAGGAAAGGGATAATCGGAATGCAAGGTGTTATGGGGTGGGGTGAGGGGAGAGATGGGGAGAAAAATTAGAACTCAAAATTTTGTGTAAATGAATGTCGACATCTAAAAATAAATAAACTATAAAAAAAGAAAGTTGCCTTATTGTGTTCTTTACACAAGGTGATGTGTACTCTGCCTGTCCCAAGGTCTAAAATTCTCTACCTCCTCATCTCCTCTTCTGGCTTCCTTGACTTCCTTAAAGTCCTACCTTCTATGCAAGATACCTTAAGAGGGCCTCCTTAATCTTAGTACTTTCTCTTTAAAATAATCTTCATTTTTTTCTTGAACTTCATAGCTTTTTTTATATGTTGTCTGCCTCATTAAACTGTGAGAGATGCTTTTTTTTTGCCTTTCTTTTTATCTTCAGATCTTAACATAGTTCCTAGAACAACAAATGCCAGCTAACTTAAGTTGACTTTAGATGGACCTGATTTTGAATGACAAAGGGTAAGAATTAAGCCTAAGTAATGAGGAATACTACTCCTATTTTATTTCAGTCCGGTTAAAAGGAGATTTTTTTGAGAGGGTGGGGTGTTACCATTTGACAATCTCTGCTTCATCAAAATAATGAATTTGCGAGAACTTGCCTGGTTAAGCTCTAGAAATAAGCTTGTTTGTAGTGACAAATTTTCCCACAGTAAGTAAACTCTGTCTTTTTTTGTGCTACCTATATTCTATGTTAGAACTATAATATAAAGAATTCCACAAGTTACTAGTAAGTGATATTAGAACCCTATAAATGAAGTGATTTTTAACCTTCACAAAAGTCCTGTAAATATAAAGTATAGAGTCTTTCCTTAGAAGTATATTGACATGCCAAACCAGTATCTACTAGGGTCATAAAACATAATGCATATTCAAATCACCTTAAACAGGGAGACTGTCATTTCTACCTGTTATAGAATAGGAAGAGGACCAGGACTAGATGTTCATTCTTCCATTCTATTAATGCCAAGAGGCACATTGGGCTAGAATACTATGACATGTAAAAGAATTGCACTCCCTAGAGGTAATATGTTCTTTTGGGGATTTAGAAAAAAAGCTGGCTTCCCTAGATATTCCAAGTGGGCAATAGTCCTGCCTTATATGAGATAAGAAATCGCTTACTCCTTAATAATTTTTTTAAAATGTGTTTATTTTGAACATTCTTTTCTTTTTAAATTTGGAGTTCCAAATTCTCTCCCTCCTCCCCCATCCACTGAGAAGGCCAGCAATAAATTATCGATTATGTATAGGAAATTATATAAACCATATTTTCATATTGGTCATATTTCATTTTTAAAAACAAGATAAAGAAAGTGAGAAAATTATATATTTCAGTTTATACTCAGAGTTTTTCAATTCTTTCTCTGGAAGTGTATGTCTTTTTTTTTTTTTTAACACCATATGTTCCTTGCAATTATCTTGGCTCATTGTATCGATCAGAGTAGCCAAATCTTTCACAGTTGATTATCATTACAATACTGCTGTTACCATGAACAATGACTTCTCAGTTTTTCTCACTTCACAATCGGTTCATATAGGTCTCACCCTGTTTTGTTTTTTTTTTCCTAAAACCATCCCTTTCATAATGTCTTATAGCAAATGATAATCTATAGCAACTGTCATTTGATCATTACCCAATTGATGAGCATCCTCTCAGTTTCCAATTTTTGCCATTACAAAAAGGGCTGCTATAGGTATTTTTGTACTTAGAGGTTCTTTTCCCTTTTCTTTGATCTCTTTGGGACACAGACCTAATAGTGGTATTACTGGGTCAAGGGGTACATGCAGTTTTATAGCCCTTTTGGCCTGGTTCCAGATTATTCTTCAGAATGATTGGATCAGTTCACTACTCCACCAGCAATTCATTAGCGTACCTATTTTTCCTTCATCTTTTCTACCATTTATCCTCTCTGATGGGTGTGAGGTGATACCTCAGAGTTGTGTTAATTTACCTTTCTCTAACCTAGTTATGTGTAGCTCCCTTCCACCAAGCACTTGTTAAGTAATCATTGATAGTGAGCAAAGATATTTATTAAGCCAAGTGGCAAAACAAATCTGGAGAAGCTGTACATTTTAATGTAGGTGATGAAATACACAAGAGTAATGGTCATTTTGACTCAAAAGCAATATGAAAATTTTCAACCAGGGAGAAATTGATTTCACTGAAGATGTTCATTCTTAACAGTGGCTTGGGGAGTAATAAGCCTTCTCCTACCATGCTACTCCCCATTGCCTTTTGGCTAGCTGTAGTCTTGATTTTTCAGAGATTATTGCCTATGTTTTGTTGCTATGCAGCACTACCAAAAAGATATTGTTGCCAAAAAGATGAGCTTTTGTATCAGGGAGCATCTTGTAATTGCTGATAATGCTTTATGATTTCCTAAATGAAATGTCTTTTGCTCTGGATCTGCCTATTTAATTCTGGTCAAGTTTATTAGATACTCTTTGAACAAAGTTACTTCTATGATTGTATGCAGTAAAGAATCTCAGATAATATATACACGAAGGAGAAAATTTTTTGGAAAAGAGTATTTAATGTAGGGTTTTTTTTTTGATTCACTGAGTAATTAAAATTTTTTTTGGTTATTTTTAGAAACAAGCAATAAACAAAGATGTGATTTGCTGTGTAGTGAGTCATTTGCAAACACTGTTCTCATTTTTATCAAGGGATACCCTTGAAATAATATTTGTGTAGATCATTCTATTACAATTTTTATGTAGGTCAGAGAGAAGCCATACACATTAGCATGTATTGTTTTCTTTGATAAAAATAACATTTAATTTTTCCTCACTATTAAATATTCCACCCTTTCTGACATCTTAAAAAAACTATCCCTTAATGCTTCTGAAATTATGCTTCATAATATTGCTTCTAGGGCTATATCCCAAAGAGATCACATGTATAAAAATATTTATAGCAGCTCTTTTTGTGGTGGCCAAGAACTGGAAATTGAGAGGAGGCTCATCAATTGCAGAATGGTTGAACAAATTGTGGTACATGAATGTAATGCAATCCTATTGTGCTATAAGAAATGATGAACAGGCAGACTCCAGAAAATCCTGGAAGACTTATATGAACTGATGCTGTGTGAAGTGAACAGAGACGGAACATTGTTCACAGAAACAGCCACAGTGTGTGAGGACTGACTTTGATAGACTTAGCCCTTCTAAGGAATGCAAGGACCTAAAACAATTCCAAAGGACCCGTGGTGGAAGATGCCAACCACATCCAGAGAAAGAACTATGGAGTTTGAATGCAGAGCAAAGCATGCTGTTTTCTTTTTTGTTTTGTTTTGTTTCTCATATTTTCTCCTATTCATTATAATTCTTCTATGCAAGATGACTAATGTGAAAATGTGTTTAACAGGAATGTATGTGTAGAGCCCATATAAGATTACATGTCATCCCATCTTGGGGAGGGAAGGGGAGAAAATTTAAAACTTATGAAGTGAATGTTAAAAACTAAAAATATATAAATTGAAAATAAAAGAAATTATCAAGATCACATTCAGGTGTAGGTTAAATTGATTATCTCTAGTCTGTTACCACTCTCCGAATTTAAGAAATAAATTTAATGTTGCAGGACTAGCTTTTCAGCAATGTCCACATATACCAGCTTCTTCCCAAGACGTGGGCCGAAATATGACAATACAAAATGCTAATGACTCTATGAGAAGCCTGGTTGATTCATTTCTCTCTCTCTCTCTCTCTCTCTCTCTCTCTCTCTCTCTCTCTCTCTCTCTCTCTCTATATATATATATATATATATATATATATATATATATATATATATATCTGCATATGTTTGGCTAATACTCATTTGGCTGACATTCGCACCAGGTAGGTGGTTGGTGGACAGTGCTCCAGATTGTGAAAGAAAATAAAGGACCTTAGGGATTATTGAATTCAACTTCTTCATTTATAGATAAGGAAATAGGTGCTGAGTAGTGAAATGAATTTTATCTTTTGTTGGGAGATGGTTAGTGGCAGAACCAGAGCTAAAACTCTTAGGATTATTCCCTGACAATACGGCATCATGAAATTGTTATTTGTGTTAATATATGATAGATTTATTATTGTTATTTTAGTGAATTAAATATTTTTAAATTAAATAAAGAAATTACGCTTTATTTTCAAAATGGACTACATTTGTTTTAGTGACTTTTCCTATGTTCATCATCTCTAAGCACCATTTCTCTGATGTGTGGCATAGTGGAAAGTGCTGGGGGTTCTGTCTGGAAAATCTGAACTCAAATTTGACCTCAGATACATCCTAGCTGAATGACCTTGGGCAAGTCACTTAACTGCTATCTCAGTTTCCTCATCTGTAAAATGAGGAAAATAATTGCACCTACTTTCTAGGATTGTTGTAAGGATAAAATGAAATATTATGAAGGGTTTTACAAAGCATAAGGCATTAGATAAATGCTTGTCATTATGAGTAATTTGTTACAGAAATAGTAGCAGAACTGTTTTTTTTTTCACTTTTTTTCCATCTCTTTGTTATCCTCCTACCAACTGTTTCTAGGAAAACTCTTGGGATGATCTGGCTCACTTAGGATCACACATGCCAAGCATTCTCAATACTTGTTTTCACCTCAGCTGACACAGTTGATGCTCTTAAGGAATTTATAACCTACTACTTCAGTATATTAATAGTACTGGTTATATTTGAATATATACATATATACGCATATATTTATATTTGTATGTATGCTGGATGTTCAGTTTCTTAGAGATGCTATGTGTTGTGGTGTTATTTAAGTTATATCTAGATAATGTAAGGAAATGTATTCCAGAGAAAGTTAAAGTATGTGTGAAGATGTTGGATTTTCTCCTTTTTCTTTTGAGTTTTCTGAGCCCAAATAATGATGGTGAGAATGAGGACGGTGATAGCTAACATTTTCATATCTCTTACTCCATGGCAGACACTGTGCTAAGTGCTTTACAGATATTATTTCATTTGATCTTCTCAACCCAGGGGAATGATGATTTGTTAAGAGTATCTAGTAGAGCCATGGTGCCGTAGAATTAGATGACACAATTTTACCTATATGATTGGTTGTTTGCCAGTTTAAAAAAATTCCTTAATGCTAAAAGTATGAAATGCATAGAGTAGAAAGTGGTAAAAAAATTTAGTTTGCATTAAACTTGTTAATTAGCTGCCTGCTCTGTGTCCCCTACTCTGCTGGATGTGGTGGGAGATGCAAAAAATAGAAGGAGACATATCCTTTAGAAGACAGTAATGCAGTATAAAGACAAGCCTCTCACGAAGATAGGCAAATGGAGTGGAAAGCACAAGAGTGTAATTAAATGCCATCAATCACACTTATAATTACAATGAAAAGATTAATTTCATGAAGGTCCAGACCTTATCTTGTATTTCTTGAATTTCATACAAAAAGGTCAGTAAGAAAAGGACTAGAGAAGTGAGAAATCAGTCAGAGAAGACTTCTAGAAGGGGATGGAACTTGCGTTGCACTAAGAAAGACAAGTAAGAAGTATAAAATATTTAGAAGCCCACAGTTCAATATGAAATACTTAATTAAAATACTTCCATAGCATAGAGACGTAATAAATGGTGGTAGACTTATGCATTGAATTCAGTTAGATGAAATTTAAAAAAAATCAAGTGTAATATCTCATAGTTGGATTTGAACAACTGGAGGCAGACATGGATAGACAACAGTGTATGTGAAAATATATTGATGTTTTAATATGATATATAAGTGGAGTAAGAATTATTATCAGAATTAATATTGTGTGGCAGCCCAAAATCTAATAATATCTTAAACTATATTAATAGAGGCACAGTGCCCGGTAGGAGGGAAATGATAGTCTTGTCCTACTGGATCCTTTTATGTTACAATTATAGTATGGTTTAGTTCTGGGTACCTACATTTCAGGAATGATATGGATAAACTAAAGGAGATTGACCAGGATGGAGAGGAACCTAGGGACTCTGACATATGAGGATAAGTTGAAGGTATTAGGGACTTTTCATCTACAGAAAAGAAAGTTTAGGAGGGACTGGATAGATATCTTGAAGCAATCACATAGAAGAAAGATAAAATTGTAATTCTATTAAGCATCAGCATGCAGAACTAAGATCCATGACTGAAAATTTCAGAGGTAGGTTATGGCTTGATATAATGAGAAATTCCTAATACCTGGAACTGTGTAAAATGAGGATGAACTGTTTTAGGAAAAAGTAGAAATTGGAAAGTGTCGGATTTTTAAAAAATAAATAAAATTCTACAGCAGACCACATCTTCAGTCACACAAAATATGAAGAGATTATAATGTCCGCCTGTACTTATTGCATTCAGACTAGGATAAAAATAGTAAAAGAAAATAAAGACTTTCCTCTATCAAAATACCTACCATCCATATATTAAAATCATAATTTCTTAAATGACACCATAAGGATAGATTTGTTTGTGGTGCAATGACGACACAATTACCTCTAGAGATAGATGATCTATGTTCAAATTCCAACTCTGATCATCACTACACTTGTGTGAATGTAGGTAAGTCACTTAAACTCTCTGAGCTTCAGTTTCTTAAATGGTAAAATTAGGAGGTTTGATAAGATAACCTTTAAGGTATTTTCTAGCTCAAGGTCTATGATCTCTGGTAAATTGTGAGTATAAATATAAATCAAAGAATAAAAAGAAAGATTTGTTAAAGGTATTTTCCTCCAGTATGAAGTATATCCTTTATAGATTCCAAACAGAAAAGAAATTCCGTATAGGTGATATTGTCCTCTAAATGCTTCGACTTGCTTATGATATTGTATCAAGTAAATCAAGGCCCAAATATATATTCCTCAAGATCCATAATTGTTAGGAAAAATGTTTGGATAAACTATCCATGTAAGGGAAAAAAATCTTAGTAGGCAAAGCTTATTAGGTATAATATAATGAATAATTGTATAGGTTTATCCTTCAGTATGTACATCTTGGACAAACCCTGAAGATGTTCATTTGAATAAGCCCAGAATTAAGGAGAAATAAAAAGAAAGGACTGGATTACTCTGTTAGGAAATTATATACACAAGATTTTTAACAACACGCATGGTTCTCTATGAAACAAAGGCATGTCTTTTCAACACTGATAATCTTTTTTTAAAATTTTATAAAGTTTTGCACCCCAAATTCTATCTCTCCCCTCCCTTTCCCCAACCCTAAGATGGTAAGCAATTAGATATAAATTACATAGAAGACTCAAATAAAAGAAAAAAAAGGGAAAAATAAAATGCTTCGGTCCATATTCAAATAATATCAATTCTTTCTCTGGAGGCAGATACTATGCTTCATCATTAGTGCTTTGGGACTGTCTTGGAGCATTGTTACTGAGAATAGCTAAGTCATTCATAGTTCTTCACCAAACAATGTTGCTATTACTATGTATATCATTCGCCTGGTTCTGTTCACTTCACCATGCATCTGTTCACGTAAGTTTTTCCAGGTTTTTTCTGAAATCATCCTGCTTGTTATTTCTTATGGCACAATAATATTCCATTAAAATTATATGCCGCAGCCTGTTTAGCCATTCCCCAATTGATGGGCATCATTTCGATTATCAATTCTTAACCACCACAAAAAGAGCTGCTCTAAATATTTTTGTACAAATAGTTCCTTTCCCCTTTTTTTGGATGTCTTTGGAATATAGACATAGCAGTAACACTGATATTCTTCCAGTGATTCTGTGTGACTATGAAGCATATGATGTGGAAGTAAAGAATTTTTAAAAATACTTTTAAGGAAGTAAATTTTCAGATTATTCAAAGGCCAATGGACAGATCCATTGTAAGTGATAAGAGACTGCTACACCCACACACATTAACCACTGATGAAGTATATTGGGGAAATATTATAAGAGATAATGACACAGAAATGGATGACAAGAAATGGTCACAGGCCAATCTGCAGTGGGAGGAGAGACAAATCATAAATAGCCTGCATTGCCCTTTCCCCTCCCTTCTGCTCTCCCCTCCCCTCCCCTCCCCTCCCCTCCCCTCCCCTCCCCTCCCCTTCCTTACCCTCCCCTCCGTCCCCTCTCCTTTTCCTTCCCTTTCTCTTCCCCTTTCCCTTTCTTCTCCTTTCCTTTTCTCTCTCCTTTTCTTTTCTCTTCTCTTCTTTCATTTTCTTTTCACACTACATCTCCCTATCTTACCCAAGTTGGAAGTCTCGCACTGACTCCCTGACTCTTGGTTACCATACATGCATTGGCCTGGTTTCTGACCTGTGCAGTTCCTGCTTCTTTGGCAACCTGGTGGTCTCCCACTGTTAGAAGCTCCATTAATGGTCCAGGACTTCCTATGGACTCCTGGTTGGCTTAACATACTGCAGCTCAGAACTCCTGAGGCCAGTGGATCCACCACTCAGCCTCACCCTCAGCATTCCCAGTAACAGGGATTATATGCATGTACCACCCTACCTGGGTGCATCCTCCATTGTTCCCACCCAGATCTTTTTTCAGATAGACCACTCTTTAGTCATGCTTTCTCTGCCTTGAACTTGTGAATGTGATTTATATAACACCTACTATGTACCAGGTACTATGCTAAGTGCTTTATGAATATTATCTCATTTGATCCACTCAACAACCCTGCGAGGTAGTTGCAATTTTTATCCCCATTTTATAATTGAGGAAACTATGGTATACAGAGGTTAAGTGACTTACCCAGGGTCTGAGACTGGCTTTGAACTCAGATATTCCTGACTCCAGGTCCAGTCTTCTATCCACTAAACCACTTAACTGCCTTTAATACATTTTTTCTTTTAGATTTTAAGAATTTAAGTCAAATTTGATGATCCACTCCATTCTCTTGCCTTTTTGAAAAGTGGAATATTTGCTTTCTTCCATCCCTGTATCATCTCTATTATTTATATCTGATTTTTCCCCTAGTAATTGGGAATGTAGTTTGTCTGAGGCAAGTGAATTGACCTTATGGCAGATAACTAGGTGCTCTCGTACTCATTTCTACAATGCCCCAAGTCCCTCTTGGTTGTTGTTTGGGCCCTGGTTGCTCAGAGTGAATGTACAGAGCAATTGTTTCTCCTTTGGCCAGGAACCCTGAGGGTCTTCTCCTCTCCAACTGATTTTCTTTTTTTAACTAGGAGATGGAGCCATTCTCTGCCTCATTTCTTACCTCATTTCTTACATTCTCACTGAATGGGTGTTGCCTTGATCAAACTAAGACCTATTAAAGACCTTAGCTTGCAGAGGCCAAGGTTTCCACCACATCCAGGACCATCTCCAGTCATTCTGATCTGTTTCTCCCCACTGGACCCAGATGGCTCTAAAGGAGAAAGGGAGACTGCTGACTTTGCACAGCCCTTCCTCACTTAAATTCTCTTCACTTGTATGTCATGGCATCACCTCCCTGATGGCATGGTCCTCTTCAAGAGCGAAGCACAAACAACAACCTCTGTGAGTGAAATAGGAGCTACCCCACTGGGGGGGTGGTATCCAACTGGCACTGACCAACACAGCTATGGTGCACATTATTCCTGCCTTTCTTCCATGCCTTTTATGCTATCCAGTATGCATAAAACACTTTCATATCTAATATTCAGAGAGAGAGAGAGACATTAAAACCTCTCCTATAAAAGTATATCATGGCTTGGGAGAAAGTCTACCACAATTATTCTCTGGAAGCATACCCTCTCCTAGCACAAATCAAATTTAATGGTGGGGAGGATTACTTAAACAACAAAAAGAGCTAACATTTTTATAGTACATGAAGTTTCATCTCATATTCTCTCAATATCTCCGAGGTTGGTGCTATTATTATCCCCATTTTAGAGGTGATGACAATGAGGCTGAGAGTATTTAAATGAATTGCCCAGGGTCATAAAAGCTAGCAAAGCAGGCTTAGAATTTAAGTTTAATCTGACTCCAACTCCTGAACTCTTTATCATGCCACCTAGCTGTCAAACAAAAATATGTTTATTATATCAATAACATTTGAATTGCAAAGGTCTCTGAGTTGGGAGTTCCTTAGAAACAAATTCATCCAACACAAAACTGAGTAAGAGTCTCTTCATTATAAGGAGGGAAGAATTAGATTAGAATTTTGTTCCATGTACTTCTTAAGATTTCAATTCAGATTTTTTTCTTCTTTTACTTCTATTTTATATCTTTTGAAAATAAAATTATATAAATATATCTGAAATATATCTTAAACTCAAGCAGTTTTTCAACACCCATGAAGCAGATTTTAGAAGCCAGTCAGTATTAAAGCACTTGGAGTATTTTGCAGCTACTTTTATCAATTAGAAGCCAAAAAAATCAGCTCTTAATTAACTTAATAACCTGTTAGGTAAAATTAAACCTCCCCAACTAAAGACTTCTTATGATTGAACCTATGATTAATAGAAAATGGAAATTGGCCCATTAATATTAAAGTTGTAAGTTGATTAAAATAAGCCTTAAAGGAATGAATAATCAACCAATTTGTCAAGAGCAAAACTTTACATTTAAATAGTCTGAAATGCATGATAAATGTATCCCACTGTCGACACAGGATGCCTAGGTTTAGAGATGGAAAGGACTGTAGCAGCCTTGGAGTTATTGTCTTTGCTGCTTCATTCTTGAAGAAGACCAGCGACATTATGAGGGTGATGGCTTGATTTCCACATGAATTGGATATGAGTAGGGAAGAGCAGCTCAAAGTCCTTAGCATCGTACTCTCTTCTAGAGTCATCAAAACCCAGTGACAAGACGAAGGTCAATTCAACTAGTGATGACCCAGGATGCAGACCCCCTCATAAAGATGAGGAACCTGAGAGCCCAAGATGTCTTCTCTAGCTGGAGTCATACTTCTAATGCGTGAGGCAGGTTTTAAACTCAGGTCTTCCCTACTCTAAGGTCAATGCTATGAAGCACCAATTATATGCAAAGTGCTAGGCAAGATAACAGTGAATAGATCAGACATATTTAAGAACACCTGAGTTTTCTAGCTGTATCATCATGTATGAAGTAATTAACTTCTCAGTTGTTTAGTCATTTTTTTGGTCATGCCAAACTCTTTGTGACCCTATTTGGGTTTTTTTGGCAGAGATAATGGAATGGTATGCTGGTTCCTTGTCTAGCTCATGTTGCAGAGGAGAAACTGAGGCAAACAAGGTTAAGTGACTTGCCCAGAGACACATAGTTCATGTGTATTTAAGGCCAGATTTGAACTCATGAAGATAAGTCTTGCTGATTCTATGTCTAGTGCTCTATCCACTGTGCCACTTACCTGCCCCTAACTTCTCAGTGACCCAATATAGTTCTGTACAATCACAGCCCTATGGGCTGCTTATCTGTATCTGTAGTAGGCGTAGTGGATCCTTTGCATCAGAGAATTACCCCATGGCAACAATGAAATTGCCATTCTGCACCAAAATCATTATGTTCAAGGCATCATACTGGGGGTACAGAGATGAAAAATGACTGAGTTCCTAACCTCAAAGAACCTACAAGCAAGTAACATCCTGAAATAACATGCCAGGAGAAATGTGATAAGTACAAATGAGAAATCTCATCTTTGTTTTAGCTAGAAATAGCTTGCACACCTTATGCAACAATCTCCTTGAGCAGGGAAAAAATGATTTTATAGCAGTTTTAGAAATTTCCAGTATGCTTGAAATATTTTTAGCCGTATTGCTAAATGTGTAACTTTCATGTGGGGAAAAGTTACAGAAAATACAATTTACTAACAGCCACCAGACTCAGCAATTCCTGATTCCTCACACTGAGTGTCTTTTTCAGATTGGAAATTACATTTATTAAACAATATGCTCATGTAGTGCTTGACTAATTGCAATTCCAGGAGGTTTTTAAGACATGTCTATGAATAAGTCCCTTACTATAACATAGTAGGTGATAAATACTGAGTCCAACAAGATCTGCCCTCACTATAGTGACTGATGGATGATGATCCAACATCCCCCAACCCAAGTATTGAGGGTTTCTTTGGACGCCATAATAATTATTCTTTAGTTGTAGTGGCTTCATGGTTGAAATGTTTCTGGTTACAAAAAAGTTTAATCTTGGCTTAAAAAAGAAATAAGGAGGGAAGCCTAGTTTCAGTTTTTCAGAAGTGGGACTGACAGTTATTCTAGAGCCAGAATCTTCTTTTTATTACAAAGTATGTGCTTGAAATTGTTAGCATTTTTGTAGCACTTTAAGGTTTGCAAAGTGCTTATCTTGTATTAATTTGTATTATCCTCATAAGAAAACAGGGAGTTAGGTGCTATTATTCTTCCCATTTTACAGGTGAAGAAACTGAGGCAAAGGGAGGTTAAGTAACTTGCCCAGGGTTATACAGCTAGTTCGTGTCTGAGGTGTAATTCTAACTCAGGCCTTCTGGACTACAAGTCTATCACTTTCTAAACAGTACCACCTAGCTGCCTGTATTTCAAAAGACCATCTTAGTGGTTTTGAGGGAAAGAAATAATGGCGGCACATTCCTAGAATAATTTCTGTGACCTTTGGGGACATTTTGGCATCTCCTTTGCCCCTTGAGATACTTCTACTTAGTTCAGCTCCATCCTCAGACACTAGCTGTGCGAGTGTGGGCAAGCCACTTAACCGCTACCTGCTCATCTGTAAAGCTGGGATAACAGCAGTACCTATATCCCAGGGTTGTTGTAAGGATCTAATGAGATAATAATTTTAAAGTGCTTATATAAATGTTAGTTGTCATTATGAATCATTTAATTACCTATATTACCTTGGACAGTCACCCTTGATAGGCTTCAGTTTTCTCATCTGTAAAATGAAGAGATTGGACTAGATGACCACTAATGTTTTTTCCATGACACTGTCATCCTACCCTTTCTCCTGACTTGCTCCTTTAACTCATTCTTCTCTGTTCCTCAGGCACATTTATCACAGAATGACAGACCTAGATAGCGGGGATCATCTATTTAAACAATCTCCTTTTCCAAATATAGAAGCCAAAAATTCTAGAGGAGATGATTTCTTCAAGTTCACACAGAAGATGAAGGGACAGAGTTGGAACTAAAACCCAAATCATGTTCTCTTGTCATTACAACCATCTTGGGGATTTCAAAGTGAATGAATAGCTTTTAGTTTTTTGTTTTGGACCTGTGATTTCACTACTGTAAGGAACTCCTAGTGGAGAAATTCTCTCTCCTAGTTCTGCATAATATTCTGAATTTATATTAAAGACTTGCCTGGGGCCCTAAGAGGTTATGTGAATCATGTAGGGTAAAGAGAGCTAATAAATGGTTTGATTCAAAGTCTTCCAGATTCCAAGTCTATTGGTATATCCATTGGATCCCCAAGCTGTCTGGATCTTCTAGCTATCCGATGGAAAAGAAAATCCTTGAGGAAGCAAAGAGGAATCTGTTAACTTGATTGTGAATCCTTGCTTAATTTTTAATCTTGTGGAATTTTATTTATTTGTTTGAGAAAATTGTAAATCATAAGTCCAGAATGGTTTGTGTTAGATTTTTGAAGGATACCTTCAAAACTAATAATCTTTGGTTATTAAAAAAATATTCTTTCACTTTAGGATACTTTTCTTCCTGTCCAGTTCTGGTTTCACTTTACTCTCCTTTCATGGATTTTATCTTCAATGAGTTTCTAAGTGTCTCTAATGTTATTCCTTCTTCATTGTAGCTACTTTCTATAGTATTTAACTTAAGGGATATAGAGGTGAGTCTTTTTCCCTTCACTATACTTTTTTAGTCAAAGTACACCTGTGTTTTCAATGCAACTCCTCCTCTTTTTTATTTTTTAAAATGATCTGTATGATTCCTCAGGCAGCTCTTCCAAATTTTATCTTCATTCCTCAAAATCTCAATCATTCTGCTCTTTCATACAGGTACTATAAGTGATCTATTCTTCTACTTCACTGTAAAAGTCAAGAAGGGAGATCAAGGCTCCGATGGAAGCTGTCATAACTTCCCTCTTCCTTTGCTCTTAGATCAGCCTCCTAATCTATTTTCATTCTCTTTTGCTGACTGAAAGGATGAGTTATTTCCTGCTAAAAGCAGTCCCCTCTACCGAGATCCTGGATCCCTTACCTTCCTGCTCTACCCAGGACCTTCAGCAAGTATGCTTTGTCTTTCAGGTTAGTTTAACTTATCCTTTATACTGGTGTCACTAACTTCTTCCCATAAATATGTGTAGACCTCCTTAATCCTAAAAAAAAAAAAATGAAACCATCTCTCCAAAACCAATTTTTTTGCCCTCTGATCCCATTTAGATACTCCCACAGTTTTTCCTCATCTTCATGACCAAACTTCTTAGAAGTCATCTACCAAAGGCTTCCACCTATATGAATCTTATATAGTTCGGTTGTCCCAATCATTCTACTGAACGTGTCCTACTAAAAAGGTCATTCATAATCTCCTAATCACTAAATGTACTATTCTTTTTTTCATCTCTCGTACTGCTTGACCTCCCTGCAGCATTTGACATTGCTGACTATCCCATCTATTTATAGATGTCCTTTTTATTGTTGGTTGGTCAAACACCACATTTTCCTGTTTTCTCCTTCTACATTTCAAGCATTGCCTCTTCATTCTATTCCAAAACCTTCCAAATGTGTGTTTTTCAAGGTTTCAATATTTTATTTATTTAGTTTTTACCTAGCCTCATTAGGCAATCTCACTTACATGGGCTTCAATACAGACCTAAATTGAATGGTTCCTAAATTTATGTTTTCAGTGCCCCACCCCATCTTTGAAGAACCAGACCAATAGTTGCAACTTCTACAAGTCAGTTCCCTGGGTTGCTTATCGCTACTTTTGTCCTTACATTTCTCAACCTGAACTTCTCATCATTCCCCAAAAGCTGCACCTCCTTTCTATGCCAAAGGTTGTACCTTTGACCTAGTTCCCATATACAAGCCTTGGTGTTATCTTTGGTTCTTCCATCTCTCCTACCTCTTACCTCTTATAGCAGATTAATTGTTTTTCAGTCCTGTCTGACTCTTTGTGACCCTGTGGAGTCACATATCCATGGGGTTTTCATGACAATGATACTGGGATGGTTTGCTATTTCCATCTCCAGATTGTTTGCAGGCAGGAGTTAAGTGACTTGCCCAAGGTCACACAGCTAGTAAGTGTCTAAAGTCACATTTGAACTTTGGACTTTCTGACTCCAGGCCCAGTAGTCTATCCACTGTGCCCCATTAAGACCTCAACCCACTCCCAATAATACCTTCCAAATAACTGTTGTTTTTTCCATCACTTTTGTATTCCCACTGTTATTTCTCTAACAAGCTCTCATCACATTCTACTTGGTATATTCTAACACTGTCCTGACAGGTCTTTCTGTCCTGGCTTTATCACTTTTTCAAGTTGTTTTCTACCTATTGCTAGAGCTCTTCTATGAAAACAAACAAACAAAAAGTCTGCCTATATCTTACATGTGTCTGCTTAAACCTCTTTGATGGCTCCCACTTTCCTACTAATTTCAAAATCCTTACATTCAAGGCCTACCACAGTGTGGCACTACCTTACTTTTACATTCCTGTCTCATAAGGGTCCTCCATATATACTCTGTTCTTCATCCAAACTAGATAATTTCCCATCTCCTGAATGTGCCTCTATACACATGCTTCACTTTCCTATCTCCATGCTCTCTCTCTCTCTCTCTCTCTCTCTCTCTCTCTCTCTCTCTCTCTCACTCTCTGTATATATATATATATTTATATGTAATATATAAATATACACATATATGTGTGTACATATAAGTACACACATATTACACACACACATACACACACATATAGATAGATACATACTTTTACTAGTCTGGAATGTCCTGTTTTGGGCCTTGAACGATGTCACTTAAACTCTCTTAAGGTTCAATTTCCATCTTTTAGGTCTCTTTCAACTCTATAATTCTCCTTCCAGAAACTTTTCTGCTTCGATTTTTTGCAGAATAATTTTGTAAAGCTACCTACACACTGCACAGAATCTACAAGGCTGCTTTGAAAAATCCAATTTCCTTATTAACGGATATAAATGTCAAACTAGTGGTCCTTTTGTGTCACCATCCTTCATGTCAGCTTTTTTTCTTCACAAAATGGGGAGGAATTCCTGGGCCCAAGCTTGCATGTAGATTCTGAAGATTGACTCCTTAAAGTGATTTCAAAATCTATTTAAACATACTGTGCAGATGCTAAAAATTACAGTATAGCTTCCAAATAGTGTTTTTGTTATGAATTAGCATAGAAGGAAAATATTTTAGTTGAGTAAAGCTATGTAAGCATAGGCAGCAGATTTATATACATAAACCATCACTGACAACTGCTGCTGGGATGAAACACTGCCGAAGCAGAAAACAGATTTCCCTGTATGATTGTAAACTGTTCTGAATCACCTTGTGATTTACCAGCTATGTGGTTGATCAAGCTAACCCTAGAGGCTTTGTTGAAACTGATCACTGTTTGCTGTTCACTAGGGACCAGTAGTCTTCGAAGCACCTGCTGTCTGCCTTTGTCAAAGTATGCATAGCTCTTCAGAGCCTCATATGAAACTCAGAGCAGCAGTGAGGTTATAGAATACACATCCTCTTCAACTGAGCAGAATTTGAAAGAATGCTAGGTGGTGCAGTGGATACAGTGCTGAGCCTGGAGTCAGGAAAACTCATCTTCCTGAATTCAAATCCAGCTGTGTGACCCTGGGCAAGTCATTTAACCTTGTTTGTCTTAGTCCCTCACCGGTAAAATGAGCTGGAGAAAGGAATGGCAAACCACTCCAGCAACTTTGCCAAGAAAACTCCAAATGGCATCATGAGAAGTGCAACACAACTGAAAATGACTCACAAGGCAGCAGTAAATGACTAGAGTGGCAGGGGTGATATAAATCTCTTATTCCTCTTTTATAAAAACAAGTTTCTGTTCCCTGTAGGTTACTTAATTAATTTAAGTGGCATTTTCTTTGCCTGATTTTATGATTCTCTTCCTCCTGCAGATTTAATCTCAAATTCTTTTCTATTCTCTATTTTGTATTTGCTGATAAGCATGAGTTATGCTTATTTAACATTAATATTTATATTAACTTAGCAAACCCAATTCAAAATATACAAACAAGAATAAAAAGTGGTTGTATATTCAATGGGAAACTCTAATATTTGCAGTTTGTAAAATGTGCACATTAATTTTAATGGCAGAAAGACTAATGATCTCACACATCTTGTAAAGGGGTAATGGGCTAAAGCAGAAGATATATTCTCAGATATTGGTGCTATTTCCACTTATTTTCCTTGAATGTGAAAACACACAGAGACATACACAACACACACACATTTTAATGATTTTTGTAATTCTAATATGTATATGAATTATAGTATATAATTTTAAATAACTGCAATTGCAAAGATTTTTCAAAAGAAAATGAAATGCTTATATTTGTTGAGTCTATAATTTTCAAAAAAGGAAAATTAAATTAAAATAAACAAGTGTTAAAGTTAAAAACAAAATGTTCCCTGTCTCTTACAGGCTTAGAAAGTTGCAGCAGAATGGCTATGAAGTTGGAAGCCTAGGCTTAAATTCTACCTCTGTCACTTACTGCTTATGTGACCTTGGACAAGTCACCTAATCTGTCTAGGACTCATTTTCTTCATCTGTAAATAAGTGACTTTAAATGAGGTGGTTTCTGAGATCCCTTCCAGCTGTAAATCTGGATTGTGTGATTTCTTTTCCTTCTAAGCATTTGACTGCATTTTGTTGCTGTTGCAATATTTAAGATCTTTCTTTAATGACTGAGAAATAACTCTGAAAAGCAGTAGCATGATATTGCATAATTTGGGTTGTGTAACATCAGCACCAATAGCTGATCCAGCCAAGAAAAAAAAATTAATTTCCTGGAGTTTTGAAGTATGTCACATTTAAGAGAAGTGAAAGGAAAAGCCTTAGGAAATTTGGCAATTCAATCCCATTAGGAGCTTTTTGGCAAATGTCTCAAAAATGCAACTATGGGGGAAAAAGTTATTATCGACATTTTGAAATGATTCCATTTTAAAATGGTAACAGTATTCATAATTAGTGTCATTTTAAAAGAAAAATATTTCCTATGCTTAATTCTTTAAATTCAAGTAAAGGTAATGGCTTTCCCATTCCATTTTCTATGACCATGTTGGATGATGCAGAGTAGAATGTAGTGGATAATAGTTCCTAATCTACTAGAACAGGTGCCAGGAGATTTTATTTTAGAAGCAACTCTACCACTAATTGGCTTTGTGACCTTGGGCTTGCTATTTGACCTTTCTGTGCCTTTATTTCTATATTTCTAAGTTGAGAGGCTTGGATTAGATCATCTTTAGATCCCTTTCTACCTCTATGATTCTAAGTTTCAGTCCTCCGAGAAATCTGCACCTTTTGGTTTGTGAGAAAAACATTTGTGGGGTGACTGCTCATTGATGGCACACAAATTAAGAATTGAAAGAGTTAAAATATATTGATGGACAGATTTTATTATTTAAAATTATGTCCAACAATACTATACTTTTGTAATGATGTTTATCATTAAAATGAAATATTTTTCTAGTCTATTATTCTTTAAAATAGAGTTTTTGAGAGCTAGTATCTTTTAGATAGTCACCACTAACTCAGTTCATGATCATAAATATCCTTGCCTGCTGAATTACAACCATGTAGAAACTCAGGCTGAGGTTCTTCCTAGCCAACTGGTAACTTCTTCTCTGGGACCACTATTTTAGAAAGGACCCAGCCAAGTTTCATTTCACTCCTGCATTCTCCCTCTGTACCCCTTTCTCTCCCACATAGCAAGTATTTAATAAATGCTTTATCTGTATATTGATCTATTAATAGATCAATCTACCCACTCACCTACCTATTATCTATCTAGTAGCAATAGGTAGTCAAGAATAATTACCTTCTTTGGGCATCATGCTGTTTACTTGTGGAGAAGGAACTACCTTCAGTGACTTGTATCTTGGTAGATCTGGAGTCAGCTGTATTCAGTCCTGATTCTGATACTTTCTGGCTGTTTAATAATTAGTAACTTTCCTTGCTTCCCTAAGCATTATTTTGTTATCTGTAAAATGAGAATAAAGATTCTTGAACTATCTGCATCATAAAGTTGTTATGAGGAGTCCTTTCAAAAACCTTAAAATGTTATAGAAACTAGAATATAAACATTATAAAATTAAAACTAAATTATAATTATATTATTATCTACAGTTATTTATAGTATAAAATTAACATAAAAGATTGTAACATGAAAACTATAGTATTATTACATAATACTATTATAAAATATTTAATTAGAATAATTTTTATAATTCTCTCAACTTCAATTATTTATTTGAACTGAAATCTCGGTCTATTTATTACTGCTTGCAGTTAAGAAATGATATGGTTGATTTTCAAAAGTATTTATGATTTGTGAATGTCTGAGGCACCTAGCACTTGCCTTATTTCAGTCATTTTTTTCCCAGAAATTACTCAAATATAGTCTTGCTAATTTAGTTAATAGGTAATTTTATAAGAGAGCTACATAATATACTCCAAATAATATTTTTAAATGACCGATTTGTTGATTTTTACCTTTATAACATATATGCCTCCTTTTCTACTCTGATGCTGCCTCAACCATAATGCAGGTTCCCATCACCTCATAACCTGAATTACTGCAGTAGTTTGCTGGTTGGTCTCCCTACCACAAATTTCTCCCCATACCAGTCCATCATCTCCTCAGTTGTCAAAATATTCTTTCTAAAATGTGGGTCTGGCAAGGTCTCTATCCCACTCAGTAACCTGCAGAGGCTACTTGTTATAGCCACAGTCAAATATAAAATACTGTTAGATTTCTAAAAGCTGTGGAACCAAGGTGGTGGAGTAAAAATAAGGATTTTCCTGAGCTCTCCCCACAAAGCTCTTCAAAATAGCCCTGTAAAAATGGCTAACATCCTAGAGCTACAAAATCCACAAATGACAGAGTGAAACAAATCCCCAGCCTGAGACATTCTGGAAATACAAGAGGAAAAGTCTGTTGCACCTGACAGGGAGTGTAGCACAGTCCTGCCTGGGCTGCACTGGCACAAAAAAGACTAGAGCAGGCCTCAGGGAACTGAAACATTGACAGCTGTGACAGTTTTCAGACTTCTCAACCCACAAACACCAAAAAGTCAATGGGAAAACTCTGTGGGACCTGGGTAAAAGAGGAGTGGGTGTTCTAGCCAGGTCTGGCCTCAGCCTCAGGATGTTCAGGCAGCACCACAACAGCAGCAGCAGCTACTAGAGAAGCTGCTTCTTAAATTCTGAGCCCATAGACAGTAGGGGATGAAGAAAATGAATGAAAGATCTTGGGGCCTAATGGGCCTGCCCATTAAAGGAAGCTTGATTAGGGGAGATTTGTTGTTGTTGCGGTTGGAAGGCTCACAACTTTTGTTTATTTCTAATGAGGCAATGGTTCTCAAGGGTTGTGGTGCCCTCTGGCCCTGACAAGTGTATATACATACATATATATATATATATATATATATATATATATATATATATATATATATATATATATATATATATATATATATATATACTCTCAGGTGAGGTTTTACTTTGGGACTTAGTTTTTAGAAGAAGGTTTGTGTGCCAGATGAGACTCTGGGAAGCTGCTAAGGAGCCCCAGATTTGAAAACCCAGATGTTGGTGCTCTCTCTCTGGCAACTATGTATGTATGGTCAGACAGTTGGATCTGTCTATTGATCTATGATGTATATATTGCTTATGGTCAGACAGTTGGAAGACCTATCTGTTGCTCTTTGTTTCTCTGTTTGTATTTTCTCTGGAGTTCAGGGTACTGAACTAAGTAAATGATATATGTCCTTGTTAAAGTGATTGTTTAACTTTTAGAAAAGCAGATCTAAGAACCTGTACAGTAGGCCCTCCTGTGTATGTCAGAGCCCTTACTGTTACAGTCATTTTTCTATTTCCTCCAACTACTCTAGTATTGAGAAAGGTCTCATGAGTTACAAATATCATCTTTCCATGTAGGAATGTAAACAGTTCAACTTTAATAAATCTCTTATGATTTCTCTTTCCTGTTTACCTTTTCATACTTCTCTTGATTCTTGTATTTGAAAATTAAATTTCCTATTCATTTCTGGTCTTTTTATCAAGAATGCTTGAAAGTTTTCTATTTCATTGAATATCCATTTTTCCCCTAAAGGATTATACTCAGTTTTGCTGGGTAGGTGATTCTTGGTTTTAATCCTAGCTCCTCTATTCTTTGGAATATCATATTCTAAGCCCTTTGATTCCTTAATGTATCTGCTGCTAGATTTTATATCATCCTGACTATTTCCACAATACTCAAATTGTTTCTTTCTAGCTGCTTGCAATATTTTCTCTTTGACCTGGGAACGCTGGGATTGGGTTACAATATTCCTAGAAGTTTTCCTTTTAGGATCTTTCCAGAGACAAAGAGTGGATTCTTTCAATTTCTATTTTACCCTCTGGTTCTAGAATATCAGAGCAGTTTTCCTTGATAATTTCATGAAAGATGATGTCTAGGCTCTTTTTTTGATCATGGCTTTCAGGTAGTCCCATAATTTTTAAATTATATCTCCTGGATTTATTTTCTATGTCAGTTGTTTTTTCAATGAGATATCACAGTCTGATATTTTTTCATTCTTTTGGTTTTGTTTTATAACTTCTTGATTTCTCATAAAGTCATTTGCTTCCATTGCTCCATTCTAATTTTGAATGAATTATTTTCTTCAGTGAGTTTTAGGACCTCCTTTTTCATTTGGCCAATTCTGTTTTTTAAGGCATGTTTCTCCCCATTGGCTTTTTGGATTTCTTTTGCCATTTGGGTTAGTCTATTTTTTAAAGTATTATTTTCCTCAGCATTTTTTGGGTCTCCTTTAGCAAGTACTTGACTCATTTTTCATGATTTTCTTGCATCATTTTCATTTTTCTTCCCAATTTTTCCTCTACTTCTCTTACTTGATTTTCAAAATCCTTTCTGAGCTCTTCCATGGCCTGAGACCAATTCATACTTTTCTTGGAAGCTTTGGATGTAGGAGCTTTGACTTTGTTGTCTTCTTCTGGTTGTATGTTTTTATCTTCTTTGTCACTAAATACGATTCTATAGTCTGAGTCCTTTTATGATATTTGTTCATCTTCCCAGCCAAATACTTGATTTTCTAACTCTTTGTTAGGGTAGGACTCTGTTTCCAGTGAGGGTAAGGGTGGGTGTGGGTGTATTGTCCCAGGCTTCAGGGATGTTGTATCAGCTACTCCATCCATGGGCAACTGGCATTAACATATCTTAAGTAAATGCAACATAATTCTCACAAACACATTATGAATTTCACATTTGCAGAATACATAACTTAACATTATTCTTTGGAGGGGCCAATTTTGAGGGGGTGAGCAACCAGCTCCTTCTTCCTCAATCCAAAATAAAATATCCAAAGTCTTCTTGGGAATGTCTCCTCCCCACACTGCCTTTGCAGGCATTCTCAGGTGAAGGCTCTAATGAGTGAAGTCCCAGTCTTAACAATGCTCCAGTACCTGCTTCCAAATCCTGTGGGGTAGATGGGCAGCAAATCCATCAGAGTGGGTTCTTCAGGTGTACAAGGAACTTCCCCCTACCTATCATAGGCAACTCCACCCCTTGGGTCCCAAACTGTCCCAGGAGAATGCTGCAAAAAAACCACACTTGGTCATTGCTTTGCAGTCCCCATCTTGCCCCAGGGCTGAACTCTGAGCTCCTGGGTTCCTCTTCCTCCAGCAGGAGCCAGTGAGTCCCAGCTCCTACCTGGATCTGCACACAGGCAGCTCTCCACTCTTGTTGCAGAATTCACTTCTCCAAGGTTGACACACAAGCAGTTCTCCACTTCTGTTGGGTAGTTTGGCAGTTAGTTTTATGCTTCTGTTCCATGGCTCTGAATACAATACAATATCAGGGTATTCACCCCTTCAGCAAAGTCTAAAGTTGAACTAATCCACCAGAGCCCTGGCTGTGGCTACCCCCACCTCCTAAGGCTCCTCAGAATCCTAGCCACCATAAATGAAAAACAAAAGACAATTATCCCAGTCCTTCAAAACCACATACTTTCCTTTTATTTTGCAGATCATGCTGAGACTATGCCATAAATATAACTGCAAGGATCCTAACATACACAGGAGGACCTGCTGTATAGTTTTTTAGATCTCCTTTTCTAAAAGGAAAGTAACTTTTGAGGGGTGAACAATCACTTTAATTAAGTATATGTATCATTGATTTAGTTCTGGGGAAAAAGTTAGCACCCTGAACTTAAGAGATAATACAGATAAATAAAAATGAACAGGTAGGGCTTCCAACTGTCTGACCATAAGCAATGCATACATAGTTATCAGAGAGAGAAGCACCAACATCCAGGTTTTCAAAGTTGGGGACCTCCTTATTGGCATTCCAGAGTCTCATCTGGCCAAACACTTCCAAAGAGTAAACCCCAAAGTAAAACCTCACTCTCAGAGTATTTATACACTTTTCAGAGCCAGAGGGCATCGCAACCCTTGAGAACCAGTGCCTCAGTAAAAATTAACAAAAGATGTGGGCCTTCTAACAAAAAAAAATCTCCCTTCACTTAGTGGACAGGCCCATTAATTGGGGAGGAAGATCTTTAACTCTCATTAGCATTACATGGGCACAGAGTGAGTTGTATATGAAGGGATGATACATAAAAATAAAATTAAGATATGATATAGGAATATATTGGGAGTAGGATAAAGGGAGAGATAGAATGAGGTAAATTATCTCACATAAAAAAGGAGAAAAAAGATTTCACAATGGAGGGGAAGAGGGAGGAGGTGAGAAAGAATGAATGAACCTCACTCATTCTCATCAATTTGGCTTAAGGAGGGAATAACATACACACTAAACTGGGTATCTTAGTCTACAGAAAAGTAGGGGGGAAGGAGATAGGAGAGGGGATGATAGAAGAGAGGAAAGATTGGAGGAGGGGGTAGTCCAAATCAAACACTTTTGAAAAGGAACAGGGTCAAAGGAGAAAAATAGAATAATTCAGGGTCAGGATAGGATGGAGGGAAATATAGTTAGTCTTTCACAACATGACTATTATGGAAGTGTTTTGCATAACTGTACATGTATAACCTATATTGAATTGCTTGCCTTCTCAATGAGGGTGGGTGGGGAGGGATGAAACAAGAGAATCTGGAACTCAAAGTTTTAAAAACAAATGTTAAAAAATTGTTTTTTACATGCAATTGGGAAATAAGATATATAGACAATGGGGCATAGAAATCTATCTTGCCCTTCAAGAAAATAAAGGGGAAGTAAAAAAGGGGGGTGATAAAAGGGAGGGAAGACTGGGAGAAGGGGTAATAAAAATGCATGCCATCTGGGGTTAGAGGGAGGGGAGAGATGGGGAGAAAATTTGGAACTCAAAATCTTGTGGAAATGAATGTTGAAAACTAAAATAAGTAAAATAAAATAAAACACTCTGGTGATCCAATGACTCGCCTCTTTGCTGTTCCTTGAATAAGGTACTCCATCTCTCCACTCTGGTTATTTTCATTGGCTATCCCCCATACCTGAAATGCTCTTCCTTCTTGTCTCGGGTTCTGGGTTTCCATGGCTTCCTTCAAATTCCAGGTAAATTCTTACATTCTACAGAAAACCTTTCCCAATCCCACTTAATTGTAATCCCTTCCCACTGTCTGTTATTTTTGATGCATCATGTGTAACTTGCTTGTTCAGCGTTGTTTTCATATTGTCTCCCCTGTTAGATTGTGGGCTCCTTGGAAGCAGGTACTGTCTTGCATTTTTTGTATCCCCAGCATTTAGGGCTGATGCTTAGCACAGGCTTAATGAATATTTATTGACATCACTGATGGAAAGAATGAAGAATGTGGAATTTGGACTGGATTTGTTTTTGATACAACCTTTAATGGGATGTCACATTAATTTATCAATTATTGAAAACTTGTTATATCATACTTATCTAGAAAATACATGAAGAAATATACTTTAGGACTTAGAACTTAGCTTGCTAATTGTTTTCTATTCTATATTCTAATAATTTCATATTTCTATTAGGAGAAATATTATTTGAAAGGTTGTGTTCTTAAAATGCAATTTTTAGAAAACTTGTTATTGCTGAACCTAATTAAAAACAGAGTTGAAAAATTATGCAAAACCAAAGTGAATTAATTCAGGCATCAAATTATATGCAGGATCCAAACTAGAATGACATTTTAAAGATGTTAATGTATTGTATGTCATTAATATTTAATATGATTATAGCTATTATGTTAAGAGAATTTTATGATTGGATACCACTCACACTGTAAATGAGTTATTGTATTTCTGATGCAAAGTAAAAGATCTCCTAATAAGAATTTTAAGAAGGACATGAAATAGAATTCATTTCTCATTAATCATGATCACACTTGATTGAAGCTGATAATTGGAACAGAAGAGTGATGTAGCTGTTTTTGTCACAGGCTCCAGAGATTAGAGACCTCTTCCATCACTCAATCAAGTGACTGCTATTGCTATCAACTATCCCATTCCTCTTCTCCAATACACCGAAGGGGTCATTTAGGGAACACCATGAATAAAACACTTTCACATAAGGTTTCTAATAACTCTTAGTCCAACTCAGTCCCAAAAGATTCTCTAGATCTGGAGAGGGCCTCAGAGGCCTTCTAAAGCAATCTTCTTGGTTTACACACCAGAAAACCGAGGGCATAAAAGTTAAATGACTTGCCCAAAGTCCCATTTTCATATATACTGCCTCATTCGAACCTTTCAGTAACTTGGGTAATGAGGATCAGAGGTGGGATTTGTTCCTAGGTTCTCTGATTTGAGGACCAGTGCTTTCCCCTTGTAAAATGTTCCTTCCCTTTGCTACACAATATTGAGTGTGTCATTTCTTGCTGCTTCCTTTATACTCACTACTCAAGAGTCTTTGACTGGATGAAAATTCTATTCCTTTACTCTCATCCCTGGAGATCATCACTTTCAGTATTAAGGAGGCTCAGAGTCAAGGAGACAAATATTGCTTTTCTTCCAGGCTCACCTCTCTCTCTCTCTCTCTCTCTCTCTCTCTCTCTCTCTCTCTGTCTCTCTCTCTGTATATATCTATATATATCTATATATATATATATGTGTGTGTATATGCGCACACATATACAATGTGTGTATATACACATATAAACATATACATGTGTGTATACATATATATGTATACACACATACATCCATGAAAGAGAAAAGTCACACATCTCTCTCTCTCTCTCTCTATCTCCTGCACACACATGCACACAAAGTACAAACACTCTAAAAATCCATCTTACCAATTCCTTTTTCTTTAGTGTTGTTCTATTGCAAAATAATTCTCAAATATCTTTTAACTTACTCAGTTATGTTTTGCAATAGATGATAAGAACAATAATATTATCGTCTAATTATTAGCCCTATAGCGAGGTATGTATTTTGTAGATTACATGCCTGTTATTTTTATGGATAGTGAGGTAAAAGCTTACTTTATTTACAGATTTGATAAATCTTTACAAATTCAATTCAATAATTAATCATCATATAATAAAAGTAGCATTTATAAGGCATTTTAAGGTGTGTAAAGTACTTCAAAAATGTTATTTCATTTAATCCTCAAAACTACCCTGTAAGGTAGGTGCTATTATTATTTGCATTCTATAAATGGAATAACTGAGCCTGAGTGAGATTAAGTGACTTGCCTAGGGTCACACGGCTACTAAGTGTCACAGGAGGGATTAGAGTTCAGTGTGCTCATCTGTTTAATTGGAATAATCACGGATCATTCAAGTATTGAGGCATAATGGGTATCATTGCAGTTTTTCTGAGTCTGTAGAACTGGCTGCAAGGCTGACTGCGGAGTTAAAATTCATCTGAAGATGCTAAGAGTACTTCCTGCCCTGAAGGGACTTAGATTCTATTGGGAAAGATAATGTGCACATAAATAGCTATATAAATGACATATACAGAGTGAAGCCCTCCCATGGATCTTATATCGACTATCTTATGAGTCATAAGACTTAATATGGCTTTTCTCTTTTCCTTTAATCTTTACTAATATAGTTTGAGAATATACCAAAAACAGATGTTGCAATCAGCTCAGATTTCTGGCACAAATTTAATCAAAGCAGAAATAGCTGCTAGTATACACAGTTTTCTAGAGCTGTGTTTTTGATATTATAAAGGCAAGGCAAAGTATACAATGACCTTCATTTTTCTCCCCTATTTTATTTTATTTTTTTTCAGTTTAGGAAATGTGTGGCCAGCTGGGAAGGGAAATTTTTTTAAAATGAGCATCCGGAATCTTCTGAAGTTTGGGGATTGAATTTTCCTTATGTATAAAATTGTGTTTTCTGACTCAATTTTTCTTTGTATCACTAGATGTTCTCTGATAACAATACAGTAAATCACTTCTGTATTTTCTAGTAGATGATACATTGTACATTAGCTTTGGATGGTTCGGGAAAACAAGTTTATCGTTTGAACATAAAGCATAAGATGCGAAGTATGAAACTTATGTCTCTAATGACAAACAAGCAAATAGTTCATTTTAAACCCAATTATGGAGACTCCAAATTGTAGCTGGATCTTGTACAACCCTTCCTTTCTTCCTCACAAAGTTACTGCCAGGTTTGAGTGAGGCAGTATATATGAAAGTATATTGAAAGCATCATCCAGTGTTAAATAAATTGCAGTGACTGTCACTGTTGTCTTTATTGTTAAAAGTAATAATAATATGAATCTTGGTACTAGTCATAATCTCATTATTAAACTTGATGTCATCTTTGACTGTTCCTTCTCTTTCATCTTTTATATATGCAATGAATTAAAGTGCAATTGATCTTAATGCTGAAATAGCTCTCAAACCCATTCCCTTCCTCTTTATTCTTGCTGCCACCACTCTAGTGGAGACCTCGTGACCATCTACTCGGACTATCACAGTAGCCTCTCTAATTAGCCCACCCACTCTGCCCTCCAAATTCTTATCCTGCACAAGCATTGTTCATAGATATGATATTTATCCATAGATCTGGTCCTATGTCCTCTCTGCTTAAAGTCTTTCAGTGACTCTCTTCCTTCCCAATAAATTTTAGACTCCTTTACCTAGCATTCTAGGCTTGTCACAACCTGGTATCTCTCTATTTACCTAGTCTTTATCTCATACTAATCTCGTCCACCTGTTCTATACTCCTTAAAATAAACTCCTTGCTTTTTCTTGTACAATCTCTGAAATAGGTATGGCCAACTTCCATGCACCCGGTGAGGTAGTGTTGATATTACCTCCATTTAACAGTTGAAGAAATGGAAGCAGACAGAGGCCAAGTGATTAACCCAGAACTACACAGCTGACAAGTATCTGAGGCTAGATTTGAGCTCAAATTTTCCTGACTCCAGGTCCAGTCCTGTATCCGCTGGGACAACTAGCTATCCAGACAGATCACAAATGTTCAACAAATGTTTATTGACTTTGGAAATTATTACTGTCGATTGCATTCAAGAAGAGGCCATCTATCACAGTGCTCTAAAAGGGATCTCTGCAGTGAGTGACAGATTGATGATCTCTGAGGTTCCTTACATTTCCAAGCCTCTTATGACCTCCATTCTATTTTATCTGTATTCTTCATCCCAACAGTATACTTCCCATTTTCCCTACAATTTATCTTCTTTTATCTAGCATTATTTCATTGGGATTTTGCACTAAAACCCTAGTGAAAGGAGTAAGTCTTTCAGAGACTTAGAATGCAGGAAGTTCTGGTGCCAAGGGACCTCAGCCCTATGTGAGCTAGATATTCTCTCATTCTCCTTGCTCATATGCCTTGAGGAGAAAAAAAAGAGAAGATATGTATTATCATTATTACTATTAATTAGTAAATGGCAATGTTGTTGTCTATGAGCGCAAGACAGTGATAGACAAAACAACATAGTGTTTTTATAGGCATGTGTACTCACAAATGTATAGATGAAAAAGGAGAAAGAGGAATTTTGAAGATTGGAGAGGAACAAGTGAAACTAGCACTGCTTTGTTTAAAATCTAACCATATAATATTATAACTACAAAGGAATTTAGAAGTCACTGAATCCATCCCCTTTTCTTGTTTTACAGATGAGAAAAGCAAGGCCCAGAGAGGCTCACACAGCTCATAGTTATCTGAGGAAGGTTTGAACCCAGGTCTTCTTGACTCCAAGCTCAGTGTTCTCTCCAGAATACCATTTTGTCTTTCATTTACAGATAAGAGAAATGAGGTCTAGACAGGTGAAGCGACTTGCTAAGTTCACCCTGTAAGTGGCAAATATAGGGCTAGGATGTAGGTCTCTTGAGTTAGCCTGAAGGCCATTATTGCTTCCACTTTATTTCCAGAGTATGGATGGAAAATCATTGCAAGTTCCGGAGCTGATGTTGGCTAGTGTTTATTTCATTTTTATTTATAGTTGTTTCTACTACCTCCCAATTTTGCCTGCAGAGGAAAATTATATGAGTACATCGTGTCTTAGAAAGTTTGGATCTTGAGTTCATTATGTAAAAATGCCATTGTCAGAATTTAAACTAGATATTTGATGTGGAAATATCATTCTATAAAACTAAAAATGTACTACAAATGGACCCCTTAATGACTTTTTGCTTCATTATAGTGATTTAAAAAAAAAACCAAAACCAAGTGTTTTGCTACTTTTTTTTCTTCTTCAGGAATTGATGACCAAACTCATTACAGAGACACCTGACCAGCCAATCCCATTCCTCATTGACCATCTTCAGTCTAAACAGGGGCCTCGCAGCCAACTTCAAAGAACCTTGTCTGGGTCTGCAGCTTTGTGGGCAGAAAGTGAAACATCAGGTAAATGGAGAAAAGTTATTCCAGTTCATTTCAGGGAGGAAAGATATTTTAGGTGAATGCATGTAACCAAAAATGACCATAATGTTAGTAATTTTTAACACAACAGAGGTAAGTAGATAGCTAGAACTTTGGCTTATTCATCTCTATATTACTACAGTAAAGTATGGCATAAAAGCTTTTTGAATTGATAAATAGGACTATTATTATTTGGTGCATTACGTGTCCCAAAAGTCTTACTGCAGTTTTAACCTTTAATAATGTTTTAAGTATGTATCACAACTTTACAAAATAAATAATCTGAAATTTTAATTTTAAGTATCTTTTTCACTTATTAGTTTTGTGAGTTTCAGATAATTTTGAATAATAATCTTTTACCTTAATTTTAACAATTATTATTATGCATTGTGTATGAAAGTTTCTGGATGACACTTTTGCAGACCCATGGATCTACACAGGAGGCTCTCTTTCAGGGCCACTTTGGTCATCTGATCTGTCTGCATCAGACTTTTCTTGTGGCATTACATCAAAGATGTCATGTATACGTCAGTATCTTTTTCTTTTTTTTTTTGCTATTGATTGGTGAGGAAATTTAAGAGCACTGATGGACCCATTTTTATGACATAGTTTAATATTCCTATCTCCTCCATAAAGGGGGAAAATGCAGTCTTTTGAGTATCTGATCATTAGGTTATGAAAGCTTTTCAAAAGTTTAAAAATCAGCTTGAATGATGCTTAAGATGGCATTTATATTGACATAGTTTCATGAAAAAAGCATTTATTAAACTCTATATGCCACACTATGCTAAGCATTGGGTATACAAATGTAAAAGCAAGATAATTCTTATCATCAAGGAAATTTTATATATCTATATGTATATAGATATATGTGTGTATGTATGCATGCATACACACATGTGTTTATATACATATATATTTATGTAACATACATATATGTACATACATAAATTTGTATTTTTAGTTCCCAATTTTCTCTCTCCCTCTCCCTTTCCTCTACCCACTGAGAAGGCAAGAAACATGATACTCATTAAACATATGCATGCAAAACACTTTCAAATTAAACACATTGTATAAAAAAAAGCAAGAAAAATAAAGAAAAAAATATGCTTCTTCCTGCAATCAGAGGCCATCAGTTTTCTGTTTGGAGGAGAATAGTATTTTTCATTGTGAGTTCTTTGGGATTAATATAGATCATTGTATCAATCTGTATAGATAAGTCTTTCAGAGTTGATTATTGTTACAATATTTCTATTACTTTGTAAAATGTTCTTCAGGTTCTGCGTACTTTATCTTGTGTCAGTTCATATAAATCTTCTGAAGTTTTTCTGAAACTGTCACACTCATTATTTCTTATGACATAATGACAGTCATAACATGCCACAACTTGTTCCGCCATTCCTCAGATGATGGACAGTCCCTCAGTTTCTAACTCTTCGCCATCACAAATAGAACTGCTATAAGTATTTTTTGTATATATGGGGTTTTTCCCTTTTTCACTTATCTCTTTAAGGTTTAAACTTAGTAGGGGTATTGCTGTGTGAAAGGGTATGCACATTCAGGTAAAGTTCCAAATTTTTCACCAGAATGGCTGGATTAGTTCAGAGTTTCACCAACAGTGCACTAGTGTATTCATTTTTGCATATCAACTCCAACATTTGCATTTTCCTTTCCTGTCACCTTAGCCAATCTTATGGATATAAGGTGGTACCTTAGTATTCTTTTAATTTACATTTTTTTAGTTATTAATGATTTAGAGCATTTTTTTCATATGACCATTGCTCCTCTAATTTCTTCTTCTGAAAACTGTCTGTTCATATCCTTTGACCATTTATCAATTGGGGAATGGCTCTTGTTTTTATGAACTTGGTTCAGTTTCCTATATACTTGGAAATGAGACATTTATCAAATAAACTTGCTATAATCCCCCACCCACCCCAGTTAACTTTTTTCTTCTAATTTTGGTTGCATTGGTTTTTGCTCGTGCAAAAACTTTTAAATTTAATATAAAAATATCCATTTCACTTCCCATGATTTGGTTTGGTTATTAACTCTTCCCTTATTCATAGATGTGACAGGTAATTTTTCCATGCTCCTCTAATTTGCTTATATCACCTTTTATGCCTAAATTATGTATCCTTTTGAGCTTATGTTGGTATATAGTGTGAGATATTGGACTGTGCTTCATTTCTGCCAGTTTCCCTAGTAGTTTTCTCAAAGAATGAGCTCTTGCCCCAATATCTGAGATCTTTGATTTTATCCAGCACTAGATTACTATGTTCATTACTTCTGTATGTTGTATATCTAATCAGTAACAGATTGTTTTGATGATTATTCTTTTGTCGTATAGCTTGAAATCTTGTACTGCATGTTGGATTTTAATACAAAAGATATCAATATTTTAAATGATTAAACACTCAAATGTTGTCAGTATTACATAAGAACACACATTACCTCTTTTAGGCTAGCCATTTTCCACTTAGTGACTTGAATTTTTTCTTACTTTTACAATGACACTTTCCCCCTTTATGGAGGAGATGAAAATATTAGACTACGTGATTAAAATAGGTCCATCAGTGCTCCTAAATTTCATCACCAACCAATGGCAAACAGGGAAAGATAATTTTAATTAAAACCTTCACTAGAACTCAAGTTGTTTTCCCCCCAGTTTCTTTTGCAGTGGTGCTCCTTTGACCTCTCTATCAATAATTATATTCATCTTTCTTTCTTCCTAAGCTTTTTGCTCTTTCTCAGATGGAACCTCTTTCATTAACTTAGTACTGAGTCTGTTTTAGCATTTGCTCTACTGTGACCTGGATATTTCATGTTTTGGATCACTGCCCTATACACTAGTTCCATAGTCATTAAGTTCTTACTTTTTTGTCATAGGTGCATACCATTTAAAACTAAAAGGCATATTATGGATTAAGAGATGATACCTAGATTTGAATGGGACTGAGGTTATCTAGTTCAGCCCCCTCATTTTATAGGAGAGGAATTTGGACCCAGAAAGGGAGATTGATTTGATTCTCTACTAAGAGCAGAGTCAGGGCTTAAAGTCCTGATTCCTGACTTTAAATTTGATGCTTTTCCAACCATACAATTTCCTAATTCTGTCATTGCATCTCTACCTGGTACACTAATCACTTCAGTATCTGTGCTTCCCTCCTCAATAACCTAATCTTTCTGTAAATGGACACCAATTACCCATTGATGAACTGCTTAAATGCTGACCACCTACTTTCCCAGACATTTGCTAATCACTTGCCATAATCCTTGTTGAATGAATATCTCGGGTTGTGAGTCAGCCTTAGACTTTTGGCAAATGGTATTTGTGGTCCACAAGAACATTATAAGATTCTGCGTCAAAATCTTTGCTAAAATGGAGGTAAATTTATAGCTATAGTTTTGTTCTCATCTGCTAGCTTACTAGTTTGGTAGTCCTGGCAAAAGGTAAATGAAATTAGTTGTTATGACCTGATCTTTAGAACAAATATAACTATCTGTTTATATTTGCTCAGGAAGGTCCCATCTCTTTGTAATCATTGTCTCTCTAGATATTTACCAACTATCTTTTAAATTATCTTTTCTATAATTTTCCTAAGAATTAAAACTGAAGTCCAGTTCATTGGTCTATAATTTTTAGGCTCTATGATTTTTTTTTTAATTTGGATACCATTTTTCTTCAGTCTTGTGATCCTCTCCTATTTTCCATGATTGTTCAGATATCACTAATAGTAACTTAACAATTTCCATATTCAATCTCCCTGTCATTCCCTTGGTCCTGAACTTCCTGCAAGAACCATCCCTGTTAGGCAGAGTGCAGTCAGCATACCTGGGTAGCCATGTGATGCAACGGATAGAGTGCCAGGCATGGAATCTGGAAGATTCATCTTCCTGAGTTCAAATCTGGCCCCAGTCACTTACTACCTATGTGACCCTAGAGAAGTCACTTAACCCTTTTTGCCTCAGTTTCTTCATCTGCAAAATGGGCTGCCAAAGGAAATGGCTAACTATTCTAAGTATCTTTGCCAAGGAAACGCCAAACTGAGTCACAAAGTGTCAACATAACTGAATACCATACTAAGGATATATTTCAACCCCATTCCCTCTGGCTCTAGCTTCCACATACTTCTTAGCAGTGTCTAGTCTTTTTGCTTTTATCTTTTTCAAGACTCCTTTCTCCTGTGCTCTTTCAATTCATTTCTCTATTTCAGGTCAGTTAGCTTTAGTACTAGAGAGCTAATAACAGTTCTTAAGATATTGCTGCCTTCCCTAACAAGCAGCAGTTAGAAAGAAAACTGAAGCAATGTTCTCACAGCTTTCCTTAAGCCACTGTGGAGGTGATCATACTTTATGTCCCTAGATTGAGCTGAATGTTTTACCTTTGTATAAGTGGTTCAGTTTTATTTTATTTAATCTGGCCCTTGAGATGGTTTATTCCGTTAGTCACTCTAAGGACATATAGAGAGACAGAGACTAGACTTGTTATTTCCATTGATTTAGAGCCAGCTCTTGGAGAGCTGGAGACCTCAGAGTCACACAGTCGGTATGTTCTGGGGCAAGTATATAAGAATGTTAGACTATTTCTCATTACAGTTTCACTGCGATCATAGTAAATTTTAAAGTAGTCATTCCCCTTTGTAGAAACACCTACAAAATAGAAGTAGGTTGACAAATTTTTGGAAAGTCAAAACACATTAAGGAGAGAATCTATATTATAGGTCTAACATCAAATGTTTCTAAAAGACAGATTTGGACTCAGTATGAAGAAGAACTTCCTAACAATTAGAACTATTCAAAAGTAAAACATAATGTGGCAAGAGAAAATGTGTTTTTAATAATTGGACACTTTGTAGCAGAAGCCAGATAACTCATTGTTGGGGAGGGAATTTATACTCACAGAATTGGGAGCCATTTTGGTATACTAGAAAGAGTACAGGACTTGGAGACAGAGATCTTGACTTGAGTGCTGGGCCCACTTCTTGCTAAGACAAGACACTTAGCTTCTAGAGTTTCCAGTTTCAGATATCTGTAAAGTGAAGAGACTGAATTAGATAATAATGGATATTTCCAGCTCTGATTTTATACTCCTTAAGGAGACACTATAAACCATTTTGAGATGCTTTCTAGCTCTTGACAGTCTATAATACCATGTAAATAAATCTAAGTGCAATTAAATGTTTTCTTAGGTTATTTAATAATAATGTAACTCATCTTTACATAAAAGATTCACAATAATTTTGTAGCTTTGAGGAGTCATCATAATAAAATTCAGATTAATATATTTTTCAGGTTGGAAAAGAAAAGGAAAAAGGGAGTTTTTCTGTTATTTGATTTCTAGATTTCCTAGGCTGTGAGATGTCTTTGTCTTTTCCATTGTTATACTTGAGATATATATGTATGTATATTTAGACACACACACATATATATGTATATAGGTATATACACATATATGCATGTGTTTGTATAGATATAGATATGTGTGCGTATATATATGTTTCATATATATATATATATATATATATATATATATATATATACACACCTGTCATATACATTTGTTATATTAGGGTTTACTTATAAACAAGTGTCAAAAAATTTAACAGAATTTTATGTGTATTCTCCTTCAATAGAACCCAAAGGAACTAGAAGAGACTTCAGAAGTTATGATAAGCCCTGGCAGGTAAATGCGAAGAAACCAAAGAAGTCCAAGAGTGACCTTGCTGTGTCTAATATTTCTCCACCATCACCGGAATCCAAATCATGTAAGAACATTTAACACATTCTTACTCAAAATTTGCCATCGGTCTAGACCATCTACAGCAACAAAATAAAAATAATAACTGAGCCAAAACATTTTACTTTAAATTTCAGGACAGAAATCATAGTAAATTCTTTCTACTTCATTTGGAATGTCAGGTAAATGTTGGTAAGATTGGAAAGATAGGAAGAACACTGGACTTGGAAACAGAAAGACCTGGAAGGTTTGGATGTGCACGAGCCAGTTACATTTTCAGGGACCATTCTCTTAACTTCTTTAAGCCTCACCTTTCTCATCTGGAAAAAGGACAAAGTGATTTTTCCGTTACTTATGTTTGTGGGTTGTCATGAATATTAAATCATGCAATGTTATTCAAAGCACTTTATAAATTTTAAATTGTTTAATGAATGTTATCATATGCATACTTAAAAAAATTAGAATTGGTCTAAAATGGTTTTTTGCCAGTCTGGTGAAAAAACAAATTACTAGCCAGTTGGAGCTTGGACAGAGGAACCTTTCTAACACTTTTCACCTTGTGGATGATTAGTAAATTGACTGTATTGTGTATTTAAGGGAAAACAAAGAAGGCTCCGTGTGTGTGTGTGTGTGTGTGTGTGTGTGTGTGTGTGTGTGTGTGTGTGAAAAGATAATGGAAGTTTTGGGGAGACATTTGAGGTAAGTATGTAGGTGCTGTATGCTGGAGAAAAGTTGTATTACCTTGTGAACTTGGTCAAATTGCTTAATATTCTGTGTCACAGAATCTTAGAGTTGGATAGGATCTCCCAATTCTGAAAAAAAAAAAATCTATAAAATAAGTAACCAGCAGTCACCTCCCCTTTGACAGAAAACCTCCAGTAAAAGAGAAGCAAGTCCACTTTGAGTTATCAAAGTTGATACCAAGCATAAATTTGCATCTTTTCAACTTCTCCTCCTTGAATCTAGCTTAGCTTCTGAGCCCAAATATAAAAAGCACAATCCCTCTTCTGGGTGATGGCTCTTCAAATACTGATGTCATGCCATCCTAAATTTTCTCTTCTCCAAGTTGAGTGTTGCTAGTTTATTGAAGTAATCTTTATATGTCATGGACTTGAGGCCCATCATCATCTTATTTACCCTGCTTTGGAAACTCTCCACCTTGTCATTGTCTATCCTAAAACGTGACACACTAAATGAGTACAATATTCCAAAAAGGGAGTGATCAGGGAAGAATAAGGCAGTTTTGAATACTAGATCTATTAGCATTTTTTGGCTGTCCTCTTGATTGATACTGAGCTTGTAAATGCTTAGAACCCCTAGATCATGGCTCACATTTTGTTCAAGCAAAGCTGATACTGAACCCAACTGTACAACTTTACATTTATTGTTAGGGGCAATTAGATGGCGCAGTAAATAAAGTGCCAGGTCTAGAGTCAGAAAAATCTGAATTCAAATCGGGCTTTGGACATTACTAGCTATGCGAACCTGGACAAATCACTTAACTTCTGTTTACCTCAGTTTCCTTATTTGAAAAATGGGAATAAATAATAGTACCTACCTCCCAGAGTTGTTGTGAAGATAAAATAAGATAATATTTATAAAGCACTTAGCACAGTGTCTGGCACATAGTAAATACTACATAAATATTATTAATAATTATTCCTATTAATTCTTGATAGTTAAAATGTTTTTTTTAAACCAAAACATACTTCATAGTACGTATTTAGTCAGGTAGTAATTATGGAGGTATTTTGTATATTTAAAGAATAAGTAGGTAGTAGTTCTCCACAAAATGGATAAAAGTTTGCTTTTTTAATAAGGAGTTTTCAAAATATTTTCATATGCTTCTGGAAGTATTTTTTTGCAAAAATTGCCTCAGTTGCTAAATACTCCCTCAATCATCTGTTGGTTTGAGTACCCATTTATTAATCCATGTGTTTTTTAATTGTTTCTCTGAACCTATTAGTCTCTTCCTTTTGAAAATAAAAATAAGTCTAACAATTCATCCTCAGGAGCTGCCTGACCATCTTTGGGAAAATCATCAATATAGTTGTTTCTGAAGCTCTTCTGTGTTGTATTTTATTACCTTAAATTTGTTTCTGACATATTACAAAGGGAATGGGAGGGAGATCTAAAAGGCAATATCTAGAATGGCCAAGATAATCCACTTCTAGGACAATAAATATGAACTAATTATCCCATCTATAAGCTTGAAAAAAAAAATACCTACCTAGTCCTGAGCTAAATCTAAGGACTGCAGATGGCATTGTTCTCGTATTGGTGATTAAAGGTTCTAATGTTATCTTTTTGCCAATTTTTCCTTTAATTTGTGTAACTCTTAAAACACCAGGAATGTTAGAATACTGGCATATTATGTCATGTTCCAGAGTTTTCAAAATCATTTTAAGAAGCTTTCCCTTTCATTCTTTAGTACTTCTTATATCTACTCATTTTTCTGAACAGTTATTTGAGAATCCCTATTGCCTCTTAGTGATGGAGATACTAAGGGGACCTGGAATAGACAATGGTTTCCAGGAAACATGCTAATCCTTATTTTGTGTGTATGTAAAAAGCTTTTCTTTCAAAATAGATTTTGATGATACATGACAAGTTAACTATCATCTATGGAAAAACTTAAGAAAGAAAATTAGATACTTCGGTAGTACCAAGTAGATTATTATTCATGGAAAATTGGGAAAAGATTAAGCAATGTCATAAGGGCAGTGATGCAAAACATTATTTCTTCTGTGACTGCCAGACCAGATCTGTCTTTTCCTTCTTCTACTAGTCTAATGATACCCATTAACTAGTGATTCTTGTGCCAAAGGTGAACACCACAGAGTGCATCTTGGGAAAGTCAAATTCACTCAAGCTGGAAAGGAAGAGAGACCATAGGGAGAGATTATGATCCTGTGGCATGAGACCCATGAATGAGGTGTCCTCTGACTGTATGGGGAAAGGGATAACCAATAACCCAGGAAAACTGCTGGTTGCTATTAGAGAAGGGAGATGGCTGAGTGGGGTTGAAAAGGAGCTCATCTGTGGTGAAGCTGAAGGGGCTTTTAAAAAAAGCTAATAAATTACTAAGCATAGCTGTGTCTGTCTGTTGAATGAAAGCTAGTGTTCTCAGCACCTTCTGAATTTCAATGCCCAAGGGCTAAATCCAAGTTACCCAGTCTTAGATATGACTCTGCTGATATCTGTGGTAAGCTAGTATTGGTCACAATGGCAGTAGCATGAAGTTCTGTTCCCAGAGGTACAGACCAGGCCACCTGTACATTTACTCACAAAGTTATAATCCTTAATTTCAATCTTCATCATAGACCCCACCTAACATATGCATAGTTCCTCACTAGCTTAAATGGAACAAGTTTGAAATGGCTTACTCAGTAACACAGTACAAAAGAAAAAAATACCCCCTCATGTCATTGAAATACAGATATTGATTTTGAGCAATACTTGAATTTCCTTTTAGGCATAAATTCCTCTTTATTTGTTCAGTTACATAGCTTTACTGTACAAATTGTCCTTGTGACTTTCCCCCACTACTACTCAATCTTGTCATCCCAGAGAGCAGTATTTTTTTTTATGTTGAGCACTAGATCAGCGACTTTATGATAATGAATTTATTGTATCATTATATAGCATGTTTGTAGAATGATCAATTAAATATCAATTTTTTAAAAATACTTAGTGCCAAGGTCAGTGGAGCATCCTAAGTGGAACTGGCGGATCAAACCAGAAAGCCACGACTTTGATGAATTAAATCACATCCTTCAAGAGAGCAAGAAGCTGGGGAAAGCCCTTGAGAATCTCTCTAGAAGTAAGTTCATTTATTTTGATTATAATATGATTCCCTAACCAATTCCAAAAACATAAGATGTTTACTGATAGTGTCAGTAAGGCATTTCTACCACTTAATTATGACTTCTCCTCCACTAATGTCCTACTTTGATTTGTGAACTTGGCATGGAGGTTATCATGGGTTTTCAAAAGCTAAACCAGGAGATTCTAAGCACTGATACCTTTCTCAAAACTGGAAAAAAGCTTAAGTGTATGAGTTCAGCAACAGACATATGTCTTACAAACATAAGACATCTTATCTGAATTTAGAGAGACCAGAACTTTGAGCTCCAGGAAATACATGTTTTTTGCCCGAGCTATTTAAAAATGGTATGTAGTAAACTGTGTAGGACTCTACCTTCTTTAACAGAATAGAATGTGATTTCATGGTGGAAGGAACAAGGAATTATTGCTGTTCAGTTTGTTTTCAGTAGTGTCCAACTCTGCAGGACCCCATTTGAGGTCTTCTTGGAGAGGTACTTGAGTGGTTTGCCATTTCCTTCTCCAACTCATTTTACAGATAAAGAAACTGAGGCAAACAGGGTTAAATGATTTGCCCAGGGTCACACAGCTAGTTAGTGTCTGAGGCAAGATTTGAATTCAGGAAGATGAGTCTTCCTGACTCTAGGCTGGGCTCTCTATTCATTGTGCCACCTAGCTTCTCATATTTGTTCACAAACATCAGTGCAAAGAGTTGCTTGGGGTAGTGGGAAGATAAAAGACTTGTCCAGGGTCTCACACCAGTTTATGTAAATATAGGATTTGAACCCAGTTCATCCTAACCCTGAGATTCTCTAGACACTGAAATTCTGCCTCAAAGCAAGTACTCATATCACTTATGTCATTGACTTGTGAAATATTGAAGCAATTATCATTTCTAAGATAGGCTAGTCAATTCTTAGAGCATAGGTAGAAAGAGCTGGCAGATTGTCCGTGTAACATGCATTTGTTGATACACTTTGATGTGACAGAGTGGGAGAAGAAACAAATCTGTAAAAATTCCATTTTGGGTAGTATCCCCTACATTCTTCAAGAATTTCCAGCTACGCTATCCTAAACACTGGACAAGAAGTTGTTTCTCTGCAGCTCTATTTCTAGGCATCACTAAACTTTCTTGCCTCAGTTTCTTCAAATTGTCAAATGGGGATAATAATGGAACCTACCTTGCAGGGTTATTGTAAAGATCAAATGGGATAATATTTGTAAAGTGCCTAACATAGTAGGAACTTCTGTTGTCCAGGTGTTATGTCAGTCATGGCAGATTGTTACCTCAAAGATACTGGAGTGATTTGTTATTTCTTTCTCTAGCTCATTTTACAGATGAGGAAACTAACAGGATTTAGTGACTTACCCAGGGCAACACAGCTAATGAGTATCTGAGGCCAGATTAGAATTCACCTTTTCTACACTTGAGGCCCAGTGCTCTATCCATTGTGCCAACTACCTGCCTATAGTAAACACTATATCAATGTTTATTCCCTGTTTGCTCCCAATCAGATATGTATGTGCACACACAAATTTCTACTTCCTTAAAAGAATATCCCGTACTGAAAGATTAGAATCCAAATGTAGAAGTTTCACTATCCTTAATGGTAAAAGGTTTATTAAAAAAAATCTAAATAGGCTTTTTATATTGTTTTTTGTTTCCATTTTTTTTTGTCCTTATACTTTCATACTCTTAGAATGAAAAAATTGCCTAAGCTTAGTTGGGCCTTTTACCAGTGCTTTCTTTAACCCAGTTTCGCTCTTTCCATCTCATCATCTTTATTTTATCAGATGGTACTGTTCATAATATTTTACCATCTTTCACGGTAAGATTTCACAAATGTGTTTATATTCTAAGCTGGAGCTGCTCACAAAGCACCTGGGGTGGCCCAAATATATGCAGAAGCAACACAATTTTGAAGGCTTTGAGGGAATCTTTTTTTAAGCTATCTGAAGGCTAAGAAGTTATCAAAAGTGTAGGGAATATCTTATACCTTGTTAATATCAAAAAGTTGGAAACCAAAAGAGTATCCATAACTACTGAGTGCTCTGTCATATTTACAATGCATAGAAATGTTTTGTGAAGATAATCTATACATTTGACAGGGGAATCCTTGATGAGGATATTGAGATACTCCATATATTTATAGATTCTTCATAGGTTATGAGGTCTTTTTGGTTGTGGATAGCATCATTCTGATTACATCAACCCAGGAACATTTCAAAGCCTCCCAAATGAGATGCATAACCATAGAACTTGAGGATAGAAGGAAACCTCAGTAACCTTTTAGTCCAACCCATATATGAAAGGAATCCCTACCATAACATAGCCAAGAAATTATACCACAAAGAAGAAAATCACCAAAAAATAAAAATAGAAAGAAGGAAGGAAGGAAGGAAATATTTATTAATCACCTGCTATGTGTGAGCCACTCTGCTAAGTGTTAAACACTTAGTGTTTAACCTGTAGTTGGATCAAGGTCTTTGGGGTTCTTCTCAGGAGACCCCTGCATTATTGATATTGAGATAATAATAATAACTATTTTTATATAGCATTTAAGGTTCATAAGTCCCTTCACAAATATTCTCGTTTGATCCTTACAACCCTGGGTGATAGGTGCTGTTATTTTCATTTGACAGTTGAAGAAACTGAGGCAGACAGAGGTTAAGTGACCGAGACTAGGTTTCAACTCAGGTTTTCCTGACTCCATGTCCAAGTTCTACCCATTGAATCACCTAGATGCCTCAACATTTATTACTCCTTGGATCTAGCCATCAAATCAGCTCTTAATCCTTCAAAATGAGTTCTTATCTAGCCCATGTCTCTCCACACTCTCCACAAAAATAGTATGAAATATTTTATCAAAAGCTTTGCCAAATATATAGGTGAACTATATCCAGAGCATTATTCTCATCTACAAATTTAGTTAATTTTGACAAAGAAGGGAATAAGATTAGCTTGGCATGACTTGTTCTTAACGAACCCTTGTTAGCTTTTTGAAATTACCAGTTCCCTTTCCAGATGTTCACCACCCTTTAAAGATCCTTTCTAGAATTTGCTCAGGAATTGAACTTAAACTCACTGAACTATCGTTTTTAGATTCTGTTCTCTCATTGCTTTTTAAATTGCAGCGATATTTGAACTTCTCCAGTCTTTCTCTTTCATGGTCTTTCAACTATCCCCAACAGTGTTCCAGCAATCACATCTTCTAGTTCTTAGTGTAACTGAGGGGTGAGGGGTGGGCATTTCAGTACCTGAGGATGTGGTTCTTCTTGGCTAATGGATTTGAATTCATTAAGAGCAGCTAAGATGCTCACTTATTTTCATCTTATCGGCTGCAGCTGGGTGGCACAGTAGGTAAAGTGTGGGACTTAGACCTGAGTCAAATTCTTCCTTGGCCATTTACTGTCTATGTGACTTTGGATGACTCATTTGACCTCTCTTGCTCTTAGTTTCCTCATCTGTAAAATAAGGAAAATAGTACCTACTTCAGGGCGCTGCTGGGAGGATCTAATGAGATATTTACAAGTATGTAAAATGCTTTGTAGATCTTAAAATGTTACATAAAAGTCGTTATCATCATCACCATCATCCCCATCACCATCATCACCACCATCCCCATCACCATCATCACCATCATCCCCATCACCATCATCCCCATCATCCCCATCATCACCATCATCCCCGTCACCATCATCACCACCATCCCCATCCCCATCATCACCACCATCCCCATCACCATCATCACCACCATCCCCATCACCATCATCACCATCATCCCCATCACCATCATCCCCATCATCCCCATCACCATCATCACCACCATCCCCTCACCATCATCCCCATCATCCCCATCATCCCCATCCCCATCATCACCATCATCCCCATCACCATCATCATCAACCTTGGGTATCAATGTCTTTGTTAGTTTTCATTGTTGTTGTTGTCCTATTTCCATTACAGAGGACATTCCAATTGGCAAAGGAAAAACAAGACAACAATTTATCAGTTCTACCTTATCTATGTTTTCAATTGACATTGTCCCACGTATCCCAGCCAAATATCTTATTCTTCCTCTGATCTTTCCTTTCCTTCCAATACGAACCACAAGAACAGCAAAGTTTTTTTCCCTTCTTCTTCGCATTTATGGCCAGCCCTATCTCATTCTGAGCTATGGGATTCTTGGCACTTTTTATAGAACTTTCCATATTCTTTTTTCTCTGTTATCTGGTCTTACTCTCATCTTCTGTACATTTATTTTCTTTAAATCTAAGCTGTTTGCAGAATTCTCTGTGCATCCACATTCATCTCCTTAGATAAATCCAGTTTGTCCTCCTCACTGGAATTGTTTCCCTTAGTGTGTTTAAGATGATTACATTCTTGAACTTCTCCCATCTTTCCTGTGCTGAATCTCTTGAAGCATTTTAGTCCAAGGATTCTTATGTGTCTTTCCTCTGAACTCTGTTACATCCCCTTTCCCCAAATATAGGGTGCAATGCAGACTGTGCATAGATTTCCTCTTCTCTATTGCAAACTCTAGAATGGAGTGTTCTCTGATCTGTTCAAACAGATGTAATTGTTCCATGTACCTTTTCTTACTTACCTTGCCTTGTCTTGATGATATTATCTTGTCTTTTTCCTTCTTGTGGTTACTTCTTCTGGTTCTGTTCCCTGTTCTTCCTCCTTCCTTTCAGATCTCCCTAAATTATCATTCACCTTGCTCTTTTTTTAGACTCAGAAGCAGAATTTGAACTCATATCTGATCCTGGATTTCATTCTCCATCAAATTTTCCTTAATTTCCCCCAGCTTTTTGCCCAGTCTCTCTACTCTGCTTAACCTCTAACTCACTTAATTAGCCCAAATACTTTGAGATTGCCAGCAAAATTTCTTTCTTTTTATTTTATTTACCTTGAGTCCTTCTCATCTCTCCAAAGTCAAAAGAAGTAGATTAGTCTGGGGCTTGGGGCCCAGACTATGACATGAAATTGTGTGGACAACCTGTAGAGCTCGTCCTTCCATATATTTTGGATAAACATCACAAATATATAATGAATTGCATCTATATGTCCCCAGAATCAAAAAAGAAGAACGAAACAAGTTGCATAACTTTCAAAAAATTCCTAATTGCCAAATTCTCTTAATGATCTTAGCCCCTGAATCAAGGATCTGTGTTTTGAACACAAATTTCTTTCAGTGACCATGTGCCACTGAAAGTGCTAGAACATTCTGGACCTTGAAGCATCAAGGATCAGCATTACCAAAAGTACAGCAGAGATAGGAGTGTTGGGTTCAAGTTGGCTGCAACTTCTTACAGATAAGGAATTATGAAGGACAAGCAGTACAAAGAGCACAATTAAAGAAATATGTAATTCAAAAACAATTATAGGCTGATTGGGCAGCAAAAAGAAAGGATGAATAAAAAGAGAGCCCCTGTACTTCACTGGCATCATGATGCTATCCAGAAAAGTTTGTGGCACACTGAGCCTCAGAGGTGAACTTGTTGTAGGACATGGGGTAGGACTGTGCCAAGTTTGGGGGATGTTGATGGTTTGGGATTTATATTGTTGAAGAGAATGCTCATACTGATGCAATCCAAACTCCACTGGAGTATGCCTACCGAGATTATATATGTATATGTACATATATGTCTGTTAAATATTTACTCATATACACACATGCATGTGTAATGTATATAATATATGTGTATAAATATATTTATGTGTGTAATAAAACATATCCTCTGCAGGTTGCCAATGGATTGAGATCTGTGATTGGATACCAATAGTGCCCAGTAAAGCACTTAAATCATATACTAAACATATGTCCCTCTCTCTTGATACCTGAAACACTAATTTTAAGTTAGTTACATCCGGAAACTTCCATAATAATTTCAAGATACTAATGGTTTTAGACTAGTGAATTAATAAAATCATTTAAATGAGTAGCTTGGGACTTTTAAAAGATTCTGAATGACTGTTGATTAGATAGTACCTAGAAGCTATTTAAAAGTTCCAGTAAATAAAGTGGGCATGAGTTCTGTGGAGGCAAAACACATAATCACTTAAATAGGACATTTTTGCATATTAATGTTTTGAGTACTTTTTTTCAAGTCACTTACAAAATTCAAAAGATTCTAAGTCTTGTTGTAAAGCTTTTGTAAAAGGTTTTTGCACCTTTTACATTAAAGTGCCCTATAAAAGGGTTCTTTTGTTATTAGAGTAATTAAATCAACCTGTATGAGGTTCAGGTAAACAGTGCACTGATAACTTCTTTGATGAATAATGCTATAGGAGTTTGCAGGGTGTTTCCATCTAAAAGTAAAATAATTCTATCTGTGAAATGCTGTCCTTAGCATGATATAATGCCTCAACTTCTTTTATATCTGCCCTAGATCTTGGCATATGCTGAGTACATGTAGATGCTCAATATATTCTTGTTAAATAAATTACATGGTTCACTGTTACACAGATGTAACTATATTATAGGTTATAAATTGTCCTTTGATTTTGATGTATAGAAAGGGAGGGAGCTCATGTCTAATGACTTTTCATTTTCTCAGGAAAGTCTGAGGTGAGATTATTTGCTGATTCTATAGAAAGACTATATTGAAGGATATAAAGAGAGTGTAAAAGTTTTGGAAAAAAATCACATACAGAAAAAAAAAGAGCTTGATATATAACACTGGCAGTTTGGCATATCAGATAAATTGCTGACCTTGGAGTCAGGAAGACCTTGGTGGCAATCTTGTCTCTGACATTTACTAGCTTTGTGACCTTGGACAAGTCACTTAACTCTATTTGTCACCTCTGTCTCTATTTGCTAATCCTATTAGCTGACACTAGCTCTGACCTTGAACTCGGCAAACTGAGACTGGCCATTACAAGCAGGTTGCAATCAATATTGGTGGAGGAAATTATAATACCAACAATAACAAAGTCTCAGGTCCTTGACTTGACATAATACAATTAACCTGAAAGGTTCATGTCCATTTAAAGACATTTTTTTCTTGATAAGGCCATGTAATTTCTTTCTTTCCAATTTATTTATTTGTAGTTCTCAGCATGCATTTTCATAAGTTTTAAGTTTTCTCCCTCTCCCTCCCCACCCCCTTCCCAAGATGGCATGCAATCTGATATGGCTTCTGTACATACATTCCTATCAAACACATTTTCACATTAGTCGTGTTACATAAAAGAATCATAATGAAGTGGAGAAACCATGAGAAACAAAACAAAACAAAATAAAACAAAAAATAAAATAGTCTGCTTCACTGTACATTCCAACTTCATAGTTCTTTCCCTGGATGTGGATGACATTTTCCATCTAAAGATGTTCTTAAAAGATTCTTTCACCCCCTGCTTTCCAATATGGATTTTATCTTACAAAGACAGTTAGTTAGTGAAATGAATAGTACACTGGACAAGAAATCAAGAAGACCTGAGTTCAAATCCAGCTAAAGCATTTAAGTATAATATTAAACAAGTCACTTGACCACTCTGTACCTCAATTTCTTTATCTTTGACGTAAGGATAATAATCCCACCTGCCTCACATGGTGATTGTGAAGATAAAATGAGGTAAATTGTAAAATATTGCAGACTTAAAATTTCTAGGTAAATGCTATTTTATAATAGATAAAGGATAAATTTATTTTGTGATTAATATTTATCATTTTGATTGAATTGGCATTCACCTAGTTTGATAATGTAGCTGATCTATTCCCACTGTGATATGAGTGAGATTGGGGTGCAACTTTGAAAGTGGCCATATCCCAGGAAGTTAATAAAATTCTGCTTCAGGAACGTCAGAAGATAATTTCACTATTTAAATACGCTGAAGCATCAGCATTCAACAGAGTGTGAAAGCAAACCTAGCTTAATATACTTCTGAAGATTAATTTACTGATAGCCAGAGTTTACCCCATGAGGGGGCAGTTGGGCCTTTGTTTTATGCTTTGCTGAGAAATTTATGATGCTCTAGCTACTTAAGAACTTCCCTTAGTTGCATGCAGATTAAATTTAACATTGTCCAAAAGGGGTTTGGCTCGTGTTTCAAATAAAAATAAGCTGGTTTAGTCAGAAAAGGAATCTAGACTATGAGAGCCCTAACACTGGAAGACATGAGGTGTTGGAATTGTAGAATATAGTTTCCCTACCAAAAATAAAGGGAGAGTAGCAGCCAGGTTTTTTTCCCCCCACAATGGTAACAAGTTGCCATGGTAGCAGCATAAAAAATAAGTTAATCCTTATTGCCAGGAAAATACCATGATGTAAGACTATGTTTATACAGATGATAGGAGAGCCCATATTCTCGACCAATCTTTCTTTCTCTCCTTTTTCTTCTCCTCCTTCTTCTTCATCTTCTTCTTCTTTCTCTTTCACTCTATTTCTCTCTCTCTTTCTCCCTTTCTTCATTCCTCCTTCTGTGTATAAATATATGGAATATAAAATATACATGAAATATAGGCTTCTCTCTCATCTGTGTAAACCTGATATGTAGATACATGGTATATATATATTTGTATATGATATATACATATTGTGATATACATAAATGTGTACATAGACACACATATTTATATATATATATATATACACACATACCTCTTCCTGAGACTTCCTTAAGGCTCAGGTATTTGAGGCAAGCATCTCATTAAAAATATGTTGCCTGGAAAGCACAGGCTTTATGGCTGATATCAGTAATCCAAGAGAAAGAATTCTGTGATACAGAGGAAAGAATTTGGAAACGGAGGACCTGAATTTGAATTCTGAATCTCGTTTATTTGTTCTGTTATCTTGGGTAAGTCACATCTCTTCTCTAATCAGCTTTACTTTCCAAACTGTAAAATGAAGAATTTGGACTCTATCACTGAAATTCATTCTCACTCTAAATCTTTGAGCCTTTGATTTTGTAAAATTAATACTTAGGCTTCGAGAGATAGTAATTACCTAAATAATTCAGGAAACCTATGGCCAGAGCTATAAGCAGTGGCAGGAGTTGTTTGAATTCATATCCTCTAGTAAGTACAAAACCCGGAGCCTTAGCCCTGAAAAAGAGTCATAGATCATAGATCATAAATCATAGATATATGATTTATATAGCTGAAAGCTACCTTATGGACCATGTAATACAATTCCCTCACTTGACAAATTAGCAAAGTGAATCCCAAGGAGGTTCAATGAATTGTCCAGGTTCACACAGTTAGTAAGCTTTAGTGCCAGGATTTGAACCTAGGTTCTATGACATCAAATCAATGCTCTTTCCGTTATGTGGCAATGCCTAAGATAATCAGCTTGAGGGTGTACCAGAGATTTAAATGCCTCAAGATAAGCAGCTCTCAGAGTGTGTTCCAGGGACCCTCCAGAGTCTTGTGAGACTCTTTCAAGGAATCCACAAGGTCAAAATTATTTTTATAATAATATTAAGATTTTATTTGCCTATTAAATATTCCCCTCATTTCCAACTGTGTATCTGCATGAGACTGGAATTTCTACATATTCTTCAGTTACAACTACATATCAAAACTGGCTAAATGCAGAAGCTGATATCAGAATCCAGCTATATTCTATTAAGCTAGATATTAAAGGTATTTGCCAAAAAATATGTAAAACAATAACACTCTTCTCAGTATTCTTTTATTTTAGAAAACATAGTTTTTTTCATAAAATGTTATTTATGTTAATGTGTGATGGATTTATTATCATTATTTTCAAATGAATAAGGAATATTTTTAAAAAGTGATATTTTAAAATTTTGTCAATTTTTATTTCAAACATTCCAAACTCAGATAAATATAATTCAGTCAGTAAATAAACATTTGTTAATTACTTATGTGCTAGGTACCTAGTGCTATGTGCTGGGATACAGATTTTAAAAAAAGACAGTCCTTTGCCCACAAGGAGCTTACAATCAAATGGGAGAAAATAATACATGAAAGAAAATTTAAAAACAAGAGGGAGAGAAGAGAGGAAGAGAAGGTACTTGGGGGAGGGGGTATAGTATAGTAGCTGGTGAGAAATAACTGATCTGTGAGTCCTCTTAAATGGAGGCTTGGTGAAGTGTTATTTGCTCTGCCCTCAGATCTTAAACTTCAAAAAGAGTGTTTAGAGGCTTTCCAGTTCAGTCTGTACCTGAAAAAGAATCTCATCAGCAACATTCCCAAGAAGTGATCATTCCGATTCTGCTTAAGTAAGGGGGAGCCCACTACTTCCCAAGGCAACCCATTCCTTTTTTTCCTAATTTTCTTTCCTAAAATAAATTAATATAATATAAATCTGTAGTTTCTACCCATTCTTTTCAGTTCTGACCACTGTGTCCAAACAGAACAAGTCTAATTCTTCCTCCAATATATTCTTGAAAATATTGGAAGGTCACTATTGCATCCCCCTCATTTTCTTTTCTTCAGGTTAAACATATCAGCTTCCTACAACTAATTCTGTTTTGGTCTTGGGGATTTAACTATTCTGATTTTCCTTTTCCGAATGCCCTCCAGCTTGTCAATGTTCTTTGCAAAATGTAGTTCCCAGAGCTCAGGACCATCCTACAAATGTGATCTGACAAGAGTTCAAAGGACTACAAGCCTATTGCCTCACTCAGTCTGTGTACTATGCTTCTGTTAAATATTTCCAATCATTCCATCAGTCTTTTGAATATTTTTCTTTTAGTGAAACTGCTGGTCCACATTGAGCTTGTAGTCTAACTAAAAAATTGACATATTTTTCAGAAGATATGTTGTTGACTTACATTGTCTCTATTTTAAGTGATTGTTTTGGGATAAATAGAAAAGAAAGCTAGGATCACCGAGTTGACATGGATTCATCAAGAAAACTTTATACTGACCTAATCCAATTTCTCTTTTGATAGACTAGTAGACTCATAGATCAGGGAAACGTAGAATCAGTTAGACTGGCCTAATACTGCATTTTTTTTTTATTTTGATCCCTATCAAGGCAACCTAGACTGATTCTACCCCCACTGTTCACCTCTGTTTTTTGCAACAGAAATGCTAATTTTACAAGGCACCACTTTATACCTTTCCATTTTATTATTATCTTAGCCCAGATACACTCATGGAATGAACCGTTTTTTTTTGTTTTGTTTTGTTTTTAATTTTCAGAAGAGCTTTCTTTCTTTTCCATCTTACCTTTTCAATGTCATTGATATTTGATCTTAGGGAAGTCACTTAACCCCTTTGATCTCCAGATTTCTCATCTATAAATTGAAAGTGTTGAACTAGATGAATTCTGAGACTCTTTCCGGTTTTACTTTGATGAAGATATGATGAGAATGATTTGTCTGCATTTCCAAATTTCATTTTTAAGATTTCTATATCCCTCCTGAGCAGACTTCCTCTATTGAAATCAGATCATGGGACATTACTTATTTTATTTCTGTACCCTTTCAAATCTGTTATCTTAAGATCTGGTGTCCCTGTCAGACTGTCTAGTTTCCCATTCTTCCATCACAAATGATAACTTGGAATGATAACTTTCCTCTCCCCATGTCCTGCTCCCTATCAAAGTTCTCTGTGTCTCTACCTCAACAACCCATTTCTGATTGATAAGAATCATGTCCAGAAAAAACTAATAGACTTCATTTTCTCCATGTCTTGAGATCAAATTATCTTCAAGGCAAACCATCTGTGCATTTGGCACACCTAGAGTGTGAGCAAATGTGTGTCAGTGAAGTTTCTCATTATTCTTGATCATGTGTCTCTGACAGGCTTGCAAAGTACTATCTCAAACAGGATAGTAGATGAATATGGGATCACAGAAATAATTCAGTTTATAGGCATTACTTACAAGGGAAAAAATGGAGGTATAGACAATTGAAGTTGGGGTCATAGGTGGACAGTGTCGAGAGTGTAAGATTGGGAATCACAGGGCCTGGATTTAGATATTGGTTCTTATGCTTAACTACTTGTGACACCTGAGGCCAAGAACTCAACCTTTCTGAGCCTTAGTTTCTTCCAATTTGTACGAAATTATTTTGAAGATTTTTTTATATCTAGATTTGTCATCCTAGGAGTTGCTTGCTTAATTAAGGTCAAGGTTCACAGGTTTGGTAAGTGGAAGTTTTAGGAAAAGAACCAGAGTCTTTGAAACTTGGTAAAAAAGTATATCACACAGTTTTCCCTAAAACAGAGGTGATACAATCTTTTTTCTGCCATATCACAAACTGATACACAATAATTAAATTTAGTGCTTACTAAATGTGGCACAGCATTCTTTGTTGCTGAGTTTTTTACAGTCATGTCTGACTTCTCCGGACCTCATTTGGGGTTTTCTTGGCACAGATACTGGAGTGGTTTGGCTCATTTTAGAGATAAGGAACCTAAGGCAAATAGGGTTAAGTGATTTGCCTAGAGTCACACAACTAGTAAATGTCTGAGGCCAGATTTGACCCAGGAAGATGAATCCTCCTAGTCTAGCATCAGATAAAGATAAATTAAAATTTAAAAAATGAAGATAAAGACCTTAAAACTCATAGGAGTTAAAGTAATAATACAAATTTAGAATTGACAGGGACCTTAAAGATAAAAAAACTGAAGAAAAGTGAGGTTAAGTGCGTTATCCAAAGTTATACAGCTTGCTCATGACAGACCCAGGCCTAGGACCCTAGTACCCTCGCTCTTACTGGGTCATAAACTTTGAAAGATACTAAGCACTTTGTAAATGTACTGTTTTCCTTCACTCTGACGGACCCCTACTTACTCGTCCCATCTGATTTCACCTGGGGCTTTACCTTGGCCCACTACCCCCCCTTGGTAATATTTGACTGTCCTAAACGGCCTGAACTCTAGTCTTCCAACCAGGTGCTCCTCTCATTCAATTCCATCAACCATCTGGCCTTTTACAAGGCTTTCTGTGTTTTGTAGCACTAAAATTTCATTCTGCCCACCTTCAACTGAAAATTTGCACTGCTTTTTGGTGATTTTTTTTGTTTGTTTCTTCTTGTTGATTCTCTAGCGCTACACCCTCTTTGCCATTCCTTTCTGTCTACTACTTTACCACCGTGATATATATTGAGCTAGTAAGTCATTAGGTCCACCATGTCTTTTTTCCACATGATTTATAGCAATATCTCCTCCATTCTGTTCTAATGCATTGATTTTTTTGAAGCCCAATGTGAGATTTTCTCCAATAATCCTCTTCCTACCTGCTTGCTCTAGCGCTAGTCTGGCCTGAACATTCAAAATGAATGAACAAAGACATATAGTTGACATCCAAGATAATAAAGGTGATATTAAGGGATTTCTTAGCTCCTCTTGATGAATTTAAACACCCATGGCCCAGATGAGGGCTTCTTTGAGGGCTGAAATAACTGACAGATATGCTTGCTGAGCCACAGTCAGAGAAATATGAAAGATCAAGGACAGTGATCTTATGGGAGGATGACTAGAGAAGAGCTTGTCCAAGCTTTCAAAAAGGGAAAGAAAGCAGAATCTATAGACTATTTGTCAGTGAATTCAACTTTCCCATCACTGACTCCTTAGATCTAATGCCCCATCTTTATTATAATTGTTCCTTTAAAGGACGATAATAACTGTTGCCAAACCCAACAGCTTTATGCTGCCTTTATACTCATAGACAATGTACCTAAGTCTTGGCCATCTTCCCTTCATCACATTGTTGTCTTTCCTTCCTATTTCCATCGTCCAATGAGAAGATACCACTTCTGACCCAGAACACTGCAGCATCCCTCCAGATGGTCTCCCTGACTTCATTCTCTCTTCCTCTCAATTCATTCTTTACACTGTCCACCCAGACAAATCTTCCCAAAATACTGTTTTCATTGTACTTATTCTCTTTTCAAATAAATTTAGAGATCATTTTACCTATTGAATAAAATCCAAGATACTTATTCTGGCTTTCAAAGCTTTCTACAACCTGGTCCCAACCTTCCTGACCACCCATTATTTTCCACACAAGCCCACTGTACCAAACAGGCTGTCGTATTTCCTGTTATCAGAGCTTCCCTGTTGAGAAATAGGTTTGTGAATTGTCATGAATAATTTAATCATTGTTGCTTTCATCATAGGAAAATAGTTGGATCATTGTGTAGATCAAAAGACCAGGTAGCCTTTTGTCTCATAAACTGGCTGGGGATGGATTTTTAATGAGTTGCTATGTCAGAGGTAGACTAAGTAGGTAGATCAAATGTCCATCTAGAAGGTTCTGGGAATAAGATGGTATTCTTTGCTGAGAACTACAAGAGGGGATATATGATTGGAGTGGCCCTTTGGGCAAGGTTTCCCAATGCATCCTGGACCAGTCATCCTGATGAATATCTGATCACTGGATTCAGATTACTCTGGAGGAGAATTGAGGCTGGTGACCTGCACAGCCCTCCCTCACTCAAAATAAAGTCAAGTGCAAGTCATGTCATCATTTCTGTGATGGCATGGTCTTCTTCTACAATGAAGGACAAATACAATCCTGTGAGTAGATGCTTCTGACTGAATGCTAGCTGGGTAACTCAGCTCCTCTTCTGGTGTCTGCCTCCCCGTCCCCTTCCTTCTCCTGTCCAAAAGAAGGTAAACTTGGATGGCCAAAATATGTCCAGTCGACTTATGTTTTACTGGCTCCTTTCCTATTCTCCTCTCCTCTCCTCTGTCCTCTCCTGTCCTGTCCTCTCCCAAAACCTTAAACCTACTGCACTCTGAAGCTGGGACTCCACTGGGGCCCTGCCTGAGGGCTCCTCTGGACCCTCCTATCTTGAGAGTGATTATCAATAGTAACTGTTCTGTTTCCCACCCAGCCTGATGTCTTTGCGTTTCTTGACCTCATTAAAGGTATGATGCCCTGGCTACTTCTTAAACAGGGCTATTCAATGAATGGACATTGCCTCACCCTAAGTGAGTACCTGCAAAGACCTTGACCTAAAAGGGCCCAAGGTCTCCTAGTGCATCCTGGGTCATCTCCAGTAATCCTGATGAATATCTGGTCACTGGATTCGATGGCTCTGGAGGAGAAGTGAGACTGGTGACCTGTACAGCCCTCCCTCACTCAAAACAAAGTCAAGTGCAAGTCATGTCATCATTTCTCTGATGGCATGGTCTTCTTTGGCAATGAAGGACGAATACAAGGTTAGACCAAGTACCAGATGGATAATCAAGTGTGGAGAGGACTATTATTGTATATAAAACTATATGTTGTATGTAATATTATTATATATCGTATAACCAGCCAAGTTAAGGCTGACTATTTGCTAAAAGTATCTAGACAAACCAAAAATATGGACTGAATTTAACAAGATAGAATTAAATAAGGATAAATATAAAGAAAAATAATAAGTAAAAGGGATTGAGGTATCAATATATGTTAAAATATAATCTCATATAAGAAACTCCAAGAAATATAGGGCAGAAAACTGGAAGATATCATTTGGGGAAAAGATCAAAGGAGTTTTAAATAGAAATGATAATGTGATCAGAGTAAACTGCATACTACCTGAGGAAAAAATAGATCTTGGCACAGAGACATGATATAGTAGTCATGAGGGACATCAGTGATCCAGACATCTGCTGGAGCTTATTCTCTGCCAGTTTTTATGTATCTTAATGATAGTTTTGTCATTCAAAACTCAAAAAGGAAAATCAAGATGTTCCGTTCTATATCAATCACAAACATTTATGAAATACCTACTGTGCACTAGGTTCTGAGGATACAAAGAAAAAAAAAGAAATAGTTCTTGCCCTCAAAGAACAGTCTCTCCCTCTAATGGGATAGATATCATATCTATATCTATATTTATATCTCTATATATCTATATCCATCTATCTCTATATATGCTATGTACGAAACAGAGGTAAGATAAGTTTGCAAGAAAGAAAGCAGTGACTGAAGGGATCAGGGAATACTTCATGTGGAAGGTGTGCTTGAGCTGAGCCTTTATGCAAACTAGGGCTTCTAAGATGTGGAAGTGAGGAAAAGAATGCATTCTACACATTGGGAACAACCAGTGCAAAGGTAAAGAATTGAGAGATGGAGTGTCATGAATATTTGGAGGACAGCAAAAAAAAAAAAGGCCAGGTAGGCTGAACCATAGTGTGGATTAAAAGGAGGATTGTATAATAGTATTGGAAAGTATTAGGATCAAGTTGTAAGGAGTTTATTTTTGATCCAAGAAGTGATAGGGAACCTCTGAATTTATTGAATAGGGGAGCAAAAATGGTCAGAATAGCACTGTAGGAAAAACACTCGAGTGCTTGTGCAAAAGATAGACTGGAATAAAGAAGGCCTTGAGGAAGGGAGACCAATTAAGAAGTTATTCATATAATTCAAGCAAAAGTTTATGAGGACTTGCACTAGACATGTGGATGGATGAATGGGAATAGGGGAATGAATATGAAAGACATTATGGACATAACTTTATAGTACTAAGCAGAGGATTAAGTACTGGGAGAATGGCTGAGGAAGAATGAAAAGTTAAAGATAAATCCAAGAGTAAAAACCTTGGTAACTAGAAGGAGAGTGGTAAACTCATCAAAAACAGGGAATTTAGTAACATAGGGTGGGTGCCTTTTAGAGTCTTTGGATATCCCCATAATTTGTACACATGATTAAGTCAAGGCACAGAGACCGAGGAGTAATCAAACAGGAAAGAAAAGAAGGAGGAGGAAGATAAGTAGGAAAGGCTGGATGGGTCCAATAACATCGCTTCTTTAAACCTCAGTTTCCATAGTTTTAAAACAGGAAAAAAAGAATACTTCTGCTAATTAACTCACAGAGTCATTATAAAAAAGTGTTTTATAAACCTTAAAGCACTACATGAATGTCTTTTTATTATCTGCCCAAATAAACAGACGTATTCTTGAGAGCTGCAATACATTTACTTAAATTTTTTTCTGTTCCTGCTTAATCCTTGCAGCACATATTGCAGTGCCTTGGACACAGGCAGTACTATGTATTATTTTGAGTAGTAGTTTCTAGTATTCATCAGTATATATCCATTGATTTTAAAAGCACAGAATTTCAGAGATGGAGAAGATGCTCAGTAGCCATATAGTCTAACCCAAATATGAAAAAGAATCTCTAGCATTTAACTGATGGCATCTAATAAGGGAAAATTTATGACTTTCCAAGGCAGCCCATTCTACCTATGAATAGCTTTAAATTTTAAGAAGTCTTTTTATTCCATATACCATATCAAGCATTAGTTTGGGGTTTTTTTTTGTCACATACACATTTGTTCCTAGATTTTCCCTCTGAGGTTGAACAGAAAGACAACTAATCCCTCTGCCACATAGATGAAGATAGGTAAAAGTTTGATTCTGTCTCCTTTTCTCCAGATTAAAACCTGGAAAACAATTCAGAATTATACACAGTTACTACACAGGGGATGCCATTTGACCCAGCTATACCACTGCTAGGTCTATGCTCAAAAAAGAGCAGAGAAATAAGAAAAAGTCTCAGATGTACATTTTAACAGCTTTTTTCATTATTGCAAAAAATACCCTAAAAAACAAACAACTCTCCTGAAAATCTGGAAACTAAAGGAGTGCCCATCAACTGAGGAATAATAGCTGGCTAAATTCTTGTATATAAATGTGATGTAGAAAATGAAAAAAAAAAAGGTAATTTCAAAGAGACATGGAAATTATTAGACCTCTAAGGAATGTTAATTATAAGGGGGGGGGGGGAATTTAATACCTCAGGAATGATGTAGTCACAGAATTCAGTCACATATGATGAGGTCTTGATATGGAAACTTATAAAACATAAACACTTCCTTCTCTTCAAATAAGAAGAAACATTGGTATTGGTTTAACGCTGGAGAGATTCAGTTAAAGGACTACACTTGAGGACTTATAGGACCACATGTGGCAGCGAGGCCATAGGTTCCTCACCCCTGGTTTAGCCACTGAGAGCTTTAAGCAGTTAATGTCAGAAAATAGACTATAATTAAGAGTCTGAGAGTTTGCTTGAGTGAATTTATGAGTCAGATCTTCCCTTGTTGGGGGACAGAAGGGACTTTCTCCTGCATTTTTACAAGCCAGTGATATCTGGCAATGGATCTACTCACTGAGGAGACACCACTTAGCAAGTCAAAAGTTACCATTTTGGATGGTGTAGGCAGAAGTCCCAATAAAGTAGTTAATAATGCAGACAGATATGAATACAAAGCATCAGTTGGTTGATCAAAGTTGCAAGCAGGTTTAAGGAGCTAAGCTTCTGGCAGTCAAAAAGAGCCAACTATGGCCTCAGAGAATCAGCCCAAGTCATGAAGAGTTAAATCTTTGTGAGTATTCCTCAATGGGAGAAAGGATGTTGAACCTTGTGGTACTCTAGTTATGAGTTGCCCTGACCACATATACTCCCTATAGGTGTGCCTCACTACCACTGCACTCTAGGCTTTTGCCTACTGTTCCCCAAAATGATGCATGTATTTTTCAGGGTAATGTACTACAGATTTATGGAGTGAGAATATTTTGCAGCTATATTCTTGCTATGCCATCTTAGTAAATAATTTTTCTGAGAGCTTATGGGATCTAGTATTAACACCTCCACCCTTGAACTTAAAGCTGTGTCATGGTGGTGGGGGGAAGTGATGTGGAAGAAGGGCTACACTAAATATAATCTATGTCCTGCAATATCTGCATATGATTTTCCCAAGGAAAATAATTGTTGTAAATTTAAAACAAATCTAATCTTACCAAAAAGCCTAAAAACAAAAATCAAAACCTTAGCTGTTACTAACAAGTTTATAAGCATAGTTTTCATTTCAATAACATCACTCTCACTTCTTCCTCTATTATTTAACTGTTAATGCAATATTTTTCACCAATTTTCCTTTATACCATTTACAATTTTAATCTGGACGTTCACTCATGTACGTTATTTACATCTCTTCAGAAACGTTCCTCTATATTCTAGTTGAAAATAAAGTATGAGTCATATTATTTTGATATGTTCATGATGTCATTAATGGATTAATAATTTTCATATCAAGCAGAGGGGCAGATATTTCATCATTTACTGTATTAATGGTTTATCTCTGAATTTCTCAGAGCAAATCATCCGTTGGCAAAATTTCAAAGTAAGGAACATTTATCTTGGAAGCTTTCCCACTTCCCTTTTCCCCCATTATCTTCCTCTTCTCATCCTCCTTTTACATAGGATATCATTCCTTTAGAAATTAACTCTATCAACCCCCAGCTATTCAAACTATATCAACTATTCATTTTTATAAAGGGCCCTTTAAAATTTTGAAGCCTTCAGGAGCTGAATAAATGACAAGGATTATTAATTGCAGCCATTGTATGGAACTTGGAGATCAATGAACTTTCAGGCAACAGCCCCCCCAAAATACTCTTTACATTATACAAGGGAGGTGGCTACCTATTTTGCCCACTCTTGGCTTTGAGTTAAGGTGAGATATTATTAAGACACTAATAGAGTTTAGTATTTAAGTAATTTTTATTACCTGCATCAAAATAGTTAGTAGAGTTTTAAAAAGGCTTTAACTTCTAATTAAGGGTTATTTTACACTTCAGAAAATCTGCCTTACTACAGTATTGAGCAGGCAACAGAAGGGGGTGAAAAACTTATTCTGAAACTTTATCGCCATCTATTGACAATATAAGAAAGTGCACTAGCGTACTCTCTCCCCTTACCTCATATAATCTAACAGTGTGAAGTAGGCAGTTTTTCCATAGCATTATGCCATCCCATATTCACATTCCTTGTTCTCCAAGTCCTGTTCCCAGTGTTCCCACTAGCTTTTTTTCTTCAGTTTGTAAGCATTTCTTTTCTCTCTCTCCTATTCCAATTGAAAAAAAAGAAAAAAAAACCCTTATAATGAAAATGTATCACTCCAAAAAATTTCCAGACTAGGCATATCTAAAAAATGTAAGTCTCATTCCACATCTCGAATCCATCATCCTTCTGTCAGGAGATCAGTTGCCTGTTCCATCCCTGGTCCTCAGGAATTATGATTAGTCATTGAAATCTAAGTATCTCTAAGTTGTTTTTCTGTACAAAGTTGTCATTATTGTATAAATTTTCCCTTGGTTCTGCGCATTTCATTCTACATTAGTTTGTACAAGTCTTCCCCAGTTTCTCTCAGTTGAGCCCTTTTATCGTTTCTTACAGTATAATAGTTTTCCATTACATTTATACATTGTATCCTGGGTCATCTCCAGTCGTCCTGATGAGTATCTTGCCATTGGACCCAGCTGACTCAGGAAAAGAAAATGAGAATGAAGGACAAACGCAAACAAAACATTTATATACTCTAATATGTTTGGACATTTCCCAATGCTTCTCAGTCACTAGTTTTATATATATATATATATATATATATATATATATATATATATATATATATATATATATATATATATATATATATATGAGTACTTTCCTTTCTTCTCTTTGGTATGTGGGCATTTTTGTGATATTTACAGGGCATATTTCCACCTTGCATTCCAGAGTGCATGGAGCAGTTCATAGCTTCACCAAAGAGTACATTAATATGCTTATTGGATTGAGTTTAATATGGAATTCCTGCATATACTTAGGTAATACAAGCATTTTAAATTTAATATTTAAAGACAAAGTGCCCTAAGCTAATTAATTAATTCCCTAAGTCATTAATATGGCTCTATGGCAGTAATTTCATGATAGATAAAAGGGAGAGGGAGGGGGACAAGTATTACTATAGCAAAGATATTCAGGAGATATTGATTCTTAAATCATATCTCCTGGGTTACAGTATTATATAATATAATCTTGATGGCAAGGAATATGCCATTAGAAAAAAAATATTTTTGTATTCCTTGAGCTTAGCTTGGTGAGTTGCACACTGTAGGGTTAGACTTGTGGTTTCACCGGCATTTTTGGAGAAATTTTTGGATATGAAGCATAGATAGCAGCATTATTTCTGTCTTCACGCCTGTTCTATGTGTAAAAATGCATATTTTTGGAAGAATCTGAATATTTCAAACATTTAAATAGATAACATGTTAAAAGTATTAAGTTCTTAACAAAAAGGGTTTTAACAGTATCTGATTATATTATTGAGATAACTGGCATAGTCCTTATAAACCAGATTATGGAAAGAAAGCTCCTACAATCTTAAACAGCTTTGGAATAGTTCTGAATCTCACCCAAATAATTGTCTTTAACAGAATGAGGCTAAACGTATAAAGTCAGTTGATATTCACATACCACTTTAGGCAAAATAATGTACATAAAGTATTTTGTAAATCTTAAAGTGCTATAAAAATTACAGGGTATTGTTACTACTGTTTACTGCTATAGCTTTGCAAAGTGTGAGGGAGATAAAGATGAAAACTGATGTAGTTCTTAGGGCATAGGAGTGATACATAAATATATATTATGCATGTTCATATGCATGTATATATACATGTATATGTGTACATATATATGCATTATCTGCTATGTGTGTGTGTTTAATAAAAACTAAAATATGGTAGTAGCAAAGTTATTTTATAGAGCTATCAAAAATATTTTAACAGTTTTAAGATATTTGAAGTATGTGTAAATAGTTTTTAAAATATTCATTATGTCAAGGAAGGTATTTTCCTGAAATTAGTAGGGCCTTTTGCAGCTTCATTTCTTGAAGTTTCGCTTTGTTTCTTGCAGACTTTTTTTTTCTAACTTGACAGTATCAAGATGACCTCCTTTATTCCTCCATCCAGAGAGCATAGTTTCCAAAGATTATTATGTGGCACAGAAGTTGGCTGGAGTCCTTCCAAAGGAAAATAAAAGTGCGAAGGACAGAGAATTGATAGCTGTGCTATACAGCTAATAATACTGATCTTTGCTGAAACAGGAGAGAATGATAAACAACATTTTAAGTTAAAACTGAAATGTAACCTTAAAAAAACAAAGGTTTTGCTGAAGTGGGATATTCATTACATGCATTACAGCCTAGGGATTTTAAACATCTTAACTATAAGAAATAGGATAAAAGCCTGTAATGCATGGCAATGGCATTTAATTTATAAATGTGTGTGCATGTGAGTGTGTAAATGTTTGTGTGTGAATATATGTATATATGTATGCATATATAAATACATGGATATATAGTCTTATCCCACTATACACCCACCCACCTTCCTTCTCTTCTTCTCTCCTCTCCCTCCCCTCCTCTCTTCTCTTCACTTTTCCTTTCCTCTCCTTTTCCTGCTCTTTGTCATCATCATCTTCTTCTCCTTCTCCTCCTCTTTCTCCTCCTCCTCCTTCTTCTTCTTCTTCTCCTTCTCCTTCTTCTCCTTCTTCTTTTTCTTCTTCTTCTCCTTCTTCTTCTTCTTCTTCTTCTCCTTCTTCTTCTTCTTCTTCTTCTTCTTCTTCTTCTTTTCTTCTTTCTTCTCTTCTTCTTCTTCTTCTTCTTCTTCTTCTTCTTCTTCTTCTTCTTCTTCTTCTTCTTCTTCTTCTTCTCCTCTCTCTTTCTCTCTCCCTCTCCTTACCTTGCTCCTTCACTCCCTCTCCCTCTTTCTCTCCATTTCCATTTCCCTCCCTCCTAGCTGTCTAATTAGATTGAGGAGGGAAGAAAGTCCTAATCTGGGGGATTATATCCATCTTTGAAGGCATTTGAGAAGGTGACAGGTTACCCTGATGACAACATGTCATCTATAGACTGTTCTTTTCCAAGAAGTCAGACTATGCAAACTGAAAAAATCATGACACATCACTGTTTCTATTTCCTTTAACTTTAATCAAGCCTTGCCACTAGTTCAGATATGAGGATTCTAGCCATGCTGCATTCTTTCCTTAACATAATAGGATATTAAATCATTGCCGCACTAAATCATCCCATAGTGTTGTGATTTTTGAGTTTGTGTGTGTTTTTATAGATTTTCTATCTCTTCCATTTTTTTAAATCAAGTTGATAGCTGTTATTTATCACTACTGTGCTTTGTATCAGCCCCTCTTCCAGCTTCCTTTGTGGACTAGAAAATCAAATAACAAACTTGTTAAAGTTAGTTCAAAATGGGAATAAAAAGGTCCAGCTACATGATATTACTAAGAAACTCCATTATGAATATATAAGTTGTTGGTATCATCTTTATGAAACATAGGATTCAGAAGTCTAAAATAGCATAAAACATTTTGAAACTGAGCAAATAATCTTAAGCAGTCTCACTTCAAAACAGTGGAAATAGAAATAAATCAAATTTTTACACGAGTTTTTACCTGAGTCACATTGTTCCCCCAAAAAATCATAGATGGAACTGGCAGGATAATAAGCTGATGTGAAACAAACAACAAAAACTGGGTCATGTGACAAAAGATGGCAGGTCCCAGCATCATTCCCTAGATACACCCACTCAAACCAACAAATAATGTTCTAGGTATGTAGATATTTAAATTGTAGCAAGAAGAAAAGATATGAAACACCTACGCATTTTTTAACTGAAATGACAGGATAAATTTGAAACTTACATCTTCACCCTAAATTCAGTTCCTACAAAGCCCACATCCCACCAAGTCATTCTGTTTTTCCTTTAGAATTCTATCTGGGGTGGATGTTATCATTCCCTCTATAGCAGTGGACCAAAGATCATCTCATATGTAAGACAATTTTACACTGTCTGAGAGGGTAATCAGCTCTGGGGGAGGATGGGAAATTCCAGTAACATTTGCTTGTTAATGGAAAAGTGTAAAGGTTTTGAATCAAGTTTTAGTCAACCCCTGTGGAGTTTACTCAGAGCAGACAGAGACATGTTTCTCCAAAACCCTAATTTAGAATCATCATAACCTAATGGATAGTGTAGGAAAAAACACTGAGTCTACATTTGGGGGAAGGACCAGAAAGTACACATGCCTTATGTAATTCCACCATAACAGAAAAAGTGTAAGGCAAAGGTCAGAGATCAAAAAGGTCAATAGAAAACTTAGAGTTAAGGAGTTCTTCCAAGGAGAAAACCAGTAGGGAGATCAGGAAAGGTCACAATGCATTAAATAAAAATTATCGTATAGCAGAAAATTAAGTGAAAACATCCAATGAGGAGGGATAATGGAAGTACAAGTGGTACTCAATTGAGCGATCAATCCCTGCCCTTACTTAAAGTAACCAAAATAGCAAATAAAATCCTCTGCCCTTGGTACTTATATCAGGTGAGGGCATCAACATTGAATCAATGAATCAATCAATTAAAAGGTTTATATAAATTAAGAATTTAGCATGGAACCTAGTCCTTAGCCTGTCTGGCAGCTTAGAGGAGAAAGCAATTCTAGCCATGTTCCTTCAGAAGGAATTTCTTGAGAGAAGAGGATGAATGAAGCCTCTCCTTCCTCCTCCTCATGCATATATACCCCTGTCCAGATTTCAGTTTTATGAATTTTGTGAGATATTCAGTTCAAAAATTTGGAGTTTTCACGGGCATCCTGGCAACATCCCAGGAACAGTACTGACAACAGTGATTGTTTCAGGAGTCAAGGACAACCTAAACATGCTGAGAAAAGGTGATTTCAGCACTTTACAAGGAGCCCAGCAAAACAAAGAGACAAACTACAAAGATACAGCAACAACAGAAAATTACACCATGAATAAGGGAACTTCCAGAGGATTTCACAAGGGGAAAAAGAACTTCCTTCCAATAATCAGGAGCTATCAGTTCACTCATCTGCCACATAAGTATTGGAAACTTGAGCCTACTTTGGGGGACTCTATATCTACTTAGGGGAGAGTATATCATAATTTTTTTTCTTATAGGAAAAGGATTTTTTAAACTACCCCTTCTCTTTTACCACCTTAGCAAACACCCATTTCTAAAAGCTAATTAAGTCTACATAATTAATTGATATAAACTGACAATCAGTGGGGTAAGCACAGTGGTGGAGGCTCATGAGATAAATCATTAGAACAACCCCACAACCTCTCAGGGTCTACTAGGACAGATAACTAGTCATATTCTGGGAGCCCAACATGTATGTTCAAGTAGAGGTTGGGATAATAGGCACCATATAAGACAACAAAATATATGAGTCTCTCTAAAATAATGGATCAACAATTAGAAATTCCAAAGTGATTCCAAAGAGAAATGGGTAAATTAAGTAGGGAAATAAGGATGGAAATAAAAATTATAATTATGCTATAAATCAATGCTCTTAAAAAATACTCAGAAAAAAAGAAAGGCAATTTTGAGAAGACAGCAAAGTTAATTGCATATCCTTAGAGATTCTAAATAGAAAAGAGAAGTACTTATCTAAATCTAAAATAATCAGAAATTTAGAATTTCATTCAAACTCAATGTCAACTTCTCAGATGAATCAAGTTAGTCAAGGTAGATCACCATGGGCCTGCTCAATCTTCTGAATTCCCCATTTCTTTTCCTCTAACAAGCCCCAAGACTCAGCCCATTTGTTCCCCTTAATGGAGTCTCACTGTCACAAGGCCTTCTCTAAAATCTGCCTTCATTTTCCTGCTTTTCTGATGGCAAGGGATGCGGGCTTTTTCCTTTTGTTTTTCTCAAAAATAACACATAATCTTTTCTAGGATGTTTTAAGTTGTTTATATAGAATCAGGATGACAAAATATACAGAGGTTCAAAATAATTGAAAATCGCATGTATGTATGTATGTATGTATATATATATGCACATCTATATATGCACATATACACATACACACATATATATATGTAGTTGAGCCTGCTTTTCTACATAAAGGTATATAAACTTTAATTTTTCTTAGTTCTTTTCCCCTCATTTGACCAAATGTGAAGTTTGGATTCAGTCAAAGCGCTGCACTTGAGGACCTAGAGGGCTCCATGTGGCCTTGAGGCTGCAGGTTCCCCACCCCTGCTTTAAGAAAATAACTCTACAGGCTGAATGGAGGATGGACTGGAAGTGAGAGACTTGAGCTAAACAAAACCACCAGCTGGTTGTTTCATTAGTTCAGTTATGACTCCATGAAGGCTTGTACTACAATGGCGTCAGTGTCAGAGGAAAGGAGGGGGAGTTATTGGAGAGATGATGGATATGATGGGACAGGGGAGTGAGAGATAGTGCAGGACAACTGTTAGGTTGTGAGCCTGAGGGACTGGGAGGATGGTATTGCTCTGTACATTAATAGAGAAGAGGGGGAGGGGAGAAGGTTTAGGGGAAAGATGATGAGTTCCATTTTGGCCATATTGAGTTTAAGATGTCTACTGGACATCCAATTCAAGATATCTGAAAAGCAGTTGAAGATATAAGAATAGAGGTCACAAGGCAGTTCAGAGCAGAACAGGTAGATCTGAAAATCATCAGCATAAAGATGGTAATTAAATCCATGGAAGCTGAGGAGATCGCCAAGTGAAGTAGTATAAAGGGAGAAGAAAAGTGGACCCAGGACAAAACCCTGAAGAACACGGAATGATTAGAGGACGTGACCTAGAAGAAGTGATTGGGTAAGTAGGAGGAGAACCAGGAGAGAGTAGTGTCCCAGAAACCTAGAGACAAGAAAGTGTCAAGGAGAGAAAGTGATGGACAGTGTGAGATGCTGCATACAGGTGGAAGAGAATAATGATGGAGAAAAGGCCATTGGATTTGGCAACTGTATGTGTGTATTTACATATATTTCTTGAAGAAATACATATATACACATATATAACATATAGTTTATAGATATATGTACATATATCTGTGCATCTGTGTATATTCTATATTCATGTACTATTACATATAATTATGTGGGTTGTGTAATTTTGTATATCATACATGTATGCTTACACAAAGCGTTACAGAGAAACAGATATACATGCATGCATACACAAATGTACATATGTTTTACATATAATATATGTGTGAGAAAGAACTAAGGCTGTTTAGCCTGGGGACAAATTAAGCAGTCCATAAACATTTATAAGTGCCTACTATTTGCCAAACTCTGTGCTAAGTGCTGGGGATACAGATACAAAGAGACAGAGACAGAAAGAGTAAGACAAAGAGAAAGACAGAGACAGAAAGACAGAAAAAGACCCAGGATGGAGAGAGAGAGCGACAGAGGGAGGGAGGGAGGGGGAGGGGGAGGGGAAGAATGAGGGGGAGGGGTTTACAGGAGTTTACAGTTTAATGGGAGAAGGTAGCAGACAAAAGGAGCTGAAAAGTGTTGGGGGAAGAAGGTGGCCCAGGGGAGGTTCTTAAAAGACTCAGAGGCAACAAGAAAACGGTCTTTGAATATCTGAAGGTCTGCCCCATGAAAGGAAGGATAGACTTGGTTTTCTGGGACCCAAAGAGTATCTATCACTTGTGGTAATGGATAGAAATTGGAAAAAAAAGAAAATGTAGGCTTTTTATAAAGAAACATTTCCTAACCTTTCCAGCTTGCCCAAGTGGAAGGGGCTGCCTCATTAAGTAGTAAGTTGTCTTTCCCTGAAGACTTTGAGCAAAATCTAGAAGATCCCTTATCAGTTTTGAGGTAGAGAGGTTTGGTTTGCTTTTGTTTCCCTGAGTACTTGTTAAAATGGAGGGTCCTTCCTACTATCAGATTCAGTAATTTTGTGATTATATAACTTTTTTCTGGCAGTGAGTAAATGCGCAGTCTCATCAGACTATAAATATGCCTCTATTGCTCATCTCCTAATAAGACTACCCATCCAAAATAAGAATTCATTGTGTAGTGTTCAGTCATCTGAAAAACATCTCTCCATATATTAAAATTCTTACGATTTGACTTCAGACCTTCTGGGCTTGGCTAAAATAATGGGTGGGGCCGCTTAACCCTAAATTTAAACTTGGCATCTTGGCATCTAGTTGAGATAAGAAGGTGAGTCCAAGCCAGAGAAGTGGGAAGTGCAAGGTGTGATGGGTGTTTCCTTCTCTATCCCTGTCTGAAATCTATTCTCTGGTAGTCCCTTTCTCCTTGGAATATTTGACTGACTGCATACTGATGCATCTTATCAAAGTGAAGAGATACTCAGGGCTGCCATACTTCCCTAAAATGTGTGAGCTCCCTACCTTATGTGAAGATCCTAATGATGCTGCCATTTTCTATGATGCCTTAAGCTTTTTAAACGTCTAACTTAAAAAAAATTAGCTTCCATCATGCCCCTTTAATGGTCTCATTAGAAAAGCAGCATCAATGGGATTTTTAATTGACAATTACAATGCAAAAAAAAAAAGACAAAACAACTGCAGGTTTAAATCATGATGGCTTGAGTTATCTAGAATAGTTTCTTTAAAAAAAATGAGAATCCCATGGGATAAGAATTATGAGAAGATCTACTACATGGCAACAGTATTTCATGGACATGAAAAATGCTAAGGCAATTTTAAAAGGGAAGTGGTAACTCCATCTTATTCTGCCTTGATCAAACTACATCTGGACCATTGTATTCAGTTCTGGGCCACACACTGTAGGAAGGTAATTGGTGAGTTGAACCGCATAATGAAGAGGATAACCAGACTGGTGACAGGACTGGGGATCATGCCTTCTATGAGCTAGGCCACTAGTGAAACTGACACACCGTGAGTTAAATCCTAAACTCCCATAACATTAACCAGGGGTTACTGTGAGCCCCTGTGGAACAGGCCCTGGGCAATTTTAATTAACTTTGGCTCCTGCTTAATTGATCTGTGATCTAGATGCAGGCCAGTGGAGCAAGAGATATAGATAGATCTAGGACTCTGGAGGAATCCATACTTGAGACTTTCATCAGGGGCTAATTTTAATCTCTTTGAAGGTCTATTTATCTACTTCTTACATTTTTATGAATTGTTTCTAATTCCCATGGAATGTTTTTACCTGAGGATTACTGAATTTTTTTTATTAGTATTATTAAAGACATTGCATATCTTGACCCTCTGGCTCTGAGTGTTTCATTGCAAATGTGGAACCATCACCCAAACAATGGCATAAAAGGAGCAATCAAAGAAAACCATAGAAGAAAGGGCTTGTGGGTGAGCCAGGTTCCTCAAGTATTTGAAGAACTTTCTTGCAGAGAAGCCTTCTTGGCTTTAGAGAATAATACTATGAGTAATGAAGGGAATTGCAGAGTATCGGGTTTTGACTAGGCTTAAGGAAAAGTATTCTTATTAATTAAGACTATCCCAAAGTAGAATGAGCTACCTTGGAATATGTTGAATGGGGGAAAGGAAGACACTTAATAAATGTTTTATTAAGTTGAAATGAGACACAGCATGGTATGGTAGAAAGAATACTGGATTTGAAGTCATCAGGACTGTCTCTTCTATTTACTGCCTATGAAACCTTGAACAAAAGAAAGGAAAGGAAATAAACATTTATATGGTGTCTGTACTTTACCAATATCTCAACAAATCATTTTGCCTCTCTGGGATTCAGTTTTCTCACTTATAAAATGAAAGGGCTGGACTTAATGACCTCTGGTGTCCCTTCCAACTAAAAATTTATGATTCTTTGAATCATATGGCTTCTAAAATTATAACTCAATATGTCAAGCAGTGTGCATATTAGGTATTTAGTAAATAAATGAATGTGTGAATGAATAATAGATGAAATCAGAAGTAAATGTTAACCAGAAAAATGGCATTAAGCAAAATATAAAAACAGAAAAATCTATATAATAACTCATTTGTATGGCACTTTAAAATTTGCAAACTACTTTACAAACACTGTCTCACTGGAGACTTACAGCAGTTCTATGAAGTAAATATTGTAAGTATTGCTATTCCCACATTAAAAATGAGGGAATTGACACTCACAGAGGTGAAGTTACTTTTCTGTGGCCACATGGCTAGTAACCATCAGAGGTGGGATTCAAACCTACTTCTTACTAGAGAGAATGTAGAGAATATACAAATTAGACTATATAAATTTAAGGTTAATTAAAGCTATTGGTGTTGAGTGCAAAAACAAAATTATGGTGGGAGTGTCATAAACTGTATAAATTGTATAAATTCTAAGAAGACTTTTGAGAATCCCTTGGACAGCAAGGGGATCAAATGAGTCAATACTTAAAGAAATGAATTCAGACTGTTCCCCTGATGTTAGGAAGGATTGAAGGCAAAGGAGAAGGGGATGACAGAAGATGAGATGGATAGATAACGTCATGGAAGCACCAAACATGAGCTTGGGAAGATTTCAGAAGATAGTGGAAGATAGAAGGACCTGGGGTACTGTGATCCACTGGGTCACTAAGAATAGGACTCAACTGAATGAAGGGACAAGAGCAACAACTAAGTCTAATTTCTTCAAGAAATATTTTCTGATTTCTTTTTATATTTTCCAACATAAATTCTCGGCCCTTTCCAATAATGAAATTGGACTTCTTTATTTTCATGTGATGGTTTTACTAAATTACTTCAAAGTATTCAACCTCAATAATCCCTATTGATACTGACCATTATCCCTAAGTACCTTAGTCAATGACCATCATTGGTTGTGAATATAATGGGTTAATACTTGGTAGCTGACCCGGTGATGGGCTTCTTCATATTTAGCTCAGGCAACAGAACCACAGTTTGTCACCTAGACTTGAAGCACTCCCAGGACTGACTAGAAATATGCTACTGTCATGTAATGCAATAACCCATGGTACCCTTCATACAACACTCAGGCCACAGAATATAATTCCTGGGTAATCTTCTAATGCAATTTGCAGATTCATTTGATGCCTTGGACAGCATTGTAGAGTGTGCAAGAGTTTTAAATCATGAGAGGCAGGGTGGTGTACTGGAGAGAGAAGCAGTTTTGAAGACAGGAAGACCTTTCAAGTCTCTCCTCTGACATATATTGACTCCCTTACAACAATCTTACATTTTCTTGTTTTCAACTTCCACCCGTGTCACAAGTGATACCCTTTGGACCCAAGAAGAACAAGTCTAATCCCCTTTCTGTGTGGCAGATCTTCAAATATTTGAAGATAGCTATCATGTTCCCTTGAGTTCCCAGCACACCATACTCTTCAGCTCCTTTTGTATGCTTTCTTCCTTCATTAGATTGTAAGCTGCTTTAGGGTAAGGATTGTCTCTCTCTTGTTGTAATTATATCCCCAGCATTTAGCATAGTGCCTGGTACATAGTAAATGCTTAATCAATATTTATTGACTGTGTGATCAGTTCTGGGAAAGTCCCAGTGCTCCTAGGAATTTTGAAACACTATCTGTTTCACTAAAAGATCTTGTACTGGAGAAAGCAATTTCATCCTCTGGGAATTCCTTATGTAAATGAAATCATGTGTATCATGCTTTACCTTAGACACTTCTCTATAACCAGCATGTCCTTATTTTTATAGGCAGTGTTATTATAATGCCACAAATTCCATTAAGCTTTAATTTTAAAAAGTAATGAAAAGAGACTAAATTATGTAGTTATTAAGAGAATAGCTCTTATGAATGTAAATATTCATCCCTACTTTTCTATTCAACTATGATCCACTTCCTTGTTATTAAATGTCTTTGTCATTTAAGTAGTCATATAATATCTACTTAAGACTGCCTAAAATGTATCTTCTCAGTAGAATGACTAACGAGGAGCTACTGTTCAGAGAATTTGGACAAATCGGTTTGAAATTTAGCAGGGACTGAATTCACTTCCAAGCTCTCACTTATTATATACGGTAAATTTGGGAAATTCACTTAACCTTTATAGAACTCAGCTTACAAAATGAGAGCCTTGAGCTAGTTGACCTTTAAGGTCTCTTCCAGCTTCAGAATTGTGATTCTTACAACAAAATCATATTCTGCAATATCTGCCCTTTTCACAAATGCATATTTCTCGGCTAACACTGTGGAGCATACATTAAGTACTTAATAAATGCTTGCTGACTTGTTAGTTCAATAGTTTGATATATTCTTCAGAGCCTTCACAAGGCAATGGAAAGAGCTGTGGATTTAGACTTGGATTTGAATCTTAATTCTGTAATTTGCTGTGTAGATGAACTTTGTCTCAGTTTTCTCACCTGCAAAAGCAAAGAGTTGGAATAGAAAGGACTTTTAATATTTCTTCCAGCTGGAAATCTCTGATTCTCATCATCAAATAATATAACATAACATAACATTATCATATAACTGTTTCATAAACAATTTCATGAAACTGACATTTAAATATTTCAATATATCACCTCCAAACTATCTTTACTGTTTGATATGATACATTCCAAACAAATCGTTCCTTGACCTTGATATGTGATTTCTAGCTTGATGCCAACGCACAAACCATCTCTGATGCCTTGGGTGTGTATCCACTAGATTTCCTCCTTTTAGAATCATTATCTTCAGGACTCCCTTCAAGTTTTTTATTCTTCTTGTCTATAAATTATCTCCTGTTTACTTATATGTGTACAGTTTGTGGCCCAAAGGGGAACGTGAGGTCCTTGAGGTCAGGTGCTCTTTAATTTTTGTCTTTACATCAAAAGTGTCTAGCACCATAGTCTGACCAAAATAGAGCTTCACTTGATAAATGTATGTTGAGTACTTTACGGAAAAAAAATCAGCCAGAGTGAACTGTGAATTAGCCAATTAGCAGGCAAAATCGGAAATTTAGTAGGTCTAATCTGAAGCAATTTCATTATATCAAAGATTATTCTTTTGTTAGAGTATTTTTGAAATAATATTGATTCCAGAAAAATGTCTATGCAATTATATCTGTTGATAACTTTTTCTAGTAATCCACAAATTGTATCTTAGAGTAGCTTGTAGTCCTTAAAGTGTTAGGTGACTTATTCAGAGACATACAACTAGGATGTATCAGAGAGAAGAGTTGAACTTCAGCTTTCTTGACTGAGACTAGCTTTACATAAAATACTATGCCTATTATTGAATGGTAATTCTTTCTGACTATACCTTGTAGAACGGGTGCTGATCTTCATGATATAGGCTTTTATTCATTTAGAGTTCCCAATGTCAGTGAAATCAATTGGTTTTTATTTCTGTGGTAGAGATTCACAAATGAAGATAACTTTAACTTAAACAAATGATTTTAATGCATTTCTATGGCCAAAATTACATCACTTGATAGCCTATTTTCTCCATACTGAGCTAAACTGGTTCTCAGATGACTGACACATATTTATACCATTCCAACTTGGTAAGAACCCACCAAAGATCTGGAATAACCTTGAAGAACACTATACTGCTATAGGATGTCTCTATCATACCTTGGTTTGCTTTAATTAACATGCATCCATTATTACATATTACATCTATTCTTAAAGACAGTCTTCAAATATATGGTGAAAACAATATGACACTTGTATGTATGACTTCAGCAAGTGTGGTGTTACTAGGTTTGGAAGCTAGGGGAAGAAACAGGGAGTAGGGATTAATTCTCAGCAACTAAGCAGTTGAAGTAAGAAATTCCCATTTTCCAAAAAACCTCACCATCCTCATGATTTGCAACTAAGATTGGGCAGCATAACCTAGCAGATGAATTGATGGACTGTCTTAGGAAGACCTGGTTTAAAATTCCTGTGACATCTTAATTGTGTGACAATGGTCAAGTTATTTCTACTCTATGGTTCTGTTTCCTCCTCATCAATGAGACTCATAATATCTTCTGGATCTGTCTCAAATACAATAATATTTACAAAAGTACCGGGCAAACTTAAAAGCACCATAAAAGTTTCACTTCTTACTCTCAAGGGCAAGAATGAATTCTACCTGCCACTCTAGGGTATGTTTTTGTGGTCTCTCCTGAGGCAAACAGGATTAAGTGACTTGCCCAGGGTCACATAGCTAGTAAGTCTTCGAGGCTAGATTGGAACTCAGGAAAATGAGTCTTCCTGACTCCAGACTCAGCAATCTATCTGCTGTACCATCTAGCTGCCCCTGCCTATTTTACATGGAGAAAACAAAAAAGGAAACTGGAGCAGAGGTTAAATACCCAAGGTCATATAGCCAGTAAGTGGCTGAAGCTGGATTTGAACTCAGGTTTCCTGCCACTCCAGTACTCTATCCACTAAGTCACCTAGCTGACTATATAGCCAAATTTTTCTTTTTAAATGAAATAAAAAATTTTCATTGATTTTTTCTTTTAGTTTGTTTTTAGCAAGAGATAAAAGTATTGCATTTTTGAACTCATTTAAAATTTGTAACAAAAAAAATTAAAAAAAACAAAAAATAAGAGAAACAAAATTATTTAAGCGGTTTTAAGAAAGATCCCTGTAAGAACTACACAAGAGAGCTAAAATTATTTAGCATAGAAAAGGGTCTGCAAGAATATAAAAAATACTATGTTCATAATTACAGGGGTTTTTGCTGAGTTTTTTTTAACAGTGAGGACAAGAAAAAAATAGGAAGAGATAGATTGTATCTTGAGAGATTTATAATCAATAATACAGGCTGAACTTCCTGACTATAAAGATTATTAAACCTTGAGATGGCTTGAACGGAACTTGAGAGGTAATTTTCTCCAGAAATTTTGAATCAAAAATTATATTAAACTTGATTTAAGTCAAGATTCTCCCAGAAAAATAGGGAGATGAAACAGAGAATCCATCGAATGCCCAATCAGCCACCATTTTGTACCGCAACACTTATGAAGCTATTCAGAATTTTTAAATACATGATTACCTAAAGTAACATAGATTTCCAATAAAAAATAATTGGCTTGAAAAAAATTGGCTTAGCTCGCAGTTAAGAAGGTAAGTCCATTTATACAATGTAGAACAGAGATTTTCATACAATACTTTCTCTTTACTTCCAAGAACTCCATAAAAGGGCCTATTAAAAAAAAAAAAAAAACTTCTCAGAGACTCATTCAACACTCCAAAGTGTTCACAGTTTTTAAAATCAATTTGCTTAGTCAAAGGATATGGGTACCCTTTTGCGAGGGGTTTAATAATAAGAAAAAAAGGTGTTATGATAATGGAATGTGATAGTTTTGAAAATATAATGATAGTGTATTAAGAGTTAGAAATGCTTTCTGATTTTAATGTTAATCTTATTTTATTTCAGGCATTGCTATATCAGATGAACTTGATAAGGTAAGCTAAACTGTGCTCTTATTAAGATATACAAATACATGTGATGTTTCTATTAGTTGTCAACACTGTGAAATCTGCTGTAAAAAACATAATTTTTGGAGGTAAAAATGTTTAAAATTTTTCTTGATTTGGAAGATGTGTGTTTGAATCGTTTAGGTTAAAGTGATTGCATAAATTATGAAAGTCAAAGTTTGGCATATGAATATATAACTTATTTTTTTGAACTTTAACCTTCACAAATTCTAATTGCAGAAATATTTTATGAACTAACATTTGGATCAGTGTACATCCTTGATAAAGTAAAATTAATTTGGCACAATGATATCATTGCAGCATGTTTGACAAAATTTGCTCAATACTTAATCAATAAAATATGGCATAGAAGACCATTTATCAATATGACCTGTGGCAGAAGCCTACTTATTGAAAAGTCATCTGAAAGGGAAAAAAGTTATAATGAAAGAATGCTAAATGCAGAACACATTAATATTGAACAGTGTGTGGTTTCATGGAAATTATAACATCCTCAAATAAGCATAATATAATAATATTGTATTCTAAGTGCCCCATATCTGATATATACAGTAAGTATTTTAAGAATTTAGAGAAAAGACTACTGGGATGACTCTATGTAGGCAGTAGCATTTGATTTGGGCACTGAAAGATGAGTCAGTTACCAAAAAAAAAAAAAAAAATGGAGATTGGGAAATAGAAGAGAGCATAAAAGTAGCACAGCAGAAGCTGAAAGTCAAGGTAGGTATAGGTGTTGCCCGCTGGCAACAAATGTTTCCTTCTCTCAATTCTTAATGAATCAGTTATATAGCACTAGGCTACACTACTATTATAATATGCATATTTGAGAATATGGCTTGCTTGGCCCTGCAAGATTGTAGACTTTTGAGGTCTGTAGGCATTTCTTATTTATTTGTTTATTTTGGAGGCAATCAGGGTTAAGTGACTTGCTCAGGGTCACACAGTTGAGACCAGATTTGAACTCAGGTCCTCCTGACTCCAAGGCCAGTACTCTATCCACTGTGCCACCTAGTTGCCCCCTTATTTATCTTTGTATTCCTCATCTAGTACCTGCTAATTGGATCTGCACTCTGGAAGACCTGAATTCAAATGTGGCCACAGATACTGGCTCGATAACTCTAGGCATATCATCTAACTTGTTTGTTTCAGTTTCTTCATCTTTAAAATAGGATTCATACTAACCCTACCTCTCAGAGTTTTTGTGAGGATAAAGCGAATTGACATTTATAAAGTATTTTGCAAACATTAAAATTCCATCTAAATGCTAGCTATTAATAGTAGTGATAATAATAATGATTATTTGTTAAATAAAGGAGTAATTTATTAGAACAAAAAACTTGCTTCTATCTCCAATTGAGTTCCTACACATCAAGTTCCTCTCTTATGTTGGTTTTTTGTTTTGTATTAACCTATTATTTTGAAGACTACCCTCTCTACTATCCCTTCCCTCCCCCAGAGCTCTATTGATGTAAAATTTCCGTGTAAACAAGTTGTTGTCACATGTTTGTGTCATGTCATGACCTGGATTCAATACGCAAGAAGTGCTGTAGAACATAGATTCACATATTCAATGTTGCTGTGTAAGGTCTGAACTATAAACAGGACTTTTGGTGATTCAACAAGTAGATACTACTATGAATTCTTTCAGAATTGCCAGTGTGCACTTAACAAGGACAGTCTGAGTTCTTGTTGTCATCAATAATAAGCATTTTGAATATGCCTAAATGTGAGTAGGAAAAGAAGACAATCTGATATTTTTGGAGAGGAGTACCACATACAGAACATAATAGCTAGGTTTATCAGTAAGCACCCCAACATACATAGGGGGGCCTGCTATCACAGGTTCTTAGATCTGCTTTCATAAAAAGAAAGGCAACTTTTGAGGGGTTCGCAATCACTTTAATCAAGTGATTAAATTAAAATTGAAACATTAAAATTAAACATAAATTAAAATTAAACATTAAAATTAAAGCATTTTTCATTCCTTTAACTAAGCACATGTATCATTCACGTAGTTCAGGAGAGTCCACACCATGAACTTCAAAGAAAATACAGAGCAGTTAAAAGTCAGCAGGCATGGCTTTCCCTGCCTGAATCCAACAGACAGTTTCATCTGTCTGACCATTGTTAGCAGAGAGAGAAGTCCTACATCTGGGTTCTCAAAGCCAGGGAGCTCCTTTAGGGGCTTCCCAGAGTCCTCATCTGGCCAAACAAATACTTCCAGTTAGTAATCAGAGTAATCAACAGATATGGCTTCCTCTGCCTGACCATAATTCAACAGACAGGTACACCTGTCTGACCATAGTTGCCAGAGAGGTAAGTGTGACATTTGGGTTCTCAAAGCCTGGAGGCTCCTTAGCAGCTTCCCAGAGTCCTCATCTGGCACTCAAACCTTATTACAAAAACTAAACCCCAAAATAAAGCTTCACCTTCAGAGACTTTATATATATTTTTAGAGCCAGAAGACATTACATCTCTTGAGAACCAGTGTCTCATTAACAAAAATCATAGACCTTCTTACAAATCTTCCCAGGCCTGACCATGGGTGGCAAAGATACTCCTTAATCACATTCAAATAGAGGCATATACTTCTTGATTACACCAAAACAAAAACAGCAAAAGGTCCTATTTTCTTGCCATTATGCTAGGCAATGCTTTGGGAAGAGCCCTGGACTTGGAGTCAGGAGGAGGACCTGAGTTCAAATCCTATCTTAGACACTTATCAGCTATGTGACCCTAGACAAATTGCTTGACTTCTACTTATGTCACTTTCCTCATCTGTAAAAATGGAGGACAATGATGTCACCTACCTTCTAGGGCTTTTGTAAGGATGAAATTAGATAATCTTTGTAAAGCACTTTACTACCTTAAAAGGCTATATGAATAATAGCTATTACTGTTGTTGAATTTCCATTGTCCTGCTCATATGGTCTGCCATGATTATCATTGCCCTAGGGTACCCAATCACCTCTAGACTCTGGCTTTCTAAAACACAAACCAGGAAATCTCTGAAAGGTAGAGCAGCTCTAATAGAATTAGTACGCAACTATTAGGTGTTTAGTGAGAGTATTTATACTTCAGAAATAAGCAAATGCTATAAATCAGAGGGATTAATTGTTTTCAATTGTCTAAATGAAGAACATATTTATAAGGTAGTTTAAATTTAAAGGTATGAATGCATGTTTTTTACTCTAGAGATCCTAGTTGTTAAACATTCAGCAGAACACCCTTGTATTGGTCTATGAACTCTGCTTGAGCTCAGCAGTAGAAAAGTCATCATTAGAATGGAGGCCTGGTGACTATAGGCTAATAATAAATTACAATAACAACAAATTACAAATAAATTACAATAAATTACAATAACAACGCATTTTTGAAGTTCTTTAAAGTTTTGTTGCTGTCTAGTCATTTTTCAGTTATATCTAAGTTTTCATGGCTGGAGTGGTTTGCCATTTCCTTCACCTCATTTTAGAGGTAAGGAAACTGAGGCAAACAGGGTTAAGTGGCTTCCACAGGGTCACAAAGCTATTGAGTGTCTAAAGCTGGATTTGAATTCATAAAGATGCGTCTTCCTGCCTCCAGGTTTAATACTTGATTCCACTCTGTGCCACGTAGCTGCTCTTCTTTAAGGTTTACAAGATGCTTTTTATCCATTATCTCACTTGAGCCTTACAACACCCCTGGGCAAACATTGTGTAGAGTGGATGGAGTGAATAACTACCAGTCAGTCAACAATTTTTTATTAACTACTTACTATGTTCCAGACACTGTGCTAAGCAAACCAGTTAATGAACCAACTGCTCAGTAAATCATTGTTTCATATTCGCTCCCAGGCCACTTCTATTGTTTTTATGCCAAGTCCCAAATGCACTGTTGAAGTTCTCAAATTCCTTTGAGCATCTTCTCTAAACTCAGCCTACATTTGTTAACGCACTCTTTAATCATGTACAAATTAATTCCCAGAGCTCCCTTTAATCACACTTGAATACACACCCAACATTCTCTCCCTCTAGTTTCTGACTCCTTTCATGCTCCTCTGCCCAAAGCTCCTAGGTTCATCTCTCAAACTATTAATCACATGCACCAGCCCTAAAGCTACTTTCTTTTATTCTAAAATAACTTCTTTGACTTGCAGTTAGTTTCCCCTTGTAACTTTCCCCAAATAGCAGCATCCTAGGAGAGAATATTTCCTGACAAGACATGCCTTCTCTTTCTCCCTTTCAGACCTGAAGCAACCTCGGCTTCTTTCATTTTCCTTTAATTTTCTCATGTACTTGAACAAAAGTAAAATGCATTTTCCCACTGCTTGTCATCCTTTATTGTATTGTGTCTCTGCTGAATTTTTTACCTTGGCATGTTATCCATGGCTTTTATTTGAATTGTTCAGATAGTCTTATCCAAGACCGTGTCACTCATCAACACATATAAAAGGAATTCTGATTAAAACAGAAAATTCAATCAATATGTTTATGTACCATGTGTGTAAAATAACAAGGTATTTTATATGGAAGAAATTCTAATAATTAGAAAGACAGTCACATAATTTGTGCTGTGCATGATAATGGTGAACTGTTTGATAAACATGGAAGCAGGCACAGAAGTCCTTGTGTAATAGATGTATATGCATCTGTTTGAAAACAAATGCCTTCTAACAATTTTTACATTACATTTGTCAATGTATATATATACATATATGTATATATATACACATATATATGTGTGTGTATGTATATGTATGGGCTATATATATGTGTGTATATATACACACAGTGTATGTATACTGTATACAGTGTCTATATATGTACATATAAAATGTAACTTAGCAATTCAATTCAATATATGTTAACTAATTGCTAAGTACCATGCTAAGTGCTAAGGAAGAAAATGTCCTATAGAAGGACTTAGAAAATAATCTCAAACAATTGGAAGGCATAGATCTTCACATCTCAAAGAAAATCAATGCAAAGAGCTCATGAATATATAAAAAATAGAATAAATGTTAAATATATCTATATAACCCTCTAAATTTTTATGATTTGTGACATTCTTTTTTAAATAATACTTTATTTTCCCCCAGTTATATGTAAAAACAATTTTTAACATTGGTTGTTTTTTTAAAATTGTTTTGATTTCCAAATTCTATCCTTTTCTTCCCTTCCCCTCTTCCTTCTCTGAGATTGTAAGCAATTTGATATAGGTTATAAATGAGCAACCATGTAGAACATTTCCATATTAGCCACTTCGTACAACAGAGAGAGAGAGAGAGAGAGAGAGAGAGAGAGAGAGAGAGAGAACAACGGGAAGCAGAGAAAGAAAAAAGTGAAAAATATTATGCTTCAGTCTGTATTCAGATGATATCAGTTCTTTCTCTGGAGGCAGATAACATTTTTCATCATGAATCCTTTGGGAGTGTCTTGGATCACTGTATTGCTAAGAATAGCTAAGTCATATTTTTCATCATATGATATTGCTGTTACTGTGTATAATGTCCTGGTTCTGCTCACTTCATTTAGTTCATGCAAGTCTTTCCAGGTGTTTTTTTTTTTTTCTGAAATCATCCTGCAGGCCATTTCTTATAATACAGTAATATACCATTATAATCATATAGCACAACTTGTTCAGCCATTTCCCAATTGATGGGCATTCTCTCAATTTTCAATTCTTAGTCTACACCAAAAGGCTGCTATAAATACTTTTTTGTACAAATATATTTTTTTTCCCTTTCTTTTGTATCTCTTTGGAATATAAACCTAGTAAGGGTGTTGCTGGATCAAAGGTTATGGACAATACATTGCTCTGCAGAAAGGTTGCATCAGTTCACAACTCCACCAAGAGTGCATTAGTGTTCCAGTTTTCCCATATCCACTCCAACATTTATCATTTTTCTTTTTTGTCATATTAGCCAATCTGATATGTGTAAGATGGTACCTCAATGCTGTTTTAATTTGCATTTCTCTAATCAACAGTGATTTAGAGCACTTTTTCATATGACTACAGATAGCTTTGATATGCATTGACCATTTATCAGTTAGGACTTGTATGCTTATAAATTTGATCCACTTTGAGGTCTTTATCAGAGCTACTTGATATAATCCATCCCCATTTCCCCCTGCCACAGTTTTTTACTTTCCTTCTAATTTTGGTTGCATCGTTCTTGTTTGTGCAATACCTTTTTAACTTTATATAATCAAAATGATCCATTTTACATTTCATAATTTTTTTCTATATTTTATTTGTCCTAAATCCCTCTGTTATCCATAGATCTGACAGCCAGATTATTCCTTGTTCTTCTAATTTGCTCCTGGTATCACCCATTTATGTCTAAATCATGTAGCCATTTTGAACATATCTTGAAATACAATTTGAGACGGTGGTCTATATTTTGTTTCTGCCATAATATATTCCAATTTTTTCAGCAGTTTTAGTCAACATACAAACAAAAAATGAATTTTACACCCAAAGCTTGATTATTTGTTTCTATCAAACATTAAATTACTATGGACATTTACTACGTGTTGTGTACCTAATCTATTTCATTGATTCACCACTCTATTTCTTAGTCATTACAACATTGGTTCAATAATTACCATTTTATAACACAGTTTGTGATCTGGTATAGACAGGCCATCTTCCTCCACATTTTTTTATTGATTCCCCCAATATTTTTGACCTTTTATTCTTCCAGATGAATGTTGCTATTATTTTTTCTAGCTCTATAAAGTAATTTTTGTAGTTTGATTGGTTTGTCATGAATAAGCAGATTAATTTAGATAGAATTGACATTTTTATTATGTTGGCTTTTCATACCCATGAATAGTTAATATTTTTCCAAATGTTTAGATCTGACTTTCTGTGAAAAGTGTTTTGTAATTGTGTTCATATAGTTCCTGAGTTTGTCGTGACAGGTAGATTCCCAAGTATTTTATATTGACTACTATATTGTAAATGGAATTTCTCTATTTCTTTCTCTTTTGTTGGTAATATATAGAAACCCATTCATGTGGGTTTATTTTGTATCCTACAAATCTGTTGAAGTTGTTAATTACTTCAAATAATTTTTGGTTGAATCTCTAGCATTCTTAAAGTATACCATCATATCATCTCTAAAGAGTGATGGTTTTGTTTCCTCATTGCCTATTCTAATTCCTTCAATTTATTTTTCATCTCTTATTGCTAAAGCTAACACTTCTAGCATTATAATGAATAATAGTGATGGTAATGGGCATCCTTGCTTCACCCATGATCTTATTGGGAAGGCTTTTAGCTTATCTCCATTACAGATAATGCTTTCTAATATTCTCAGATAGATATTCCTTATCAGTTTAAGGAAAGCTCCATTTATTCCTATGCTCTCTACAGTTTTTAGGAATGGCTGCTATATTGTGTCAAAAGCTTTTTCTATGTCTTTAGAGATAATCATATGATTTTTGTTGACTTTGCTATTTATATGGTCAATTATGTTGATTGTTTTCTAATGCTGAACCAGCCCTGCATTCCTGGTATAAATTCCACCTGGTCATAATGTAAGATCCTTTTGATAAATTGCTGTAATCTCCTTGCTTGTATTTTCATTAGCATTTTTTGCATCAACATTCAAGAGGAAAATTGTTGTATAGCTTTCCTTCTCTGTTTTGGCTCTTACCGGTATAGGTATCAGCACCATATTTGGTTCATAAAAGGGATTTGTAAGATTTCTTCTCTGCTTATTTTCCCAAATAGTTTATATAGCATTTAAATCAATTTTTCTTTAGATATTTGGTAGAATTCATTTGTAAATTCATCTGGCTATGACAGTTTTTTCTTAGGAAGTCTACTTGTTGAGTTTCTTTTCCTAAAATAGGGCTAAGTAATCTATTCCCTCTTTTGTTAGTCTGAGCAATTTATATTTTGTAAATATTCATCCATGTCACTTAGACTGTCAGATTTATTTGTATACATTTGGGCAAAATAGCTCCTAATAAATGCTTTCCTTTCCTTTCCTTTTCATTTTTGATACTGGTAACTAAGTTTTGTTCTTTCTTTTTTTAAAATCAAATTAACCAATGGTTTATCTAGTTTATTGGTATTCTCATAAAACCAGCTGTTGTTTTTATTTATTAGCTTAGTAATTTTCTTACTTTTAATTTTGTTAATCCCTCTTTTGATTTTCAGGATTTCTAATTTGGTGTTTAATTGGGGATTTTTAATTTGTTTTTTAAATAGATTTTGAAGTTGCATTCCAATTCATTGATCTTCTCTTTATTAATGTAAGCATTTAGACATGATGTAATATTTCCTCTAAGTACCAGCTGCATCCCATAAATTTTGGTGTGTTGCCTTATTGTTGTCATTTTCTTTTATGGAATTATCGATTATATCTATGATTTGTTCTTTGACCCACTCATTCTGTAGGATGAGATTATTTAGATTTCAGTTAATTTTTAATGTATCTTTCCATGATTCTTTATTAAATGTAACTTTTATTGCAACATGATCTGAAAAGAATGCACTTAATATTTCTGCATTTGATTGTGAGATTTTTATGCCCTAATGCATGGTCATGTGTGTGTGTGTGTGTGTGTGTGTGTGTGTGTGTGTGTAGGTGTGTGTAGGTGACATATTACCCCTGAGAAAACAGGCATATTTCATTCTATCTCAATCCATTTTTTTCCAGAGGCCTATGATATCTAAATTTTTCAAAATTATATTCCCCTTCTTAACTTCTTTATTGTTTAATTTTGTGGTTAGATTTATCTAGTTCTGAGAGGGAAAGTTGAGGCGCCCCACTGATTTAGTTTTATTGCCTATTTCCTCCCGTAACTCATTCAACTTCTCCTTTAGAAATTTAGATGCTATAACATTTGGTGCATACACATTTAGTATTGATATTACTTCATTGTCTAGAGTACCTTTTATCAAGATGTAATTTCCTTCCTTATATCTTTTAATTTGATCTATTTTGATTTTTCTTTGTCTGAGATCATGATTGCTACTATTCAGTTAAAGCATAATATATTCTGCTTCAGCCTTTTACCTGTACTCTGTGCGTCTCTCCTATTCAAGTGTATTTCTTGTAAACAACATATTGTGGGTTTTTAATCCACTCTACTCTCCACTATTGTTTTATAGGAGAGTTCATGCCATTCACATTCACAGTTACGATTACTAATGGTGTATTTCCTTCCAGCCTATTTTTCCCATTTATACTTCTTTCTTTCTCTCCATTCACTCTGTCCCTTTTCACCAATGTTTTGCCCCTGCCTTCTACATCCCTCAATCTGCCCCCAGCTTCTATCACTACCCTCTTTTTTGTCCCTTTCTATTCCTACTTTCCCCTGTAGAGTAAGGTAGATTTCTATGCTCAACTGAGTGTGTATGTTATTCGCTCTTGGAGTCAACTTTGATGGGACTAAAGTTCAAAGAATGCTCCCCTTCCCATCCTTTCTTCCCTCCACTGTAATGGGTCTTTTGTGCCTCTTCATGTGATAGAATTTACCCCATTCTGCCTCTCTTTTTCCTTTTCTCCCAGTGGAGTCCACTTTTTCACCCCTTAACTTTTTTGTATCATCCTATGAAAGTTAACTTATACCTACATCCTCTGTCTATGTATACTCCTTCTAGGGTGGTGCAGTAGATAGAGCACTGGTACAGGAGTCAACAGGACCTGAGTTCAAATCTCACCTCAGACACTTGATACTCACTGGCTGTGTGACCTTGGGCAAGTCATTTAACTCCAATTGCCTCATCCTGGGTCATCTCCAGTCATCCTGTTGAATATCTGGTCACTGGATTCAGATGGCTCTGGAGAAGAAGTGAGGCTGGTGACCTGCACAGCCCTCCCTCACTCAAAACAAAGTCAAGTGCAAGTCATGTTATTATTTCTCTGATGGCATGGTCTTCTTTGGCAATGAAGGACAAACATACATACTCCTAACTTCTCTAATAAAGATAAAGTTTTTGAGAGTTATAAGTATCATCTTCCCATGTAGGAATATAAATAGTTTAACCTTGTTGAATAACATGGTGGTTTTTTTTATTTTCCTATTTATGTTTTTTATGCTTCTCTTGAATCTTATTTGAAAATCCAATTTTCTTTTCAGCTCTGGTCTTTTCATCAGAAATATTTTAAAGTTCCCTATTTTATTGAATATACATTTTCCCCCTGAAAGATTATGCTCAGTTTTTCTGGGTAATTGATTCTTGGTTGTAACCCAAGATCTTTTGCCTTCTAGAATATCATATTCTAAGCCACCCAATCCTTAAAAGTAGAAGCTGCTAAATCCTGTGTAATAATGACTGTGACTCTTCAATATTTAAATTATTTCTTTCTGGGTACTTGTAATATTTTCTACTTGATCTGAGAGTTCTGAAATTTGATTGTAATGCTCTTGGAAGTTTTCATTTTGGGGTCTCTTACAGGAGGTGACTGGTGAATTCTTTGAATTACTATTTTACCCTTTGTTTCTTGGATATCTGAACAGTTTTCCTTGATAATTTTTTGAAAAATGATGTTCAGGCTCTTTATTTTTTTATCATGGCTTTCAGGTATTCCAATACTTTTTAAATTACCTTTCCTAGATCTATTTTCCAGATCAGTTGTTTTCCCAATGAGGTATTTCATATTTTTTCTGTTGTTTTTCATCCTTTTGATTTTGTTTGACTGATTCTTGATGTATTATATAGTTATTAGCTTCTACTTGCCCAATTCTAATTTTTAAGAAATTGCTTTCTTCAGTTAGCTTTTCTATTCCCTTTTCTAATTGACCAATTGTACAAGAAAGTGCCCTGATATACACAGGAGGGCCTGCTGTCACATATTCTTTGATCTGCTTTGGTAAAGGCAACTTTTAAGAGGCCAACAATCACTTTAACCAAACACATATATCATTCACTTAGTTCAGGGGAAAAAGTCAGCACCCTTAACTTCAGAGAAAATACAAACAGAGAAACAAAGGTCAACCAACAGACAGGGCTTCCAACTATCTGACAGACCAACAGACAGATAACTGTCTGACCATATATAAATAGTTACCAGAGAGAGAAACAACAACATCTGGGTTTTAAGCCAGGGCGCCCATTAACGGCTGCCCAGAGACTCACCTGACCAAACAAATGCTGCCTTTGAGTAAGCCTTAAAGCAAAACCTCACCTCAGAGTATTTATACACTTTTCAGAGCCAGAAGGCATCTTAACCTTTGAGAACCAGTGCTTCATTAACAAAAGGTGTGGACTTTCCTACACATCTTCCTATTAATCATTTATCATTTCTTGGTGTCTCACAAGTCATTAACTTTCACTTGCCCAATTCTAATTTTTAGGGAATTATTCTTTTTTTCTTTAAATGAATTTATTTAATTTTAGTTTTCAACATTCACTTCCATTAACTTTTTAGTTTTAAATTTTCTCCACCTCTCTTCCCTTTCCTTTTCCTAAGATGTCATGCAATCTGATAAAGAATCTACATACAGAGTCTTATTAAACATGTTTTCACATTGGTTATGTTGTGAAGAAGAATTAGAATGAATGGGAGAAACCACAAGAAAGAAAAACCACCACCACAACAAAAGAGAGGGAGTAGTATGCCTCTATCTGCATTCAGACTCCATACATCTTCCTCTGGATGTGCATAGCATTTTCCATCATGAGTCTTTTGAAGCTGTCTTAGATCCTTGCTGAGAAGAGCTAAGTCTATCAAAGTCACAATGTGGCTATTACTGGATACAATGTTCTCTTGTTTCTGTTCATTTTGTTCAGCATCAGTTCACATAAGACTTTCCAGATTTTCTGGTCTGCCTACTCATCGTTTCTTATAGCACAATAGTATTGTGTTACATCCATATACCACAGCCATTTCCTTTCTCTTTCAAGTTTTTCTTCTACGTCTCTTATTTACTTTTTGAAACTCTTTGTGAGTTCTTCCAGGAGTTCTTTTTCAGCCTAAGATCAATTTACACTTCTTTTTGAGGCTTTTCATATTACCATTTTTGACATTCTTGTTCTGTTCTAAGTTTATGCCTTGATCCTCATTGTCACTTTCTATGATCAAGTTCCTTTTTTTGGTCATTTTTTTCTATATATTTAGTTACTTTGTACTTTGATGTAACAGTTGGGCTCTGTTCCTGCACTTTCCCAAGCTTCTTGTACTGGAGTTTGGGGCCTTGGTGTTGGCTTACACCATGCTTTGGGACTTAACTGATGGCTTTCACTGGAAGTGGAACCTTTCTACTGGCTTGTCCTAGGAAAGGACCTCACCACTGACATGCTCTATTGGTGTGGCCTAGTTGTCCTGCCCCAGGAGCTGCGCCTCACTGCTAGCCTACCTTGGGGGACAGGGCTTAGCTGCTGACCATTGATGGGGGTAAGGCCTCACTGATGACCTGCACTGAGGGTGGGATCTTGCTCTGCTGCTGGTCTGTAAGGATTTCTGGCTAGTCTCTGGCTGTTGATTTACATGGGGGTAGGGTGGTTTGCCCCAGGCTTAGACCCCCACTTCCACTGTAGCCCCCCTGGAGTGCAGTCTGTTTATGTCTACTCTGCTTCCCTTTTACCCCAGTGAGACAGACCTTTCCTATTGAGTCTCCAAGCTGTCCTGCGATGGTAAGTGGCTTTCCCACTCCTAAACTGGTTCTAAGGTCTTCTTCAAGGTATTTGGAGGAAAATTTAAGAGAGTTCCAGACAGTTCCTCTGTCAGTCTGCCATCTTGACAAGAGAAGTTTGTGTAATGCTAATGAGAGTTAAAGATCTCCCCTACCATTGATGGGCTTGCCTATTAAGGGAAGTTTGATTAGGGGAGGCCCACACCTTTTCTTAATTTCTAATGAGGCACTGGTTCTCAAGGGTTGTGATGCCCTATGGCTCTGAAACATGTATAAACTATTCTGCGGTGAGGTTGTACTTTGAGATTTACTCATTGGAAGTGTTTGTTTGGCCAGACAAGACTCTGGGTAGCTGCTAAGGAGCCCCGCCCCCCTCTTTAAAAACCCAGATGTTGGTGCTTCTCTCTCTAGTAAGTATGTTTGTATTGCCTATGGTCAGACGATTGGAAGACCTGTCTGTTGATGTCTTTGTATTTTCTCTGACGTTCAGGGTGCTGACTTTTTCCCCTCAATTAAGTGAACGATGTATGTGCTTGATTAAAATGATTGTTGACCCCTCAAAAGTTGCTTTCCTTTTAGAAAAGCAGATATAAGAACCTGTATAGCAGGCCCTCGTGGGTATGTTGGGGGTCCTTGCTGATACAGTTTGACATCCATTTTTGATTGTTTTGTGATGGTTGTTCTTTATGTTTACATTGTTATAGTCATTTTGTATGTTGTTTTCCACTTCATGTTACATAGTTTCATATTGGAATTTCTATGCTTTTCTGTAGTCATCATATTTATCATATTTACAAAACGGTAATATTCCATTTCATTCATATACTATGATTTTGTTAACCCTTCCACAACTGATGTACATCTACTTTACTTCTACCTTTTCACTATCACAAAAAAGGAAATATTTTGGTTTATATGTAGGTTTCCTTTTTGGCAATACCCTCCATTTGGATATATGTCTAGAATGGGAATTTCTGTGTCAGGAAGTATGAGCATTTAGTCTTCTTATTTGAATGATTCCAACTTGCTTTCTAGAATAGTTGTACTAAGTCACAGGTCCACTAGCAATGTTTTTATATGCCTGTCTTTCCAGGACTGTTCCCATCTTTCGTCATATTTGCCAAATTGCTGGGCATGAGGTGCTACCTCACGATTGTTTCTGTGTACATTTTTCTTACTATTAGTGATTTGGAGAATTCTTTTATATTGTTGACATTTGTTAGCAATACTTCTTTTGAGAACTGTTTCTTCATATCCTTTGACCCCTTTTGTATTGTGGAATTGCTTTTGGTCTTATATATTTCTGTATACGTGATGTGCTTGGGCCAACTTAAAAAGTCTCAAAAGAGAGAATTTTAAAATTTTCATCATGGATTGGTTTGTTGTTTTGTTGACTATATTTACTTAAGTGATGGGAAAAATATTAATAATTAAAATATTAATAATTCAGATAAAACTGTGTTGTGTGTTGAGAACTAGTTGTTAAACATTTACTAACACATCTTTGCTACTAGTGTCTGTATATCTTGAATTCTAAATCCTTATCAGAAATACTTGTTACGAGCATTTTTCTCTAGTTGGCCATTGCCCCTCATATTATAGATGCATCATGTCTGTGCAAAAGATTTTCAATTTTATCTAATCAAAATTATCTATTTTATCCTTTATGTGATCATGTATTAAAAGCTATGCCCATTAAAGTTTAGATATTGACTCATCTTGTATCTCTTCCATAAAGAATAATGTAGCTCACTTTAGGGAGATATTCATTGCCAGAAGGTTGGCTAATGAGGGATTGATTTTTTTCATCTACAATAACTCATGAACTTGAATAAATTTGGATATGCATTGGTGGCATCCATGTTGACAAAACCTTGGGTTTATTGCAGCAAAGCATTGTGCCCTGAAAATCCAAATCTCAGTTTCAATTTCATCTTACAGATTTTAGTCAACATATGCATGTCTCTGTGCTCTGTTTCTTTACTATCATCCTATTTGTAAGCTAAAATAAAACTCTGAATTTAACTGCATCTGCATAGCAAAGCAGTTGTTTTGTTTTATAGCAGCATTTTACTATCCTTTTTCCCCCCACAGTAATGCCTAAGGGGAAATTGCTTATGTTTATATAACAATTTATAATTATAAATTGCTTTCCACTTGTGATCTTATTTGATTTTCACAATAGCCCTGTGAAGCACCTAGCATAGCCATTTCGAATCACAGATCTCAGAGTCAAAATAATCTCAAAAATCATCCAGTCCAACCAGTTCCTGAGCAATAATCCCCTTCCTCTTAATATACTCAGCAACGGATCATCAAGCTTTTGCTTAAAGAGATCACACAACAAAGATCCCATTTCCTCTTGAGACAATCAATTCCACTTTTGAGTGATTTTAACTGTTAGGAAGTTTTCCCTTAATCAAACTTAAATTCTCCTTTTCCTTTCCAACTATTGCTTCTTTTTCTGCCTTTTGGGGCCAAGTAGATTGTTTCATTTCAGCCCTTCAGAGGCTTAAAGACAGTTAACATTCCCTCATCCCTTTTCTTCATGAACCTGACTTTTCTATTCAAGGCTAAATATCTTCAGGTTTTTAAAATTATTCTCATACGGCATAATCTTAAGAATCTTCCCTATCTCAGTTGCCCTTTTCAGGGAAGTCTCCAACTTATCATAGTTCTTTTAAAAATGTTCCACTAAGAAACTGACCTCAATACTTCCGATTTCAGTTGATGAGAGTAAAATGCACTGGGACTATCACCCCCTACTCCCCCCAGTCTTAGATACAATGCTTCTCTTAATGCAGCTGAAGATTCCCTCTGGTTTTACATCTAAATAACATCATTGCACTACTAAGGCTATCAATGATCTCTTAGCATTATAATTACTTTTTCCTCATCCTTCATTTTTTTGGGGGGGGCTCTCTAAAGCTTTTGACATTGTTGACCATTCCCCTTCCTGGGCATTCTCTCTTCCCTTGGTTTCTGTTGCATATCTCTGCTTTAATTCCCCCTCCTACTGACCTGACTGTTCCTTTTTATTCTCCTTTCTTAGATCAACATTTATATCCTACCTAATAAGTTTACTTGATTCCTTAAGTTCTTACCTGCACCCTCTCCTCTCCCCATCTTTCCCTTTTCTCTCCTCTCCTATCCCCCTTTCCTCTCCTCCTCTCTCCTCTTTTCTCCTCTTCTCCCCTCCCATTCCCTCTTCTCTCCTCCCTTCTCCTTTCCTCAAATCTTCTACTTCTCTCCTCCTCTTGCTCCTCTTTCTCCTCTTTCCCTCTTTCCCCCTCCATCCATCTCACCCCCAGTCTCTTTCTCATTAGTTCATTAGATTCCATGGTTTCAATGATCCACATAAGGTAACTTGCGAACCTAGCACTCATCTTTCTTATAAAGTGGAATGCTATATTTCTCCTGCCTACTAGACATTTCTGTATGAATATTTCATTAGAATTTCCATCTCAAATTTTAATTATACAAACTATCTTTTCCTCAAACCCACCCCTCCTCCAAAATTCTTATTTTTGTTAGGGATATCACCATCCTGCCAAACACAAAATCTCTGGATTTTCCTTGATTTTTTCTGCTTTTCAGTCCTCTTACCTCACCCCAATATCCAGTGAGATATAACATTTTATTTATTTCACCTCTACAACAACTCTCACATCCATCCCTTCTGACTGGTCATGTAGCCACTACCCTGGATCAGGTCCTTATTACCTTCCCTCTCTAATCCATCTTCTGCATAGTTGACAAAGTAATCTTTGTAAATCATAAGTCTGATTATATATCACGCTCATTTTTTCCCTATTACAGCTAGTATAAAGCACATGTTCTTCATCCAGACATTTAAATCCTTGTACAAACTAGCTTTTACCAACACTGCCAGACATTTTATACAGTTATACTCTAGATTTTGTGTAAGTTGGCTGTCTAGTAATTCTTTAAATATCATCTACCTGTTTACCCTGGCAAAGGTGATATGTTCCAAATGCCTGGAAAACTCTCCCTCTTCATCTTTGTCTATTAAAATACCTAGATACCTTCAAGACTCAGCACAGGTGTCATCTCCTATATTAATCCTTCACTGACATCCTTTACTCTGTACTAATTTTTAGTACTCTATCCCTCCTGAAATTATTTTTTATTCATTTTTCTTAATATATGCTATATCTTTCTAGTAGAATATGAACACTTAGAGGACAACGAATATTAAGTTTTGGTTATTCAATCCCTAATACTTAACATAGTACCTTGTATACTGTAGGCACTATATATAGATACATTGTACACAAACATACGTATATATTTGTTGAATTGAAATGAATATCTTACTGTTGCCTTGTATTTAGCTTGTATTCTACTAAAAAAGCTATGACTGGTGCATATGAACTGTTTTCCAGCTCCTTAATCTATTTGAGAAGTTGATACCTTGAAATCATCTTTATAACTATTGCATTTCATCTTATGACTTTGTCCTTTACATTCTAGCCTAGTGATATCTCTATGCATCCTTAGTTTGTTATTGTAATGTTAATGGGATTTATGTTAAGGGAATTAAAGATCTCCCCTGTCCATTCATAGGCTTCATGTGGAGCCTATTGTGGGAGGAGCTTGTTTAAAGGGAAAGTTTGCTTATAGGAAGGTCTGCTTGCTTGAAGGTTTTCACACCTTTTGTTAATTAGGCACTGAAACAGGGAGGTTGTAATGCCTTATGGCTCAGAAAAGTGTGTATACACACACACACACATATATACATATATACACTATATATACATAAGTGTGTGTGTGTGTGTGCGTGTGTGTGTGTGTACTTTGAGGTAAGGTTTGCCTTGGGCCTCACTCATTGGAAGAAAGTTCATGCGCCAGATGAAACTTTGGGTAGCCGTTAAGAAGCCCCTGGGCTTTGAAAACTCAGATGTTGGTGCTTCTCTCTCTGGTAACTATGTGTAATGGTCAAACAGTTGGATATATCTGCTGATCTGTGATGTATGTGTTGTTTACGGTCAGACAATTAGAAGTCCTGTCCATTGATCTTGATTTCTCTGCTTGTATTTTCTCAGTTGATATATGTAATTAAAGTACTATGTTGACCCCCTTTAAAGTTGCTTTCCTTAGAAAAGCAGATCTAAGGGGGGCGGAGCCAAGATGGCGAAGTAGAAGGACGCATGTTTACGAGCTCCGAAACCAAAGCCCATAGAATTAATGTAAAAAGAGACCCCATAACTTCTGAATCACTGAAAGGGGTACAGAAACGGAGTGGAAGAGATTTCTGTGCCAGAGAGCCCTGGAGACCCGTCCCCAGGGTCCGTCGCGCCCTGGAAAGAGGACCCCACCCCAGCACTGCCCTGGCCGTGGCCCCAGAGAAGCTGACCCGAGCAGGCTTCAGGGACGGAAGCTCCGGCAGCCGGGAAAGTCCTTCCGCCCACAGAAGCTACAGGTCAGTGAGAGAGAAGGCTGGGCTGGACAAAAGGGGGAGCGGAGTGTCTCCGTGACTCGGGCCCCCTTGGGAGGAAGCTGCGGCGGCAGAGGCAGGGGCAGGAAGCGGTGGAGACAGAGGCGTGGGCGGCAGCGGAGGCAGCGGCGCAGCCGCAGCCCCGGACTCCCCCAGCAGCAGGCAGGATCTTCATTACTGAAAGTCTCTGCATAAACAACCTGAGGGAGCTGAGCCTGGGAGACAGCCCTGCTCCACCCCGCTCTATTACTGAAGGCCTCTGCATAAAGCTCCTGAGGGAACTGAGCCGGGGAGGCAGCCCCCCCCCACCCGCTCCATTCCTGAAAGTCTCTGCATAAAGCCCCTGAGGAGGCCAAGCCTGGGAGGTGGCCCTGCCCCCACCCCAGCACCAGAACTAAAGCTTGCTGCGGAAAGCCCATTTGAACCTCAGACCCCAAGCACTGGCTGGGCGGATCTAGGCGGGAGTGGACAGGAATCTCAGAAGTCAAGTAACTGGCTGGGAAAATGTCTAGAAAAAGGAAGAAAAATAAGACTATAGAGAGTTTTTTCCAACAAATGCAAATGATCCCGACATTCAGATCTGATGACGAGGACGTATTCTTGCCATCAGGGAAAGACGTGGAGGGCAGGGCCTCGGTACCCCAGACACCCCAGGGGGATGTCAGGTGGGCTCAGGCCTTGGAAGAGCTCAAAAAGGATTTTGAAAAGCAAGTTAGACAGGTGGAGGAAAAACTGGGAAGAGAAATGAGAGAGATGCAAGAAAAGTATGAAAAACGGGTCAATACCTTGGTAAAGGAGACCCAAAAAAATGCTGAAGAAAATAACACTTTGAAGAATAGGCGCACTCAATTGGCAAAAGAGGTTCAAAAAGCCAATGAGGAGAAGAATGCTTTCAAAAGCAGAATTAGCTAAATGGAAAAAGAGGTTCAAATGCTCACTGAATTTAATAGTTCTCTCAAAATTAGAATGGAACAGATGGAGTCTAATGACTTTCTGAGAAACCAAGAAATCACCAAACAAAACCAAAAGAATGAAAAAATGGAAGAGAATGTGAAATATCTCATGGGAAAAACAACTGACCTGGAAAATAGATCCAGGAGAGACAATTTAAAAATTATGGGACTACCTGAAAGTCATGATCAAAAAAAGAGCCTAGACATCATCTTCCATGAAATTATCAAGGAAAACTGCCCTGACATTCTAGAACCAGAGGGCAAAATAAGTATTGAAAGAATCCATCGATCACCACCTGAAAGAGATCCAAAAAGAGAAACTCCTAGGAACATTGTGGCCAAATTCCAGAACTCCCAGCTCAAGGAGAAAATCTTGCAAGCAGCTAGAAAGAAACAATTCCAGTACTGTGGAAATACAATCAAGATAACTCAAGATCTAGCAGCTTCTACATTAAGGGATCGAAGGGAGTGGAATAGGATATTCCAGAAGTCAAAGGAACTAGGACTCAAACCAAGAATCACCTACCCAGCTAAACTGAGTATAATACTTCAGGGGAAAATATTGTCTTTCAATGAAACAGAGGACTTTCAAGCATTCTTGATGAAAAGACCAGAGCTGAAAAGAAAATTTGACTTCCAAACACAAGAATGAGAAGAAGCATGAAAAAGTAAACAGCAAAGAGAAGTCTTAAGGGACTTACCATAAGTGAACTGTTTACATTCCTACATGGAAAGACAATATTTGTAACTCTTAAAACTTTTCAGTATCTGGGTAGTTGGTGGGACCACACACACACATGTACATGCACACACACATACACACATGCACACACATACAGAGACAGAGAGCACAGAGTGAATTGAATAGGATGGGACCATAGCTGAAAAGAAATTAAGGGAAATGGTGAGAGAGAAATGTAGTGGGAGGAAAGAGGGTGAAATGGAATGGGGTAATTATATGTCATTTAAGAGGCAAGTAGGAGACTTTTTAGTGGAGGGAAAAAGAGGAGAGGTGAGAAAAAAAAAAAAAAGAAAAGCAGATCTCAGAACCTGTGCCTGGATGAGTATCATGACGCTTGCTATTACAGTTATCTAACACATTGTCTATCTTTACCCTGTTGGTGTCAGCTATAAATTTGATAAACGTTTTCTGGGCCTTCATCCAAATCACTGATAAACATCTTAAACAGTACAGGCCCAAATATTGCCCTCTGAGGCACTCCATCTATGATCTTCTTACAGGCTGATGGAACAATTAATGTCTATTCTTTGAATTCAGCTGATCAGCTTGTTCCAAATCCACCTAAATATACTATCATCTGACACAGTTTCCTCTATCTTGTCCATGAAAATAGAAGGTGGGTCCTTGTCAGCTGCTTAGCTAAAATCTAGGTAAACTATATTTATATTATTTCTCTGATTTATCAACCTAGTGATCCTATCAAAAAAAAGGAAATGAAGTTACTTTCACATAATCTGTTTTTGATGAATCCATGGGATTACTGTGAATTTTGCCAGAAATCAAATCATTACATAGGTCAACCTCATCACTAGTGTGCTAAAAATATCTTCAGGGTCCTCCTGTTGCCCATAGGATAAACTGTAACCTCTTTAGTCAGACATTTAAGGTTTTTTAGTCAGACTCCTTTTTCATTTTTGAGACTTATTCTATATTACTCTTTCTAAACAATACAGTCCAGTGAAATTAAAGTAATAATCATTCTCCAAACTTGATTCTCCATTTCCTGCCTCTGTGCATTTGCACAAGCTGTTCCAACAGCTTGTCAATAAACAGCTATGACAACTATGTCAATAAACATTCATTAAGCATCTAATGTTCCCAGCATTGTGCTAAGCACTGGGCATGCAATGAAAAGCAAATAAAAACAAAACCGAAAAATGAACAAATAAATAAAAAAGAAACAGTCTCTGCTTTAAAGGAGCTCACAGATCAAAATTATGCAGACAAGATACAAACAACCTATATTAAGATAAATTAGAAATAATCAATGAAAGGAAAACAAGTACTCCTTTTTCTCCATTTCTACAAAACCTTTGCTTTCTTGACCTAGGCCCAGGTTAGGGGCCACTTTGTGAAATCCTCTCCAGTTCTTTCTATTGTTAATACTCTCTCTCTCTTCTCAATTTCTCTTTTATTTGGTTTATTTTTTTCACATGTAGTACGCTTTCACCAGAATTTATCTTTGTGTATTCCTAGCATCTAACACTGTCTTGCACATAGCAGGCATTTAATAATGTTTGTTGAATTATTTGGAATTAATTTTACCAGCTTTATATCAGTCATTTTCTGCATTTTGACTTCTCTAATTTGAAAGCAGGAAAAGGACTGTTATTTTCTTTCATTTAGACAATACCACTTAACTTATTTTATTCACAGTACTAAATGAAAATCAGACACCCTTAAATTTTTAGTAAATAGGACAAAATATAAGTCAATTCCAAACAACCTACCTAAACATTGATGTGATTTATCTCTTCCTTATCGTTTTCTTTTTTTAATTTTTTTTATATTTTAACACTAATTTTTTAAACATTTTGAATTCTAAGTTCTTGCCCTCCCTCCAGTCTTGCCCACACCCATTAAAATATATCACATTTCCATATTTTCCATGTTGAATTAAAAATAAAAGGCAAGAAAATAAAGTGAAAAAGTATGTTTTAATATGCACTCAGACTTCATCAGTTCTCTCTGTAGGTGGCTTGAATTTTTCATCATGAGTCCTTTGGAGTTGTCTTGGATCACAGTCTTGATTTTCACAGTTGATCATCCTTATAATTTTCCTGGGTGCAATGTCCTCCTAGTTCTAGTCACTTCACTTTACATTAAATCATAAAAACCTTTCCAGGTTTTTCTGAAACCATCCTGCTCATCATTCCTGATAGCACAGTAGTATTCTGTCATAATCATATACCATAACTTGTTTAGGCATTCCCCAACTGATAGGTATTCCTTCAATATTTTTATTTTGTCTTTTCTTTAATTTTTTAAAATGCAGATCTAGTAGTGATATTACTGGGTCAAAGGTTATGCACAGTTTGATAGTCTTTTGGGCATAGTTCCAAATTGTTGGACCAGTTCACACCTCCACCAATATTTTTCCACATCCCCTCCAGACGTTGTCATTTTCTTTTTCTAACACATTAGCTAATCTGACAGGTATGAGGTTGTAACTTTGGGTTGTTTTGACTACTTTAATCTTTCTTTAAATTTTTTAATCGAGTTATTTAGAGCATTTTTCCTTGTCACTATTAATAATTTTGATTTCTTCAGAAAACAGACTAGTCATGTCCTTTGACCATTTATCAGTTGAAGAATGCCTCTTTCTAAAATACAAAATAGGCTCAGTTCCCTAATATATTTGAGAAATGAGACCTTTATCAGAGAAACTTGCAGCAAAATTTCCCTAGTTTCTTGCCTTCTAATTTTGGCTGCATTGGTTTTGTTTGTGCAAAAACATTTTAGCTTCATATAATCAAAATTGTTCAATATCATTTCCATGATCCTATTTCTTGCTTATTCATAAAATCTTCCCTTATCCATATATGTAATAGGAACATTTTTCCATATTCCTCCAATTTGTTTTTTAAGACATTACCCTTTATGTTTAAATAATTTACCCATTTTGACCTCATTTTGTTATACAGTGTGACCTTTTGATCTATGCCTAATTTCTGCCAAAATGAATTCCAGTTTTCCCGGCAGTTTTTACAAATGGATAGTTCTTGTCCCAATATCTGGGATCTTTGGGTTTATCAAAAACTAGATTAGCATGGTCAATTACCACTATGATTTGTTTACCTAATCTATTCCACTGCTCTGCCATTCTTTCTCTTAGCAACTACCAGAGTGCTTTGGTGATTACTAATTTGTAATATAGTTTGAAATGTAGTTCTGCTAGGCCACCTTCCTTTATGTATTTTTTTCATTGAATCCTTTGATACACTTGATGTTTTTGTTCTTCCACTTGAAATTTGTTATTATTTTTTTTCTAACTCCATAAAATAAGTCTTTTTTAGGTTTTAAATTGGTATGGCAATGAATTAAATAAATTAATTTATATAGAATTGTCATTTTGAAAATATTGGCTCAGCCTACCTATGAACAATTAATAACTCTCCATTTGTTTAGATCTGTCTTTATTTGTGTGAAAATGTTTTGTATATACTTATATAGTCTCTGGCCTTGGACTTTGGCAGGTAGAAATCCCAATATTTTATATTGTCTGAAGGTATTTTAGATGAAATTTCTCTTTCCATCTTACTGCTGGGTTTTGCTGATAGCCTAAAAAAATATTGATGATTTCAATGAGATTATTTTATATAATCCACTTTTCCAAAGTTGTTCATCTTTTTAAACTGGATTTTTCATTAATTCTCTTGGTTTCTCCAAGTATACCATCATATTATCTCCAAGGAGAGATGGTTTTGTTCTTCATTGCATATTTTTATTCTTTCAGTTTCTTTTTCTTCTTTATTGCTATAACTAGTTTTCCTAGTACAATATTGCTCCATTTATTCCTATGCTTTGTAAATTTTTAATAGGAATGGGTGTTGTATTTTGGCAAAGGTTTTTTCTGTGTCTGTTGATATACTCATATGATTTTTGTTGTTTTTGTTACTGATATGGTCAACTATGCTAACAGTTTTCCTAAAACTGAGCCAGCCCTGCATTCCTGGTAAAAACCTTACCTTGCCACAGTATATCACCTTAGCGATATATTACAGTAATCTCCTTTCTACTATTTTATTTTAAAATTTTGCATCAATTTTCTTTAAGAAAATTGGTCTACAGTTTTCTTTGTCTGTTTTTGTTCTCTCTGGCTTGGATATTAAAACCATATTTGAATCATAAAAGATATTTGGTATGACTACTTCTGTTCCTATTTTTTTCAAATAATATATATATAGTATTGGAATTAAGTAGTCCTTAAATGTTTGGTAGAATTTATTTGTAAACCCATTTAGTGCTGGGTATTTTTACTTATTTGATTTGATTTATGGCTTGTTCAATTTCTTTTTCTACTCTAGTGTTATTTAAATATTCATTTTTTTTCTTCTGTTCATTTGGGCATTTTATTTGTTTTGTAAATTAGTCATCCATTTTACTTAGAACTGACATATAATTGGGCAAAATAACTCCTAATAATTGCTTTAATTTCATCTTTATTGGTGATCCATTCACCTTTTCTTTGTTGTGGGTAATTTGGTTTTCATTGTTTTTTAAAAAAATCAAATTAACCAATGGTTTATCTCTATTTTTTATAAACCAATTGGTTTAATTTATCAGTTTTTTTACTTTCAATTTCATTAATCTCTCTTTGATTTTTAAAAAAATTATTTTGTTCTGAACTTAGGAAATAAAATCAGCATTTCCATAATATAGTAGAATAGGAAAAAGAAAAGTTGATCATCCATGAAACTGTAAAATTTTTTAAAATATATAATAAAGTTATAATGTAATTTTCTCTTTTTTTTTTTGCTTTTTTTTCCTCCCTCCACCCCACCCTAGAAATGTTTGTGTGTGGACATGTGTATGTGTATAATACCATTCTATACATATTAATATTTATCAGTTTTTTCTCTGGATGCATATAGTGTCTTCCTTCATATGTCCTTTGAAGATAATTTTGGGTATTTGCAATAGTCAAAATGACTTAGTCAATGTCATTCTTAAAGAATATTATTACTGTATGCATTCTCTTGGCTCTGCTTATTTTACCCTTCATTATTTCATTGAAGTCTATTTTTTCTAAGATCATTGAGCTGATCATGTCTTATAGCACAATAGTATTCAATCATGATCACATACCACTACATCAGCCATTCCCCAGTTGGCAGGTATTCCCATAATTTCCAGTCTTTTCCACCACAAAGAGAGCTACTACAAATATTTTAGAACATATAGGCTTTTTTCTTTCCTTTTTTCCTAATCATCTTGGGAAACAGACCTAGTACTGGTATTGCTGAGTTAAAGGGTATAGATAGTTTAATAAATCTTTGGACATAATTCCAGATTATTCTCCAAAATGGTTGGATCAGTTCACAGTTCCATCAACAGTGAATTAGTGTGCCAATTTTTCCATTCTCTCCATCACTTATCACTTTCCCCTTCGATCATTTTAGCCAAACTGATAGGTGTAAAATGATATCTCAAGCTTCTTTTAATTTTCATTTCTCTAAACAATAATGATTTAGAACAATTTTTCATATAACTATAAATAGTTTTGATTTTTTCATTGGAAAACTGCCTGTTTGTACCCTTTGACCATTTATCAATGGAAAATGACTTGTATATTCTTATAGATTTGACAAAGTTCACATATACATGTATACATAATTTGAGATATGAGAATTTTATCTGAGAATCTGTCTATAGTTTCCCCCCAATTTCCTGCTTTTCTTCTGATTTTGGCTATATTTGTTTTATTTGTACAAAAACCTTTTAATTGAAATTATCCATTTTATACGTCACACTACTCTCTTATTATTTCATTAATTATTCACCTATCCACAAGTCTAATAGATAACATATTCTACATTCTTCAAATTTTGCTGTAATATCTCTCTTTATGTCTAGGTCATGTATCCATTTTGATCAACTAAGATTCATATCTTAGTAAATTGTATAAGATATTGATCTATGCTCTCTCTTTCATTTTCAAAATTTCCATTTTGATGTTTGATTGGGGATTTTTGATTTTGCTCTTTTTCTACATTATTTTTTCTCTCTTTTATTGTATTATTTTAGCTGCATCTCACAAATTTTCTTATGTTGTCTCACTGTTGTCATTCTCTTTAATGAAATTATTGATTTTTTTTATGATTTGTTCTTTGGCTCATTCAATTTTTAGAATTAGATTACATACTTTCCAATTAATTTTTTATCTGTGCTTCCAAGCCCCTTTGACATTTTTTCTTTGAGGTTTTGACTGTAATTGTTTTGACTGCCTTGTTTTCTGAATTTGTCTTGGTCTTCCCTGTTACCACAGGAGTTCCACAGCCCTTCATTGAATCTTATTTTTATTGTATTATACACTGAAAAGGATGGATATTTATGTATTTCCATATTCAACTGTGAATATACTCATATATGTATATATGTGTGTTTGCATATATGTGTATATGTACATGTGTGTTATACACATGTGCACACACATACATACACACACACTTCCTTCTTTGGACGAATTCATATAAAATTGAGGTTCAAGCATTGACCACCCCCTACCCTCACCATTTTCCCCTCCACTGTAAAATCTTTTCCTTGTATGCCTCTTTTATGTAAGAACATTTTTCCTATTCATCCTCTCCCTTCTATTTTCCCTCAATGCATCCTTCTTATCCATCCATTTTTTAAAGATCATCCCAACATAATTGATTTGCTCCCATCTCCTCTATCTATGTAGACTCCTAACTGACTAATATTGATTAAATTCTTAGGAGTTACATGTGCTATCTTCCCACATAGGAATGTAACCAATTTACCTTAATTAAATTCTTTATGACTTCTCTTTTGTGTTCACTATTTTTATGCTTCTCTTGAGTCTTGTGTTTGAATGTCACATTTTCTATTCTGCTCTGATCTTTTCATAAGAAATGATTAAAAGTCCTCTATCTCATTAAATATCCATTTTTAACTCCAAAGAATTATGCTCAGTTTTGCTCTGTAGGTTATTCTTCGTTGTAACCCTTATCCTTTTGCCTTCTGGAATATCTTATTCCAAGCTCTCTGCAACTTTAACATGGTGGTTACTAAATCTTGTGTGCTCCTGACTTGTGCAAACCCCATGATATTTGAATGGTTTTTTTTTTTTGGGGGGGGGTTGCTTTAAGTATTTTCTCTTTGACCAGGAGGCTCTGGAATTTGGCTGTAATATTCCTTTGAGTTTTCATTTTGGGACTTCTTTCAGGAGGTGATCAAGTTATCCTTTCAATTTCTATTTTACCCTTTTGTTGTAGGATATCAGGACAGTTTTCCATTACAATTTCTTTATATTTTAAGTCTAGCTTCTTTCTTTTAAGGTGGCTTTCAAATAACCCAATAATTGTTTTAGTTTTCTCTCCTTGATCTATTTTCCAGGTCAGTCTTTTTTTCTATTAGTTTTTTCACTTTTTCTTCTTCTTTTTTCATTCTGTTGACTTCATTTTACTGTTTCTTGATGTCTTGTGAAGTCATTTAGCTTCCATTTGCCTGATTATAATTTTTAAGGATTTTTTTCAATGAGTTCTTGTTCCTCTTTTTCCATCAGAAAAATTCTGCATTTTAAGGAGTTATTTTCTTGGGTGAAGTTTTATACTTCTTTTACCATTTGAATAGTTCTGTTTTTAAATTCTTATTTTCTTCAATATTTTTCTGCCTCTTTTTCCAAACTTTGTTGTCTTTTTATAATTTTCTTGAATTGATCTCATTTCTCTTCCTAATTTATCACTCTTATTTGATTTTTAAATTGCTTTAGCTCTTCTTGCAATCCTTGTTGAGCTTGTGTCCATTTCAGTTTTTTTTTTCCTTTCAGGCTTTTCTTGTAGCTGTTTTGACATTATTGTATTCTTCTGAGCTTGTATTTTGCTCTTCCCTGTCACCATAGTAGCTTTTTATGACTACGTTATTTTTTTTGTTATTGGTGTTTACTCATTTTCCAAGCATATTTCTTGACTTAAAATTTATGTTAAAATTAGGCTATGTTGCAGAGTGAAGTGAGGAGTACTGACTCAATCTTCAGAATTTTTTACTCTGATGTTTTAAGAAGTACTTCTGGAGTTTCAGGAGTTTTTGATGCTTTCAAGGTGGTGCTTCAAGGTTTTCAAGAGGTGTAGTGATTGATCTGGTCTGCATTCTGGTCCTTATTGAGAAAGACTTCTTATCCCTTGAGACCAGAAATGCTACTGCTCCTTGGGACCTCTGCTCCCTTGACTACAGTATTCCTTTCCATTCTAGAAGCGTAACTCAGAAATGAGTATAGGCAATGGAGTTGCCAAAGAGTGCCCAGTCTTATCCAGTATTAGCACAGATGTTCTCTATAACTTCTTTTTATCAGTTGTCAGATCCCTTTACCATAGCTAGACTGAGCTTTTGAAGCTACTACTGCTCCTGTTACTGCCACAAGCAAGGCACATAGCTGATGTTGCTGCCACCTGTGCTCCTAGCCAGTCCCCAACCAACTACCACAGACCTCTCCTTCTGACCTTCTGTAGCACCAATACAATATCCACAGCAGCTGCCATGGATGTGCAGGCATATTTCCAGGGTAAATTCATAATATATAAACTTTCTTCCTTAAAGATAAAACCAAAATATTTATTCAGATACTAGAAAGCTACTTCCACCATGGTAACAAGGAAGTTTGTACACATTACTAATAGAAGGAGGACTGATATCCCCTAGCCTTCCCTCCATCAGGCCTCCCCACAAACAAGCTCCCTTAGGCAAAATGCCCCTCTCTCAATCAGGCTGGCTGCTCTGCTCTGCCTGCTGCCTCTTTCTCAGCTACATCTCTCTCTCTGTCTGCTGTACCTTTCCTATTCCTCTCTGGCTCCCTGTGACTTAGGCTGTGGGCTGGGTCAAAGCTTAAAGCAAGTCACATGGGCCTAGTAAGGGGCAAGAAAGATCTTCAAATTACCTTAACATTACACCTTCTAAGTTGTCTTGGGCTGGAAAATGTCTCATTCTTACCTATTGTTGTCCTTACCACTCCAGAATTTTATTTAAGGCATTATTTTAAAATTATTTGGAGGAAAATGTTAGATCTCCACTGTAGTGTCTCTTCTACTTTGCCATATTTATAATTTATTTTTTCAATTGATATTCTACTACCAACTAAACATAAAAGCAATGCAGAACAAAACTCTACTCCCTAATTCCAAACAATATGGACTATTGATTCAATATGCTCTTGGAGTAGTCATGTGACTCGTTATGACTCCACCTAACTATATTTTCATACAGCTTGTATCTCTTCAATGTGTCCACAAATCTCTTGTCAGAGACTCCATCCAATGCCTTGGTAGAAATCATACATATTCCATTGATAAAATTTCTCTCATCTCTAGGTCTAATATAAAAAGACAAGAAAATAAGATTGGTTTCTTTAGAGTTGTTCTAATTAGTATACAAAGGTTCCTGGTGATTACCATATCCTAACTAATTATCAATGTTCATAAATCAAATATTTAATAATCTATACTATAACTTTTCTAGAGAGTACTACTAGTTAAGAATCTAGTTTACCCTTTTTAAAAAATAATCTAGACAATATTTGCCAGACTGCATTTTTCAGATACCTCTCCCATTATTTACTTTTCCTATTAGTGATAGCATTAGTATTTTCAGCACTTTTGAATGTCATTTATCTAAACCAGTGGTTTGGAATTTACTTAGAGTTCGACATTAATCCTAGGTTTCAGTTTCTTCCTAACCACATGTTTTCTAGACTTTTCATTCTGAAGAATATTCAATTTTTATGGAGAAGATAGAAACAAAACAAGAGTTGTGCAGCTTTGCTTCCCATTAATATGCCACCATCTGCCTCAATGAGTTTTCACCTTCTTGTTCTTTTTTCTGTGAACATATCTTTAAAAACTTTTTGTTGTCCTTAGCATTTTTAGTAAGTTTTAGTTTATTCTGACTATGCTTGTATTCCACAATTAGATGATAGAGGATAAATATCACCATAGATGGATTTCAAAACAGTTAATCGACTGCATGATTTTACAACTAAATGCTATAGTGCTGCATTAATTTTTGCTGTTCACTTGGAAATGTAACTGAAAGAAATTCAGTGAAATTTTTTCTGAATTCATACTCACATTCTGTGATTGAAATTTTACACCTAGAATTTGTCTACCTCAGAATATCATTTAAAATTTAAACCATGCAGTCTGTTTTATATTTCCCCCATAATATTCAAACAATGGAAGGAATACCTGATATCATCAGTATGAATGGTCCCATCAGTGATGCAAATCACTGCCCAACCTGTGTTGGTCTCATATCCTCCAGTAAGTTTACTATAAAGTCTATACCTACTGTTCAGAAGGATTTATTAGTTTTTACATCATGAAGACATCCATGTACCACACTGGTTGTCTATTACTTATATTTTGTTCTTACTTCAGTATCAATCCACAGTCTTCTTCATGATATATTTCTTTGCTGTCATGCTTTCTTTATGCTCTTTCTTCTTTATAGTTCCTTGTTTATGGGTTGCAGCCTGTTCTCATCCTCTGCACTGCTCTCTGAGTGATATTCAGTTATAATTCTTCAGAGACTCTACTGTTCCCTGGCTCCTAGTCATACAACTGCACTGTTAGAATATTAGTATTGAATAGGTGGCCTTTTATTTTGGAGAGAAGTTGGGGAATGATACAAGGAGCTTTTCAATTTTAGAAAGGGAATCCAGGCTACTCCTCTTCTTGTTTAATTTTTGGGCCCATATCCTTGACTAATTTGGGATATCTGTCTAAAGTTCTACTAAGATATTATATGTGACTTTGGTTATAAAATGTAGTATTTCAAAGTCATAAATAACTTCAATGTTATGTTATTATTTATTATTTCAATGTTCCTCACATTACATGACTTTTGGTATTTAGCATAAAATAATATAGAAATAAAGGGATAATTTTTCAGCTGTAATTAAATTTGTGGTGGGAAATGAGAAGGTATCATTATGTATAGGTAGATACCTAGACAGAGCAGCATTTCCCACCTTTTTCATATATGAGTTAGCAGTTTGGAATGACTGATTTTTTCTTATTTAGGATACAATGGCTTTTAATTCAACTCTTCTGAGACCTCGGGTGATTGGAGAATGGGTTGGTCGGGAAGAAAATGATGCTGATCCACTTGCCGCTGAAATGTTGCAACCTCCAATTCCCAGAAGCAAAAATGAGCAGTGGGGAAGTGAAGACAGCACTACTAGCCCTGCAGGAAGGTAAGATTGGGCATCTCCAGCATGGTGATTACTATCTTCAGTAAACGAGCTTATTTGTCTACAACTGGTGACCTAATTCATCGCTATAAGCCATTTTGATTTACATTATCCTCAGTGTACTTCAAATATTGCCCTATCTCATTATTATAGAATTTGTTGTTAATAAATTTGATTCCCCCTTCAGATAGGAAAATAAAAACCTCAGCATTCTAAGAGAAATGAAAAAAATGTAGAAAAAACTTTCAATAAATATGTTGTTATTCTCTAACAGAACTGAACTATTAAAACTTTTTTTGGTTGTAATAAATTAATGGAGAGCTATCATTTGACAGATAGGTAAAGAAAAGCCCCTATAATTATAAGGGGTGAAAACAGATAGAGAGGAAAGGATCTGATGAAGTAAACATATTGGTTCTCTGGCTTCAAACCTCAATGGCATCATCAGACTTTGACATGTATGCTTTATAAACTGTGAAGCACCATATAAATGTGAGATGTTATAGTGCCCAGCCCAGAGCAGAATGCTTGTTGAATGAATGAAAGCATTTATGAAACACTTATGTTCTAAACACTGTGTACTAATTTCTGAGGAAACATATAAAAGCAAAGTAGTCTCTGTCCTCAAGATATGAAATTCTCACAAGGAGAAATAATATGTAAAAATTAGTCCTGGCTAGGGAATAGTAGTTTAGGAAGTAGGAATGGTGGTTCCGTAGAGACATAGAGGAGCCAAGTGTTATACTTTCTCCAGAAACAGTGATAATATGGATTGGATTATTGTTGCCAGAACAGAAGGAGCCAAGTCCATGGTGGGGGTCGGGAGTAGGGAGAAGGAGGCAATAGGAGTAAGTGCATAGCAGAGTGAATGAAAAGAAGATGGTTGAGTTAAAGAGTGGGTAGTAGCAGTAGTAGTAGTAGTAGTAGTAGTAGTAGTAGTAGTAGTAGTAGCAACAGCATGATGTATATGTATATATCATATTTACATGTTCTATAACACTAGGGATTTTTTAAACCTACCTTAAATATGTTTTTAACTATTACATGTTTGAAATATTCAAAATTTCTACTTATCCCATTTACTTTAGATGGTCAAACAAAGATTTGATGTGGACTAAGTAAATTTCTCACTAGAAAGTTGCTTCACTTGCTAACATAAACAAGTTCTTTTCATGCTTAGTTCTCCCATTTTTCTTCTGTTTTTTTCCCCATGTCAAATTTAGAAGTTTGGAACCAATAACTATCCTTTCTCAAGGAGAAAATTATATTCACTAGAGTGAAATAGCTTTTGGTAATTCTTTTCTCGCACTTATCACTTGAATGGAGGTGAAAAATTTTCAGACTGCTCATTAATGTACTTCAGTCATAAAAAAAATGGATCCCCTTTCCAGGAAAAATGACTTTTGCATTATTTAAAAAGTTAAAGTGACTTGTGTGGAATAGAAGAAAATCATTTTTAAAAATCCATTTGCCCTCCTTTTATGAAATGTCAGATCAATTCCAGCTGTCAACAAGGGTATTTTTATCTTTAATACCTGACTTGTGAAATAGACCAACCTTTTAATTTTATATACTGACAGATATTAACTTTGTAGTATTAAATAAAGAATGAATATTTCTTGGTACTTTGAATATGGTCATCTCATTAATCTAATCCACTTACTGAAACCATTTCTGTGCCTGTGTTTCTTTCCTCATCATGGTGATTACTGTGCCAAGCATACCATCTACCCCACCTTTAGATTCTTCTCCAGAAAAGGGGAAAACTTCCAGACAACCTAGACTAGCAGTTTATAGCTAGACAGCTTTGACCCTGAAGAGTTATTTGAAGCTCTTATTTTTAATTTTTTTTCCCTCAAGTATTCTAATCCAAATTTATACTTAGCTTTTTCTTCAGTTTTATATTTATATACTTAATACACTTAACGCTCTTAATACAGTTTTTTTGGTACAAAGTAAGTGCTTAATACTTTTTTCATTCATTCAAGTATCCATCTGTTCACTTATAAGTTTTTCCTTCCATATAAATTTGATAATTCTCTAAACTCAAAATTCTATCTCTCGCATCTATGATATTCACAATAAATATCTTTCATTACTGGAATAATGATCATGTTCATTTCTCCCTTGCTGGTTACTTGTCTTGCTTCAAGGCTTGAATCAGGCCCATGAAGCTTTCTCTGACCTCTCCAGTTATTAGTGCTCCCTGTCTTCAATTTTTGTTCTGTTTCACTTTATAGTATTTGTATACATGTTGAATTTCCTCAATAGCATATAAGCTCTTTGAAGGACAGTACCTGGCACAATGATTTATACACAGAAACCACTTATTGTATTGCTGTGGTTAAACTGAAAGTGTTAACCTATTGATTGAAGGAAGAGGTGAAAACTTGGCCAAAAGCCCCAAAGGGAAAGAATGTCCTTCATGGTTTCATGTTTTGGTCTTCAAGATTTAAGGAATTAGGATGCACTGCATTTAGTGACATTTCTCTTATTTCCAGTACCATGAAAACAACTTATCTCAAGGTACATTTGTTGATAAAGATATTGCAGAATAGAATACCTCATCACTAAATTTGTAGCAAAGACCTAAAAAACTTGTATAATCCTTGCACATTAGTTGTATTTAAATTGTATGGATGAATAATATAAATTGATTACTCATTGAGAAAGGAGAAAAAACAAATGTCTTCAGGGATACACAATCACAGCCTGATGGTTGAGTAATGACATATTCTGAAATATTTTGGAGTAACTGACTGTTACTTACTCAGTGTTGCTCAATGTAACATTATACTGTCTCAAAGAGAGAATGCAACTTTCCAGTGTGACACATTTCAGAGACAAAGATTACCAAAGTTAGAAGGGACCTCAGAGATGAACTGGTCCAGGAATTCCTGATTTGGGAGTCTATGGAGCCCCAAGAGCCATAGATAGATTTCAGGGGATCCATGAACTTGGATGGGGGAAGTACATTTGTGTTATATTATAATTAGCTTACTTTGCAATCTTATGTATTTTAACTTATTCATTTAAAAGCAATAATCTGAAGGAGGGATCCATAGATTGGTAGAGTGGCAAAGGAATTCAAGACACACACACACACACAACGAGTTAGAGAATCTGAATCTGAATCCTGGCTTCTAAACTTACTAGGTCTAGAAGATTGTTTAACTAATCTGACTTTTTGTTTACTCATCTGAAAATTTGCATTGCTTCCCTAACAGCTTCACTTCCATGTAGTATAGCCCCTCTACATTGATGGGATGGTGATTAAAGAGATTAAAGATTAAATAAGTGACAATGATATTAGGATGTTATAAACGAAATAGAAATTTGGGCTAATTTTTTTCTGGAGAAATTTATAATGAGCTGCCCCTACAAAGTAATATCTTCATTGTCTAAGATTTTCTACCATTTTCTCTCTACATTACTATGTAATATTATTAGGGGAATAGGGCAACATCAACTTTTATGTTTTCAAATATTAAGGAAAATAATGTCCATGGGTAGTTCCGGCAAGGATGAGGCATACAGAGAAATATTATAAATAGGAATTAATAAGAGAGTAAAAAAATGGATAGAGAGGCTGAGGGGAAAGTGGGAGAAAGGAAGGAGACATTATAAAATAGTATTAAAGACCAACCAGACTGAAAAATAGAAAATCCAAGATCAAGGTGTAGCTCTGCCATTAATTGGATGCATAACCATGGGCAAGTCCCTTAAATGCTCAGAACCTGTTTTCTCATTTGTAATATTATTATATTTGATTACATAGTCAATAAAGTTCCTCCTAGTTCTATGATTGCTTATATGACATTTCATGTGCTTATGGTACAGAATGCAGAATGCCGTCCAAATTGGATCAGGTGTCACCGAATTGTTTCAGTATCATAGGCTATGTATTACACATAGTACTTGTGTAGAACTTAGTTGTGCTTTTAATTTTTAAAAATAAGAACTCACATCTTCAGTGTTAATAAATAAAGATGTCTTTAATATAAATTTAATCTGAATAGTTTAATTAGACTTTGCAGTAGCTCAGGGTAATAGATTTCCTAGAATTGCTTAATAAGTCCTAACAGGAAGTGTTAAATAGGCTTGTCAAGCCTTGAAAGTGTAATGAAGCTTCTGTAATCACCTCATTAAAATGTGAATAATCTCCCAAAATACTATAGAAATGATGAATTGACTTTCTATATTACATTAGTGTTGTAATGAGTTTGTGCATATACAATTTAGAAATGGAAGTGGTTACAAATGAGAAATCTAAATTTAAAGATGAAATAGAAGTCTGATCTCCTTTCCCAACAGATTGCTTGATGTTCATTAAAATCAACAGGAGTCATATGAGGCAAGAAGAAAAATAATTAACTTATCTATAACTAGGCAGTGGTTCCTATTGCAATTTCCTGATGGTGACTGCTTATTTGGGCATGGCTATGAGTGCCTATATGTATGTATGTGGGTTATGTATACTTACTGTCGCAGAGACATCATCCTCATCCTCATCCTCATAGCTCTAACATTTGTATAGTGCTTACTATGTGTCAAGAACTATACTAAGTGCTTTACAATTATCATCTCACCAATTTATAGACGAAGGAACTGAGGCAAACAGATATTAAATGACTTGGCCAAAGTCACATAGTTCTTAATTGTATCAGGTTGAAATTGAACGCAGTTCTTCCTGACTCTAGACCAAGAAGTATCTTGTGAAAAAATAGCAGATAAACCAGATAGCTGGTTTATTATTAGTATTATTATTAATTACTGAATCAATTTCCTATCCCTAATCTATCAGTGGCTTATTTAGTGTTTCTGGAACAACATTTCTGACAAAAATTTAAAATGAATTTATGATGAATCTGCTACATGAGTTAAGCAAGGAAAACTTTAGAGCTGTTTGGGTAAAATCTTGAAATATTTGGCATTGTACCTTACATGTGTCAAATACTTCTCTTTATAGTTAAGCAATGCAAATAGCTGCATCTTTTTCTCAATAAGTACTAAGAATTTGCTTTCAAGTATGCTTGTGGAAACATTTTTGACAAGTTGAAAATTTTTACCTTTGCCTCTAAATAGGATATTCAGGAGTCATTGAAATAAAATATTCCCATGTAATGAGATATATTCTTTACTGTATTTATGTCTTTATGATAGGAAGGTTAAAAAATATTCCCCCATCAGTATGCCTGACTGAGCAAACCATTTGATCACTCTGTTGTTGACAATAGGAAGTCGACACCATTTGTTTTGTCAGTAAGAGGATTTTTTTTTGTTAAATATAGTAGAAATATTCTATAGGACTGTTTTATACCATTGCTATGGGACACAGGTCCAAAGATTGGTTGATAAAGAGTAGTGTTCATATGACATAGGCAGGTCCATCTTTCCCCTGTCTTTCTCTGCTTCACTCAAATCACCATTAAACATTTTGTTTTCCCTTACAAAAGACCAATAGTTCTACGCAATTAAATAAACACTGGTTAGTTATCTATTAAGTAGTGAAACTGTGCTTGGTACAGGTGATAGACAATCTGTGTGAAAGGTTGTCAACTGTGAAAAAACAGTATTCCCTCAAGGCTTTGTCCCAGGCCCTCTTTTCATTTTGCAACATATTATCTGCTTTGGAAATCTCTTCACCTCTTAGGGGTTCAGTCGTTACTACTATGTATATGATCTCGGATCCAACTATCCAGCCCAGTCTCTCTCCTGCGCTATAGTTCTGCTTTACCAACTGCCTTTTGGATTTCTCACAATGTCCTGTAAACATCTCAAGCTCAACACGACCAAATAAAAATTCATAATTATTTTCCCAAAACCTTACCTTTCTTATTGTTGCCATTTTCTTTTACAGTTATATATTGGTACTCCCATCTTCTCATTAACACAGGCCTGGAACTTGGAAATCATCCTTGACTCCTCCCTAAACTCACTTCACATTCAGTTCTTTGCCAAAATTTGTTGTTCCGATAGATCATCTTTCCTTTATGTGCACTTCTCTCTGCTCAGACAGCCATACTCCTGTTCAGCCTCTAATAACCTTTTGTCCGAACTACTGTAATAGGATTCCAATCTCAATCAAGTCTCACATCACTTCAATCTATCCTCTACTCAGCTGCCAATGTAATTTTTTAAGGCCTAGGTCTGACCATGTCTTCCTATTGTCAGTAAAGTACACTGACTGTTTAGTACCTCCAATATCAATTATCAAGCCCCCTCGTTTCGCTCTTAGATCAGTTTTTCCCTCCTTGCTCCTTTCTCCATTTCTACTCTTCTTACACTTTTCCACGTAATCAATATTCCAGCTATATTGGTGTGTCTGCTGTTCTTTTTCCAAACTAGGATTTTCCCCTTTGAGATTACCTTTGATCTCCCTTGAATATATCTTGTATTTTTCCTAGTTATTTACATGTTGCTTCCACTATTAAAAAACGAGATCTGAAGACAAGGACTTCCCCCCTTCTCTAAATGCTCAGAACTTATCATAATGATTGGCATATAGTTAGCACTAATAAGGAGTGAGTTAGTGCATAGAGTGCTGGGCTTGATATCAGGAAGATTCATCTTCCTGAGTTCAAATCTAGCCTCCAACACACTAGCTGTGTGACCCTGGGCAAGTCACTTAACCCCGTTTGCCTCAGTTTCCTCATCTATAAAACAAGCTGAAGAAGGAAATGGCAAACCACTCCAGTATCTTTCCCAAGAAAACCCCAAATGGAGTCATGGAGTTGGACACGACTGAAACAACTGAACAACCACAAAATGCTTACTGACTAACTGAAGGAGGAACATTTAAAGCCTACAATATCTCTGGTACAGTAGTGAAATTGAATCAAAGGATCTGGGTTTAAATCCAAGCTCTTCCACTGAACCCTCCTAGATCTTGCCCTTTCTTCATTTGCAAAATAACAGAATTGGACTAAAATGACCTTCTAAGTTCTAAATTCTTGATCTTGTGCTCCAGTTAGGTAAAGAGACATACAAGAATAGCATGAAATATGGCAGAATATAATCCACATATGTTAATAACAATATTAATAATAGCAGTTAACATTTGTATGATAATATAATATTTGCCAACCTGTGTTCCATAGATTAAAATTTGATGAGAGTAAGATCACTTTAAGCCTAGGGGATCAACAGAGATAAGATGAAGGAGGATTCTATCTGGGAAAAGTTGCAAATAAAGGGAGAAATGTAGGGAGTGCATTCTATGAGAGTGACAGGGGGAGTGGGGCAGAGATACTTGAGAAAATACAAGAATGTGGGATATTTGTAGGCTGCTAATTATCTAGTTTGGCCAGAATATAAAATGTATAAATAGAGAATGTAAGTTGAATATAAGTTGGAGTGAGTTTTTCAAGGGCCTTTAGTGCCAGTCTAAGGAATTTGCATTTTATCCTATGTTTTGCAATAATTGTAACTAATAAATTTTGTTTTTTTCAATTAAGACTTTTTTTATCTCCCTCCTTTTTAACCCCAAGTTAAAAGAAAATCCTTGTAGTAAATGTGCATAGTAAAGGAAAACATTAATTCTCTATATCTAAAAATGTATGTCTCATCTACATCTTGAATCTATCACCTCCCTTTCAAGAAATGGGTAGAATTAAACATAGTAGATCACTGCATTCATCAAAAATCTTAAATATTTTTGTCTTTTCTTTCTTCCTTCCTTTTTTCTTCCCCTTCCTTCCTTCCTTTCTTCCGTCTTTCCTTCCTTGCTTTATTCCTTCCTTCCTTGCTTGCTTTATTCCTTCCTTCCTTTTTTCCTTCCTTCCTTTCTTTTTTCCTTCCTTCCTTCCTTTATTCCTTCCTTCCTCCATACAGCTTTCAAAGTTGATTGTCTTTAGAGCATTATTACTATATACATCATTATCCTGGATCTACTCACTTCATATTTTATCAGCTTACATGTGCTCCCAAATTTCTCTGAAATCATAATCATAAGATTATTGAAATGAATTATAGTAGGTTCAAAGTTATGATTAAGAATTTTGTGTATATATGTATATACACATATACACATACATATATACATACCCCTTGTCCCTTTCAACATAGAAAATGCTTAAAATGAAAACTAATTCAACAATTCAATAATTAAACAATGATAATATACATATTCATAGATAGCTAGGTATATTTTGAGAAAGGAAAGGAATATATGCATGGAATCAGAAGCTGGATTTGGGAATCAATATCATATATGGATTAATGTATTTATAATAAATTTCTGAGTTCATATATGATCTTTCTTGCTATTGCCTGCTAAAAAGGTAAAGTATTGTTTTGTCAAAAAAAAATCTCTTTAAAAATATATTTCAGTTTTACTATGGATTGTTAGAAATAGAAATTGAACTTTAATTCATTCATATAAAAATAAATTGCTGCATGAAAAAAACATATTTCATTAGTTCTACATATAATTACTGATTACCTATCTTCTATAATTCACTACAAAATGGTTTTCAGAATGAATAAATAAAATAATTTCTTAATCGCTGTACACAAAGCATTGTGCTAAGTACTGAAATATATGTCCACTGTTCACTTGTTTCAATCATGCCTGACTCTTTGTGACCCCAGTTGGATTTTTCCTGAAAAAGATACTCTAGTGTTTTGCCATTTCCTCTTCTAGCTCATTTTACAGATTGAGGTAAATGGGGTTAAGTGACTTTGTCCAGGCTCACACAGCTTGAAAGTGTCTAAGGCCAGATTTAAACTCAAGAAGATGAGTCTTCCTGACTCTTAATCCCAGCACTCTATTTACTGTGTCATATAGCTGCTCAGGGGGAAGAAAAATGTGTGCGTGTGTGTTATATAATATACAAGCATTATTTACATGCACACTCATAGTGTGACATTTAAAAAGTTTGAGAGACATAATTTCTGGGTCATTAATTGGTCATTTTATTAATAGTGCTAGCATTTAATAAAAAGAGATCAGTGGTATTCTCAGATGCCAAAGCAATCATGGGAGTGAACTCACAGGTTATGTGCCCTTGGACAAAGGGTTTTCCTGAGGGTAGCAATCAATTCTGATTAGTTAAGTAATAAGAGACTATGAATATATTGCAAAAAAGGGCTGGACTTATTCTTTTTTTAGGTTAAAAAAGTTTATTACTTTCTTTAAAAGAAATTTATATATGTACATATGTGTATTTCTTTATAAAGATATATAGATATATCTAGGTAGGTATGTGTGTGTATACATACATATATATATATATATATATATATATATATAAAATTTATTTTTATATTTAGACATTCATTTCCACAAAATTTTGAGTTGAAATTTTTCTCCCCATCTCTCCCCTCCCCCCACCCCATAATACCTTGCATTCTGATTACCCTTTACCTCAATGTACCCTCCCTTCTATCACACCCCACCCTTCCCTTATCCCCATCTTCTCTCTTTTCTTGTAGGGCAAGATAAATTTCTGTACTCCATTGCTTGTATTTCTTATTTCCCAGTTATATGCAATAATAATTCTCAACATTCGTTTCTAATGCTTTGAATTCCAACTTTTCTCCCTCCCCACCCATCCCCACTGAGTAGGCAAGAAATTCAATACAGGCTATTTATGTGTTGTTTTGCAAAAGACTTTCATAATATTCATGTTGTGTAAGACTAACTATATTCCCCTCCATCCTACCCTGTCCCCCCTTTTTTCTATTCTCTTGTTTGACCTTGTCCCTTCCTAAAAAATATTTACTTCTAGTTGCTCCCTTCCCCCATTTGCCCTCCCTTCTATCATCCCCCTCACCCCACTTGTCCCCTTCTCCCCTGCTTTCCTGTAATGTAAGATAGATTTTCATGCCAAATTTAGTGAGCATGTTATTCCCTCCTTAAGCCAAATGTGAAGAGAGTAAGCTTCGTTTTTCCCCTCTCACCTCTTCCCTTTTCTCCTCCATTGAACAAGATTTTTCTTATCTCTTTCATGAATGATAGTCTGCCCCATTCCATTTCTCCCTTTCTCCTCCCAGTATTTTCCTCTTTCATCCCTTAATCTTATTTTATTTTTTATGGATATCATGTCTTCTGACTCAACTCAACCTGCACTCTCTGTCTATATATGTGTGTATGTGTGTGTGTGTGTGTGTGTGTCTGTCTGTCTGTCCATAATCCCTCCACCTACGCAAATACTGAGAAAAGTCTCAAGAGTTACAAACATTATCTTTCTATGTAGGAATGTAAATAATTCAGCTTTAGAAATTCCTTTATGATTTCTCTTTCCTGTTTACCTTTTCATGCTTCTCTTGATTCTTATGTTTGAAAGTCAAATTTTCTCTTCAGTTCTGGTCTTTTCACCATGAATACTTGAAAATCCTCTATATCATTGAATGACCATTTAATCCCTTGAAGTATTATACTCAATTTTGCTGGGTAGGTGATTCTTGGTTTTAATCCCACTTCCTTTGACTTCTGGAATATCTAAGAATATTCTAAGCCCTTTGATCCCTTAATGTAGAAGCTGTCAGGTCCTGTGTTATCCTGGTTATATTTCCACCACACTTGAATTGTTTCTTTCTAGCTGCTTTCAATATTTTCCCCTTGACCTGGGAACTCTGAAATTTGGCCACTTCCTAGGAGTTTTTCTTTTTGGGTCTCTTTCAGGAGGTGACCAATGGATTCTTTCAATCTTTGATTTACCCTCTGATTCTAGAATATCAGGGCAGTTTTCCTTGATAATTTCATGAAAGACAATGTCTAGGATCTTTTTTTGATCATGGCTTTCAGGTAGTCTTATAATTTTTACATTGTCTCTCCTGGATCTATTTTCCAAGTCAGTTGTTTTTCCAATGAGATGTTTCACATTATCTTCTATTTTTTCAATCTTTTATTTTTATTTTGACTTCTTGGTTTATCTCATAGTCATTAGCTTCCCTGAACTCCACTGTCTCTTTTAAAGAACTATTTTCTTCAATAAGCTTTTGAACCTTCTTTTCCATTTCACTAATTCTGTTTTTCAAAGCCTCCTTCTCCTCTTGGCTTTTTGGACCTCTTTTTCCAATTGAGTTAGCCTTTCTTAAAGGTATTATTTTTCTCATCATTTTTTTTGGTTCTCATTTAGCAAGCTGCTGACTCACTTTTCAAACTCTTCTATGGCCTGGGCCCATTTCATATTCATTTTGGAGGTACTGGAGACAGAAGCCTTGACTTCTTCTGACAGTATGCCTTGTTCTTCCTCATTTGAAAGGATCGAAGGGAGACACCTGTTCACCAAGAAAGTAGCCTTCTATGGTCTCATTTCTTTCCCTTTTTTGGGCTTTTCCCAGCCAGTTACTTGACTTCTGAATACTTTGTCAAGAGGAGGATCCTAGTGCTCCTCCTCCCCCAGTTCCATGCGCAAGACTGAGATTCAGATCAGCTGCTCAGTACCCCCAGGGGCTTTGGGTGGGAGCTGGGCCACCACTGAGGACTGAGGTTCAGATCAGCTGCTCAATTTCCCCAGAGGCTTTGAGCTGAGCTGCTTGAGCAATGGACCCAGGCTGCTTCCATGGCCACCTTAGCCACCAAGCACCCATTGCTGCTGCTTCCACTGCCTCTGCCACCACCTGGGGCCAGTGCCGGGGGAACCCTGTTCCTCCTCACCCAGCTGGGAAAGCCCTCCCATACTGACCTTTAGTGCTTTCTTTATTGCTTGTGGTTTGAGGGATCTGGGACCCCCCTGCTGAGAACTCTACCCTGAAGGTCTGTTCAGGTCCTGTTCCTTCCAGTGCTGTGTGGTCAGGTCTGGGTTCCACTCTGTTCAGCATCCTGTGAAATAGACCTTTCCTGTCATCCTTCAAGGTTACCTTTGACTGGAAACCTCTTTCACTCTGTTGTTCTGTGATTTTTGCTGCTCTTGAACTTGTTGAGAGTCATTTTTACAGGTATTTTGTGGACTGTGGGGGCCGTGCTAGAGTATATGCACCTTTCTACTCCACCATCTTGGTTCCGCCACCTGCCTCCCCTGCCCCCCCCCCCCCTCTGCTGGACCTATTCTAATGAACTTTGATTATGTCATTTAGCCTTGGGCAATCTAAACAATATTCTTACCCAACCCTGAGTAGAAAGTTAGATGGGATCTGAAAAAGATTGAGGAAAGCTAATTTAATCTCTTTATCAGTAATGTCCTTCAAGAACCTGAACTTTGAAATGAAGACTACAAAAAAAAAGGAAATTTTGATCTCCCCAAATCATTGGTTATTAATAATCGCTTCTCACTAGCATGTGATAAGCATTTAATAAATGCTTGTTAATAATCTGAAAATTGTTTTCTAGTCTATCATCATACATACATATGTATGTGTAGGGAGTTCTAAGTAGGGAGAGATTGGATAGATATTTTACAGTATTAAATGTTAAAATGGAAACATGCTTCTCAAGTCAGTGATTAATTAAATACATATCCTAGAGATGAAAGGATTTTACTGGTCCTGTTAATAGTGTCTGTCATACCATGTGAGGTCCAGTTTAGCCCCCAAAATTCAACCCTGATCCTAACACAAACCAGGAAACCTGAAAAAAGACCATCTGTAAAACAAGCAAAAATACCTCTTAAATGATAGCAAGGCTAATCAACTGTACACTGGTTAAGGTCCTTATTTTGTATCTGGACTACTGCGGGAGCCTTCTCACTGGTCTGCCCATGCCACATCTTTGCCACTCTAGTCAGTCTTCCATTCAGTTGCCAAAATGATTTTCCTAATGTGCAGTCTGACCATGTTGTTCTCTTACCCAATAAACTCCAACATTCCTCTGTAATGTCCAGGATCATATATAAAATACTCCATTTGGCATTTTAAAACTTTCACAGACTAACCTTTCCTACCTTTGCAGTGTTCCTTTACTTTACTAAGCTTTTTAAACCCTTTGATGACACAACCATGTCCCTGCCTTTGTTCCTTGTGCTTGACCAAAATTACATCTCTTGACTCCATGCCTTTGCAATGATTTTTCCACCTTGCCTGGAATGATATCCTTCCTTACTTACCTCTGCTTCCTAGCTTCCTTTAAAGACTCAGCTCAAATCCCACCTTCTGTATAAGGGGCATTTGAAGTCCTGTCTTCTGTCCATCCAACCCCTCTGCCAGCAACCTTTTAGTGCCTTTGCTCTGAGATGATCTTTCCCTTGTACCACTTGTAAACCCTTGTGGTTTATCTCCTGTTTGATCATAGTTTGCATATTCTCTCCCCGTTTAGGATGTGAACTTCTTGAGATCAGGAACCATTGTTTTATGCCTTTCTCTGTACTTCTAGTGCTTAACATAATACCTTATACACAATAGGTACTTAATAAATTCTTATTTGTCTACAAGCAACTAAACCTCCTCGGCCCAGAATTTTTTTTGTATTTCCTTGAGATGTTGCCTTATACTTCCACTCTATATACCAGAAGTACTCCGTATTTATCCATCATAATATCCACCTGGTACAATACACAGATATCCAAATATAGGATACACTGTTATATTACTAACAAATTTCTGGAAGATAATCATCATGACCTGGATTTTGAGAGCTGTTTTCAAATGAAGAAATAAGTTGTCTCTCCATTGTCAATGGGAAACTTATTTGACCATTTTTAAAAACACTTCTGTAAATCTGTATTGAAAAACACTGGATGTAACATCTTTTAATCAAGTTATGATTTTTCTTAAATTATATCTTAAATCTATTTTCTGGATAAATAAATTATATGTAAATTTCCTCCCAGCTTAAAGATGGAACCCAAGAGTAAAGGATTAAAACAGCAGCAACAACAACATAAGAAGCTTCTAGCTGCCATGTTATCCCAAGATTCTTTTGAATCCATCCACAGCCCCACACCATCTGTAACAGAAGAAGATATTGACAATGAAGATGATGCAATGGAATTGCTGGGTAATTTTAAAAATTAATAATTCATCTTTCTTCCTTTTTTCTGGTATTGTAAAAAGTGACATAACTAAATGATGTTAAAAGTTAGCTTTTAACTTGGGGCTAAAAAACCATCGCATACATTTGTCAGTCTTTCACTGAAAGTTGTAAGTCAGTTTGGCTTAAAACCACTTATTTCTTTCCTCTTAAACACATCAAGTACTTATCAGAACAAATTTAATCTTTGTATATGCAGTCTACTTTCTTATGACCTTTGCCTCTGGTTATTTTTAAATCAAGTTTTATTCTGTGTAAATTAGAGGAAAATGCAAACTTCTCTATAGTAAGTTCCATTAGCATTTTCTGGTTGGCTTCTGGGAACCTATTCTATAAATATGTACAAGTATATTTAGTCATCTCTGCCCACTCATTCCAAAAGAATTTTCTTTGTTCCAGTGCTATTTTGGAAAATGGAACAAGACAGTTCATTAATTAATGTTCTTTGTGTGCCATAAAAGAAGAAGCAATCCATTGTAATGAGTTTTTACTGGACAAGTGCTAGAAAAGGTATCTACAATCTGCTATAATTCAAAATAAAAGTAATCAATGCAGTGGACATTAAATGCATATTCACTTATTGCAAGGGAGTAACTACATATTTTCTTAAATTTCAAACTGTTGGCCTCCTAGTCTTTTAAGCAACACAATGATGCACCACATAATTTCAGTGATCAAGAGTAACACAGAAGGGCAAAAATATTATTTAATTGGTTGATTAATCATTTCTAATTCATCGTGATTTTATTAGAAAAAAACAACTTCCACATTATCACTAACATCTTATGGTCATATTTAATACTGGAATGAATGAATATGAACACTGGAATACTGGATAAAACTTTGTAAGACATTTATTAGAAACTAATATAGAGCAACTTGTTTTCTAAGTTTTTAAACAATTAGTTTTATATGGTAAAAACCATAAAATACAGTCTTTCTAATGATAGCATATGACACTTGTCTACTTATGTGAGCCACAGGCTCATTAGGCCGAAATTGATAGATCCTCTAATATGATCCTAAATTAATAATGAATGACTACCTTCACTGACCTGATAAGGAGTATACAAACACACACACACATACATTCACATACATATACACAGACATATATACTGACATGTTTGTATACATATAGATGACTTTTGGTTTCCTAGCATGCTAACTTTAAAAGAAAGCAATTAATATCAATAAAATATTATCCTCAAATGCATTTGTGACACATGGACAAACAACTGGGCTTAACAATGTAAAACCAATGTAAAAGAACTATTTTTTTTTTTTTAACATGAGTGTAGTCTGTTAAAGGAAGTTGTTATTGCTGTTTCTCAATGATAATGTTTTTGCTTGTGGTTTTTGCACAGAATTGTAGGTCCAAGAGGGATATTTAGGATTATTCTTTCCCATTACTGTTCCAAATAAGAGGACATCAAACTTCAGATAGATTGGTGTCATTAAAAATCTTTTTAGTAAAAGTCTGAGGATGGCTCTAAAAAGAACCTTTGATCCCTAGCCCAACCCCAAATCCTTTATATGGCTGATCTTCTGATGGGCACTGCGTAGCTACATAGAGTTAAAAGATTCTATTTCTTTAATAACCTATTAGCTTTTATCCATACAGCTTCATCCATTCATTTAAGCACTTATTGAGTATCTACTATGTTCAGTATATTATTATTGGTACCAAGAGAAAGGAAAAGAAAAAAAAGGAAAGAGAAAAAAGGAAACAATTCCTAAAAGACTTCATGTTCTTTAATCTTTAACTTAACAATTTAGCTGCAATTTTACACTTTGGTTATTCCTCTGCTTCTGCTGATTGAAATTTATTTAATTTCACTTATAGTTAGAGAGTCAGGATGAATCCAGTTGACGTAGTTATTCTCTTGAACATTAGTAATTAACACTTGGATTTGTATTATTCAGTTATTTTCCTACCCCATCTTTTCACTCTTAGGCAAAGAAGTTTGTAATTTCCATTTTTGTTATAATACCTGCAATGGAAGTATCTGCATTGATCCACAGGCCATTTCAGAACTGTTCCCTCTTAAGAAGTACTTCCTCAAAATATTTCTTTTTAAAGTCTATATAATCTGAGAGTATTAGTGGGTAGACCTCAAGTCAGGAAATGATCTTTCATTTTGTACTTTCAACTCTTTCAGTTCAGTTTACACAGACACATAGCTAGAATAAGAAGGGCACCAAGGAGGGGATATGATTGCATGAAAAGTCTGGATTCCTATAAGTAATCCAGTAATCCAGTACTTAGTAGTTCAACTGACATTTTTCTGACATTATTTGGAGCATTTGGATTTATTATTGCTATCCCATAGATATGTGATTTGGGACTTTCCCCTCCAATTGGCAATAGGGTTTAATAGGAGTTATGTAGAAAAATTCTAGACAAAGGATTTAGAACAGAAACTTTCCTGCAATAAAACACAGCAGACATTGATTTGAAAGAAATAACTTCATTTGAAATTAGTTTTTACCTTAAAGATACTAACACTCCTAGAGTTCTTTCTTGCCAGAGCATATATTCATTTAAAACATAATTTAAGTAAAATAATTCTTCCAAAGGTCTAAATCAATGTCTACTGTTATTTTGCAGGAATGTTTCTGTCCTAGGTCTTTTGTCTAGAACTTTTCTACATAACCCTTAAATACTTTGATAATTATATTTAATTATAGCTGGTTTCTTTTGTAATGCTATGTACTTAAAAACATGATTCTCAGAAGATGTCCATAAGTTTTATCAGATAATTAAAGGCATACATGACCCCCAAAAGCTTAAGAATCCCTACTCTAGCAAGAAATCTCATAGATTAATAATTACCGAAAATAATTTTATTTATCCTGTCTTTTTCTAGAAAGAAAATGGCCTCTCATAATACTCCTTGATTCCCTCAACTCCCAATTTTTTAAATTTACTATTTTCTTGGTTTTAGTGACTACTTATAAGAAATGAAAGATAGAGCTTAGAAGATGTACTTGAATACAGACAAGATCAAACTTTGACTCTATAGAGTAGCTATATAATATACATTAAGTATTATAGCTGAATAATAAATTAATAATGGGAAGATTTTTAAGATCTGATACATCCTGATTCATAAAAAAAAATACTGCCGCTATTGCTAATGAATTTTAATCCAATACTAATCAGTTAATGATCATAGAAAAACTAGTTTTAAAACTTCTTAAAATTAAATATTTTCTACTTTTTAAAATTTTTATAGCAAATGAAAAAGTTAAAATATCCATCTTTCTTCTCTGCAAAATTTCATGACTACCCATATTATCATATTCATTTACAGTTGGGAATAATTCAAATTATGTTAAATGCAATTATATTTTAAATAACTAATATACTTCAGTATTTAAAGAAACTGTGATATGATATTCCATAAAATGCATTTTCCTAATTATTTGTTTTATGTTTCACCTTGAGTATATCTTTTTTTTCTCAAAGCAAGACACATTTGCACATATAATTAACTTCATGTTATAATAACAAATTCATTATCCTTCAGCAATATTGGTTGATTTGAAAAAAAATACAGGACTTCAATAATTAGAAATCATTGGAAAGACTGAATATTTATTTATTCATTAAGAAATTGCAAATAACTATTAGTGATGCCTTTACAAATAGTTTTGCACTCTGTTCATGGTATTTTCCAATCATTTACCTAAGGAAAATAAAATTTTTTTTTAATATAGTCAAACATCAGAAATTGAAAGTTTGCTTTGGAACCCTAGCATACTGTTAATGAAAATTATCAACTAAACAGTATATTAAAATACAATTTTATTACCTATAATTGCCATCACTTGAATGAACTACTTAGGATATTGTTACCATCAACCTTTCTATAAGGAACAAAGTCAGGACCTATATTGTATCCCTAGTGCATAACACACAGTAAATTCATAAAAAAGTATTTTTTTCATTCATTCAAATTAATTACATGCAAATAAGTATGCAAATTTTCAGAGCAGAGTTTTTTTTCCTTATCCTCCTATAATATTTTTCTAAATTTAGCAAATCCACATTTTAGAGAAAATGGAAAGGTAAACCTGAATTCCTAAGCTGAGTTGAATGACCGCAGACCCTGATATCACTAATTTCCAGATGTATGAGGTAGATATATGATCTCACTGAAAGGACTACTCCTACCCACGGTAGCAGTCACTGCTCTAGGAGAAAAAAGTTATGGAAGAGTCTTCCAATAAGTACTGTATTTTTCTAAAATATGAGTTCTAAAATAATATAGGGATAATTATTCTGGCATGGTACTTAATAATCATCAAAGAAAAAGACTAAATTGTTTTATTGAAACTTTATATGGAGTTTGAGGAATTATATTAACATTGAATGATATTTTACCTTTAAAATGTAAACTCAATATAACTTTTTTATCATATTAATGATGTGATTATTACAATCATGGTTGCCAGCAATTTTATTAAATATTTATAGTCAGTTTGAAAAAATTCCAGAATTCAATTTACTCAGTATAGATATATTAAGCACCAACTATATTTCAGATACTATACAAGATTCAGGGGATGTAAGGACAGAGATGAAATATGGTCCCTGAACTCAAGAAACTTACATTTTCCTGGAGCATAATTAAATGGCTAAGCAAATAAAAGATCACTGGGGTACAGACAAATACTAGATAACTTTGTGCCTGCGGGAAGGTGGCTGACTCTCTCTTTCCTTTTTCTATCCCTATGTTCTCAGAAATTACTATTGTAATTTTTCTCTGTAACAATTGAAAATAGTTTATTCTGTAATAGCTAGCATCTGAAGAGTGCTTTGAGGTTCCACTTGCAAGTCATGGCATTAAAGTCCTGGTGTCATGGCTCCCTTTGAGAGCAAAGGACAAATAGCAACAGCAACAAGGTTTACAAAGCACACTGCAACTGTTATCTCATTTCATCTTCACAACAATCCTGGGAAGTAAGTGCCATTATCATCCTCATTTTGCAGATGAAGAAACTGAGACTGAGAGAGTTGAAATGACTTGCTCAGGGTCATACAGCTAGTAAATGTCTGAGGCAGGATTTGAACTCGGATCTTTTTGACTTCAAGTCTGACACTCTATACACTGTGCCACCTAGTAGTAGAAACTATGACTGGACTATTACTTGCATAACTCCAGTTAAAATTCCAGTTTTGTAAAAATGTTGACAAGAATAAATTTTAAAATAATTTGATGGTTCTGAGGCCAAAATATTCTTCCACTTTTCACTTTCTAGTCTTGCTCCATACCTGTAAGAAAATTAAAATGAAAAAAATATTTAAAAGATCTTACTAACAATAAATTGAACATTTTCAACTAGCTCTCATTTGCTTTGCATTTGAGGAGTTGAAATAAGGTTAAGTTATGCATTTATTCTACACAACATATGCAAATGTGTTAGGCAGCCAGTAGCTCAGTGGATAGAGCATTTGACCTGGAGTCAGGAAGACCTGAGTTCAAATCCAGCCTCAGGCATGTCCTAGCTGTGTGATCCTAGGCAAGTCAGTTAACCTCTGATTGCCTGACAAAATGGATCCTCTGGAGAAGGAAATGGCAAACCCCTCCAATATTTTTGCCAAGAAAACCCCAGATGGGGTCATGAAAGGTTGGTGACAACTGAAACCACTGAAAAACATGCATGTCTAATGAGGGAGTTTCTCCACGTAAAGCAACCCTTAGGTAAATCCTCTTACTAAAGTGTAAAGTCTTTTTGTAATACAAGCAGTTATACTAACTGATCTGTCCTGTGATTTTGCTATTTTACTCAATTGGTTTCCTAAAAGCAGGATAGCCTGTATTATCCCTATTGCATATTAACAGAAGCATCAATCAACTCATTTAGATAAAAACCAAAAGAGCTCAAAGGGTGTGTTTGAAAGGGCAGAGAATAAACAATCCAGACAACTTTCCAGCTTTCTGCTTTGGTTCCTCTGATTACTAACAAAACCGGGGTGGGGGTGGGGGGTTGCGGGGTTGCATCTGTAAATAAACTTGCCTCTTTAAAGTAAAGATTATATTTACAAGGTCTGATCTTTTCTGAAAAGTGCAAATACTTTGCACCAGAAAACTCAAGAATCCTTGTAACCATAGGAGAACCACTGTTACTTAAGGGAAGCCATACAGTACAGTGCAAAGAGAGGCTGGTGGATTTGAGGTCAGAGAATCTGGGGCTTAAACTCCCGCTTGGCCACTCCCCATATGACCTTGGCACGTCAGTTTATTTCTTGAGGTCTCTATTTCCTGTACTGTAAAACAAGCAAGTTGAACTGGACATTCTTTAAGGTTTTTTCCAATTCTAAGTCAGTATCTCTTTGATTTGCTTTGACATGCTGAAATTTTAACATCCCTCCCTCCTTGTGTTCTCCAAGCTTGGTTTTAATTGTGCAATTGTATTTGTTTCCAGGCTAGAGCTGTGTTGTCTATCAGGACCCTTATAAGAATCAGATGCAGTGACATCTCTGTCTGTAGGAATGACAAGTGACACTTCTAACTATGTAGAATGTAGCCTAACATGTGATAAAATAAAATCCAGCCTATAGAAAGTATTTAATCTTGAAATACTAATCTCTTTGTTTAGGGCTTCAAGGAGATTTTCTAGAACAATATATGTACAGCAAGCCCATTCATGTTATCACTGCCTACCTTTTGGTATTCTTTTCCAGAAATGTTTTTATAGATACCTGTATATAATTCTAATTTGATGTTGGGAATTTAATTTTTAAAACTTCCACAATATATCCATCCAATAGATTTTTCTGTTCCAGTCATTTTGACCTACTATGTTTGTGAATTGAAAATAATTGGGAAGACACTACTTCCAAATGCTCTGGGAACTTTAATGGCAGCCTGCTCCAGTGATTTTTGAAAATGATGAGTTTAGACAGCATTGGCATCTTCATTGGGTCTGCCAAGTCACAGCCATTTTTAACTGTGATGTAAATTAGCAGTGAGAGTCTTAACTAACTGAGTTTGCTTAAAGGTTAATAGAATGAAGAATTCTAAGTTTTCTGAGATTTTGAAATATTTCCTGGAAACATAAAAAATTTTGTGGAACATTTTTATGATGCAGAGATTTCTCTTTGCTCTTTCCACCTGAATCTTCTGTTTTGAGGCCATATTTGTTATAGTACCTGAAAAAATAATCAAACTTTAGGATACAGTTTTAATACTAAAATTATGTAAACAATGTTTCCAATATTTACCTGAATAGACATTTTTACATGTTCCACCTCATCATATTATACTTCATTTCAATTCTCTTTTTGCATCTCTCAGGTGATAAATACAACCCCTTCAATCGCCCCTTGTATTTGTGGCATTTTCTTTGAAATTCCATTTGTATTGCATTTTCTGTATTTTTTCCTCGTAGTAGCTGGGAATACTACAAAAGAGGACTGCATTTTAGAAACAAAAAAAAAAAATCTCCATTTTCCCCCAAATAAAGCATACCAATACAAACCCCCTTCAGTTACCAGTTTTGTATATGCAAGCATTTATAGCATATAATAAAAAATATTGTTGAACTGTGAAGCCTAACATGGGATAAAATCAAAAACATAGCGAAAAAGGCATTAAGATTAGAAAGACACAATTTATCCTTTATGGTAATTAGAAATATAAATATACATGGACTCATATGAATCTATTACATATATATCATTGTATGCAAAATATATACTGAAGAAAATATTTTCAGTTTTTTGAGGAAGCTATGAAACGTACCTTCAGGATAAAGATTTGACAGAAAGATTCTAAGCTTAGAATTGTTTGATGGATAGCAGAAACGTAACTTGATATATGTTTCCGCATTTATTCTTTCTATTCTTACCTACAATGGATACATAATAATTTTGGAGAAAAGGTAATTCACATTTCTTTTTAATATCCCTAAATGCTTTACATATATTATTTATTCTTTTACTAAAGATCAATACCACAATATACTCTAGTGGTGTGCAGTAATTGTTAGAGGGTCAAGATCTTGAATTTGACACTGCAAAACCTTAGAGAACTTAAGTAACCTCTGAAAACCTCAGTTTCTTCTTTGACAAAGTGAAGATAACAATTGTCTGGCTGCTTCCCAGCATTCTCATCTGGGTAAAAAGATACAGTTCTTTGAAGTTTTTAAGACTCCACAAACTATACAATGCTATGGAATTAAAAGTTATTGTTGCTGTTATTAAATCTCATTTTTATTTGGGGGAAAATTAAGACATGATGAGTCATTTATGTGACTTGACAAAGGGTACAAAACATTTGATCTCCATGGTGAGTAATTTCACCCTAAGAATGAATGATTTCTGAAAAAAGTAGCCCTGGCATTTTTGTCTTCCCTCATAATTCCCCAAAACCAAAGAACCATTCTTTGGCTCAAGTCGACCAAACAGAGGACCTAGTGGGGACTAAATGTGAATTTCACAATTTAACTTATAAAGTAATTTCTATGTGAGGTGATAAAAATGTTGAGAAAACATTATTCATCCTGAAAAGTTGCACCAATTTTAAATCATGGTGAAAAAAATTCACTTTTTTTAAAACAGGAAAAATTTCATAGTTTTGAGTTAAAGTAACTTTACTGCCAAACTTCACGCAAGCATCAAAAGAAATGTTAGATATTATTAGGGTTGTTGTTGCTTCAATGAAATAAATTGAGTTGTGTCTGCTTCAAGTATTTAATAAAAACAAATAGTGACTTTATTATGCACAAGTAATTTGTATGACTTATGAGAATGATCTAATTGAATTTAACTGAGTTCACTGATTTTTCTGTTAGAACCTTTTCTAAAGTATTGCTAAACCATACATTTGCTATCATACAGTTTCTGTTATAACTTTTCATATAAGCATGATTAATTCCACATTTATTAACATTTTAACATCAAAAGCAATGGGTTGTAAAACTTGTTATTGATGAGTTGTTCTTGAATTGTTGTATTTTAGATAATGAGTTGTTTGTAAGCAGTAGAGTGATTTGTTTAGATTGTCATGTATTGGATCATTGCTGCTACGTCACTGAAGCATCTCTGGATAAATACATTAAAATGGATTGTGATTGAAGTTCAATACTGACTTTTGTGCATGTTACCAGAACAATTACAAGAGCCCATCGATTTCTTTATCCAAAAAGTTTAGCTTTACTGGAGTTGGCGCATCATTGAAAATGAAAAAAATAAAGAAGGTAATTTGTTTCCAGATATTAACATTTAAAAATTCATCAGTACAAATTTTAATGACTACTTCTTTTAGGTTCCCTAATTTATCAGTCCGAATTACTTAGTAAGTATGTATACAAAAAGTATTCTGGTTGGTTAACAATATTTTATATTCGTTTATTATTTCTAAAGAAAGAATTCTGGTGAATAGGCAATAAACTTTTTAAAATGAGGTCATTGCCTATATACAAAGGAATGCTTGAAGAATATGAGAGGATATTTTAATAGAGACCAGCCTTCTGGAGGGGCCAGCTAGGTTCCATATCAGGCCTAGAGTATAGAAGACTCTCCCTCGAGTTCAAATTTGGCCTTAGACACTTACTATCTCTGTGACCCTGGGCAAGTCACTTAAATATGATTGTCTCATTTCCTCATCTATAAAATGTGCTAGAGAAGAAAATGGCAAACCATGCTAATACCTTTGCCAAGAAAATCTTAACTGGGGTCATGGAGAATTGAACACCATGGTGGGGGGGGGGGAGAAACCTTCTGGAGGATTTTTTTGATTTTCAATACTGTGTATTCTTTTTGCAAAATAGATTGGAGCACCTTATTGCTTTTATAAATTCAATATGAAGCTACTCATCCCTTACATAAAAATCATACTAATATAAACATTTTAAAAAAACATTCAATTTTATGAATCATTTGCTCTGATTTAACAGTTCATAAATTAATCATTTTATTATCTCTAAACTCTACTTTTGGTCATACGTTAACTAGATTTAAGACATTTCCTATAGATACTTAATACTATTTGTTGTGTATTCATTGTCTTAGTATGAATACATTTCAAGAATTTTCTTTTTGTCTACTTTATAAATCAAAAGCTCCTCTTAAAGTCAGAAATAATTTAGTTCATTTGTAACACAGTGAGTAAAAAGGTTTCACACATGTAAAAGGTATTATTACATGTTCACTAGCCTCATTTGTAAGTTACCTTTCTGCATTCAACTTGATTTATTCCTATATTTAATCTTATGCTAAAATTTCAGCCTATCTCTGATTAATCAACTAAACACAGAGCCTCAGTTTTCATTCATTAATTATATTTCATTTTAAAAACTAAGAAGCCTCTTTTTTCAATAGTACTTATTTATATATCTCTTTTAAACCCCTTAATCTTCAAGATTGATGTCAAATGTTCTGACTATGTAATTTATTATCAATGGAACCAGTAATAAACAAAGGTGTAGGCAATTATTTATAATATTTTTAGCTCTGAAAATGGTCATGGTCAGAGTCATGTCAAACCTTTACTATATTGGCAGACTACTTATCTTCACTTCTGAAAACAGAGTCCTACACCATTTGGTTCATTCAGGATAGGAAACATATCACAATAATCCCCCTGACAAGATAAAGGTCACAATAGCATCATAAAAGAAGGGATATAACTTCATTTTTTCCTCCTCCTCGTCTCCCTCTAAGTGTGACAGGAAAACAATATTGTCAGCTTTTCTGATGCCCTCATGCTTATTAATCTCCTCCAGAGTTACTCCTTATAAAAATTCTCTTCATAAAATAAATGTTTAGATAGTTTCAACTAGAAAGATATTTCTTACCTTCTTTCATTGTTTTCCTCTATAGTTTATTTCATAGATCCTCAAAGAAGAAAGTTAAACTCATACAATCTCCCTTACTCTATAGGAAAAAGCATCTTATAAAGTAAAGTTATAATTTAGCAACTCTCCCTTTTAAGGAAACAAGAGTCTCTGCATAGGCTGTGTAGGAGAGCCTTAAATAGAGGACAAATGTGTATGAATATATGTAGGACAAAAAAGAAATTGGTCTGGTTTTTTTGTGAATATGTTGTCTTGGGTTTTGTAGCTCACACTAATTTGGGTAGAAGAGAAAAAAAAGACTGTTTAGAGATAACTTCTTAATATATTGTTTTATTATTTAGTCATACTTTCCAATTTAAATTTTTATTTAAATTTCCTAATTAACTTTTTAAACAAATCAGTTCTGGACAAAATTTTCAGTGCTGTGCCAAGAAATATCTTGGCTTTTCTTCATTCAATGACATCATAGATAAGATTGGAGGTAATCAAATTTCATAAAAATAAATGAATTCTTTGCAGCAATTTTAGAACATTATTTTAAGCACTGTCAAGATCAAGAGTAAATATTTTAATTTTTCTATGTTCATTTGTCAAAAAGGAAAAAAATCAGAGGCAGCATATTTTATGAAATTTCAAAGAATTTGCTCTTATAGTGTTACCCTTTTGTTGCCTGCCTTCCTCCACCAAGTCTTTCCAAACCTAGAAAATAATTATGTTACTCTTAGAATACCACTTTTCCCTTTTTTCATTTGACTCTATTAGATCCATTTCTTTTCTGGATTTTGGGAAGGGAGAGAGAATAAAATCAAAATGACATTATTCTTTAAATTTACTTATGCTCCAAAATAACTTGTCTTTGGCAGAAATAATCGCTGAAGTTTGTCACTTTAAGGATTAGCAAATACTTTATACATATCAAAAATATATATATGTGAATGTATTATATATATGTATAGATGTGCATTCCTATACAATACATACCGCATATATGTTCAAATACATACTTACCTATCTGCATGCAAATACCAACATGTGTGCATGTGCATGTTCATATACACATTCATATAGGTAGAATAGACATAAACCTATTTCCTTGTTGCCTGAAAAGTCTGTGTGAAATTTTAAGTTTACTGACATTTTTCAGGTATCCTACATACTTCATCAAGGTAAATTATTTCTTCATACTTTCAACTACCTCTTCCTTCTTCAGTGGAGAATTCTACTTTATATATATGTATAGAATCTACTTTTTGATAGGGCTTTTCAGACATTTTTGCAAATGAAAATTCATGACAGCTGCTAATACAGAATAGATTGGGTGTGGTTTCAGGCTAGTTTCAGAGTGTTTTTTTTCTTTGAATAATGTAGAAAACATTTAGTTGGACTTTTTGCTACTGTGTCTGCAAATGCCAATTGGTTATTACATTTCCATTTTAAAGATATTTTTCCATTTTTCATTTATGTGCATGTTTCAAAATATTCACTTTGGGGATGGAGAATGGAAAACCTGCTAGACAAACGTCAGCAGAAGCACTGTAGCTGTTGTATTCTCCTCAATTGAAGTAACTTTCCAAGTAAAGATTTTATTGTATTATAACCTTTGTTCGATGGGGCCTGTCTGATGTAGCCAAAAGATATAAACAACATAGAGCAGATAGAGTAATGGATGAAATAGAAATCTCAGTGCAAATTTGATTGCATGGTTTCAAAAAGCTGTAATCAGTGTTTCTGAATGTCCTAATATTCTGAATTCTCTAATGAATAATAACTTTGACCACATCTACTACAATTTAATGTACTACAGCTTTTTTTCCCATCTTCTTTCCTTTTACAATTTTTTTTCCAGAACACAGAGAGTTCCACTTAGAATACAAGTAGTTAATAACTTTGGAGAAGAGGCAGCACAATGTATTACCAGAAAAAAATGCTGCATTTGGACTCAGAGAATCTGGGTTCAAATTCAGCCTCCATTGCTTACTAGGTTTAAGACTCTCAAAAATCATTTAACTCTCTGTAAAATGGCACATTTGAATGGATGGACTTCAAGGTTCCTTCCAGGTAATTCTGCTGAGATTATCAAAGAGTAGCAATGAGATTGTTGGAATTGTAGTTTTTTTTAAAAAAAAGATTTTGTAGTTAGGCCCTAAGTAACTATTAACAATAGATTATCTACTAATTAACTGACAAAACCTAAAACATTCTGGGAACTACATCTGTCATGGCTATTTTATAAGCTATTTTTATACTGAAATGACAGATGTGAATTTCTTGATGGCTAATTTTCTGGATTTATTCTATTAATAATAATAACAACACAGCATTTATATAATGCTTTAAGGTTTGCAAAATGCTTTACAAATACTGGCTCATTTAATTCCTACAAAACTCCTGGGAGATAGGCACTATAAAGTAGTCAATTTTAATGTATTTTCCTGAAAGGGTAACTTAACCACTGAAGGTTAAGAATTTTAAAATCATTTTTTGAATGTGTAGGTAAAACTTAGAAATTTTGTTACCAATTCTTTTGACACTGGTAGACCTGAGTCTCAATTTTCTGTAGGACAACATGACAAAGGAGAGTTTTTGCTCAGTTCTGAGCACCACTTTTTAGGAAGGACAGTGGCATGCTCGGGAGTATCCACAGGAGGGCATCCAGAACCATGGGACGACCCAAAACTATGTCCTATAAGAGTCACTTCAGCTCTCGAGAAAAAAGTAAGAGCAATGGGTAGAAGTTGCAGAGAAGAGAATTTTAACTTGATAAAATATTTTAAAATGCTAGCATTTACAGCTGGGTAAAAAGTGATTAGGTGCCAAAAGAAGTGGCTTCTCCTTCACTTTAAGCAAATGGCTGATGCTTTGTTGACGATATTGTTGAAGGGAATTGTGGGGGATTCACCTGAGGACCTCTGGGGTCCTTTCTAACACTAAATTATATGATAGTATTTAGATGAAGCATAAAATGGCATCCATAAAATCTGAATACTATAGTTATATAAACATAAGAAAAAACCCATCTCGTTTCCCATAGTTTACATATATAGTGTATAATGTGACATTAAGTGAATGATTGAATGAATGAATGATCATGTATTAAATACTTACTCTATACAAACACTCTACTAAATGGTGCTAATACAAATAAAAAGGTGAGACTCCCTGCTCTCAAGGCACTCACATTCCAAAGGGAAAAACAATACATTAAGAACAATTTCTAAAATAAAAATTAGCAATGAAAAATAATTTCAATATTCTTGGACAATAATACATTTTATATGTTTTTAATAACTCTCTATCTGTGTGTGTATATATATTATATATATGATTGGTAGTCATCTAAATATTCATATAAAATAATTATTTATAATTTTAAGCAAGTTTTTAGTCCCTAGTGCTCCTGAAATACAATATCAGTGATTAGTACTCAATATAAGGAGAAAATAAAATAAATTAACCTGTACTTTACCTTTGAGATGAGGCGAGGGAGGAGGAGGAGGATGAGTTACTTCTTGGAAGGAAAATCTTTTATGAGAACATCGAGAATTTCAATGCCGGGAGTGTTCTCTCTTATGCTACTTTCACTAAAAGTAAGACTAACTCTACTGCCTTCACTTATTTTTCGTTTTGTAGAATCACTTTCTTACTTTGGCTCACAGATTTTTTTCTTTAGGTTCGCTTCTGACTAGGAATCTATCTAGTTTTTGACATTGTTTTTAGAATGTCACGGAAATGTGACATTACGTTACCATTAAAAATATCCGTGGCTCTCACTGCTCCAGTCTCATTTGGGGGATGTTTTTCAACAAAATTTTGATTTTCATACTGTGGATTTTTGTTTGTCCTGCAAGACAAATTTTGCAAAAAAAAAATTATTCCTCATCCTGCGAGACATACCATAAATCAGGTTACTCATAAATCGAGGTTGTACTGTATACCCATACACACATATATACATACACATACACATAGCTTTAAGAGCACTTTAATAAAAGCTAATATTCACATGGTGCTTAGCAGGTGCCAGACACCATGTTAAGGACTTTTCAATTGTTATCTTATTTGATTCTCGCATAATCTTGGGAAGTAAGTGCTATTGTTATCCCCATTTTCCAATTGAGAAAACTGAGGCAAATAGAGGTTAAATGACTTGCTTAGGGTCACATAGCCAGTAAGTGCCTGAGGCCAGATTTGAACTCAAATCCTCCTGACTCCAGGCCCAGAACTCTAGCCATTGCACCATCCAGATGCCCCATTTTATCTTCCCTACAACATGGGTGGATAGGTGCTGTTGTTTCCCCTATTTTACAAATGAAGAAACTAAAGCATAGGGTAACACAGCTAGTGTCTGAGGTAGGATTTTAATTCAGAATTTCCTGATTCTATATCCAGTGCTCTATTCTCTGAACTATACGTTTATGTTTAGTATGTTATAATGAAGTTTATTGGGAGATATTTAGAATTATAACTAGGTCATGGATGATGAAGGTAAAAACATTACTCCTGGTTCTCTTGGGGCTTTCTTATGTGAGAGGTGTTCTTTCTGGTCTGTAAGTTTTCCCATTCCTATACTAGCTGGTAACTTTTGCCCAGCAGAAGCACAATAAGTTCCTGCAACTAGAGCACTGGACATAGAGTTGGGAAGCCCTAGATTCAAACCCAACCCCAGACATGTACTACAAACTGTATGACCTTCAGAAAGTCACTTTGCCTCAGTTTTCTTATCTAGAAAATGGGGTAATAGTAGCACCTACCTCCCAAGGTGGCTGTGAGGATCAAATGAGAAAATATTTGAGAAGTATTTTTTAAAACTTAAAGAGCTATATAAATGCTAGCTTCCAAGATTTCTCCTTATATACAGAACAAATCTTATCTCTGAAATAAGCTGCTGATGTTTCACAAACTTCCTCACCTCTCTGAGGTGCACTGATAAGGTGATATCTGTTGCATCCCTTCCTAAGCATTATAATTGGTTGAGAAAATGAAAAAGCAATATTTTTATATTATACAATGGATGTGAACAATTTTAAAAAATAGAGTTGATAAAGAAGAATTCTATGGCTTTGTCAATGACATATAAAACTGGATAAAGCACTGCTGAAGGCTCACTAACTCATTCATAAACATGACTATTTGTAGTCATCTGGTCATCATTGTATGTATTCATCTCCTGTTCATATTTGGTTATTAGCCTATGAAATCAATTGTATTTTAAAAAATTTGTGGTGCATAGCCTAAAATGATGTGGCAATGTCTGATTTTTGTGGCTTGTTTACTGCTTCTCTTTTCTTCCTGGTGGTACCACATGCACCTTCATTAATTCCTCAGCAGTGAGCTCCTTCTCTGCTAATTTAACGATTCTTCCATTTAGATCACCTCCTTATCTGAAAATTTACTGGACTCTCAAGTTTTACTATTAGCCTTATGAGAGGGTAACTGTGCCCCCATCCATTTCAGATACTCCTTATGTTTTTGTCCCCTTCAGGGAAATGTCTCCATGAATAATTTTAAAATCTTGGCATATAACACTAAAGAAAAGCTTTGCTGTGTCAAGTACATAGCATATAAATGTGTTACATACTCTTCATGAAGTCCTCAAACAATTTTTAAACATTAATAACTCAGATTTCATATTCTGTTATAGGAAAGAATACATAAATGGCCTTTAAAGAGAAAGTTTTAATTAATGGGCAGGAAGGGAGGTAAACTAGATGATGTTAACGTCAAAGTCCTATGATAGTCATTTTTGTTTGTCATAGATTATGAAATAAGAATTTAAACAGTTGCACAATATAACATTTCTTAACTAATACATTTTCCTTTAAATTCTACTTTTATTATTTTGATTATATACATAACCTGAGGTATTCAAGTTTTAAAGCACTGCTTGAAAATATACAGTATTTCCATAGAGTAATAAAAAACATTCTAATTCTGTACTGAATAAAAATTCAGTGCTTAGAGATATATTATTTTTCCATGGGGCAACATGAAGTTGATTATCTTCAATTAACTTATTACCAATACATAACTGTAATCATAGTCAGGTCTTGATTCTGACTTACACTGAAAAACCCATTAACCTCCTTTGTAAGTGAAATAGTCTAATTAGTGTTTCCTTACAAAGAATTGATCCTAAACATGACTGTACATCCTTAACCAACATTCCTGTGGTTGATGTAGAAATGCTAACTAATTATAGATTGTTTTGCAAAAAAAGTATGAATTCATGTTAGGGTTATGCTAAGGCTTTTACCCCTAAGAATGAAAGGATTCACAAAGAAAATAATTTGCTATTCTTAGGCAGATGCACACCTTAAGTCTCAGAGAATTTCCAGAACAGTTTAAATTACTGATCTATGATTATATTGTTACCTAAGTATCTAAGGTGGAATTTGGACATAGGTCTGACTTCCTACTGTACTGTTCTGTCTATTCATCAAGAAGTAAGACTGCCCAGTTATTTAATTATCTACAGCATCCTGCCAGAAAATATATTGAAGCTGCAAACACCCCAGTATATGCTAAGGATCAGCTCCTTTTCACCTAAAAGATGCTTGATGGTCATAACTGGTACTGTCAAAGAATCCCAAAAGGGATATCCATTGCTTAATTATTTAAAAAATAGTAATTGTGACAATTTTAAAGTTATTTTCAAAAAGTTGGTATTTAATTATATAGGATCATTAATTATTTAATTATATGGAATTATATTAATGACTTAATTATATGGAATCATGCATATCTATATTACTGTGCTGAAGAAGGGATAACTCATGAGCTTGATAATTGCTATTAAAAACATCATTCTAAGACAAATTTTGGTGTTTTAGTGGGGTTCAGTCTGCCACTACCAACTATGATCATGAAGCATCATGAGGTGAAAAGAAAGCTGATCCTTAGAATATTGGGTGCTTTGCAGCTTCAGTGCATTTTCTGGCAGGATGAGAGAGAGGGGAGGGAAGAACAAGAAGAAAGAGGAGGAGGAGGGAGAGAAGAAAGAAAGAGAAAGGGGGAAGAAGGAGGAGGAAGTGAGAAGACAGAGAAAACCTTTTCCTCCATGGGTAAAGTGGGAAGAAAATGGGGAAAACAATAGCCTAGGCTAGATCTGAAAGTTGGTAAATCTGTGTTTCCTCAGTTTTAAAGAATAGTCTTTTCAAAGAAAAAGAGTGCTACTATATTCTTAGTAAAAAGCACCCTCTTCAATTTCATCCTCATGACTTGCAGGGGACAACAGTTTAGACTCAAACTGATCTTCCCCTCCTAATAAATAGAAAGCCACTTTCTCCATCTATTCAACTGATATCTTTCTTTCTTTCTCTTTCTTTCTTTCTTCTCCTTCTCCTTCTTCCAAAAATATTCCTGTTAGTACACTGGCAACTTATTTGGGACTTGTTTCTATACAGTTCTTTTATCAAAGTGTTTTCCTCATAATGATGAAAAGTAAAAGTAGATCATACAAATGGAAATCATCAAAAAATTAATTTTAAGGGACTTGTTATTTAGGAATTACAGTGACCTTCATTACTCATTCCTCCTTATTACTTAATCTGCATTGGCCAAAGCATTTCATTGGTTAATTTTTCTTTCTGTAAAAATTCTTGATGGAATCGTTCCAGCCCAGGTGTCCTTCATACAAACACCCTCATAACGGGCATTCTTTCTGGCAGGCTGAGAGGAGACACTAAGACTTGAGAACAGGTGGGAGGCAGTAATTAAATATTTCAGCACATCCCCTGTCTTGATTTTTGGCCCAGCTTAGCATAATTACCACACAGCTTCCAGAAAGAACAGTGAACATTTCCACTTGGATGTGAACAGATGCTAAGGAGGTTGTCTCTTAAGGTTTTTCTTTATTCGTGTATAATTTATCTTATCATATTAACTTGGAAATTACTGGCACTTTATCAAGGCAGTGGAAATTATATTGACTCCTAAAATGTTTAACTCTGGCTTTATCCAAGGCAACAGGGTCCAAAGACCTTGCCAGCTGGGTTGCTAGGTAATTTGGTTTCTTTTTTGCAGATCAATATTAGGAAATTGCAAATTCTCCATTTTTGTGCTATGTAAACCTAGCCTCTGTGGCCATACTAGAAAGGATGATTTCAAATAAAAAAAAATGATCCTTTTTATTGATTTTAGAAAATTAGCATTATGTCTATTTTAATGGAGATGAAAAAGAAATTAAATGATGGCTTGGTTGACTTTCAGTAAGCTATATTCTCTTAGTGGAATATGAATAACCTGAAACTTTGGACTTTAATGTGTTTCATGTGCTGACTATCCCTATCTCTTGTGAAGGGTCTCCATTTGTTCTGAGATCCAGCTCTAGAATACCTTTTCATCTAGTGTACCCCCAATATATGACTGATCATTTTTCAAAAAGACTGTATGGAGGAGAAAGTAGTTATATGAGTTGGTCATTAGACAGCCTCTCCATTGCCTTTCCTTTTGGTCCTGATTGTTTATAATTCCTTTCAATCCTTCCTCATCTGATTAATTGAAATTCTCATTGAAAATAAACTGGACTATAAAACAGGGTGGTTCTTTATGCATCCTTGTCCTCAATTATCTTTAGCTGATTTGAGAGAAGTTTTCAGTAAAATATCAGTAGTTCCAGGCTCTACAAAATGTTTCCTCCTTTACTTGTCTCACCATGTTTTTGATGTTCTGATTTTAGTTATGAGAAAATATAAAGGAATTACCTGTCAATCTCTCATTTGCTCAAAAGACAAATTGATTCATTAGAAAGCATAATGACAATTTTTGACCAATATGATATATTTTGAAAGGATAGCAATACAGTTTCCCACACAACATTGATCTGGGGAATCTGCAATTTCATTGAAATATCTATTCCCTCCGGTAATAATTCATAACCCATTTGTACCTTTTTGTTCCATGCAATATTTGTTCACTAGCACTCTTGACTCCTCTATAAAGGACTCAGTCAGCTTGCTAAATGCTCATGCTTTAACATTATATGGACAACCATACAGTGCTTAAGCTTTCTTTCTTCCATCAAACTTTCCACATTACCCTTCCAGATCATACAAATGATGTATTGTTGATAATTTATAAATATATAGGCTCACAGATTGATGCAGATATAGATATAGATAGATACAGATATATACAGATACAGAGGTAATTTATACATTTAAATACACACATATATACACACACACAATCCTGAGAGAGTCTTTAGTTTATTTATACATATTAGCTGCCTATGCATTTATTTCCTTTCTTTTAGGCATTTTTTATTCCATGATTCACAGTCATATGTTATTACCATCAGAATATTGGTCATAAAAATAAGGATATTTGTTTTAAGGAGTAGAATTGCTTCAACAACTTCCCAAATGTCTGCTTTCCCCCTCCTCATCAGTTCTGGGCCTAGACCGTTGTCCTTCTGCAATGTTTATCAAAGACGCAGGTGCTGGCAGATTTCATTTAGGATGCTCTGCAGAGTTCCAGAGCTTGATGCAATCAAGGTCATCTATAAACAGGAACATTAGAAGAATTTCATAATCTTAGAGGAAATGCCTCTTTTATTTGACCTCTGCAACGAGCATCCTGCATGCCAGTGGCAAACATGTTTGGTGAGCAAAGGTCTCCCACTTTTATATCTTGTTTAATAGTGGTAATCAAAGGACTGTCGAGCAAAGTTATCTTTGTTGTTTCGATCTAACAAGGGCTCTTGTATAAACTTAACAGATGCATGGGAGACCCATCATTGAACAAAAGCCTTTAAGGCTATACTTCACTATAAATCCAATGATTTGTTAATAATCAACAAATATTACACACAGTGGTATGTATCATCTTCACCTTTTAGTCAGTTATATAACTATATAACCATGAAGATGTAGGGTATTGTACAAAATGACTCAGGAAAATCTGTCTTTTTTCTTCTTTTGTTTCCATCAAGTATACCCCCACTATATTGATGATCATTTTTCAGGAAACAAAAAATATGTCATCTCCAGAAGAGATTTCTCTTCGTATGCTGGTCTAGTTCAATTAGTTCATTAAGTTGAAAGTGTCATTTCCAACTCCTCACATAGTACATAGGATTTTAAACTTTACAACTCAATATGGTGGCTCCACAGTAGAAATAACATTGTCTAACAGAAACCCAGAAAGATCTGTTTGATTCTCTATCTTTTCTCTTCCTGGTTTCATATTAAGCGATCTGTCCGTGGCACTCCTCTGTTCAAATGCACTGGCATCCTATTGCCTCTGGAATAAATTATAAACCCTTCCATTTAGGTTTTAAAGGACTTTGCAACCTCATTGTAAATTTTCTCCCTTCCTGTGTTCCACCATCCAGCCAAACTGGACTTTTCTCCGTCCCTCACATATGACACTACATTTATGTGTGAGTGTACTGACCATCCTGCATGTGTGGAATGTACTGCCTTATTTCCTCTTGGCATAATCTCTCTCTTCCTTTAAGACATGACCGAAGCACCGTCTTCTGTAGAAAACATTTTCTGATCTCTTCCCTCAGTTGCTCATTCTCTCCCTCCCAAGATAATATATATATATGTATATATGAATATAAATATATATGTATGTATATATATATATTCTGTCTATAGTTATATGTTGGTAGCTTTGGTATACTGGTATTTGCTGTCACTTCTATTATAATGTAAGTCCTTGAAAGTAATGATTGTTTCTTTTTTCTCTCATTTTTTGGTAATTATATTCCAATAATTAGCACAGAGCCTAATACATAAGTGTTTATTGATGGAGTGATGGATTGATGATGTTGAAATTGTTCAGTTAATATTTTTGTCCAAACTTTCACTGTGTTTATCTTCCCCTCTATTACTTTTCCTTGCCTTTTAGACTGATATTTTTCGTAATTTTCAATCATCTTCCTCCATAAGGTTTATGCACATGAGTTTGTATCATAAACTATTGATGCTCAAGGCTGCCTTGTCTTACAAGACAAGAAGAAATTCTTGCAATATACAGTGATGAGCTATTTATCCCCTAATTTAATGCCATTTATAGTTTTCGTCTTTAACATTAATGTTGGTTTTTCCTCTAAGAAGTCAATAGTATGGCTGCAGAAATGGTTCCCATATTAATAACCAGAAACTAAACTATTTAACCCTGGTTTCATAATCACCAAGTAAAATTCTACATCTTTCCTGTTTACTCCTCATGCCAGGAAAAGTATGTCTTGAATATTGAACATGATAGAAAATTAGATTGATTATTGAATTAAATTGAATGCAGACTGATAGGTTGGCATCCTGTTTGATACATCAGTCTCTTTTGGGTGTGGTTAGAGGGAATCATCTCAAAACTTAATCACTTGATAATACTCAAGTTCTGAACCAGACAGACAACTAAGTGAAATTCCTACACAACACATACATACCTGAGCAAGAATTTCTTTCAAAGCACACTACAGAAAAGGTCGCTAAATAAAGGCCGCAAGGTAGCAGAGTAGTTAGAGTATATGACTTGGAAGATCTGAGTTAAAATCCTGCCTCAGACTTATTATTTATGCACTCCCCGGCAGTACGCTTAACCTTTTTCAGCCATTTTCTGAAGTATAAGACCTCTCTCACACAGTTTTGAGAATCAAATGAAATAATCTATATACAGTATTTTGTAAAACTTTAAATATTATATAGATATCAGCTATCTTTATAATTATAATTATTATACTGTAATGAGAAGAGCATTCTACATCCTTTGGCAGTCAAGTCCTTGGGCTGATTTAGTTTTAGATGTTTCAATTTTATATCCCATAAGTTTTCTTCTGTGATAAACATTGCCACTTTAATCAGCATTTTAATATATTTTTGAGTTAGACCTTGAATATGAAATAGTAAATTTTTACTGACTTAGTAGATACAGTGATACACTTGGAGTCAAAAAGATTTTGGTTCCAGTCCCTGGTTCTGAGATTTATTAGCTCTGTGACTATAGGCAAATAAACAGTTTGGGCTTCAATTTCTCATTGGTAAAAAGGAAGTGATCATACCTCTACATAAATGTGTCCCTAACTTCCAAAGTTGTTGTAAGGGTCAGATGAGGATATGTAAGTATATACTATATGTCAGTTATTAGCTTTACAGGTATTTTTGAAAATTAACACAATAAAATTAAAACTATACATGATATTCTGTAAGTTCTAAAGCTGTTTAAAAATAGCGCAAAAAATGAATGAAAAGAAAGAAAAAAACATTTAAGGGTCCATCATGTGCCAAGCACAGTGCTAAGTTCTAGGGATACATACATGAAAGTGAGATAGTTCTAGTCCTCAAGGTGCTACATTCTCCCATGTACAGAAGTGGTAGCCAGGGAAGGGAAATGTTTGGAAAGTCAGAGGGATGATGAGATGATCATGTGACATAGCCTTTACAAAATAATGGAAGTATGATACTATGGATTCTGAGCTCAGAGAAAGAAGATGACAAGATGACTGAAATGAACACTTGGATGGGATATGAAAGTCTCTCCTGGTAGTCTGGGGTTGTCTGTTTATACTGGGCTGGTTGAATTTGTCTTCATTCACTTACTAATCAAGAAAACTCTGTGAAGGAGGGAGTTATCAACCTAAATGAATGAATTCCTTTACATGTGGTTGGGAGTGGGGCATTATTTTTTCTAGCTGCCTAGCCTGGAGGTGCTATGTCTGGTGGTAAGAAGTCTGTGTTATAGTGGATAGCAAGATTACAATGGTAGTTGAATAGATGTAATATAAAGCATATGGTCTATATTATTCTACTTAACTTTTATTAACTAATTTTAGCTTTTTCACTGTAATGACTTCTTTACAACTAATTATCAAATCTTTGCATTTCTACCTTTTCCTTCACTTTCCTTCACAATTAGAAATGGAACTGCCAAAAGTAATTATGGCCAGCAATAAGAAATTGTTGCTTTCTCTAGAGTATGTTCTCAAATCCTTAAGTATTTGTAGGTCTGCCCCCATGGACAAAGAAAATGGTGCTATGACAAGGATGGAATATAACCTTAGCCCTGTATGAAGGGCATTTGATAAGATAGAATTCCCTCTAATCTATTCTCCACTCAGTTTAGGGAGAGACGAATGTGATCCAGTGTGATTTTTGCCAGGAAGTTGTCTAGTTTCTCAACTGTGTATGTAGGCCAGTATCTCAAAGCATCAGAGCCCACTGTCAGGTGTTTCTCCTACTCTATCCAGAACAAAATGAGAGAATATTTGAGCAAAACATCAGGAACTTTCTTCATTTCTCTTCTTCCTTCTCTACCCTTTCCTCCCCATTCTCTCCTTCTTCCCTTCAGCTCTCTTACTGTCTTGTTATCTTGTATCTCATTTCTCTCTATTTATCTGGTACCACAATTTGTCTATCTCTGCAATACTCAGCAAGTCTCACATTCCCCCACCCCTGTAAATGAGGTTTTTAATATATCAGACTTCTCTCTGCTAGGGTGTACTTGAAATAGTAGAAGTACAAGTTGTTTTCAACATTTCCCCCCTTTCTTAAGGAAGCAGTTCTGTTTTTCCTCCCTAGGAGAGGCTCTGGAAAACAGACCATTTTTGCAAATGTTAAAAAGTTGAGTTCAAATATTCCTGGAATGTCTCAGGATCCCCTATTCAAAAAAAGGTCCTCAGATATTCACAAAGTATGACTCTCTGCTAGTCCACTTCGGCAGCAAGAGCAGGTTTATTTATTTGTACATTTAAAAATGGTATATAGAAATGATGCCAGCACTATATTAATAACAAGACATGGTGGGAGGCTGCCATGTTTATTTGCCTTGCCAAATAGAACAAAATTGTCTAAAAGTTCCTTGTTTAAGTAGAGCTGTTGAGAGTCAAGCCATCAAAACATATGATGTGAGAGATGTCATAGGATCATAAATTTAGAGTTGGAGGGACTTTAAAGGTATTCAGTCCAGAGAAAAAGTAGCTTACCCCAGATCCCACAGGTACAAAATGACTTTCAGGATTAAAACCCCGGTCCTCTGATTCTAAATAAAGTGTATGCAAGAGTATAGTTCTCCCGAAATTATCCTGAGGACCATTTCATATTGAAGTTTCAGTGCAGCATTGAACAGGTCAGATGCAATGAGTTGGTGGTTTGTTTTGTTTCATTTTAGAATAGATTCCATTATTGCTGTTGTTTGTAAGGCTACATTTATTTCAGGAATTTGAAATGAGATATTAATTAGGAAGGATGCCATGGGTAAAAGAAAGTACAAAGTTATGCATTAATAAAGTGTAAGTGAATCAGTTTTCAGCTTACGTGTAGTGAAAAGAATGGTGAACAAGGTGATGAAGTACTCAGTAACGAGAGAGAAAATTCTAGTCAGTAAAAGAGGGCAATTAATCTATTCTAAGTGATGGGGATGAGGTTACTTTTCAGAGTTTTTCACTGACTAAAAGGATAATTTACATCACTCCTTACAATCGTCATAAGATATTTTCATTCATTTGAAACATGTGCCCTGGATAGCCTGATGCTTACATAATCTTTGCCTCTTGCTAATAAAATATAATTCCCTATTCATTTTTTTCCTAAATGGAATATTGTGTAAACCACTATGAAAACATTCTTATGGGTCAAAGAAAAAAGAACTTTAGACATACAACAAGAAAAACACCCAAAATGTGCAAAATAAGTAAATTTCAGCATTAAGGAGAGAAATTCAGATTTCTAAAAGATATTAACTGAAAATGAAATAATTATACCCCCAAAATTTCAGTATTCATATACGTAGCCTGTTCCAGAGACTCAAAGTATTCTTTGTGTAGGCATAGTGAAAAGAACTTTTGATTTAATCATTTGTTTACATATTTTAACAGATTTTTTGATGTCAGATATAAAGTATACTCCATTTGCCTGGTTATTTGTACAGCTTTTAAAAATTAAACATGGCAAAGACATTGGATAGTACCAATTTGTGTGAAATATATTGATTCTTAGATTAAATAGCTTATCCTTTTTGGCATAATAAGATGGTATATAAAATTGTGAATATTTTTACAAAAAATACAGTTCTAAGAAGATGCAGAAATGAAAACATAGAAGCCCTTGTTGAAATATATTCATATGAACAAATTAATAATATTAAAAACATAGTAGTATTAACTGAAGTTGAAAGATGGAACCTGATAAAGAATGCTATACAGCATTACAAAGTCCTCTTTTTTTCTTTTAGAGATCCCTGGATAATAGAATAGGTGGAAAACTATAATTAATATCTATGAATTAGTGTTCCCATCTAGGACAGTCTGTTGGCTTGCTTGTTTTTACCTCATCTGAGGTGAGCTTTTACCCAATTTCTGTCTCCCCCTCTTTGTTAGCCCATCCCTTTCTCAGGGGTGTTACCTCCCCTACTTCTATTCTGTGGAATTCTGTAAGCATTCATGATGTCATAACCATTACATATTGCACCTTCTTTACAGCTAAGGAGTTGGTTGGTCTTCAAAAGCTGATAAAGCCCCAGAATAAGTCACCCCTGGGTGATTTGCTGAAGCCATTCTCCAAACTGAGCTTGTCTGACTCTTGGGATACAGACATGCTATGCACTGCCATATACGCCCTGTATTAAAATCCTTTTCAGCTAGGTAACATGTGTCATAGCTTACATGCTACCGAGGTATCGGAGAACTTTAATAATCCACTGAGCATTCCATTATTTTCAGTAATAGTAATCTTATAGTAACAGTCATATTAGTAATCATATTGTAATATGTAATCATTTCATTTTTATAGAATTATAAGGTTTGCAAAGTGCTTTGCAAATATAATCCATTTTGCTCTCACAACATTAGGAGGTATGTTCTATTATTATCTCCAATTTACAGATAAAGAAACTCAGGCCAACAATAGAATAAGTGGCTTACCTAAAGTTACACAGCTAATAAGTCGAGGCAGGTCGGTAGTACAGTGGATAGATCACAGGCCTGGAGTCAGAAAACTTAAGTTCAAATCCAGTCTCAGTCACCTACTAACTGTATGACCTGCACAAATCACTTATCTCTATTTACCTCAGTTTCCTCATGTAAAATAGGGATCATGATACAGACTACCTCATAAGAATGTGGTGAAAATAAAATGAGGTCATATTTGTAAAGTGCTTAGCACAATGCCTACCCTATTGTAGATGCTCAATAAATGCTTATCTTTCCCTTACTCCTTTTCTTACTAAGTATCCAAGGCCAGATTTGAACTCAAGTTTTCCAGAGTCCAGGTCCAGTGCTTTAGTGACTGAACTACCTAACCTCCTTTGAGTCTGGTTACTTTCAAAATAATAAAAATACTCAAATTTTCCTTGCACATAGATGAATCAACCCATTGTTACTTGTGATTCTGATCACACTGACTCAAGGTCATTTAATGAAAACATCTTAAATTAATTTAATGGTTCCACTTAACTTCCTGGCATGCACATCCTTTGATTTTACTATCTCCTACGCATCCTCATATTTCCCAATGGCCTCATGATCCTCAGCATGAATTTTAGTAAATGCCTAAATACACTCAACCATATAAACTCTAATAAGAGCCTGATGTTTAGCTTTGATACAATGATTGTCAGAACTCATCAGCATTGCACCATTGCACATCCGCGGGCTGGAAGCAACCCCCAAACTAATAGGGAAAAATCCAGTCCAACCACACACAGTCACCATGCGTGTTCACTGTTTTCCTACTACCCCAATAGGCCGACATTCTAATTTGACAAAGCAGCACACAAAGATTCTGCTTCAGAGATCATAAACAATTGCTGCTTTCTAATTTTTGCTCAGGCTTTATTAGCAGCATGCTTCTTTTGGGTTTTTATACAGTTAAAAAAAAGGTTGAGTTATTCCAACTTTTCATAGGTTGTAAATCAAAATTATCTTTCAAAATCAAATGTTTGTGTAATGGATGACAGAGCTCAATTTTTACATTTTCAAATTGCCAAATAAAACAAATTATTTTAGTGTCGAAAATAGGAAACAGCCTCCATTCTGTCAGAGCAGACTTCAAAAAGGGAAAAAAGTCAGCTGACTGGTAATTCATTCTTCATGACTCTCCATGAGCTCAAGATTATCACCGTTATCTCTTAATGTGGGAATGATCAGATTTTTGAGCAACTGTTTCACAGGAACAAAACTCACATAAAATAAGATGACAACTCATTAACCTGCATTCAGTTCTATTGAACAACCAAGCTACTTTTCCATAAAAGGAATGCTCAGGTCCACTTTTCAGGCTATCTTCTTTCTGGTATCAATAGTCATCAAGAAAGATTAGAAGTTGCAATTATATTAGCAGAAAAAAAAGTTGGCCTGTTTCTTGGGATATTGAATGAGATTTCAACCCAAACCCTCTGACTCCAGAGGCAGTGAACTTTCCACTGTATTAATCTCATTTGCTCTTACTGTGTGAGTCAGTCAATAAACATTTATTAGACACTTACTATGTGCCAGGCACTATGCTAAGTTTTGAGGATACATATAAAGTTAAAAGACAATCCTTGCTCTCAGGGATCTCACAGACTAATGGGGAGACAACATGCAAACAATTATGTACAAATAATATATGTACAGGATCAATTGGAAATAATTAACAGAGTGAAGGCATTAGAATTAAGAGGAAAGAGGTAAAGATTTCCTGAAAAATGAAGACTCTGAAATGATACTTGAAGGAAACTGAGAAACCAGGAGGCAGAGATGAGGAGGGAGAGAATTCCAGGCATGGGGAACAGCAAATGAAAATTCCTGGAGAAGGGATGTGGAATATCTTGTTCTGTGAACAGCAAGGACTCCAGTGTCATTGCATTTCACAATGCATGGGAGAATGTAAGGTATTAGAAAACCAGAAAGGTAGGGAGGGACCAGGTAATGAAAATCTTTGAATGTCAAACAGAGGAGTTTATGTTTGATCCCAGAGGTGATAGTGAGCGGAAAGGTGACATGGTCAGACCTGCACTTTAGGAAGATAGATCGCTTTGATAACTGAGTGGAGGATGTACTGAAATAGGAAGAGACTTGTGGCAGGGACACTAATCAACAGAATACTGCAGTACGCCAGGCAGGAAGAGATGCTGTCCTATACCAAAATGGTGGCAGAAACAAAAGAAAAAAGGAGGTATATGTGGAGGTATAGTAAGAGACCTTAAGAAGACAAAACAGATTGGATATGATGGAGATGAGAGAGAGTGGAGAATTGATGATGACACCTAGACTGTAACCCTGGGGGACTGATAGTCTTGTAGTGGCCTTGAAAGTAGTATGGACATTTGGAAGGGGAGAAGGTTAGGGGAAGGAATGATTGCTATTTTGGACATATTGAGTTTAAGATGTCTACAGAAGAGCCACTTTGAGAAGTTCAATAGGTAGCTGAACATGTGAGACTGGGGGTCAATGGAGAGGTTTGGATTGGATGAGTAGATTTTGTGATGAACAGAGTAATATTACCTCATTATTAATCAAATTCATAGGAGCTGATGAGATCACCAAGTGAAACAGAATACAGGAAAAGAGCTCAAGCAAAGCCCTATGGTTATGGGATGTGGCCCAGATGAGGCTTCAGCAAAGCAGCCTAAGGAATGGTGAGACAGGTAGAAGAAGAACCAGAAGACAAGTAGTATCACAAAATACTAGAGAGAGAAAAAATGATCGAGAAGAAGAGGGTGTTGACAATGTCAAAGACTGCAGAGAGGTTGAGAAGGATGAAGATTGAAAAACGCTATTAGATTTGGCACTTAAAAGACCATTAGTAACTTTGGAGAAGGCACTGCTAGTTCAGTGATGAGGTTGGAAGCTAGACTGGAGAGAGTGAGAGGAAATATGGACTAATAGGTAAAAAAGATGCATAGGTCAAATGAGAGTGTTTTAAGAATTGAGGAGACATGGGTATGTTTATAGATAGTAAAGAAACAGCCGGGAGATAAGGAAAGAGATTTGAATATGAATGCACATAATAATAGAGAGAGTAATCTTCTGAAGAAAGTGGAATGGAATGGGATTACCTATGCATATAGAAGTTTTGACCTCAACAAGGAGAAGGATCTCCTTTTCACATGAGCCATGAGTGAAGGAGGAGATGGTAGCAGAAGGCATCCAGGTGACATGAGCTGAGGAGGGGAGACAAGGGAGCTCTAGGTGAATGGCCTCATTTCATCTTAAACAGTTAAGAAGGGCAAGTCATGGGAGATTTGAGAAGGGATGAAAATAAGGCCGGTTACATGGCTCAAGTGGTAAGTTACCATTGTTAAAAACATTAATATTCCAAGAAGGTAGTTTCATATCGTTGACAGCACTACATGCTATATAAAACTCTTAGCTCCTTGAAGGCAGATGCTATTTATTTTTATTATTATTTTTAAAATTATTGTCTTCATCACTATTATTTATTATTGCAAGGATTTGCACAGTGCCTTCTGTATAGGAGATACATAATGTTGAAGTAAATTAAATGAATGGATAGCTAGATGGTGCCATAGATAATAGTGTGACTATTACATATGGATTATCATTATTTGTGCAAAAAAAGTCCCCAAAGGAGACTCAGTCCAGGTAAAAGCAATGTCACTTTTTTGAGATTGTGTTTGGTAAAGTTTTTCTTCATTTTGTCTAATTTTGATCTCCTTTGTATAAGCTAAATATCCAAAAATTTGTTGAGTTTCTGCCACATGTTCAGAGAATACATTAAGCTTAGCAGAATTACATTGGCAGGAACATTATTTCAAATAAAGCAGATTCAGTGCATTATGAAGCCTCATAATCAGTGGCAGTGTCTCCATTTAATTTTCCTTAGGTCTCATTGGTGACATAGATGAAATTCTCAAGGACATAAATGTAGCTTCTCTTATAAATCTAGGCATAAAATGTCCATAAAAGAGATTAGATGGCACCATGTTTATTATACACTATTTCAGTATAAGAATGAAATACAAAATTAACGCAAAATTTAAATTTTCTTCAAAGGAGATGACTAGGACCTTCTATTTGTTTTGTCTCCTCCATTAGAATGTGAGCATCTCTAAGGTAGGGATTATCTCGTTTGTCTACTGCGTAGCACAACATTTTATATATTGGAATAGTTTAATGAATACTTTCTCATGCATTTGATTGTACAGCAATGAATTATTAGACAATATACTTTCAAAATATCAAAACTTTGTTCTAGGTTGTGAGTTCCAAGTCCATAGAGGAAACTTGAGGCTATGTGTGATGTTTCTCTGGGAGTTTCAGTTTTTTCAGGCTCTTCCTCATTATAAATGATCCATGGGAAACTATTTAGTTTCTTAAACATTTGTTGCCAGACCACAAGTATTAGCAAATAGGAAGTCTGGAGTGGCTAGTGCCAGAATTTCTGATGATGCTTGATCTACTGAAGTTAAAAAGATGTCAAGCTGTCTTGAAGAACTTTTAGGGAACTGAGAAAGTCTTCTAGTTAGTTTTCTTTGTCAAGCAACTCCATCTGGATCGATCTATCAGAAAGAATTCCAGATCCTTTCTTATCCTAGTAACCCTCTCCTGTATTCATTCTAATTTTTCAATGTCCCTGAAAACATGATACCAATCATTATACACAATAATGTAGCCCAATCATGCCAGAAAGGCAATTATTGTCCCTGATCTAGAGAACAGCTATAAATGGATAAAGTGACTAGAGTGTTGAACCGGGAATCAGGAAGACTTGAGTTCAAAGCTGACCTCAGACTCTTATTAGCTGGGTAGCTCTGGACAGTCACTTAATCTCCCTTTGCTTCAGCTTGGTTATGGCATTAGAAAAATGACCTTTGCTGACTAGAGTATTAAAGATCTATTGAAATATCCTAAAATAACATATGCTTTTTTATCATTAATGGATGACATTGTAGGTTTATTTTGAGCTTGTAATGATCTAAAAATTTAGATCTTTAACAGATGAAGTATTGCTGGAAAATCCTTCTAATATAGAATTGGCATAGAAATAGGCATGATATAAAACATGTGCATGGGCACTGCACCTGCCCTCTCCCCTTTCACTGTCTTCCTCTGGGCTGACTCACTTACCCCAACTGTACTAACCATGGCAGAAAAAGAGGTTTTCCTAAACAGTGGTAGCTGCTCTACTTCTGAAACTCACTCCCAGGGTCCCATAACTATGTTGGGGGAAAACTACATGTCTACCACCCACAACTCTGACTCCTGAGCCTCCACTGGTTTGCTCTCCATTTAAATAAATCAACTAAGATGGTAGCATCAATTCTTAATCATGAAACATTTACTCAATAATAACCATAATATAACTGTCCAAGTATAAATATCTGGTCACACTCTCCTAACAATACATACAGAGTCCATGGGGAAGAAAGGGCACATATTCACAGAAGGCTAACTTGGCCACTTAGAAGGGGAGCCATAAATGAACTCATATGCATAAGATCAACATGACTAGTTCATACGCTTTAATATCCTTGGTCTTAGGTCAATTCTGCACCAACACTTGCTTTCTGAGTGGGACGTCTTCTCTACAGTCCGATCTATTTAAAGTGCTGCTTTGTTGGGTTCCAAAGCAGTTATGCTCTTTTAGCTAAATTACTTAAGCTAAATCTAGGATCTTCACACTATTCAGTAGCTTGTGCCAGCTCTGAGAGGTTTCCCATCTCAAACTGTAGGTAACATTAAGCACAAATTAATATCTCAGTCCCCCCGCCCCTCGGCAGTCCATTAAGACTATAAATTGCAAAACTAATATGCATCTTATTTGATGAAATAACCAATTTGGTTTTAAAAAGTTGGCACAAAAAATATCAAGTTGTTTCCTGTTCTTATTCTTTCTGGGGCAGGTGTTGTTATCTCTAAAAATGTAAGAGAAAGGGGCAAATCAGTATTATATTTAGGTTCTTTGCAACAAAAGAAGTTTATATGAAAATTATATCTGTAGTTGGATATTCTCAGAGAGCCTAGCAAAATAAGTTTATGTGAAACCTGAACTCAATGTGACATTCTGATTTTAATTCTTACACCTGAAAAGGAAAGAACACACAAAATTGCTAAAAGTTGAAAATGTAATTAGTTTCACAAGAAGTATTACAAGTTTATAATATTTCGTATCCAAATCTAAACCTTTAAGTACTTTGAGAGGTAAGGTGATTAATACATAATCTTGACGTATATTATAAAAATGCCAATCAAAATTATTGCAGAACTAAGCCAGGTTGAATTAAAGATTAGAGGCTAAAAAATAGCTTAAGACTTATGTTACTTGATCTTTCCTGACAGGTAGTTCTTTCCCCATTTATATTGCTGTGTTTGGCATTGTAAATAGTGTCATTTTCTAATGCTTTACACTGTTACGACCGAGTCACTAGAAATGAATTTTTGCTTCTTCATAGTTTCCATTTGTTCCTTTAGCATTACAAATGCACATACACGCACGGTAAGGGAGAAGTATGGCATATTTAAATTTGACTATTACATACTCATCACAAATTATAAAAAACCCCAGGTTGAGAAACGCATGACCTTTGCCCTTGCTCCAGGAATAAATGAAACATTTAATTATATACCCTTTGGTGAATTTTCCTTAGTTTGGTCATTTTGTCCTTGAGTGTGTTTGTGGGATTGTATTCTTACAAATCACTTCTAATAACACATACCCACACACGTGGATGGACTGTATAATTCTCTGTGGCTAAAATATCCAACCTATACAGGAACTGTGTGTTCTGACTTTCAGGAGTTTATGCTATGCATTGCTAATGAATCCATTTTTGAAATTGCCTGAGATTCTGTGTGAGTCTAGGCATAGACGTTTAATCTCTTTATTTATGTATTTCCTGACTTCAACTTGAGTGATATTCGTTAATTGTCCCAAAGTCTAGACTTGTGGATTGTCTCTGTAATATTTTTTAAAGTTTACTCAAAATACTAAAAATTGACAGTTACAACTATGCTCACTACATTATGCCATTTGCAATCACCAAGTACTTAAACTTTTCTCTCCATCTCGATCTTTTACTATGGATTTTACCAAGTCATACTAATTTATCCAAGATTAGGCCTTAAGATACATTAGAGATTATCCAGGCTCTCTTTGTCTCTGTGTCCTGTGTCAGTCTCTCTGTTTCTGCCTTTATCTCTGTGCTTCTCTGTCTTTGTCTAGATGAAATACCATAAGGTCTTAAAATTTTAATATGTAGCATTATAGCATAACAGAAAGGCCCCATGCTAAAAGGAGGAAGTACATACATATATACATATACATATAAATATATTCATATTTGAAAAGGAACACTATAACTTTACTTTAAAGTTATTAAAGATTAGATGCTAAAAATGCTTGTTAAATGCAATGTTAATTTAAATATCATTACATTTATTCATTATCCCATATATGTTAGCATTATCCTATTGGTCCCTTAGATGACAAGGACGTGCACCAAATTTCTGAAACTTCAGCCATATCTTGGCATAGAAGGTAGTGATTTGGCTGAGGAGCTTAAAAGACTTCAATTCCTGCCTCTAACACACAATAGCTGTTGGTGGACAAATCACTAATATTCATAGTGAACCTGGATACTTTTTTTAAATAAAAAAATTCGGTTGTGTACATTGGGTGCTTATTTCCTGCCAAGTGTGACATGCTAAGGTGGGTGGGCTTGGATGGATGTTCCTACATGCACAGAACTGAATGAAGTAGATCTCTGGAGAGAATTCCTAGTGTGTCTGGTGTAAAAGGGAGTAAGAGGAACAACTAGTTTAGGACCAGGGATTTATCCAGTTGTACCTTAAGGTAGGTCTGGAACCGGGGACAAAAGAGATGTGGCTGTTCTCAGTGGGTGCTTGTAAAGCCTGGAGAGTCTTCTGTACCATGGCCTCTCACTGAGCATCTGAAATCCCCTGGGCCCAAGCAGGGACTCCTGGGGAGAGCAGACAGTGGAGCCATTGTCCGTTTCACCTGCCCTGCATGTTCTGGGCTGCCTATGGGTATGGAGCCTCTGCTGTTTGGTGCCACAGCTCCCTCCTCTTCCTCCTCTTCACTCTCCACTGGAGGGTCAGGCAGGTGCAGCACTAGAGCCAAGACATGCTCCTGAATGTCAGTGCCAGCATCTTCAATACCTGCTGCTGGTGCCAGCTCTACTTCTTGCTCAGGGTCCTGGTAGAAATAGTCTGTTCATTCTCACCCCAAATCTTCAGTCTCTTCCTCAGGTTTTTCACTGTTCTGGTTACCTGTGTCATGTGTGGGGCTTTAATGCTGCCCCGGATCCTCATTCTGGATTGGAAAGATCTGCTCAGGACCCCTAGAACCACTGCCACCATCCAGACCCCAGGGTACTCCAAGCCCATGGATGAACAAACATCCTAACTTTTGGGGGTGGGCTATTCACAATTATCAGGAGTAGATGTTGATCCGAATTTGTGTTGTAGAGGAATTTCAATGTCCACACTCCCTTACATTCATGAAATCACAGGTCCAGGTCTATGCAAAAGGGGGAAGAGAAAACAGGAGGGGTGGTGGCGCAAGTATATCGTTATATTGGATCCCTGCCATTTTAGTCTTGGTGATGAATACAGGGTACTCATCAGCTCTCTACTATTATGGGGAGAACGGGAAAGAGCTAAGGGGAGTACTGTCTGGAGGAGAGGGTCTTCCTATTGAGAAAATCCATTTGAGCATTATATTATTTATTCCCTGCCAAAAAGCTTTAAAGGCAACTTGAGCAAAACTGTTTAAGCCATTTCATTAATCCTTGGGAGCAGAAGGAAGTCAATGTTTAATGTCTTACTGAGTTATTGACAGAATGACAAATTGATCTATTTCCAACTTACTGTCAACATTCAGATCCCTGTTTTAGTATACGATCAGGAAGAAAAATCATACATTTATAGCCTTAACTTACATCTTTGAGGTAGATTTATACAATAGGGCCCAATAGTTTATGGAATGTTCCCAGTTAGAGAGCAAAACTCTCTAACAATCTATCCTAGGAAAGTCTGCACTATCTTTTGTGGCTTCCATTGTGCCCCCATGGAGCAAATCCAGTAACCTAAGGACAGACTGGAACACAAGTGTTTATAAGAAACTATTTTAAATCCAGTATATATATCTTTAAGAGAATAAACATATGAAAATATAAATGGAAGTAAGGCTGAGCCAGGGTAGGGCCAGCCTTTGTTTCTCCTGGCTGGTTTGTTTCTCTCTGTGCTCCTACTCTTGGGAAGCTAAGCTCACAGGCACCTCCTCACTTGTCCGTTCCAACACAGATCATTTCTCATGGTCTTACAAAAGGGAATTGTCGATGCAGCATTCACGAACCGCTGTTCCTATCTCATGCCACTGCTATAGGTTGCTATATCACAACCTCTCCCTTCTCTCCTCATTCTCCTGATAAGTCACTCCTACTGAAATATAACCAAAAAAAGAAAAAAAAAAAACAAACCCATCTCTGACCCCATACACCTGCCCAAGGACTACTCTCATGAGTTTCTTCTCTTCCCAGATTGGAACTACAAAGCCCAGTGTTTTTTGTTTATTTGTCTGTATGTATCTATGTTGTTGTTTGTGGCCAATCACATTTGCCAGAGATTGTTATAAATTCAAAATCAATTTTAGCCACCCATTTATATCCACTGTGGGGAATTTTATGACATATTTGTGCCCCTCTTTCTTAGTAGGTCAGTCAGTAAGCATTTATTAAATATTCACTACATGCTAGGCACTGTGCCAAGGTCAGGCGATACAAAGAAAGACAAAAAACATGGTCCCTGGCCTCAAGGAACTCTCATTAAAATGAAGGTGGATAATATGTGGCAGCTAGGTGGGGCAGTAGATAGAGCACAAAATCTGGAGTCAGCTAGAAATGACTGAAATAATGGAACAAAAACAATGGACAACATGTAAATAACTATGTACCTACAGAATATCTACAGAGTAAATGGATGCCATAGGGTGGAGGTGGGGGTGCCTCCTGCACAAGGTGAGATTTGAGTTGGGGAGAGCATTCAAAGCATGGGAGACAACTAGTGAAAAGGCCCAGAGCAGGAGCTGGTCTGTCATGTCCAACTCTTCATGGCCCCTTTTGGGGATTTCTTGGCAAAGATAGTGGAATGATTTGCCATTTCCTTCTCCAGATCACTTTACAGATGAGGAAACAGAGGCAGACAGGGTTAAATGACTTGCCCAGGGTTACACAGTTGGTAAATGTCTGAGGCTGGATTTGAACTTAGAAAGATGAGTTTTCCTAGCTTGGTGCTCTAGTCCCTGTGCCCTCTAGCTGCCCCGACTCAAGAGATGGAGCCTTAAATTTTAAATAGTAAGACCAATTTTGATGGCTTGTCATGTATGTGGAAAGAAATAAAGTTTAAGAATACTGCAAATGTAGGAAGGGTGAACAGGCTGTGAATGGTTTTAAATGCCAGACAAAGTGTGTAACCCTGGTGATGATAGAGAGGGGCTAAGGTGTCACTTGATAAGACTTGTCCTTTAGAAAAAATCACTTGGCAGCTGAATAGAGGGTGAGCTGGAGTGGAGGCCGACTCGAGGCTGGTTAACCAGAAGGCTATTGCAATAGTCTAGGGCAAGTGTGAGGATCTGTGGCCTTGAGACCACATGTGACCCCCTAGGTGCTCAAGTGTGGCCCCTTTTAGGAGTTTTGATTCAGTCAAGGGGCAATGTTTGAGGATCTAGAGGTCGCATGTGACCCTGAGGCCACAGGTTCCCCACCCCTAGTTCAGGGGGTCGTGTTGAGGCTAAGGTAGCTGGCTTTTTGAAGGAGCAAAAGGGATGCATAGAAGAGATGCTGTGATGGTAGAAGCAGCAGTGTTGGACAACTGATTGGTTATGTGGGGTGAATATAAACAAACAAATGGTGAGTGTGAGTGAGAAGAAATGGACATGTAGCCTGGAAGTCTGGGAAACTGGGAGTAAGACAGTAAGAGAAAAGTTCAGAGGAGAGTAAAGTTTTGGGAGAAAGAATGAATGCTTTTAGACATAGGTATTCATATATATGTATAATAAGATCACAGATACAAGGTGGAAAGAAAACTTAGAATTCATGCAAGACATTCCTTTGGTTTTGATGGAACAACAGAAGCCTAGAGAGATTACTGACTTCTCTAAGGTCACAAGGGTCCCGGACAATAGAACTAGATCAAGTGTCCAAGTGCCCTTCCCACTACACTTTGCTGATTATCTGCAACGTATCAGAATGCTATTTTGTTTTTTAGGCTCAAAAGAAACAATGTATAAACCAAGCTTTGTAGACTTTTATGGATTCAATAAAAATTATAATGCTTTAAACTATATAAAAATCATTCTGTTCCTTAACATATTTCCTAGTTGTGAAGTAACTATTTTTCAATAAATTAATTTAAGGCAAATATAGTAATATATGTGAAGCTTAAAGGGGAATTAGGACATTATATATTGTCTATACATTCTTGTGCCCATATGTAGTACATATTCTCCACGTATAGACAAAGACCTATTTAAAACAAGTATATGTGTATATTCAGTTAGTAACTAAACTTTGCTCTTCAAAGCATTTTTGCCCACTAGGGGGCACTAGTGTTCTTGATTTACCATTTCCATAAATCTAAATCTAGATGAAATCTTTTCAAAAGTGAAAGAATGAATGTATTTAATAATTCGTAAACAAATCATAATCAGGACAGAAATGCTTTGGGCCATTAAAATTGAATTCCAACCCATTTCAAAGTGAATACAATTATCTCAATTCATTTCGATACAAAAAGAAACATGAAATAAAATATCAAAATTCTCATTTATACTCTTTGTCTCACTTCAGAAATAAATAGAGGAGAAACATTCTGCCCACAATATACTGTTATTTCCGATGATTATCAATTTTTATAAGACACATACACAAAAAAAGAAGCACATCTGGATTTCAAAAGAAAATTTAAAAGAAAAAGACTTTAAGTCATCAATCTTTCTTTCATAGTTAAATGAACTTTCCACTATCCTGTTCCAGTTGCTTTTCTCAGTGACGATAAGCTTATGGATTTGTTTTAAAAGGATTTATAATGCTACATTCTCACCTAGAGCTTTTCTCTTTCCCCATAGAACCAACAATTTAATACAACTCTATCAATGTCATAATAACTCCCATTCCTCTAATAACTACATCTTGATTGGGAATCAGCTGAAACTAAGCTATTGCAAGTATTCTGTTTGTGTAAACTATATTAAATCTCTCACGCCAATTCTGTAGAAGTTATTGCTTTAGTATATCAAGTAATAAGCTAGTGGTCAAAAATAGTTAATGAAACCTAAAAAGGACCTAATCTGTTAATGAATAGTTTAATTATAGGAAAAATGTATAATATTTAGTAGACATTATATCTTATTCAACATCTCTACAGTATAATTTAAAAGTAAAACCATGAATCTATATTTTACAACCAATGGTATGGTGGAAGAGCAATACATGCAACAGGAAATCTTGGGTTTGAGTCACAGTTCTAACACTTAATAAAGAGCTTTGTTACCTCCAGCAAGCCACTTCAGCTTCAAGATCCTCAACTGAAAATGAGCAAGATTGATCAACCAAATCTCAAAGTTGCCTTACAGTTTCAACATTCTGCCACTCTAAAATATACCCAAATGACAATTCAGAACTCAATAAATAATATTTCCCTTTAAATTTTTCTTTCTAACAATCCACACTGGAATTCTGTGGTTTACTTACTGCTATCTATTGTTTAATGAGTTTTCCCTTGGTTAGACATAATGAGTAATAGTTTGTAAGTGTTCTCTCTGCTTTCATCAGTGTTAGAATTTTACAGTTGAATTGTGTGTCAAAATATTTAGCTCAGTCAATACGTTGAGATTCTTAGCCAGCTAATCAAGGGATGAGAGCTTACTTAAAATAATTAGTAACAGGCTGCTACTAAAATGTAATAAAATCCATCAATTAGAGGCTCTAGTACTGCTTTACACTGTTGTAGTCATTGTGGATACTGGTCTGTTTCAGCCTATTTCCCTCTCTATTAGTTTATGTAAGTCCTTCTGTGCTTCTCTGTATTTATCATATTCATCATTTTTAACAGCATAGTGATATGCCATTGCATCCATCTACAGCAATTGGTTTAGCCTGTCTCCCAGTCAATGAGCATCTATTTTACCCCAATTCTTTCTTAAGATAAAACATTCAAAGGTTTGTCTGTATGAGACAGTGATTTGAAAGAGGTTGTAGTACAGTGGAAAGAGTGCAGAACTTGGGATCAGAGAGGTGGGGTTCGCTGTTTCATTTATTTTATGGACCTGGGCTGTTCAATCACCTCTCTCAACCTTCTTTTCTTCATCTTTAAAAGGAATATATTAGGCTAATAACTTCAAAGTTTCCTTCCACCTTCTAATCAGACAACAAATGAAATTTAAATTAAATTAATTAAATGAAATTTAAATTAAATTAAAAGTTACGGAAAAAAGAATAAAGTTGTATTAGTATCCATTTTTCTCAGTAGGAGAGCTAGTTTATTTTACCAACTGAGAAAGACATCTCTCTTTAGAAAAACTAGTTTTGTATACATCAATGGACTTCTATGTACCCTCAATATCTTACCACTTAATGTCCATTAGGGCAATCACACCATGCACAAAAATTGTAAATTTAGCCCATGGAGGACAGCTAGCAATCATGAGGACAAAGGGAAGCCCAACCAGCAGGTGGAGTGCTCTCACCAGAAGTAGAAACTTGGAAGAATGTACTGTATGGGAACCTGAATTCAGTCATATTACCTGGAAGATGACAGTCGTAAGATCACAGATTCAGAGTTACAAAGGAACTTTAGTGATCACCAGGTCTGACCCCTGCATTTTGTAGGTTCGTCCGATCATAGCTCAACAGCTGGAAGGGACATAAAGATCCTTCAGACCTCCTCATTTTAGAAATAAAGAAAATGAGACCAGAAGATAATACCAATGACAATTGCAGCAATAATAAACGGGCAATAAGAAGTTAGCATTTTAATCGTGGTTTAATGTTGGTAAAGCATTATCTATGTATTACTATACATATATAACATAAATTATATGTATTGATATATTATATGTATGTATATTATACATATGTATGTATATAATATCTCATTTGATATTTACAGCTGTATTAAGTTGCTGTTCAGTCATGTCTTGACTCTGTGACCCCATTTGGAATTATCTTGGCAAAGATACCAGAGTGATTTGCTATTTCCTCCTCCAGTCATTCTACGGATGAGGAAACTGAGGCAAATAGGGTTAAGTAGCATGACCAGGGGCACCCAGCTAGTGAATCTCTGAGGCTACATTTGAACTCAGGAAGATGAATCTTCCTGATTCCAAGCCCAGGGCTCTATCCACTGTGCCACCACGCTGCCCACAATATTTGGTGAGTGCTATTATTATGCCGGTTCTAAAGATAAGGAAACGGTCAGAGTTTATATTGTTTGCCCAGAGTGGCACAGCAATAAATGTCTGAGGCAGATTTTGAATTGTTCAGGTCTCCCTGACTCCAAGACCAATGCTTTATCTATCCACCATACTGCCCAAATGCCCTGGCATGCCTAACTTCCTCAAAGTCACACAAATGGTAAGTAGCAGAGCCTGGCTAGGAACTCATGATCTCTGACTTCACTGTGTGTTCTAGTACACACACTAGCATTCTCTTCCCATACTCATAGCAACTGAATAATTGGGAAGTTGCAATAATAAAAAAACAATATTACTATAATACATAACTTTTTCTAGAATAATTTGAGAGAGTGCAAGTATGTGGGGTACGTCTGTGAGGAAGGCTTAGGACTTGTGAGTTCTTTGGTTTTAAACTCTCCTAGTGTGAAAACTCCCCCCATGATACAGATTAGCACCTAGTTTACAATTTAGAATTTAAAAGAATTAATTATCTGGAGGATAGAGAGGTTAAATGGTTCACTGATCTCATACATCTGAGATTTCACATAGAATGTAGGAATATAAGTTTAGAAGTGAAAGAGACCTCATGGATTATCTATTTGAAGCTCTTGTTTTTTCTTCCTTCTTCTCCTTCTCCTCCTCTTCCTTTTCATCATCTTCTTCAGATAAGGAAACTGAGGCCCAGAGAAATTAAATGACTAAATTCTATAATCCTATGGATTCTGAATCTTCATAATAATCTAAGAAGTTGATGGTTTTAAAAAATTGGGGTTGCTTATTTATTTGAAGCATTCGAAGTTCCTTTTCATTTCCAGTTCAGTAATGAGTCATTCTTATATACTCCCATAAAATGGGAGTTTTTCCCATTTTAAAGCAAGAACTTGGTCTCTCTTCAACGGTAAACAAAGGAAATATCAGGCTTCAGAAATACAAATAAATGCGGATTAATACAATTTCCCCTATTTCTACTCATGTTCTTTCTCAGTGGATCTACCTCTAGCTAAAAACCAGAGCAAAATCTTAAAAATGAGAAATAATAAACTTTCGAAGAAGGTACTTGAATGTCTAAGGTAATTTTATTAAATTTTAGGTTTCAAAATTTTAAAATATCATACTTCTAAAACCATACATATAGCTATGAAAATCATTAACATTTAAAAAATACAAAAAGTGTCTCTAAAATGTAACCAAAATATTTCTAGGGAATCTTTAGTTGTGAAACCATAGAAAAGAACCAAGCAATGCTTTCAATTATGTAGGCCTCAGAATCTTCCAGATGCTTTTACTTATTGAGACATTAAAAACGAATAATAAAAATGTCAGTACCAGGGGCTTTGTTTTGTTTTTCTTTGCTTCATTTTGGAAGGAGGGACAGGAGGAGAAGAGAGGGAATTCTTCTAATTTTCAAGGTTTGTATGATAAAGAAGGAACAACGTGCAATAACTCATTTATATGGCGACTTAAGATTGGCAAAATGCTTTTTCCCCCAGCTATCTTTTAAGAGTGATACGCAAGTATTATTTTAACCATTTTATCAATGAGAAAAGTAACATTCAGAGAGGATCTGCACATGATTGTACATCCAGGAAGTGTCTGAGGTAGGAATTGAACCCAAGTCTCCTGACTACTTCAAGACTCTTGCCATTACACCCTGTCACTTCAAAATAAAGTTCAAAATAACCAAGTGACTTGATTAGAGTCACACAGAGGGTGAATGGTAGAGATCACCTGAACAAAGGAGTTCCGATTCCCACTGATCAAGTTAAGCAACACACCTAAGGTCCTACTATCTACCTGGCATAGCACTATGATGTCCAGTGTGCTCCTGTACTTGAATACTGACTTGTGAAAAAGCCTGTAGAGTTTATTTTTGCATATATAAATATAGAATTTCAATTTCATATTAGTTTTACAATTTTAACCTTAAATTGGTTCAAGACTAAATAGCACTGAATTTCAAAAAGGGCTTTCCATACTTGGATCCCTTATGTTATATTGGAAAGGTTGCCTGAAATAAGTGACTTGTGGAATAGAGCTCTGAAATCCTTTTATTCATTTATGTATTATACAGATGTTTCATTTTGGTACCATACTATTATTATTATAGGATTTGACTTTTTATACATCTTTAATATATAGTCAAGATTCACAAGACTAATTTTAGTTCATAATTATAAACGGGCATTGAACATCTCAAGTTTTCATTTGTTGTTGCTTCCAGACTTCCCAGATCCCATGAGTTTTCTTCCTTTTCGACTTTTGGTTAGTGACCTTGGTTGGTTAAAGCTTAGTAATACTAAGAGTGTAGTCTGTGTGAGCTAGTTCATCAGTGTAATTCTATACCATGGCCAAACACTGCTCCTTTAACCTTGGATTTCTATGCTACCATTTCATAATTCCTCACTGCAGCTAGTCAAGAATTTATTATTTAAATGTACCTTTTGTTAAGCAGTGAAGTCATGCTTCAAATATATGTAAGTCAAAAAACATTTGAAATTCATTAATCTTGTTATTTAAAACAATCTTAGATGAATCTTTTCTTAAAAGAGAATTAATTAATAATAATGGTTACTATTTATATAATACTTACAATGTGCCAAGAATGATGATAAACACTTTCACAAATATTACATAAACTGATCCTCCCAACAATGCTGGGAAGTAGGTACTATTTTTATGCCCATTTTAAAAATGAGGAAGTTGAAGTAAATAGAGGTTAAGTGACTTGCCCAGCGTCACACACCTAGTAAGTATCTCAGACTGGATTTGAACTCAGGTCTTCCTAACTCCAGGTCCAGTATTCTATCCTCTGCAGCAGGGGGAAAAAAATCTTGTTATAACAGGAACTTTCTGGTTCATTGATTTTGTCAAGTCAACTAGCATTTATTAAGCATCCAGTGTGCAAAGCACTGTGCTAATCACTGACTTAAATTTCTGGAAAGGGTGTTTTCCTAAACTGGGGGCCACCTGTGCTTTAAAATGCTCAAGCACATGTCCTTAAGTCATATCCATTTCACTTCAGATAAGAAGTTAGGGGAAGGAAAAACACAAGGTGGTTAAATTCACTGAGAAAACAGTTTAGTTTTGGGGAAATTCCTGCTCAGAAATGCATCCCCAAACTACCTGAAATTTATTTGCTTAAAACCATAAACTTGAAGTCCTAGGGAGATTTCTCTTAAGTCCTGTTTTGAAATTTGACTTCCCGTTAGGATCTTCAATTTCATTGATTTAGGTGACTCCTGGCAGGGAGTTCTGCAAGATTAGACTGGGATCTATTCTGCAGTGTATGTTTAGTCTTAGAGAGTAACCCGGAACACTCAGTCAAAAGGGTCACACACCTGTGACATGTCAGAGTCAGGGGTAGGAGCCTTGAGTGTCCGGAATCTGAGACTCTCCCCATCCATGACATCTGTGCCTCTTTTAGATGCAGGTACGGGTGCAGTAGATACAGCATTGGGTCTGGAGTCAGAAAGACCTCAATTCAAATATGATCTCTGATATTTACTGTATGACCCTGGGCAAGTCACTTTCGAACCTCTGTTTTTCTCAGTTGTCTCAACTGTAAAACAGGAATAGGAATAATAGTAGCTACCTCCCAGAGTTGTTGTGAGATTAAATGAGATAGTATTTGTAGACTGCTTAGCACACAGGGAGTGCCTGGTACAAAATAGGGGCCATATAAATGTTTATTCCCTTCCTTTCCTTGACCCTCTTATTCTTAGTTAAAATACTTTCTTGCTTCAGTAATCCAGCCACGCAGTACCTTGGAAACGTACTGATTATGATTCATGTGCTGGTGGCACACTTTGGAATCTATTTAAAGATTTCTAGATATTTCTCTAAAGCCACATGGACCTCTCAGAGCAAGAGATATAAATTAAAACATTACTAGGAATAACCAGATGAGATAAAGGTGATTTAATGGTTTTGAAAGGAGTTCCTCTTTTCCATGAAACAGAAAAATATTTACAGTAGAAAAAAAATCACCTTTCACATTTTAAGGGCTCACTCACTCATTACTTTGCAGTGCACAAGATGTTCTCCTAACAACAACCCTGTGACAAGGGTGAAAAAAACATCAGTATTGATGTTGTCATCATTCCCATTTTACAGATAAGGAAACTGAGTCTCAGAGTGACGTGTCTATGATTACACATCTAGAAAATGGCAGGGCCAATATTCAAATCCAGATTTTACTGACTCCAGTTCCAGGGCTCTCATGGAGAATATCACACCACTTCTCATATGCTCAGGTAGTTGGCCTTGAAAGATCAGGTACTTTAGAACACAGTCCAGACCAGGCTTCTCAAGCATTTTTCAAAACATAAATGAACTCATGGAAACAAGGAACATACGGGGTTTCCAGGTACAAACGGCAGAGCTAAAGCAAACAAGGCAAAATGACCTGGTTGTGGTTGAGGTATGGCTGGAGCACCTCATGTATTTTGAGAACTGGCATTCTTGACTGCCATGTGAGTTCTTAGATTGCATAGTGTTCTCCTGACTACGTGTGTGTGTGTGTGTGTGTATGTGTGTGTGTGTGTGTGTGTGTGTCTGGAATCCTATTTATACATCTGCATCAAAGGAGATATATTTAAATCTCTCTGTCTCCGGGGAATTTCTTCATCATGTAGCTGTTAAACATCTCCTCATGTTTTGGGATGGGAAAACTGTTGAATCATTAGGACATGGTCTTTATAATGAAAACTCATCTTTCTTTTTTTTTTTAAATCGTATGTTCTGGGAAATGACGGGAACTTAAGGTAGATTCATCTGGGGATTGCTTTTAATACATATACCAAGTATTCCCCAATTACACACACAATGAAAGTGGCCCACAAAGATTTAACATGGAGACTTTTTTCTTGTTACTTTGCATTCTAAAGAATAGCCCCAATGGGATTCTTTCTGGCAGAAAATGGATACTGTAATAGCAATTTCTCTCCCGTTTCATATAATACCCTTAAATCCCCTTTAAGCCACAAAGTAATGTAACCTCTAGTAAAGAAGTAACTACATTCCTGTTTTTTCTCACTTTCTGACAGCCAGTAGCATGTGTCTCTTAGTTTAAGCTTTGCTTATATTAATGATAGATGAAAAAAACATACTTTATTTTTTTTGGAAAGTGAAGTTTTTATTTTAACTAGGTACAGTGGCTTTCATATCATTTCTTTTGTTCATATTTCATTCATTGCTTTCATGACCACTTATTATGTGCTAATGTAATAAATGACTGTTTATGATTTTTGATCCAACTGTCTCAAAGTCACTTATGGAAATGTGCCATTATTACATCATCATCGTTGTCCTTATCTGTTCGCATTTGGAAAAGGACAAATCCAAATATGTAAATTAAACCTCTACTATGGACGTAGCATTATTTTATATTAAAACATAAGGAGAAATTAGCATACAAATGAGAATGAAGGCAAGCCCAGAGTAAATTCTCATTAAGTACTTTGTAAGTCCATGTTCCTCATTATGGAGGTGATGAATACCAGTTTTGAAAGATGATCAGACAGTCCTTCTCAAGGATATTTCATTTAGTTAGTGTTCCTTTAATTATAGCATTACTTAGTGAACGTGTACTTTAATTTCACAATGTGACCGACATGAGGTAAGTATTTTTCAATAATACCATTCTACCTGACTCAAAATGTTGTAATGAACATAGAGGTTAGATTCTAAAAATAAGGGAGAATGAACACATGTCCTGGTTTAACTGATGGAAATTAATTTGTAGCTTTTCTTTCAAATTCTCTTGAGGAAAAATAGGTTGGAAACATGTACTGCAACTAAACTGATTACCATGTTTACAAAGTATTGCCCATCCATGACCAGTCAAGGAAAATTCAATGGCACCTGGGCTATTCTTACTAAACATGGCCCGGTAGCTCTGGTTAATATCATTCACAAACTACAAGAAGCTTATCTTTAAATAATAAACTTGCAAGTAATTCTTTAATTTGCAATTTTATAAAATAATTTTGTCACTAAATCTGATTGTTAACCCTTCCAAATGATTGCCTGTGGATGAACCATTGGTCAGCCCGTCAAGGATGTAAACCTGGACGACATTTCACAACATCTAGAGTAGGAAACAGTATAGTCACATTAAACGGCCATCTCCTCCTGAAAAAGTCATCATTTTTCCCACTAAGAGTTCCAATGAATATAATGGTAATCCAGAAATCTTCCCTATTTTATGATTTCAAGTACTGGTAATGTTTAGACTCTATAGCCACTACTTTTCTTTTGATGCCTGGAGTTGAGCAAAAGAGCAAAGTTTGCAGCTGTGCTTTTTAGCATCAGAAGGGTGGGATCCACTACAAGACGCTGCTGGGAACTACTAGTCACTTATATACTATCTAGATTGCCCACTATGGATTTATCTTATTCTTTAAGTTCAGTGGAGATTGTGTGTTGTTGCTTAACATTAACTGAGGTTTCCTGATGCATTTTTCACTGCCTGGATGCACTATTTACCAGGCAGGACCATGTTCTAGAATGTGGGGCATGATCCACCCCTTGCTTCTTGGGGAGCCAATACGCAATGTACAAAATTACTGGATATTTCAACATGGATACAACCACCTGGTTCAAAGAAAGTAAAATCAACAAGGACAAAACTAACACTGAATTGACTCCCAACAGCAGTAAAAGTAGAGCAGTTATTATTTAAAACATTTTCTACAAATAAGATCAAATTTGAGTTGATGGATATCAGATTTTGATGACCAAAAATTTCATCACCTTTTTGGTCTTTTGAAATAGATCCATGACACAGATTAGCTATATTATCCAAAGCTTTTGAACACTGAATGTTAACATGGAGTGTGCAATTGAAGTTAAATGCTATCTGCATGAAAATTAAAACTAGTGTATGTTAAATTTCTTAACGTCATTTATTTCATCAGGTAATATAATCAGTTGGTAACTATAAAAGCTACAACTTTTAAAAAAGTGAAAAAACACAATAACAGTTATGGTGGATAATCCTCTGAAGTTAAAACAAAAAGAATTATTCTTTAAATTTTACTGTAATATATTCTTAACTCTGAATAAAACATAAGTTAAGAAAATCATGTGTAGATTATTTTATAAGTGTATTGTGTCTGAGTAACAATTTTGCTCCTTAAAAAAAGTTTGAAGTATCATAACAAAATTTCGAAACCATGGCATTTGAAGGCTATATTTGAATATATAATGATAAAAATACCTTCTTTTCCCTTCTTTTTCTTTTCTCCCTCTTCATCTCCTCTTGCTCTCTGAATTTATTATCAGGAATCAACCCAACTCAGTTAGAAAAGATTGTATAATAGAAGACTTCTTTACCTTTTCTTTTTCTCTTTCTCCTCCTCAATCAAATTAAAGGAACATTTAGTACAAGCCTCTGGTGTACAAAAATCAGATCTCAGAAATTATTCAACCCAACCATACCAGAATTATGAATCCCATCTAGAAAAACTTAAATCAGTCTTCATTTAATTGATGTCTAGTGACGAGAAAACTCATTACCTAGCAATGAAGGTTAAGAATTATAATAAGGAAATTTCCCTCTCCAATCCCCCTGTCACAGCCAGAATTCACTCTCCCTATTGGTTCTAGTTTTGCTTTCAAAGATTGTTGAGAATTCTTCTTTCATAGGTCAACTAGTGAAATATCTGAAATTAACTCTTGTATCACCAACATGGCATTCCTCTACTTAACCCTTACTCTGCTGTGTCATTGTGGTAAGAAAGTGCCCTGGATAACCAAAGGCTATCAGACAACGCCCCCAGCTCTAGCTCTTGCTGAAATGAAAGAGGTTTGGGCATAGGCACAACGATGGACGATGCCTGCTGTCTGAAGACCACTCTAATTGGGGAGGGGTCAGTCACAAAAGATTGACCACCTGATAATGAATTTCATTTTCACCCAGAGCAATTGATGAAAAATATCAACCAAAATGTATAAAGGTTGTGCTCTACATGCTGATGAAATCATAGATCCTGGAAACAACGAATTACTAATACAATAGTTATGACATCAAAATGATGGCTCAATTCTGCTTTCTGAACTTCCTCTCATGTATACTAGATAGATTTTGTTTTCCTGCCTAAAATAAATGGCTCAGTAGATTAGAGCTTCCAGGGAAAATAGCAAAATAGTCTGGAAGATAAGAAGATTGACCCAGGTTTAAAGAAATGAACAAAACCGGTTAAGAATCCATTTCAATCCAGCTCTGAGGTTCGATGAAACTGTGGTTCTAGAAAAACACTATTTTGCCCTTCATTTTGAGGAATGAACATAATCTCATTCTTAGAAACAGTTCTATTTGTAAAATAGAAGAAAGGGGGTCTTATATAGAGGAAAGAGTTTGATTTCATTTAGTTGATTCATTAATTTCAGGCATAGTGAATTTAAAAGTAGTTTAATTTTTAAAATCATCACTTTGAGTCTAACTTACAAAGAAATAAAAAAACTCATTGAACTAAAATATATAGTTATTTAGCTTCACATTCTTGAATAAGGAAACAACAAAATTTAATGTCTCATTTCATATGTGTGTTATAGGTTCTGGAAGGAATTACAATGTTTACAAAAAAACACAGTCTCTCTCCTTAAGGAGATGTAAAGTCATATAAGACATGGTCCTTTAAGGAATTTAGAAAGATGATTTAATTTGCAAAATAATTTACACCTGCATGACAAATTAAATAATAGTATATTAGGTGGTATATGATTAAGGTGGCATAGTATAATAACATAATATAAATTGGAATCAGAGGCCTAGATCTGAATGCCAGCTCTGTGGATCATCACCTTATGAATTGGGACAAACCATTTTAATTCCCTTGGTGTTCATTTCATAAAATCTGAGGGGGTGTGGAATAGATGATCTCTAAGATCCTTTCTGGCTTTTGATCTAAGATTCCAATAGTACAAACTATACAAGACAGTAGCAATGGGGATAGGATGTGGAAACAGAACTATCCTGTTGAATGGAAAAGAGATCAGATATAGGCAAAAAAATCAATTCACAGGAGACTTTCACAGAGACTTTAGGACTTAATGTAATAAGGAAAAAAAACATCATGGAAGAGGAAGTTTGAGAATTCTATATTAAAAGAATAATCATGATAGGAACACTTAGAAAAGTTAATGAACAGAGAGTTTAAAAGAAATAGAAAGTTATATAATCCAACATCTAGCACATTTAGGCCATATGAAGATACAATTATTATACTACCATTAACAAACTTTTAGCAGAGCAGACCATATGAAACAATAATTATCATGTTGATGTCATTATTAATTGTTATATTAATAGTAGTTATTAACATTTATAAAGTATTTTAGGGTTAAGAATCACTTTTGTTAAATACAACTCTATGAAGTAGGTTATACTGACATTGTATTTATTTTATAGATGAAGAAACTGAAACACAGAAGGGACAAATAATTTTATGAAGGAATGAAACTGGCAAATTCCAGCCTCACATTCAAACTCAGATCTTTTGGCCGAATTTAGGATGAGATCTCTTTACAACTAATAGAGTATATTTTGCATACTTAACAGCCTACTCTGTTGCTTGTTTGGGTCAGGATTCAATCGGACCACTTGCTACACGTTTATCTTATCTTCTTTAGAAATGAACTCTTTGCTATTCCTGTCAGTCAAAACTACATAAAAAGATTCCTGCCCCCAACTCTAGAGTCAGTTAGGTGGGTGGAACGCAGAAGTCTGGAAGCAGGAGGACCTGAGTTTAAACAGAACTGCAGACATTTGCTAGATTTGCGACCCTGGGCAAATCACCTAAATCTCTGTCTACTTCTGTGTTCTCAACTGTAAAGTAAGGATAATGATAGCATCTATCTCCCAGGCTTACTCTGAGGATCAACTGAGATAACATTTGTAAAGCACTTAAAATAATGCCTAACACATGTTTGCTATTTAGTTTTTTTCAGTCCTGTCCAGCTCTTCGTGACCCTATTTGGAGTTTTCTTGGCAGAGACACTGGAATGGTTTACCTTTTCCTTCTTCAGTTAATTTTAAGGATGAGGAAACTGAGGTAAATAGGCTTAAGTGGCACGCCCAGGGTCATACACTAGTAAGTATCTGAGGCTAGATTGGATGTCATGTCTTTCTGACTTCAGGCCTGCTTCTCCATTAACTGTACCATCTGCACATAGTAGGTGCTTAACAACTGGTTTTGCACTAGGAGTAAAGAAATGATAATAATAGCAATACTAATTACAGTTTACTTTTAAACAGAACTTACTTTAAGCCTGAATTAAGAGGATCAGAATTTAAGAGTTGGAAGGGACCCCAGAAGTCCCTTAATCCAGAGGGGTCAAACACATGGCCCTTGTTCACAAGCAACACACAAATAAGGTTCAAATGTAATTGAGAAATGCTTAAGAAATAAATAAAACATAACAAAATAGATAATATGAAAATGTGGGTTTCTAAGTCAATAAATAAGCCACAAGCATCATTGCGTATGGTGCAGTGGCCCACATTTCTATTTGCATTTGACACCACAGATCTAGTCCAACCTTCACCTGAAAGAATTCCTGTGGTGAACAGTCATACAGTCCATGGAAGGAAGGAACCCACCATTTCTAAGATTCTTTAGGACATCAGATGTTCTTTATTTCTAGTATTTGGTCCCCATATCATGTCTCAAAGATAAATAATGCATTCATTCCTGGTTACGTGAGGTTATACTGCTCATGACCCAGTATGTCTCTAATAGTATACTTGGTGTTTGATTGGCACTTCACAACCAAAGGTCATTATGGTGCCATTCAACTCACTCTCTACTAAAGCTGCCAGGGAGAAAGTTTAAATGGATGGAATAAAGAACCTAGAGAATGACTTTTATTGAGAAAAAAATATAACCTCTATCTTGGAGAATATAGAGTATAAAGAAACTTCATACACACTGGTCCCATAGGACAGTACTGACATATAATCAATTAACACCTTGAGTCAGACTGCTATGTTACATAGTAGTTTTGTGTGTAGGGACAGAGATTTGATTTGATCCTTGGGATAGCTAAATAGGTTCAATAATGAGCTGTGTGATAGGATGATTTTAAGATATATAAAATATTTTATATCAAAAGGAAGAAACTGTAACAATCCTGTTTACTTCAATGTGTTCCCATACTGAAAACATATTATTACAATTTCAATAGTTGATATATGGAAAACATCTTTGACATAGTAACATACCCTTGGAGAGCTGAAATCATGCATAGAGAATGCATATTTGTTCAACTTATAATTAGATGCATTTATCATATTTTGAAGTGTTTTTTCTCATTCTTTTTAGATCAACTTAATAACATTCTAGAGTTGAATAAAAATTACCATTAGCCTCCCAACTCTGCCTTTTACTTGCAATACTTCTTTCCATACATAAAGATACATATCCAATTTTAGAATCAAATAGTTTTTTTATTAAGATCATCAGGCTTAAAATAAGTTTTTATTCTCAATTTAATATCTCAATGATTTTGAGAATGATATTACAAAATCAAGAGTAAAAATGTCTTGAAAAAACACTTTAAATATTTTCTTTTTCTATGAGAAATGATTTTTCTGCCTCATGACCAGCTTATTATAATAATGTCGATCCTTGTTTGGCATCACCATAGATCTTTAAAACCCTGTTCTCTGAACATGCATGCTTAGCATTTTAATCTTTAAAGGGCTAAATCCTCACTTTATATGTACCCCTATTCTTTCTTAATTCAAGAACGCTTTGCAAATGTCCCATGGTTTACAATAAAGCTAAAGGTTATGGAATTCAATATAGTCATAATCTGTGAGTTTGGGGACCAAATCCAGATGTTTAAAACCAGATTTCAACCAGCAGTTTAGCTAACATCTCCACAAATGTTTATTAGGGTATACATTGCAAATCTTACAGTGCTATATACACACTAGTTAGTAGTAGTAGCAGCAACAGTAGGGTTAGTAGTCATAGTAATGCCTGGGCTGTCACAACAATGCTGGTTGGTATTCTCCCCTGTGCAAATCCAGTAATCACGTAATTGATAAAGCTCTGATTCCTTAGCTTGGAATTCTATGCACTTCACAATTTCATCTCCAATGTACCTCTAAAATTTATCTCCCATCAAATTCTTATATAAACCACAATTAATTTGTCTTCACAGCATGAGCAGACCTTAGGGCTGCAGTGGACCTCAGATACCAATCTATGCCTAACCAAAAATCTGCTTTATAACATATTTAACAATTATTAACCAATCTATGCTTGAAAACTTCTAAGGGAGACCTCACCACCACCTGATGCAGCCATTTTTAGACAATTCCATTTTTAGACAATTCTTAGGAAGATTTTTTTCTAGTAATTCCCATTCAGTGTTCCCAGTTCTGTTCTCTAGGTGAACAAACTGAATGCTTATCCCATATGGCAGCCTTTCAAATATTTGAAGGCTCCTATCATGTCCCTCTAAATCTTCTAAATAGCTCATACCATTTCCCACTCCTGAGACTTTTCTGAGGCAATTGCCTTATGTGTAATTGCTTTTTGCTTCTTTTAAACAGTATTACACTGATTCAGCTAGCCCTCAGATCAAATCAGATCCCGGCCAAATATAACCATTACACATTGTGATAAGTTAACTGCTTATTTAAGTTGTGCCTATCCTCCAAAGCCCAACTGATGACTCATCTCCTCCATGAAGCTTTCCATGACCATCTTTGCCTACAGAACTCTCATTCTCTCCTCTGGAATCCTGTAGTATTTATTTTATGTAATACTCATGTTACTTTTTAAGTGGTGGTTTCTTGCCCAGGATTACCGTTAAAGGAAGTGTTTAAGCTATCTATATTCACTTTTCTGGTACCTTTCTCTGGACTTATCTACCTCCACCCAGTAGCAGATGCTTCTGCCTCACTCAGTCCCTTTCTCCAATTTGCTGGATGTTACCAAGAACCCCCAATATATAGAAGTTTCCCGGGCAACCAGGAGCACTTCTCTCCTGGATCTGTTTCTGACTCTCTGAACTTTTCTACCTGACTCTTGTGTAGGTACCCCTTCAAATTCTTTTTGTGTATTGCCTTCCCCCATTAGAATGTAATCTCCTCAGTGATAGGGATTCTTTTTGACTATATTTGTATTCTCCTTATTTAACACATTTTCTAACACCAAATATGAATTGTGTGTATGTGTGTGTGTGTGTGTGTGTGTATGTGTGTATGTGTCGCTGATGCCTGGCCTCTCTAATAAGTTTACAAGTGCTTTTAGAGCAAGGATTCAGTCACATTTGGGTGGGGAGGGAGGTGTCCTCAGCACGTAGAAGAGGACTACACATAGTAGGTGCTCAATAAATGCTGGTTTTGAAAACTTATTATTTCCCCAAACACACTAATAAAAAATGAAGCTATGCCCAAAGTTCAACTGTCAGAAGGGAAAATATGAGTAATAAGGTATGTTGGAACACACAATGGAGAATCATTTCTTGGATACTCAAAAATTGGCTATATGCTTTAAGTGTTTGGAAGAAATTTTTAAATTAAAATTAAAATCTTTGAGAACTCCTCCTATTTTATTTCCTATCCTTTCAATGGGAGTCAGAAAGTTTAAGGTTATATCATCCACCTATGATTAAGTTAGATCCAGAAATCCAATATTCTGTATGCCATCATTTGATGAGCTATGTGATTTGTTGGAAAATTGTGTAGGAAAAAGGCAATGTTGGCTGAAAGATGGTTGCATTTTGTTATTGCTGGTGTTATTTGTTTGTTGGAGGAAGAAGGAAGGGGAGATGCAGCAGGCAGACATATGAGAAAGAGAGTTAGATATGTATCAGACATACAATTTTATTTAACTATAAATCCAGACCGCTGGACCACATTCTTTACAAAATCCCTGTTCGTTAGATGGTCCTTAGATAAAAGTTTAACTTGTTGCTTAGAGATTTCTGAATGCAAATAAACCAGTGGAACTAATTTAAAACCTCCATGTGTCGACCCTCAAAGCACTTCTGGCCAAGAGAGTAAAACTCTGCACAGTGGCATCTCTCTGGAAACATTCACCCAACACACTACACATCTCCAGATGTTTACCATTTGTCTGACTTTTAAAAATGCACACAACCATCTGTATTTCTTGTCCCTAATTGGGGTAATATGTGCCAATAACTGAAGGTATTCCCTACCTATTCATAAAGGTTTTGTGATCAAAAAGTAGAGAATGAAAGTTCATTTTGACTCCAGTGAGGGATAATTTTCTCTCTTGCTTTTCATTATTTATACTCAACTCCCTTCGACCTGTTTAGAATTCACATAGAAATCTGAAAACCCTTCTTAATGACAGTCTCCAAGCGCTATCGTTCTAAAACTGATGCCTGACCCTAGTTGTGAAATTCCATTTCCAGTTGAAGACGAATACATAGTGGAGAGTTGGAAAAGGCAGTTTTCCCATTTCTTTCCTCACCCTCTCCAGAGAACAAATCATCAAAAACCAAAAAGAATTAGCAGAAGATCACATACCTTTCTTCCATCAACGTGAAGGCTGAGGAGGATTTGGCAGTAACCTACACAAAGTGTGCAATGCTTTTCTTTCCTCCTTGGTCAAGAAAATGCCAACTATACACATAATACTGGTTGTTAATCTCATTCCTAGAAGAGAAAGTAAAAAGGGTTGGTAGACTGTTTCTCCGTTATGTAGATTATCAAGGAAAATTAAGTCTTCCTTTAAGAAAAAGAAGGAGGGTTGAAAGTAAAATAAAGAAATGGGATGCTAAAGAGAATACTGACCTATATTAGCAGGATAGAGAATAGGAGCCTGTTGCACAGAAGAGGAAGGGATAAACGACTTCTAATCACTTAAAGCTTAGCAGTAAGCACAATGTACTTTCTAGAGAGGAGACAGCAAGACCAGTTAAGAGGAAGTAGTGACTTATGCTCCATGGAATGATTATGAAGCTATATAAGTGACATCAGAAAAAAAAAAATCATCCAGGGGAAGAAGAAAAAGAGAAGTGTGTCAAAGAAATCTTTTATTGACCAGAAGTAAAAGAGATTTCTCAGGGCATACATATTTGATATATCAGAAAATTTTCAGAAATTTATGAAATCTGATGACCTTGAGCATTTCTGGTGATTCACAGGGGCAAATAATATTTCCAGAAGGGGCTTAGGAACCATTGTTATGAGTTATGATGTCCTGGACAAAAGACTGAAGATCTTAAGGGTAAAAGCAATGTTCCTATCATTCTTGCCATGTGAAGACAGAATTGAGAAGAAAAAGGATGATTTGTGAAGTGAGCAGTCAGGTAAAATGATTCCAGACCCCAAAAAAGTTATAAGGAAATGCATTCCCTCCCTTTCTCTTCATGGAAGTATAGGGTTATGAGTATGGGACACTGCCTGCACTCAAGTAATGCTCAGTTGATATATTGGTGAGTTTTTCTGAATTGTCTTTTTTCTTCCTTTTTAGATGAGACGATTTTTCTGGGTAGGAGGGTGTTGGGATATATTTGCAAATGGGACATTAAAACAATTACATTAACTTTTTTTAAAAGGTGATGCCTGAAAATTGATGTTGCTAAGCCCCTTCCCTTAGAGGAGATAGGAGAAGAAAAATATCCATAGAAGTAGCTAAAATATAACTGGTAAGTATACATGGCTAAGCACTTACCACTAAATGGATTTTTCTAACTCCCGTGTACCCCTTACTTGATATACTCTTGATTGGTATATTCAAAGATTCTTGGGGTCTGCTAATCCAAGTAGGGTGGACTTGTAAGAAGTTTCAGCTTCCACTGTCTTTTCTGAGTATGAAACAACATAAACCTCAGTGTTTTAAGAGCCTCTTCAATTGGTCTGCCTTCCTCTATCATAATAAAGGCAACATGGGCGACTCAGTCACAGCCTAGCACACTGTATCTTTGGCTTTAACTGTATAGGTAACTTCTCCACGGGCATGAGCTGCAACTCTTTCTCAGGTTCAAATGGATGGCTGTAAAAGATTTTGGAGTTGCTTGAAATATAGGAATTAAAATATGTTAAAAAAAAAAAAACCTGAGTAATAATATGTAAATAAGGCTATTCATGTAGTTTCGCCACTAGATAATAGAAGCTATAATGTAAGAAGAAGAATGTCTCTGGAAATGGAAACCTTATCCAAAACAATAATAACTAGTATTTACACAACATTTCAAAGTTTAGAAAGGGTCTCATACATGATATCTCATTGAATTCTCATAATAAGCCTATGAGGAATGCACTATTGCTTTACTCTTTTTTTGGGTTAGGAAAACTGAGCCTGGGAGAGGGTAAACAACTTACCAAGGGTCACCAAGTTAGCAAATGTCTGACAGAAGATTTGTACTCAGGTCAGCAAGTTCTGTGCTCTAATATACCATGCAATCTAGTTGCCTGGGATCAAATAAAAGAGAGTTCCAAATAGCATCGTCTATTAAAAATATGCATTTATGTGAGAAAATTCAGGAGTTGAGGAGGAGACAGTATGGTGGACAAAATCAGGGTGAAGGCCAATGGAGGGAGAAACAGAAGCAATATTCTAATAAGTGTAATTTATAGACCACTGGACAGAAGAGGAGAATAGATAAGGAGTTTGGGGAAGAGACCACAAATCTTATATATTCTACAACAATGACTGCAAGTATCTGGATACTTACAAGAATTACCTGCCAAAGTAGAGGAGCTAAATCGCTGAACCACCTTCAAAAGTTGGAGGAAGCAACAGAAAGAATTGTTATCTCGGATCCGATTATAACCAACAAGAGGAAAGGTTTGCTGATACGTGAATAATTGGGCTGTTTGGGGACAGTGATATTCTCTTCGGTTTATAATGTGCAACAAGTAGAAGTTGTTGGCTTAGTCTGACGTAGGTTCTAGTTCTTATGAAAGTCATCATCAGAAAGCTGTGAGAAAAGATAGATATTTCATAGTCCAAGCCCGCACAAAGTCAAAGGATTTTATATAGAGGTAGAGGATGTAAAAGAAAGTAAAGATGTAACATGTACCCACCTTCCACTAGTCACTATTGTGCCCACCATGTAACTTGGTGGATGGGTTGCCACAGGGCACACTCTCCGGTTTGTCACATGACCCGCGGCAAGCATCCATCATCAGCCTGTCTCTAAAATACTTTGGCCCAAAGAAGTTTAACCTGTGGCCCCTATCTATTGCTAAGTTGTGCAGATCTGCCCTACGTCCATAGGGGAAAACAGTCGAGGAAGAATTAGAGGGTCACAAGAATAAAATCCTGAAGACAAAAGCATACAAGATTCTATTTGGGAACAAAAATGGAAGATGATTAAAATGACTGATATAGATACACAGAAAATTCACTGAATAACTTGGATTTCTAAAGGATGGCAACAAAGGCAGTAGACAAAAGGTGGACAACAAAAGAGTGAGTTTCACAATCACTGAAGTTCAGAATGAATATTTGTTTCAGGTATGGATTTTCTGGAGGGAAAAAGCCCACTGCGTTTTAATGGCAGGTCATTAAAATGAAAATTCCTTATGACACCATGATCTCATGCTTTTGATTTAGTGGTGCTGTTCTTTTAACTCAATACCGACTAGTGTACCTTCTGCCACAGGGCTGCTGTATATCACTCAGTATTTACTGTTTGTACAGTTTTAGTCTGCTAGCAATTTAAATTAAAGGGTGAACATGCAACTGCATGTTAGTTTAGTCGCTAAGTTCAATTGTCCGTGTCCTTACAACAACAAATGGTAAGCAGCAGAGCAAAGAGCAAAGCAACCAATGATGAAATCCTATATTTCGGTGAGTTCGAAGAGAAAGGGTTTGTTTCAAATGCAAGCTTCAATTAATGTGGCTTCATTGTTCCATACCATACATCAAATCCAACATTTTCTACCTTTGCTTGAAAGTTAAGGAACAGTAAATCAGTGATGCCAGTGTGCTGAAGGTTATACCTATAAAAATGAATGCACATTGGTTCTGCCTGCAGAAATGGTAGACTATTCTTACATAGTGATCCTATGGCAATCAGATATTCCTATGGTTTCCCTCTCTCACTGCTTGTCTCCTCTGGTACCTGCAGCTGACTGACTCATCTCCCCAAAACACTGTTTCCCACATATTATTCCCAACCTTAATAACTCACAGCAGATTCCCACTGCTTATCAGATCAATGTCAAGTTTTTTGTCCTAGCATTCAAAGCCCTCTTAACTGGCATCTCTTACTACCTTGCTTCTGCTTAATAAAAATCATCAACAAAGTTTTCCCTTGGGTATGTTATCACCCTTCCTATTTTTATGACTTTATTTTATCACCCTCCAATTTTTCTACACTATCCTCCTTTTCTCACCACCTATCCAATAGTTATTTGTCTTTGAAAGCTCATCTCTTCTGTGTAGCCATCCACCCCTTACCACTAGAGTGCTTCATTGGCCATAGCACCACTCTGCACCATCCCTTTCTGGAACATGATAGTATTCATTTAGAAAACTCCTCTCTGGTGCTTTTTAACTGCTCTTTTTTCATGTTTTGCTTGTTTTTGTTTATGTGATCTTTGCCAAGGACTACATGTTCATCAAAACTGGCTTGAAGTCAAGAATGTAATCTGTGCCTGTATGGCTTTAAATCTAGTCTTGGAGACAAAAACTATATGTGTGAAATTTGAGTAATAAGAACAGTAAGTGTCCAATGAGTGGTATGAATAATTAGTGATATGGGAATTCTAGGGAAAGAAAAGTCACTCTGGGATCAAATTGTCAGCCAAGGTCCCTTCAAACACTGTGACTCGAATAGCCTTTACAATTGATTCATTTTATCATTAACAATAATAGCAAGCATTCATAGTGGTTCATTGTTTACAAAGCATTTCATATGTATTTTCTCTTTTAAGTCTCACAGCAACTCTAGGGGATAGGTGCTATTAATATCCCCATTTTACAGATAAGGAAACTGAGACTAGCAGAGGTTAGGAGATTTGCCCAGGTTCATGGAACAGGAAGGCAGTGAGTAGGCAGGATTTCCAGTCAGATCTTCCTGACTTAAAATACAATACCCTATCCTTTGTACCTCCTAGCTCCCAGGGCACTTCAAGGTTCACAAAGCACTTTATGTACATTATCTCATTCAAAGGTCTCAACAATACTGTGAAGAAGTACCATTATTATCCCTATTTTACAGAAAAGGAAATTGAGACAGAGAAAGACTAAGTAATTTTCTAAGAATTTGAACTGAGACCTTCCTGACTTCAAGTCCAGTGCTCTATCCTATACTGTTAACACCTAGTTTCAAATAAGAATAAGAATCTTCTCCTTCCCCACTCCTACCCCCTCCCCCCAAATAAAACAATCTACAACAGCTGGCTATCTAGCCTCTGTTTGAAGACTTTGAGTGATGGCCTAGCAAACTAGGTTTCATGCAACTTTTGGATAGCTTTAATTGTCAGGAAATTTTTCTTTATTTAATTCCTAAATGAAATATCCTCAGAATCATACAAATTTGGATTTGGAAGGGACCTCAAGGGGTCACTTAGTCCAGATCACACCCCATAAAACAAATCCCTTTTGACAGGTTCAATTCAGCCTTTACTTAAAGATTCCCATCTGTCTTCTTCTTCTACCTCCTGAGATAGTCCCTTCAACTTCTGAAGAGTTCTCATTAGGAAGTTTTTTCTTTATATATAAACTAAAGCTGCTTATATGCAACTTATATTATGTAACTTCTGGGGCCAAACAAAACAAAGCTGTTCCCTCTTCCCTGTAGACAGGCCTTCAAATATTTTAATGCAACTATTACCTCTGTATCTGTATGCATCTGTATGGTATTACACTTATGGCAGTACATTCTCTTTCAAGAGCGCACAAAAGAATCAACATAAAAAGCCAACTTTATGTTCTAAGAAAGCATAACAAAATGAGATCAGATATAATGGAGATATTTTGCAGCTTGTGATATGTAAATAAATTACAATGGCGGAAGGATTCCAGCAAAAATCAACAATGGAGGACATGATTTTTGCAAAGTTCATGACAAACGGTGGCATTTGGTTGGTTTGTAAGTGATGGCAAATGTATATCAAGTTCCTGTTTTTTTTAGCTGGAACATACCACAAAGGACAAGGGAAAATAGACAACCTTAACAGCAGTTCATGCTGGAATTTCAAGAAGTTACATTCTGTAAATTGAAACAATCCATTTGGATTTCTTCATTCTTTTTTCCCAAAGGAATTTATCAGAGGACAGAAATGAGAAAGAATATTTATAGTGATATATTGCTAAATGATATTAGATTAATTGAGTTATATGAACCATCAGATATGATAGTTCAGATTCTACTTTCTATAAGAACTGCTTGTCCTTCCCACTTTTAGTACCCGCATTTGGGATTCCTTCCCATTTAAAATATATGTATCTTGTATGTATGTAGTTGTTTGCATTGTCTCCCTCATTGGAAAGTCACATCCTTGAGGGCAGGGACCATGTTTTTGCCTTTATTTTCCCAGAACTTAGCATAGTGCCTGATACATAGCAAAATACTTAATAAATCCTGGTTGACCAACTGACTGATAGCACAAAAAACCATAATATTTATCTATAGTTAGTTGCCTGAATCACCCTATATGTGTCCTTAGATTATGGTGTACATATATATATATATATATATATATATATATATATACATATGTGTATAGACACATATTATATATACCTAAATATATGTGGCATTTAGACATGTTTATGTAAATACTGTATATGTACATATAGATATATGTCCATATAAATAGACATATATTATATGTAGTCATGTAGCTAAGAAGGGGTGTTCTTGACCAGTTTCTGGCCCTATTCAATAGTAAATAAAACAGTCATTCTTGCTTTCTAGGTATACTATAGAGTCACTGGCAAACTGTCTATGGCTCTAAGAGAGCTAGCTGATTGTCTCCTCTTAATATTGCCTCTGTGGGAGTTGACATTTATCTCAGCCTGGAGTTTTTCACATGCAGGATACTTACAACTCAACTCTATCTTCTGGCTCTTCCATTTCTTAACGAGCTGTATTTGTGTTACATTGACTGATTAAAAAAAAACAAAACACCACAATGCATTAATATTCAGTCAGTATTACAGGAAAGAATGAAGCAAATGGGTAATCCTTTTGGAATATGTGAAGCTTTTATTTTCAGGAAGTAGCCCCTATGTAAAAGGTAAGGTAAAAGGTGAAAATTCAATTCACACCCCTGACCCTCCTATAGGGCAACCCACAAGTTGAGTACTTAGGAGTTTTTCCACTTAAAATAAACACTCTTGGTGGATCCACATCCAGCCTACTGGTATGGTCAGGATATCCTATTAGTTTCTCCCAAAGCAGCAAAGTTTCTCTATAGGCAGACTGCCTTCTTGTTCTCCGGTTCCAAAGGTTATTTGATCGGCAGCATTTCCTTAGGTATGCTCATTTATTTCCCATCTCTGTCCCAATCCGCACCAGTAAGTGTCAGTGGTGGGGAATATTTTTTCCTACAAGACTTAAAAAAACTATGCCTCTTACTGTTCCTCCTCACCCCCAAATCAATAGGAGAGGAAGAACACACAAGATCCCCTGGATGGGCACCATTTCCCCAATTTCTCTGCTGACATTCAGCTCAGGCCCTTTTGTAATTTATTCATGTCCTCAGCTTTTCCTGCCAGTCTTCACTCGGCTCTGAAGCTTTGTGGGGACACAGTCATTATATTCATCTGAACATAAGAGAGATATTTGTTCCAGTTGAGAGTTTCCTGAAGGTTGAAAAAACAAATGTGGCAGCATCATCAGAGAGTCTAGATTTCAAAAACAGGATTAATTTCTGTCTTAAGAGATTGTACTATAAAACTGGTTTCTGTAGAGGGTAATGGGTATGCTGTGTCAAAAATAACAGTGAAAAGGTAACTAATAAATCCTAGGAGACAATAATAATGAGAGGGACTAAGGGTAACACTTACAGATCTAGATTGTCTATGTGGTAAAAGGAGATTCCTGGCGGTCACATATCAATGGAAAGATATCCTTACCCAAAGAAACTGTTTGAAATAAGGGACAGACAATGTAGACATCAAGAACAAGAAGATGAACAATGATGGATGGCATTTGGGTGAGAGTAGAGAAATGCAAGTTTTGTCACTGGGTGAATCTGCATTTAGAATTCTATCATTGTGGAAGAAGAAGGACTCTTAGAGATATAATGCACTCATTCTCCCTACAGTTTTGTTGATAAGTGGTCATTCAGTCTGTGCTTGAAAAGTTCCAATAAACTTTAGGAAGTAGATATGGATAATGCTCTTCTAAAACAAATCACAAAATTAGCAGATCAGTATTTGGTAATGATGGCAGCTTTAAATATTTTGACATGTTAGAAGCCTTATTGCACTAAAATCATAACATCCAGTAAATTAATTGAATGCCTTGGTGATGACTGCATTCTATATAGGTTTTAGATAGAAAGAAGCAAGGGGAACTGCTTTTCTGAACTTAATTCTCACCAAGAATTGGTGTGTGCAACGAAAATGGCATAAACTTTGGGAGAAAGTGACAGTGTAATTAAGATTTCAGAAGATTTAGAGAAATGAGAGGTATGATTCCATCGCATGAAACCATAAAAGGGAAGAACAGCCCAAGATGAAAAACTCCCAAAAGTGAACTCACTTAGAAGTCATAACGTCAAAGAGACATGCAACAAGACATTTTTAAAACTCATGATATTCTTGTAGACCCGATGAAGAAATATAAGACTAATGATAGTTTGGGTAGATGAATTTGTAAGCAGGTAAAAGACAATATCCAGAGAGTGCTAATTAGTGGATTGGTGTAAATCAGAAATGTCTCTGAGGGTATATGACAAGGCTCTCCATTCAATTTTGTCCTACTCATATTTTCATAAATGTCTACATGAAGATGTTGAAAGCATGCTTATCATTTTTATTCTATCATTCCCATTCTGAAGGTCATTCTCCTTGGTAGTAAAGCAGAAACAAATTAGGGGTTGTGACTTTATTACACAGTGATATAAAGAGACAATTCCACCACCACGGCCCTGGTACAGGACATCATCACTGCAAACCTGAGCTATTGAGATAGACTCCTGTTTGGTTTCCTGCCTCAGGTCTCTCCATACTGCATTCCACCCTTCACTCAGCTTTTAAGTTAGTCTCCTGCAGGTCCACGTCACTCCACTACTCAATACATTCTACACTTCAGCGGTTTCCTATTACAGATGAGATGAAATATAAGACCTTCACCATCTGGCTCCTGCTTACTTTTCCAGTCTTTTTATACTTTACTTCTTTCTACATAATCTACAGTCTAGGCACATTAGCCTTCTTTCCTCCCTATTACTTGTGTTTTCATTTTCACTTTTCACTTTGTTGTTGGTCAGTTGCATTAGATGCTTGACAACTGCCATTTGGGGTTTTCTTGGCAAAGTTACTGGAGTTATTTGCCATTTCCTTCTTCAGTTCATTTTACAGTTGAAGAAACTAAGGCAAACAGGGTTAAGTGATTTGCCCAGGGTCACACAGCTAGTAAGCATCTGAGACAGGATTTGAACTCATGAAGATGAGTCTTCCTGATTCCAAGCCCAGTGCTCTATCTACTATGCCATTTAACTTGTATGGACAGTTGATTTCAATTATCTGTGCCATTAGATCTCCTTGAAATCTGGGATTATATTTTTGCCTTTCTATGTGTCTGTCATGCATTTTACAGTGCCTTGCACAAAGAAGTACTTAGTAAAAAGCTTGTTGAATGATTGACTGTCTTGTCTAGAACATTCCCATTTGTAAGGAAAGTGAAACATCTAGCAGGAACATTGTTAGTTTTCCCATTATGATTTCACTTACCAACTAAATTCAAATGACTTTCAAATCTGTATCTTCATTCCTGATCCTGAGCTCTAGACTCACTTCTACAGAATTGTTCCACCTGGGTATCTCACTTAAATTCAACATGTCCCAAATCAATACCCTCCTAAGGTTATGACTCCAATTTATTTTCACTCTTACCACTGGCACTACCATTCACCTTATCAACTATTTTTTAAATTTTTTTTATTTTTTTTTATTTTTTAATAAAAATTTATTTATTTAAGTTTTTACATTCATTTTCACAAAATTTTGGGTTCCAAATTTTCTCCCCTTTTATACCCTCCCCCCACCCCAATACACTGAGCATTCTAATTTTCCCTATCACCAATCTGCCCTCTCTTCTATCATCCCTCCCTTCTCTTGTCCCCATCTTCTCTTTTGTCCTGTAGGGCCAGATGACTTTCTATTCCCCATTAACTGTATTTCTTATTTCCTAGTAGCAGGAACAATACTAAACAGTTGTTCCTAAAACTTTGAGTTCCAAATTCTCCCCATCCCTCCCTCCCCACCCATTCCCTTTGGGAAGGCAGGCAATTCAATACAGGCCATATCTGTGTAGTTTTGCAAATGACTTCGATAATAGTCGTGTTGTGTAAGACTAACTGTATTTCCCTCCATCCTATCCTGCCCCCCATTGTTTCTATTCTGTCTTTTGATCCTGTCCCTCCCCAAAAGTGTTGACTTCAAATTGCTCCCTCCTCCCATTGCCCTCCCTTCCATCATCTCCCCCACCCTGCTTATCTCCTTCTTCCCCACTTTCCTGTATTGTAAGTTAGGTTTTCATACCAAAATGAGTGTGCATTTTATTCCTTCCTTTAGTCGAATGTGATGAGGGTAAACTTCTTGTTTTTTTCTCAGCTCTCCTCTTTTTCCCTCCACTAAAAAGTCTGCTTGCCTCTTGAATGAGATATAATTTTCCCCATTCCATTTCACCCTCTTTCCTCCCACTACGTTTCTCTCTCACCATTTACCTTAATTCCTTTTAAGATATGGTCCCATCCTATTCAATTCACTCTGTGCTCTCTGTCTCTGTATGGGCATGCATGTGTGTATGTGTGTGCGTGCACACGTGTACATGTGTGTGTGTGGTCCCACCAACTACCCAAATACTGAAAAATTTTAAGAGCTGCAAATACTATCTTTTCATGTAGGAATGTAAACACCTCACCTTTGGTAAATCCCTTATGACTCCTCTTTGCTGTTTGCTTTTTCATGCTTCTTCTCATTCTTGTGTTTGAAAGTCAAATTTTCTTTTCAGCTCTGGTCTTTTCATCAAGAATGCTTGAAAGTCCTCTATTTCATTGAAAGACCATATTTTTCCCTGAAGTATTATACTTAGTTTTGCTGGGTAGGTGATTCTTGGTTTGAGTCCTAGTTCCTTTGACTTCTGGAATATCCTATTCCACACCCTTCGATCCCTTAATGTAGAAGCTGCTAGATCCTGTGTTATCCTGATTGTATTTCCACAATACTGGAATTGTTTCTTTCTAGCTGCTTGCAATAATTTCTCCTTGACCTGGGAATTCTGGAATTTGACCACAATGTTCCTAGGAGTTTCTCTTTTTGGATCTCTTTCAGGCAGTGATCGATGGATTCTTTCAATACTTATTTTGCCCTCTGGTTCTAGAATATCAGGGCAGTTTTCCTTGATCAGTTCATGAAAGATGATGTCTAGGCTCTTTTTTTGATCAAGACTTTCAGGTAGTCCCATATTTTTAAATTGTCTCTCCTGGATCTATTTTCCAGGTCAGTTGTTTTTCCAATGAGATATTTCATATTATCTTCCATTTTTTCATTCTTTTGGTTTTGTTTGGTGATTTCTTGGTTTCTCAGAAAGTCATTAGACTCTATCTGTTCCATTCTAATCTTGAGAGAACTATTCTCTTCAGTGAGCTTTTGAACCTCTTTTTCCATTTGGCTAATTCTGCTTTTGAAAGCATTCTTCTCCTCATTGGCTTTTTGAAGCTCTTTTGCCAATTGAGTGAGTCTATTTTTCAAGGTGTTATTTTCTTCAGCATTTTTTTTGGGTCTCCTTTACCAAGGTATTGACCTGTTTTTCATGCTTTTCTTGCATCTCTCTCATTTCTCTTCCCAGTTTTTCCTCCACCTGTGTAACTTGATTTTCAAAATCCTTTTTGAGCTCTTCCATGGCCTGAGCCCACCGGATATCCACCTCGGATGTCTGTGATACAGAGGCCCTGACCTCCACATCTTTCCCTGATGGTAAGAGTAGTTCCTCGTCATCAGAATTGAAAGGCAGGAACATCTGTACCCCATCAAAGTAGCTTTCTATAGTCTTATTTTTCTTCCCTTTTCTGGGCATTTTCCCAGCCAGTTACTTGACTTCTGAGATTCCTCTGCACCCCCGCCTAGATCCACCCAGCTAGTGCTTGGGGTCTGAGATTCAAATGGGCTTTTCGCGGGGGGAGTGGCTGCTATTCAATGTGAGCTTAAGTTCTGGTGCTGGGGTGGGGACAGGGCCATCTCCCAGGCTCAGTTCCCTCAGGTGTTTTATGCAGAGACCTGAACTTGTGCCTGCTGCTCGGGGAGTCCCGGGCCGCCGCCGCTGCCTCTTCGTCTACTGCTCCCTCCGCCGCTGCTTCCCGAGGGGGCCCAAGTCACGGAGACACCCTGCTCCCCTCTCAGCCAGCCCAGACGTCTCTCTCACTGACCTGTAGCACCTATGGGCAGAGGGACCTTCTCGGCCGCCGGAGATTGCGTCCCTGAAGGCTGCTCAGATCTGCTCCTCTGGGGCTGCACGGCCAGGGCAGCACAGGGGTGGACTCCGCTGTCCTGAGCACGATGGACCCCTGGGGACGGCTCTCCAGGGCTGTCTGGAACGGAAATTTTTTCCACTGTGTTTCTGCACGCCTTGCAGTGCTCCAGAATTGTGGGGAGTTCTTCTTGCAGGAAATATATGGGATGTGGGTTCAGAGCTAGCATATGTGAGTCTTTCTACTCTGCCATCTTGGCTCCATCCCCTCAACTATTTTTTTTAAACCTTAATATGAACTTTTACTCTTCTTTCTTCCTCACACCTCATATCCAAAGTAGTTAATTCTCCCTCCTGGACATTTCTCACATCTGTCCTTCCTCTCTATTAGCTCTACCTCAATCCCAATAAAGCCCTCATTATTACACTACTACAAGAGATGTCCTCTGAACCCTCTCCACTAAACTGTTGTGTATATTTCTGCCAGTCTTCCCTTACCTCATCTGCCTTATATTCAAGTGCCTTTCTAGCCTCATGTCAATTTAGGGTTTAGAACAGAATCTTGAGGATTTGCATAGTAAATGGGGATGACAGGGATGAAGATTCACCAAAGAAAATTATGAAGGAACAGCCAGACAGGGAGAAAGAATCAAGAAAGAGTCATAAAAACACAGTAGAAAGGATTCTGGAGGAGGTGTTTGACAATATCAAATGACATAGAAATAGGAAGAAGGTAGAGTATCGATAAAAAGACTTGAATGTGGCTATCTAAAATGCATTAGGAACTTTGAAGAAGTTGTTGTACAAAGTCTATATAGATTGTCCATCTAAATGCATATTGTAATATGGGCAGCAGACATTCTTAAATCATGTGGTTCCTCCTCCACGGGTAGTTAGGCCAAACTCTTTTAAATGATTAGCCATCCCTGAGAGGAGACATGGAAATTTTTCCAGATTTGATGCAACCAACACAAGGTAATCCACAAACAGGACCATCTGAAGGATCTTAAAAGTCATACCAAAAAACTCTTCAATATGAACTCTGCTCTTGATCTCCATTCATTACAGTAGTAAACCCCAATCTGGACCATACCATGCCCACTAACTATCATTCTACAATTCTCCTTCTCTTCTCAGTTAAACTCCTTGAAAAAGTCATCTACATTTGATGACTCTTCTTCCTCTCCTCTCTCTGATAATCCCCCCAAAGTCTGATTCACAACTTTACCATTCAACAAAAATATCTATCTTCAAATTACCAAGTGTAAATAAACAATGAAGTGGGTCTAAGAGACAATGAGACTGTGTTACCTTTGGGAAATTGCAAATTTACTATAATTTCACTGAATTTCTCCTAGAAATAGAGGTCTATCTTTTTATACCAGTATTCCACTGGTGATATTATATGGCTCTGTAGCTTGGGGCGGTCTCAGAAGAAAGATGACTATCACAAAGAAAGCAATGGCTAAGTGGATAATGGGGATAAGCAGGAAGAAACACACAGCAACTGTAATGGTAATGTGAATTAGAAAATCTTTCGTATTCATTAATAGGCCCGCTCAATCACCTGGAAGCCTAAATCATATGTGGGGGGAGGAGCTTACTGAACAGGAAGAGTGGAACAGAATTGGGAGGAAGTGAGTGAGTGCTGTAGGGACAGAGGGGAAAGGACAGAGGCAGGAAAGGCAAGGCAAGGCAAGGTTCAGGCTTATGAATGTTTGCTTGTGAGAAGGCCCTGGCTGAGAGGAAGTTAGTCTTGAGAGCAGTCAGAGCTGGGAAGGGTGCATGCTCCTGGGAAGCCTGAGTGGTTTTGTGAGTGATTTTGTTTAAGGGAAGCCTGCTTGTGATGACCTGGTTTGTGGGAAGCCCATCAGGGGAAGGTGCTGGTGTTGTTCTCTGCATTGTTATTGTGTAGATTTTTGTTGCTATGATGGACTTGGGTCTGAATAAATGTTTTGGTTCCACCTTCCCTGTGGAGAGTAATAAACTGTGAATATTGCATTGGCGCTACAACAATATATAACAAAAAGCAATAGTTATTATGATATAGGTATACGCCATCATTAAAATATAATAGACAGATAGTTGTAAGATTTATGAAGTACTTAAATACTTAACATAGATTATCTTCTTCAGGCCTCACAACAACCATGAGAGGTATTACAAGTCCCTTTCATTACCATGTCAGAGGACAGAACCAAAGTTCAAAATTATACAATTCATCAGTAACGGCACAGCCAGTAAATGACAGAGGCAGTTTTCAAACCCAGGCCTTTTCCTTACTTCAAGACATGCATGTTGTTCAACAGGAGAGCTAGGTGGTACAATGGATAGAGTGACAGGCCATGAAGTCATCTTTCTGAATACAAATCACCATGGGTTCAGATACTTACTAGCTGTGTGACCCTGGGCAAGTCACTTAACTCTGTCTTAGTTTCTTCATCTATAAAATGAACTGTAGAAGGAAATGGCTAACAGCTCCAGTTGTCTTTGCCAAGAAAATCCCAAATGAGGTCACAAAAGAGTCAGATACAAATGAAAACAACTGAACAATTAACAATAGCTGATGCTGGAGAAGTTTTGTCTTTTTAGTAGGTTTTGTAAAGCTAAACAGTGGTTTAGAAGAACCTTAGAAATCATCCAGTCCATTAGCATTATGTGCCATCACTGTTAAAGCCTAGGAAGGTGTTTTATATGCTAAATATCTGTTGAATGAATAGTTGGAATGAATGAAGAATGGTGCCAATATATTTTTCTGAGTAAAATAATATTCTCATCAAGATAAGGTGACATGTTTATGTCATGCTGCTCCAAAAACACAATTGAACGTACTCATTTTAAAGCTTTCTACTTTGTGCTGATACTATCTTAGCAAACAAAATGATGATGTGGTTTTCTCTTTGGAACGGGGCCCTTTTCACCCAAAATGCATTTCATTGCATGATATTGTATTAGAAATGGAAAGATGCTTAAATCCTTATCTAACTTTTCACTGGATATGGGATTCTCATTTTCTGATGAGTGGTCATTGATTGACAGTTCAAGAGACAAGCTCATAATCTCATACTTTTTTCAGTTCAGTTTAATTATTAGAAATAAAAATCTTACTTTGGGCCAGAAATCTCTCTTCCCATGACTTCTACCCATTCGTTGTAGTTCATAGGTTCATAGCATTACAGATTTATAATTGAAAGGGACCTCATGTATTCATCTATTCCATGAACCAGTTTTTACTGGGTTTTCTACTTGTGGCACTATTTCAGCTCTATTACTCCACAAAAAACAAGTGTAATCCTCCTCTACATGACAACTCTTCAGATACTGAAAATGGCTCAGTCTCTCTCCTCTTCTGAATCTTCTCTCTTTCAGTGAAATTTTCTGCCAATAAACAATTTTACCAGATAGTAAAAAATAAGGTAAGATTCATGCACAAAGAATAAAAAACTTACAAAATTACATTTTACAGAATGTCCAATAATGCAGTTGGTTAGTTCATACTAAGAGAATGAACTTCTTTTCCTTTCTCCTTAATGGCTGCAAGGCAAAAATGTCCCATTGTTACAACTGGTTTTCCCTTTTTTTTTTCCTATTTTAACTTGGAGTTTATAATCATTTATGTTGTTACAGAGGACCTAGATGATTTGAGAATGGAAGGAGTAACTACCCTAATGCCTTCTGGGAGCAAATTTAACCCCACCCGAACAGCTCATCTTCCTGAACCCCAGGCAAAGGTCACATTGAACATCTGCTCCAGATGTGCCAGGTAAAAGAATGTGTTATTAACAGATACTTACTAGTGTTCACAGGATGCTTCCGTAGAGAGGCAGCACAATATAGTGGTCAGAGAGCAAATTGGTCTCTGACTTGAAGACCTGGGTTCAAGCTCTCTAAAATATGATGGCTGTATGGCCATGGTCAACCGCAGGTGCTGATCTCCATTGGCAAATGGAGTCTCCTCATTGAGAGTTCACACTCCCTATTGTGTGGTTAAAATAATATTCTCATCAAGGTAAGGTGACATATTTATGTCATGCTGCTCCAAAAACTCAACTGAACAAACTCATTGTAAAACTCTCTACTTGCACTGATACTATCTGAGCAAACAGAATGATGATGTGGTTTTTATATAAAATGCTTCTCTTTAGTGTACACACACACACACATACACACACACACACACACACACACACACTAAAAAGTCTGGTTTAAAACCTTTTTTGTAAGGTAAAGGCCAGAAATTAGAGGGGCTATTCTTTATTTGGGGTTAGTGGGCTTGTAAAATAATATTTTGATAACTGACTAAATTATATATCAAGATAATTGGCTTCCTTGTGCTCCTATGCGTTTTATTTTATGCATTTAAAACATTATTCAGAAAAAATGGTCCCCAAGCTTTGACCAGACTGCCAAAGAGGTCCATTACACACGCAGGCACGTGCATACACACACACACACACACACACACACGTCAAGAACCTCAAGATTAGAGGAAAACAAGTTTGCTTCTGGCTGTCTTTGGCAATAGAGTCCCTTCTGGAGTTTACCCTTTTATCTGATGCCACACTCACACCCATAGTGAACCTCAGAGGCTAGATTAGCCTGCTCCTGACTTCCCAGCTATTTTAAGCCTTTCTGTCTCTGCATTTCATTAGAGCACTGAGCTTCTGCAGATTTGCAAGGCCTGTTTCTGAATTTTAAAAGTTCAAAACCAAAATTAAGACAATGGCCTAAGTGAGGAGTCAGGACCTTTCAGGATCCTATTATTAGCTGCTCTGTTACACCTTCTTTACCTTCCTTACCTTTTGAAAAGAATTTAATCACTTTGCCCTCCCTTGGGTCTTGGCTGCTGGGAGCAATTTTTGCATACACTGTAGGAAGGCCAAGGTAGTGGCCAGGACTTCCTTCAGCCAAGTCAGCTCCTAACTGCAAGGCCAGCAGAAGCTCCAGGCAGTTCCTAGAATTCAAGCTTTTGTAGAGCCTAAATCTCATTTGCAAAGGGGCTTTTAAGCCTGTTTAAAAGACAAAACTGGCCCTCTAACCCTTATGTAAATGGTGCAGATTAGCAAGCACAATACTTAGGCCTGCTGGTTTTATCTCCTTGTCTTTACCTCTGGCTGTTCCATTGTGCAGTTTGAGAGGGGATTAAATCCAATGAAAGTAAAGGAGTGTGTGTGTGTGTGTGTGTGTGTGTGTGTGTCTGTGTGTGTGTCTGTGTGTGTGTGTGTCTGTGTGTGTGTGTGTGTGTGTTAGGGAGTTCAGGAACCTGTGGGGAAATCAAGTCAAATTTTTCTAGCTTGTGCCCCTTTAGAGTTGATTAATAGTTACTTAAAAAAATATAAAGTACATCTGTGGAGATATGAGGGCCAGGAAAAGCACTGATTTATACCCTGAGATTATTCACTAGGATGCCAACTCAAGGCAACATTCAGGACAAGAGAATAGTTCCAGGAAAGTGGCATTTCTGGGCCGCAACTCACTGAGATTTTCCTTTGTCAGGTCATATTTAGGGGATGATTCAGGAATGCACACTCCATTTATTTCCTTTTTTTCCCCCTGTGGTTCATCTAGGAATTTTCAAGGTACATGAAGGTGTGTGTGCGTGTGTGTGTGTGTGTGTGTGTGTGTGTGTGTGTGTATTAAAGAGAAGCACTCTATATTGCAAGTCTGTATACCTTTGGTAGATGTAGGGTGTTCTGTCCCAGGAGGACTTTGAAAATAATTAGCTTGACTCCTGGAAGTCAAGTAGGATCGAAGGCTGCCACCTTTAATCCAGCTACAAAGAGCAGTTTGGGTGGGAGGGGCCCGACCCCCCTCAATGAGCTTAGATGTTCCTGTAGAGAAAAAGAGAAGTGGATTATTTAGAATTAAGGAAGCGCAGTTTGGGTAATATAAATAGCCGTATGAGACAGACCCACCTGGGAAGAGCTGTTATTTAGTTAATTAGAAGAAATGCTAGGGGCCTATCTTCTAATGATAACTTTGCAAAACATGGATGCTTGTTAATATGCGGGTTAGAGAGCCCAGATCCTATAAAAAGGACAAAAATTCTGTCTTTAGAGTCTGAAATCCAGTGATTCAACAGCTATTCCTTGAGCATTTACCATATCTATCCATTCACTGCACTTGGCCCAGGGGAAGATTAAAACTTATTAGACGTAGTATCTCACTTCAAGTAGCTAACTATCCTCATCAAGAAATTATAAAAAGCTCACAAATGTTGGAGTGTCAAAACGAAACAATTCTGAGAAGATTCAAAATGTATCTTGGTTCCTGTTTTTTTTCCCCAAAAAATGAAAATTGAATTGGTTTCAAGGGTCAGAAGTTCCTGCTTACTACTTTTGTGACCTGGGCTCAATTGCTCTACCTCTCTATCAGGCTCTCCATCTATAAAATGAGTATTTTTGGATAATTTTTGTCTTCTCAAGGGTTCATTTGTTTAATTTTAATTTTACAGAGCAGTAACTTGAAACCCTGAAAGGCAGTGAGTTGTCCAATACATCGATTGGATAGGTAGTAAGAAGCCACAATGACAAATGGCCAGCTAACTTGCCCTCCAGAGGGAGTCATTCCTAATTACCAAGCAAATAAATGAAGTTGGGGAGGAGGGGTTAAGAGGGAAAGGATTTCAGCAAAATTAACCAACATTCCAGCAGATATGTCATCAATGGATTGCTCCACACCTGTTGTCCCCCTACATGTATGTTTTCTCCTGTCTTCTACAAGATCCTGAATTTTCGTTATAATTGCATAGTACTGTTTCACTTTTTCCAGATTCTTTCTATTTACATAGTGGCACATTTGTAATTATTTTGTCATTACAGTGTAGACTAAGAGACTGCCCATTCTTTATTCTCCTAGAACCATGTTCTACCAAAAATTGTTTGAACAAGTGGATTATAAACATTTAGTATTATTTTCTCCTACAAGATTTTATAGACATGGGATCTGACCTGTGTTCTTAAAAGAATTAGAATGTATACAAATACTTAAAAGTATCAATCTAAATCTCTTACACTAACATCCAGGGATTTTCTAACTAATTACTTTTCCCCAACTTTGTTTCTTCTATTTCCTTTCACCTAACATTTATATTTGAATTTCAGCTAAGTAGCTATTTGAATATGGAAACTGTACCAAAGTGCTACCACAGAGTTACGGTTGCATTTATGAGGCATTTATCTCAGGGTAAGTTCCCCTTCTTGTCAGTGAGACAACTAATAGCATGACATATTATAAGATCATTTCACTTCCTTATTTCAGATTCATCATTTGGTCAGCATAAATGATCTCTCCACTAGGAGAAATCACCACCCCTTCATAGACTTTGAGGTGTGATACCTAGAAAGCTTCAAGGTTAGGAATGAAACCCGATCTACAGATTTTGATTTTGCTAACTCTTTTTTCCAAACATCTAAAAAACGCTTCACAAAAAGTGTGAACTACTTCAGACAAGCTGAGATTAGCTTGTACAGTATGCCTCTGCAACTTTTTACTAGAACCTTAGGTTTTATTAAGCAGATGATAAAAAAAAGGATCCTAATATTTTACAGAGGGTCCCCAAAGTCTTAGTGAAGCTTCAAGCTATTAAAGCTAATAAACTTAAAAGTGTAGTAGGACTTTGGGGACATTCTATGTACAAAATCTGGTATGAAATGGACATCCCTAATAGCATTGATGCTTTTTACTGGTGACATTTTTGTTAGTCTCTATCATTTCAACTGACAAAGTTACCCTTCAAAAGATCTGGCAAATGAACATTTAGCTCACCTCCCTGATGTCAGGGTCCTCTTCTAGAACAAAGAACAAACCACAACAAACCACAAGAGTGTGGTCATCTGACCAGTTTAGCTTGCTCCAGCTCAGATCTCCAGAGCTTGAGAGATCCACCAGCCTCAGGCTGGAGAATTTTCAAATGCCCACTAACCATACTCAATTCATTTTCTTTTCTCTTTCATCCGGACCATTTCCCAACAAGTCATTTCTCCCCACCCCCCCCTCAAAAAAAACCCCCCAGTGCTGGTGAACTACTCAAATTACTAGTAGATTTAAATAATTTTAATAACCTGGGGATCTGATTGTTTACAGTACTCAGGGGAAAACAATTCTTCTAGGATGAAGAAGAGACGATTATCCTCTTTCATTCTTTATCTGTCATTCTGTCCTTCACCTGGGCTTAGATAGCCTGGGCAAGGAAAAGAATCTTCTGCTCTCACTCTCAAGAGCAACCTAGTTGCCAAGCTTCACTGTGCAGTCAGTTACATTACCACAAAAACAAGGTGCAATTTAATTCAATATGATAAGCACACCTACTGTGTGCCAAGCACTGTGCTGGGTATAAGAGTTGGGGATACAAAGACAAAAAGTATCAGTCCATGCCCTTGAAGGATTTTTATTAGCCCGAGGTTAGGTGGACAGGGCGCAGGGGAGGGCAACCAGTGTACAGATAAGTAAACACAAGGTTTCCCATCGTGTTGTAGAGATGAGGGAGAGAGTGGCTAAGAATAAATGTTATGCTATAGAAACACTAATGACACAGCCTCAAGATGCTCAGCATTCATTCTGTTATTTAGAAGAATACATTCAAATGATATTTAAAAGTTTCTATATTGATTAATAAAGATATTAATAAAAATAATAATTAATAAAAATGGAATCTGATCTGTAGATTTTTATTTTCCTCAATCTTTTCCCCCAAACATCTAAAACTAGCCTTCACAAGAAAGTATGAACTACTTAATAAGAAAAGCTGGAAAGGTTAGATTGTATAGGATGCCTCTGGAACTTTTTACGAAAATCGTAAATTTCAAGCAGATGACCAGCAAGGATCTTAATATAATACAAGGAGTCCCCAAAGTCTTGGTGTAGTTTCAAGCTATTAAAGCTAATAAGCTTAAAATTGCACTAGGACTTTGGAGACACTCTATACACAGAATCTGGTAGGAAATGGGCATCCCTAACAGTATTGATGCTTTCTACTGGTGACCTTTTCGTGACTTGAAGTTCCGGCTATTTCAATTGACAAAGTTGCCCTTCAAAAGATCTGGCAAAAGGACATTTAGATCACATCCAATACCTCTCTAAAGTTTTATGAGTAAAATATTGGGTTAAATCTCAAGGATATAAAGAGATTTGTTGACTAAAATACAGCTGGGAGAATGAACCATTTTGCCCATAAATGTTTCACACACAGCTAGGGGAATAGATGCAGATGGAGTATAACTTAAGCGTTTTCAAACTGGAAAACAGTCCTACAGCAGAGCTAGCTTCAGATAGACTCAGCCCAGTGTAGGCTTGGCTGCATCTTCTGTCTTTTAAACAAAGGGATGACATCATTTAGCAGGTGGGACAAAGCATGGTTCCTCAATAAAAGTGAATGAGTGGGGAAAAAATAGTTCTATTTGAATCGTTTAAAATAGTTCTATTTAGGATTCTTCTCTCTGATCATCAGTAAAAGACTAGATTGGAAGGCAGAGAAATTTTGATTTTTTAGGTTTGTTTGGTAGAAGATACTGCTATGTCCTTGTAATCTCTGAATATGTTTAACATACTTCTGAATTTGAAGTTATTCATGAAATCCATTGAGTCGGTTTTTGACAGCTTCCAGTAATTTAAATCCAAATGCTTCACTGGGGGAAAATGGGTGACAGCCTTTGGGGGAGGAGGATCCAGCAGGGACAAAATACATTTCATCTGTTGCCTAGGAGTCATACTAAGATATTTCAACAGAGAGCAAAGTGCTTGTAGGTCAATGATACGCACAATTATCCAGAAAGTTTTTGTGGTTTGCTAAATTCAATGATTTGTAAGTTTTAAATGAAGAGTGTCTGTACAATCTTCCTTCAACATTTAAAAATTTGTTGGCACATACTTGAGTAGGCAGGTAAAAATGATGACGCCAAGGCACTGAACAACCAAGACAGTGGATTTTATAAGCTTTTTCAACAAAGACCACCCATTAGAGGCACATACCCGCTGCCATGCTCAGAAGTTAAATCTTGTTCCTGTGGACTCCTGCCAATGCATTCCTGCAAGTAAGAAGCTTTTTTTGTTTTTAATGGTGCAAGGGCCGAATTCATTCATGCTTAACATCAGTAACACACAAAGAGGGGTTGAATGTGATTTAAAGAGAAATGGGATTATAGAAAACATACAGTGCTACAAGCTTGAAAGTTCTGCATGAGAATGCCCTATGAAAGCACTCATTACTTCCAAACTAGTCTCGCCCTCCATGTGATATATAATCAGTTCTAGTTCTCCTCCAGTGTGGCCACAAATTCACAATATAACATTTTGGCTATCGGTGCAGAATAACCTGATAAGTAGTAAAAATTACATGAAAGTTCTCTGGGGATAGCATGTTCAATGAATGAGGTAAATGAGTAGTGTGTGCAGTGGAAAGAAGGCTAGAATTTGTAAGAAGTCTTGGGTTTGAATCTTGTATTTGTCTGCTAGTAGCTATGAGACTTGGAAGCAATCAAGTGGCGTAGTAGATACCAGATTTGAAGTCATTAAGGCGTGAGTTCAAATCTTGCATATATATATATATATATATTTTAAATTTTTTAAATTTAAAAAATTTTTGCATTTTTTTAAATTGCTTCTTAAAAATTTGAAAAAAAAATAAAAGTTTGACTCACATCTACCAGTGTTTCTACCCTTTATCCTTCATGGTTTTCTTCTCATCTGTACATAATTTATCTTTCCATTTTCCCGGGTTTTACATAAACACACATACCTTTAACACTTATAATAGTGAACTCAATTCATTTTTAATATTTGCTGTGTACCTTCTCACACACGGCTCTCCATGTCCTGTCTTTGTGCCTTTGTCCTTCCTATCTCACATGCCTGGAATGGTTTCTTTCCCTCCTCTCATTTAACAGAATCCCTGGTTTCATTTGTTTTGTACTAGATCTAGCATAGATATATGTGTTTATGTGCTGGTTGGTTGGCTAGTTATCCTTTGTTCTCAAAGAGGCCCAAATTAATATCACTCTGCTAGACTCAAGTTTCAATGTGTCTGACTGTGGCTGATCAGACCAATACAAGCTTGGAATGCTCCACCACAGGTCAGGCACAAATAGTCCATGCGAACATTTGGGGTGGATACTCTAAATTTTCTCATCCTGCATTTCCTTTGAGCTGTTTCAATTCTGCTTTGCTCACAGAGCACAGCACCTTCTCTGATGTGGGCACACCATACTGAGTGGGCTTGTGCCAGTGTCTCCCATGTCACATAATCAATTCCACAGTTCTTAAGAGAGACCTTGAGAGTGTCCTTGTATCACTTCTTCTGACCACAACGTGATTGCCTGCCCCATACAAGTTCTCCATAATGCATTTGAACAATGTGGCTAGGCCATCACAGATGCGCTCTCTGAAGCAGAGTTTGGCAGTTTAGTTCAAGTAAGGATCTCAGTGTCTGGTACCTTATTTTGCCAGATGATCTTCAAAATCTTCCTAAGACAACTCAAATGAAAGCAATTCAGTTTTCTGGCATGGCGCTGGTACACCGTCCAGGTTATACAGGCATACAACAATGAGATCAGCACCATGGTTCTATAGACCTTCAGTTTGGTAGTCAGTCTAATACCTCTTCTCTCCCATACTTTCCTTTGGAGTCTCCCAAATACTGAACTAGCTCTGGCAATGAGTACATCAACCTCATTATCAATGCGTATATCCCTGAAAAGTAGACTACCAAGGTAAGTGGACTTATCCATAGCATTCCAAACTTCTCCATTTGCTATAACCTATGGTTTCATGTATGCATGGTATGGTGGTGGCAGGTGGAGCACCTGTGTTTTCTTGGTGTCGTTAGGCCAAAATTAGCACAGACAACACAGAACTGATCCATACTTCATTGCATCTCAGCTTCAGAGGCTGCATTGAGTGCACAATCATCCACAAACCGAAAATCATGCACCAACACACTCCCCACTTTGGTCATGACCAACAGTATCAGAGGCCTTGGTCACATCTACAAACTTTGTATCCAGACCTCTGTTCTGCTCCTGGAGTTGTTTGGCAACAAACACCATATCAACTGTTCCTCAGTCCTTTCTGAAGCCAAGCTGGCTCTTAGATACATAACCGTCTTTTGGATGAAGGATAAACCTATTAAGAAGGATTCTGGCAAGAATCTTGACAGCAGTGAATATGAGAGAGACCCCCTGTGGCAACAGTTTGTCACAGGATAATCTATTAACCTTTACCTTTGCAGAGATAGACAATCAAGGTATCCTTGAACTCCTGGGGGATAACTTCCTCTTGTCATATAATCTGTAAAATTTCAGTCAGTTTTGTATGAGCAATAGTCCCCCTACCTTGTAAATCACAGCTAGAATACAATCAGCACTAAGTGCTTTGTCACATGAAAGGAACCTAATGACACTCAAAATCTTTTCTTCAGCTGGACATTCAGTAAGGGAGAGATTGACTTCAACTTGAGGTAAATGGTCAATGGTCAATGGCCTTGGCATTGATTGATGATAGTCTGCTGAGAACACTATGGAAGTGTTCAGCCCATCTCTCTAGAAACATATCCTTATCACTAATCAATGTGGCTCTGTCAACACTGAGTAGTGGAGATGCAACACAGGTCTTTGGCCTATTAATAACCTTCAAGATATCATAAAAGTGCTTTGGATTGTTATTATCAGCATAAAACTGAATTTCATCTGCCTTCTTATAGAGCCAAGAATCCTGAATCTCTCTAAGCTTTGCTTATACTTTACTTTTAATGGAATTAAATGCTGCCTTCTTAGAGGTGGATGAACTTTCCTGTTGATAAACCCTGTGGAGTTCTCATTTTTTATTTAGCAGCTTCTGAATTTCCCTATCATTTTCATCAAACCAACTTTGGTGTTTTCAAATGTTGTGACCCAGATGAGCAAATGCAGTGTTACCAGATCTCTGAAAGTCTCTCTCTCCTTTTCTGCTTCACTGTCACCAACTGTATGTTGGCTAAACTTCTCCGAGTTAGCAACAAACTGTGAAACTGGTGTAGGTTTTGCAATCAAAACTAATCTAGTTAGCAAGCTGGTATGCCTGCCAAAAAGAGTGAATGACAGGCTCACGACAATGTGATTGCCACTTGAAGGAAAATGTCAAGCCACCATCATCAGTGCCTATGCTCCCACCATGATGAACTCTGATGAGGTCAAAGAAAAATTTTATGAAGAAGTGGAGATCTTTATCATCAATGTGCCAAAAGAGGCCAAGTTTATAATTCTGGGTGACTTTAATGCTAGAGTAGGCTCAGACTACCAGACTTGGCAGAGAGTGCTCAGGAGGAATGGAGTTGGAAACAGCAACAGTAATGGTCACTTACTAATGAAGACTTGTGCATCTCATGACCTTCTCATCGCCAACACTATCTTCTGTTTACCTAAAGCACAAAAAAACTTCATGGATGCACTCTTGAAGCAAACATTGGCATTTAATAGACTATGCAAATATAAGGAGAAGAGACCAGTGGGGGACTAATCACAGACTTATCCTTTCCAAGCTGAATATTCTCATTCAATAAAAGCAGTATCCCCAAAGCAAAATGACAAACAGAAGAATTAGTGTCAGCAAATTAGAGCTCTTCTCTGAGCAAGAACAATTTGTTGCTAACTTGGAGGAAAAAAAAGTGTTTATATGCAGACATACACACACCTACATCTACCAGTACTTTCCCTACCTATAAATTATAAGCTCCTCAAGAGTAGGGATTCTTTTACTTTTGACTTTATTTCTCACAGCCTCCATCATTTGCCTGGTTTTTATTAGCAGCTTAGTAAGTCCTAACTTTTTCAATCGTGTAAAACATAATGCTTGGGTATAGGGAAACTAGATAGTAAATTTTATGAGGGCCCCTTTCATCTTCCTAATGTTTATATTGTTTTGAAAAATTACTGATATCTTTTTTTGGTATCATTACCAAAGACATCCTTCCCTCTTCCCCACCCCAGAAGACCATCCCTCATTGTCCACTGCATGACTATAATGTCAGTACTCTCAATTCAGCTTTGATGTTGGGAAAAAATGAGGTACTCACAATTCTTTGAACATTTAGCACAAGAAATATGACTGGGACTTAACAGTAAAGATATGCCGCAAGGATACAGGAGCACTGAGCCTCTTTAGAGGCTGCACCCTTTTTCTCCATATGGAAACATGTCTGGTGCACCAGGAAGGGGAATATCACTGCTGCAAAGTTCAGAAACTGACCAAGTCTAAGGTATCTAGATTCAAGGCTGGGACTTTTTATGTCCTTAGATGACCAGAAGGTTGGGGCCGAACACACAGAATAAGCAAGTCCTAAGGCATCTTTTTAGGTAATTTTTAAGCATATTTAATTAATATTAATTTTTAGGCAAATTTTTAGGTAAAGTCATACTATGTTGTAGATGAAAGGAAAGAACCTGACGTGGATCAGGGGAATGCTAGTCATATTACATACTCCTTATAACAATGAAAAAAAATTTTAGGTTAGAGAGGTAAGGAAGTTCAGTAAAACTTACCAACATATCATCATAATCTGATGGTATATGCATTGTTATACCCATAGTGCTTTACTTCTTCAAAGAAGGGACAGAGGTACATTTTCTCAGCCATTCTTCAGAGCTTAGTTCAGTCATAACTATAGTGCTATCAGCTTTGTTTTTGTTTCATTTTCTCTTTTTCATTTCAAATGGTTATGATCTTTCTTATTTTGTCTCTCTGGTTCTGCCTAATTTACTTTGCACTATCTTATCCATCTATGTCTTCCCAGGCAACTCTGTATTCTGTATATCCTTAATTTCTTATAGTAATATAACTACATTATATGCATCCTGAGTCATCTTCAGTGGTCTTGATCAATATCTGACCACTGGACCCAGATGGTTCTGGAGGTGAAAGTGAGGCTAGTGACCTTACACATCCCTCCCTCACTCAAATCAAAGTCAGCTGTAAGTCATATCATTTCCTTGATGTCATGATCCTCTTTGAAAATGGACAAACAAAATAGTAATTATTACAATAACTTATAGGATTATTCCTGTAACTTCATGTCTGTTCAATCATCCATCCCTCACCCCAATCAATGGACATCTACTTATTTTCCAGTTCTTTGTTCTTACAAAAGTTCTAGTATAAATATTTTGATATACATATAAGGCCTTTCTTTGAAGTTCTGCGTTCTGGTAGATCAAAGTTTCTTTCTTCTGGACCTCATTCATTTAATAGCTATATTCACTGAATTGTAATAGGCTTTTAGAACCTAAGTTCACCTCCCCGTTATAATGAGACATTTAATGTAATGTAGAATTAAAAAAAAAAAGCATTAAAATCTCTCTTAAATTTACTCAAGACTATATTTGATATAATTATATGGAATGAAAATGATTGAAAAACAGTACCAGATATAGTTATATGCTAAGTCCACTTATTTTCTGATTGATCTGGTTTCATGTCCTACAACAGGCATATAAATATTAAATTGATGAGACTATTTAGGAACAGTCCTTGAGAGACATCATGATGATCTGCAAAGTTTACTCCCAGTGGACCGAGAGTCAGGAGATCTGACTTCTATTCTCCAATCTACCATTAAATTACAAAGTATTTAATCTCCATAAATCTATTTCTTTATCTTTGAAGTAGGCAGCATGATGGTACAGTGGATAGACTGCTAGACCTGGAGTCAGGAAGATCTAACTTCAGATGCATCCCTTAGACATCTGACTAGCTGTGTGACCCTGGGCAAGTCCTTTAACCTTTGTTTGCCTCAGTTTCTTCATCTGCAACACAGGAATTATAATAAAACTTACCTTATAGGGTTGTGTGAGGATGTTATAATATTTGTAAAGGGCATTGCATACCTTTAAGTACTATGTAAATGCCTCTATTATAATTATTAGAATTAGACTGGCTTATATTGGCAGCTGGTCCAGAGGAAGCAGCACTGAGCTGCAGATAAAACACTAGATAGTGTTAGATTTAGTATCATAAATTTTTAAACTCAAAACCTGGCTCTGTTACTAAGTAAGTTATTTTACATCATTTGGCCTCAGTTTTCAAACCTGTAAAGTGAAGGCATTGGACTAAATGATCTCCAAAGAACTTGTCAGCTCTAAATCCTAAGATCCCATGAAGAAAAAGACAAAAGGACTTAATTGAGGTCATATTATGAAGAGAACATTTCCTGACCCCTTGTTAATGTATTTTCTAAATAAACTTTCCTTGTATAAAGTTAGTAGTTATATAAGCAATTTTTTTTTTGCCTGAGGTACAAAGAGCAAAGTGGGGAGTGTCATATACAGGGGAGTAGAAGTATACTCAGAGATAACATGAAGCTGCTACTGAAGGCCCTTGTGTATTTTCAGAGTCCCTTAAATTTGGGCATCCAAAAGCAAAGCTCTGCCCTATCTATAACTCTGAGTTATGTGTACGAAATACAATATTATCAAGAAAAATAAGAGTATAGAAACACATAGTTATAGTCAAATAGATCTCTGATCTCGTCAATTTGGAAGTTCCCTCCAGCAATGGAGATGACAACCAAATCATTTTTGCTGTCTTGTGCAACCTTTGTCCTTGTTCTCCCATAATTTCACCAAAGGTAGTCCAGTCTGTGTCCTGGAGGCCTCCTCTGGGTTTTCTGACATACCTCAATCTTTCTATATAATAAATCTATTTTATTTTCCTATTATAAATTTCCTTGATGACATTTTTACTTCTATTCTTCCAAGTTCCTCCAGTCAAAATGATTGTATGTATGTGTACATGTATACATATGCATACATCTACATATATGTGCGTACTGATCAACAATATTCTTCATCCATCTGGCCTTTTCTGTGAGGATGATCAGACAGATTTGTTACAAACTTTTTCTATGAAACTCTATAATGTTCCAGGGTATTATTCTTCCAGTACGATATGCAAAAGAGTGAACATGTGAATGGCTTTACTGTTAGCCAAGAAATCCTCCTCAGTTTGGTCCCTATGATGGGTCTTCTCCCTCACAACTTTGACAAATGTGCAACTAACTCTGTTTTATGTACCATCTAATGAGAATGTCACTACCCATGGTTATTTCTATTGTTATATCTTTCAATGAGTTGGAACCAGACTTGAAGAGTAGAAGGCAAGATAGAAGGCTATACCAACCTTACTTCACGACCCCAAACTTCTTATGGAAAGAAAGGTCCATCATCTTTTTAATATCATCATATTACTTTTATTGACGTATAAAAGTGAAGTAAGGACTCAGTCCTCAAAAAATTTAAATAAGTGTCATTCAGAATAAAATGGAAAGGAGCAAAACAGGTATGAGAAGATGATAACCTAGGACCAGTGAGGAACTCTGAAAAATAGGATTAAAGGATACCAGCAGGGAAATGTAGGATATGTAGAGTATTTGGGCTGGTAACATGTTGGGGGAATGGATAGTAGAACAGAACTCATGCTCCACTGATAACCTCGCAATGAAAGAAGAAAACAAGGAAAATCTATACATTCAGTCAATCCCCTATAGCAAAATTATGAAAGGACAGGTCACATAGTTGCACAGAATAGAGAGGTATTAGATGGGTTGTGATCTGTATCAATGAGGGAACCACTGATATCAATGATCCATCTGACCATTTTATGGTTTTTGAAAATGTCTTTCAAGAAATCTCTGCTGGTTCTGATTTATGGAGGGGAAACACCTTCACATTCATGGAAAACATAATCCCTTTAACAACTATCATTAACCTTTTTTCTTATGAGACTAATGCCAGGGCATGGCATTGTGGATAGAAAACTAGGCTTCAAGTCAGGAAGACCTGGGTTCAAATCCCACTTCAGTCATATACTGACTGATACCCTGAGCAAGTCAACAAATAGAATAGTGGTTCTCAGGCTTTTTGGTCTCAGGATCCCTTTATGCAAAAAAAAAAAAAAAATTATTGAGAATTCTTCCTACTAAGGAGTTTTCATTTATGTATGTATGTACATACAGTTACTACATTAAAAATTCAAATGTTTCATATTATTGTGAAAAATAGTTCTGACATCATTATCTTCTAAAATTGTATCAGGAACTCTCAGGGGTCCCTGGACCATACTTTGAGAACCACTGCTCTAGGCAAAGTTCTAAGGCTATAAATTTCCAAGAAGGTGCTTTGTCAGAGGAATTTGCCATACTAATGAAATCAGAGGTCTATTTCTTATCTCTGTTTTAAAAAATATCCTTTTTTTTTTATTACTTTGTTTTCAGTGTTCTACAATCACTTCCTTATATCTTAGATGTTTTTTCCCTCCCTCCTCCTTCCACTCTCCTCTCCACTCTCTCCCTGAGATGGCACACAATTTTATATAGGTTCTACACATACATTCGAATTTAATACACTTTCACCTTAGTCAGGTTGCATAAAAGAATTAAAATGAACGGGAGAAATCATAAAACAAACAAAAGAAAACAATACAAAATAAAATGATCTGCTTCATTCTGCAATCAAATTCCATAGTTCTTTCTCTGGATGTGGAAGGAATTTTGCTTCAAGAGTTCACTGGGAATTTTTTTAAGTCCTTGCATTGCAATGAAGTATTAAGCCTACCAGAAAAATTCCTCAAACACTGCGGTTATTGCTGTGTACAAAGTTGTCCTGGTTCTGCTCCTTTCACTCAGCATCAGTTCATATAAGTCTTTCCAGGCCTCTCTGAAATCTTTCTGTGCATCATTTCTTATAGCACAATAGTATTCCATTATACTCATATACCAGAATTTATTCAGCCATTTCCCAAATGATGGGTATCCCCTTGATTTCAAGTTTTTGGCCACCACAAAGACAGCTGCAATAAATATTTTTGTATGTGTGGGACCCTTTACCATTTTTATGATCTCTTGGGAATACAGTCCTAGAAGCAGTATTGCTGGGTAAAAGGGTATGCATATTTTTTTTAATATAAAAAATTTATTTATTTAACTTTTTACATTCATTTTCACAAAATTTTGGGTTCCAAATTTTCTCCCCATTTGTCCCCTCCCCGCCACCCCAATACAACGAGCATTCTAATTTCCCCTATCACCAATCTGCCCTCTCTTCTATCCTCCCTCTCTTCTCTTGTCTCCATCTTCTCTTTTGTCCTGTAGGGCCAGAAGACTTTCTATTCCTCATTAACTGTATTTCTTATTTCCTAGTAGCAAAACAATACTCAACAGTTGTTCCTAAAACTTTGATTTCCAAATTCACCCCATCCCTCCCTCCCTACCCATTCCCTTTGGGAAGGCAGGCAATTCAATACAGGCCATATCTGTGTAGTTTTGCAAATGACTTCGATAATAGTCGTCTTGTGTAAGACTAACTGTATTTCCCTCCATCCTATTCTGCCTCCCATTGTTTCTATTCTGACTTTTGATCCTGTCCCTCCCCAAGAGTGTTGACTTCAAATTGCTCCCTCCTCCCATTGCCCTCCCTTCCATCATCTCCCCCACCCTGTTTATCTCCTTCTCCCCCACTTTCCTGTATTGTAAGATAGGTTTTCATACCAAAATGAGTGTGCATTTTATTCCTTTCTTTAGTCGAATGTGATGAGAGTAAACTTCATGTTTTTTTCTCAGCTCTCCTCTTTTTCCCTCCACTAAAAAGTCTCCTGCTTGCCTCTTGAATGAAATATAATTCACCCCATTCCATTTCACCCTCTCTCCTCCCACTACATTTCTCTCTCACCATTTACCTTAATTTCTTTTAAGATATGGTCCCATCCTATTCAATTCACTCTGTGCTCTCTGTCTCTGTGTGTATGCATGTGTATATGTGTGAGCGCACATGTGTACATGTATGTGCATGTGTGTGTGTATGTGTGTGTGTAGTCCCACCAACTACCCAGATACTGAAAAGTTTTAAGAGTCACAAATATTGTCTTTCCATGTAGGAATGTAAACAGTTCACCTTTGGTAAGTCCCTTAAGACTTCTCTTTTCTGTTTGCTTTTTCATGCTTCTTCTCATTCTTGTGTTTGAAGGTCAAATTTTCTTTTCAGATCTGGTCTTTTCATCAAGAATGCTTGAAAGTCCTCTGTTTCATTGAAAGACCATATTTTCCTCTGAAGTATTATACTCAGTTTTGCTGGGTAGGTGATTCTTGGTTTGAGTCCTAGTTCCTTTGACTTCTGGAATATCCTATTCCACGCCCTTCAATCCCTTAATGTAGAAGCTGCTAAATCTTGTGTTATCCTGATTATATTTCCATAATACTGGAATTGTTTCTTTCTAGCTGCTTGCAATATTTTCTCCCTGACCTGGGAATTCTGGAATTTGGCCACAATGTTCCTAGGAGTTTCTCTTTTTGGATCTCTTTCAGGCAGTGATCGGTGGATTCCTTGAATACTTACTTTGCCCTCTGGTTCTAGAATCTCAGGGCAGTTTTCCTTGATAATTTCATGAAAGATGATGTCTAGGCTCTTTTTTTGATCATGGCTTTCAAGTTGTCCCATAATTTTTAAATTGTCTCTCCTGGATCTATTTTCCAGGTCAGTTATTTTTCCAATGAGATATTTCACATTCTCTTCCATTTTTTCATTCTTTTGGTTTTGCTTTGTGATTTCTTGGTTTCTCAGAAAGTCATTAGCCTCCATCTGTTCCATTCTAATTTTTAAAGAACTATTTTCTTCAGTGAGCTTTTGGACCTCCTTTTCCATTTGGCTAATGCTGCTTTTGAAAGCATTCTTCTCCTCATTGGCTTTTTAAACCTCTTTTGCTGATTGAGTGAGCCTATTTTTCAAGGTGTTATTTTCTTCAGCATTTTTTTTGGGTCTCCTTTACCAAGGTATTGACCCATTTTTCATGCTTTTCTTGCATCTCTCTCATTTCTCTTCCCAATTTTTCCTCCACCTGTCTAACTTGCTTTTCAAAATCCTTTTTGAGCTCTTCCATGGCCTGAGCCCATTGGATATCTATTTCGGATGTTTGGGATACAGAGGCCTTGGCTTCTATGTCTTTCCCTGATGGTAAGCATTGTACTTCCTCATCAGAAGGGATAGGTGGAAACATCTGTTCACCAAGAAAGTAACCTTCTATGGTCTTATTTTTCTTCCCTTTTGTGGGCATTTTCCCAGCCAGTTACTTGACTTCTGAGATTCCTCTCCACCCCTACCTAGATCTGCCCAGCTAGTGCTTGGGGTCTGAGATTCAAATGCTGCTCCCCAGCCTCAGGGCTTTCAGTGGTGGTGGGGGCTACTATTCAATGTGAGCTTAAGTTCTGGTGCTCAGGTGGGGGCAGGGCTGCCTCCCAGGCTCAGTTCCCTCAGGGAGTTTATTCAGAGACCTTCAGTAATGAAGCAGAGCTCCTGCTTGCCCCGGGAGCACCCGCTGCCTCTGCCGCTGCCTCCCGAGGGAGCCTGAGCCACAGAGACACCACAGAGACTTCGGCTATCCCAGAAGTCTCTCTCACTGACCTGTAGCGCCTGTGGGTAGAGGGACCTTCGCGGCCACCAGAGGTTCCATCCCTGAAGCCTGCTCGGATCTGCTCTTTTGGGGCCACATGACCAGGGCAGGGCAGGGGTGGGCTCCATTGTCTGGTGCACGACGGACCTTTGGGGTCTGTTTTTCAGGGCTCTCTGGAATGGAAATCTCCTCCATTGCGTTGCTGTGTGGCTTGCACTGCTCCTGAATTTGTGGGGAGTTCTTTTTACAGGAAATTTCTGGGCTGTGGGTTCGGACCTAGCATACGTGAGTCTTTCTACTCTGCCATCTTGGCTCCTCCCCCAGGGTATGCATATTTTTGTAGCCCTGTGGGCATAGTTCCAAATTGTTCTCCAGAATGGTTGGATCAGCTCACAGCTTCACCAACAATGAATTAGTGTTCCAACTCTCCCACATATTCTTTAACATTTATCATCTTCCTATTTTGTCATGTTAGCCAATTTGATAGATGAGACATGGTATATCAGAATTTTTTTAATTTGCATCTCTCTAATCAATAGTGACAGCATTTTTTCATATGACTATAGATAGCTTTAATTTCTTCCTCTATAAACTGCCTGTTCATATCCTTTGACCATTTATCAATTGAGGAATGACCTGTATTCTTGTACATTTGACTCAGTTCTCTATATATTTTAGCAATGAGACCTTTATCACAGACACTAGTTGTAAAAATTCTTCCGCAATTTTCTGCTTCTCCTAATCTTGGCTGCATTGGGTTTGTTTGTACAAAAACTTTTCAATTTAATGCAATCAAAATTATCCATTTTGTACTTCATAATGTTTTCTCTCTCTTGTTTAGTCAAAAATTTCTCCATTATCCATAAATCTGATAAATACACTATTTCTTGCTCCACTAATTTGTTTATAGTATCAATCTTTATACCTAGATCATGTATCCTTTTGGACTTTATTCTTATGTATGGTGTCAGGTACTACTAATCTGTGTCCAGTTTCAGCTACACTGTTATCCAGTTTTCCCAGCAATTTTTGTTGAACAGTGAGTTCTTATCCCAGAAGCTGGGGTCAAAAAATATCATTAGGTAAATGATACAATAAATATTAAATCACAGCATGGTTAATTATTATGAAAATTAAGAAAGAAGTCTCACTTCAGAGGTCTTCATACAGAAAGCATTCTCATACATACCTAGTGCTCTGGCATTGCTTATGGGTAACAGATATGTAAAAAACATATTAATGAGCATTCACACATATAAAATGGTTCTGATTATTATCCAAGTCAAAGTACATTGCATCTACTTTATCCAAATGTACAGTATAAAATTGGAATAATTCTAAGTGAATACAACTCACATTTATAGAGAATGGTAAATTTTGCTCAACACTTTCCTCATGACTTTGTGAGGCAATACGAATCTTAACAGCACATCAACTACTCTGAAAATGAAAAAATGGCTATATCCCTGATGTAACAGAAGAAAATAAGGAAAGGAAAAATGATTCTCTGTACTTTGAAATTTTCTTAAATGAGCTAAGTAAATGATGTTCTTCTAGTTCATGTTTTAGAACTTAAGAATTATGATCAACATTGAAAACCTCACTTAAACATATTTAGAATTTTATTTTTGTCATACAGTTCATCTCTAACAAAAGCATCCAGAACTTGGAGGGGTTCAGAAAAAGCGCAATGTAGGACAATGACTTTCAAATAATGGACTATGATCTGAAGGGCTTTGCAACCATAGGTTCAAAGCTTCTTAAATCAACTTAGTGATCTCGTCAAGTCTGGAGAAAAACTGTTGTTAAGGAGAAATTAATTTTACATAATTAACTGTTCACTCTTTTGAATGAATTTATCTAGATGCTGTTATATAATGTCTCAGTAGTTCATTAAAAAAATTTAAATAGAAAAGGACATAAAGAAAACCAAAACCACCAATATGAACAATGGAAAATAACTCCTTCAAAGTAAATTATCTGTGTATTTTCATAAAGGTTCTGTAAGTTCATTGTGGTGATGCTTTATAACTTAGCAAATGAACCTTTAAGAATCACTGTGGCTGAAAATGTCATTGCTCTGTAGTTACCCTGAGGATATGAACCTCTCTGAATTTGAAGTAGGTTAGTCCTGGAATAACAATTACATATTTCTCCACTGAAAGGCAGAACAAAAGAAACAAATATAAAATATCCAAATCTTTGCATGCTTAATTATTCAGTTTTGATATTTACATGTCATTGGGAGGTAGCCCAGAAACTCCTCAATTGGTCAAGATGCCTGAGTTTATTTCTCTTCTTGTTTTTTCACTAAATTACTATGTGACCATGGGCAAACCAGTATGCTTCTATGGGCCTAAAATGAGACTAGACTGTATGGCTTCTGAGATCTTTTTGTTTTAACATTCCATGATATCAATCTCTATTTTGATATTGCAGACGTCGAAACTGAATAAGAGATATAAAAATTTATTTCTTTCACTTTATCCATTTGTATCTCCAGTGCTTGTCCTCTAGTAAGTGCTTAATACACGTTTTTCATTTAAATGGCATTCACTCAGCAGGTTGAGCAGGATTTTCAACTTTCCCAGCTTTAATTTGCCATCAGAGAGGTGATACAGAGTTATCCATGGATGCAGATAGACCAGGGTTCAAGTCTTGTCTCACACACATGCTGGCTTTCTTGACTATAAGGGCAAGTCACTTCAACTCACTTTTCAGGGAAACTGCCTCAGACTGTCATTGACAGACAAGGTCCAGGTCCTCATTGACAGACAGAGAGTATTTTCCTTATCAGGAACTTCCATGTATCACTGAAACCACAAGTTTCATCCTTGTTACTCTAATCTGCCATTGGAGTTTTCCTGTCTTGCCAAATTATATCACTTAGACATCATTCACCAGAGGTCCTCTCATTACTGCTGTAAGGACATTTTTTTCTTCTTTTAGCAATGTTGATGAATTGAAGAATGGTAAATCTGTGAGTCACTTTATTGTTATCCCTTCAGAATTACATGCAAAGTTTATCTACCATGGATTATCAGGATTCTATAAGCAACTACCAAACAAATAGGCACAGCAGTGTGGCTGCTGTCTTGTTCTCTCCTATTTTCCATGGCGATCCATGGTGTCATTATTAGCAACTATAAATCAAGATCTATTTTTAGATGTTTGTACAACTTAGTTCTATCTATAGTATATCAGGCAATTATGTTTCTTCACTCAATGACAGATGGCCCTGATATGACTGGAGACAGGATGCTGAGGATATAGCAATTAACCAAAAAAAACCTCAGCTGCTTCCAATGAGTTAGATGCACCACAGTGGCTTTCTGTGCACAACTGGAGTAGAAATGGGATTGATGGGGTGTCTAGAAATGAGTCACATAAGCTACAAGGATCAAAAAATCATATGCAAACTATTTTTATTTTATTTTTTTACTAATAGGATCGTTTCATTTTCACATTCCACAAACAATTATTATCACTGAATATGGACGATGAGCTCAATTAAACTCTGAGATAAAAAGTTAAAATATAATTAATTTTACCCTTAAAAATCTTGTGCAGCTAGATGAACCAATGGATAGAGCACTGGCCCTGGAGTCAGTTCAAATCTGGAACCTGAGTTCAAATCTGGTCTCACACACTTGACACTTACTAGCTGTGTGACTCTAGGTAAGTCACCTAATCCCAATTGCCTCAACCCCCCCAAAAAAATTTAACAAAGGCAATCAACTAGATGTATAATTCAAGTGTGTGTGTTAGTCCTTTGTTATTGAAGAAGACCATGCCATCGGAGAAATGATGACATGACTTGCACTTGACTTTGTTTTGAGTGAGGGAGAGCTGTACAGATCACCAGCCTCGTTTCTCCTCCAGAGCTATCTGGATCCAGTGACCATATTCATCAGGATGACTGGAGATGACCCAGGAGGAGGTAACTGGGGTTAAGTGACTTACCCAAGGTCACACAACTAGTGAGTGTCAAGTGTCTGAGGTGAGATCTGAACTCAGGGTTTCCTGATTCCAAGTCTACCACTTTTCTTCACTAGTCTGTCACAGGCCAAGAAAGGGGAGAGAAGGAATTCTAGGCACAGGTAGCAGTGAGGAGATAGAAGAACACTAGCCATATACATGAGACAGATACCAGTCCAGTTTGACTAGAGGATATTGTTCTTCTTTCATTTTCTTTTTATTTCTGGACTTTATTGTAGGGGGGGTGTCCCCCAGGCATCCCACCTTTTAAATTTAAAAAGTGCACAGAAAAGAAAGGATTTAGAAACCTTTGTACAATATCTCTGTATCCTGGACCCTGAAGGCAGAGCTCCCTGGGGACAGCACTGAGGCTGGGGAAGGGGAGAGGGGGAGATAAGATGGTGAAGTATGTGGGTGGGATCCCCTCAGGCCATTGGGCAGGAATCATCTTTCATTTTTAAAATGGCCCAATGACATCAGGAATGACACCTTGACTTGTGCATGAATTGAAGTAAGGCAGAGTTGTATGAAGCTACCCAGCCTCCTCAAGCCACTGAACATGCTATAGCTCCTTGGAGCCACAGATGAGAGTTGGGTGAAGGTTGATACCAAAGGTGGATGAGCAGCCTTGTTCAAGGAGGACTAGTATGAGTGCTTGAGTAGAGGGTAGAGTACACAAGAAGGAGAAAGAGTAATATGAAATAAAACTGATAAGACAGATTGGAACCAGACTGTGGAAAGTCATAAAAACCAGCTTCTAGAATTTAGTTCCTTTAATCCAAAGAGAATCTATGAAAAGTTTTAATTAATGGAGGAATATGGTGAGACCTGAGCCTTATGAAAATTAATGTAGCTTACTCCTCAATGGATTGAACAGTAAAGCATCTGATAGCAGGATGACTTCTTAAGAGACCAGTGTAATTGTTGTATCAAGGAAGTAAATGGGATCTGAAATAGGATGTTGGCAGTGCAAATGATGAAGAGACAATATCAGGAAAAACTGTGCAAAGAGAACATACAGGAATTGATGACTAAATATGTGGTAATGCAGATGGTTTTGAAACCATGAGTATAAATGACGAGAACACGAATAATCACTGACAGACATCAGGAAATCAGAAAGAGGGACAAATTTTGATGGGAAAGATCATAGGACCATAGATTCAGAAATGGAAGGGTTCACTCATTCAACCCTTTCATTTTAAGAATGAAACTGAGACTCAGAGAGGTTAGATGACTTCCCTAAGGTCATTTGGGAAGTAAATGGCATAGAGTATGAAATGAAGGCCAATCACTCCAAGTTCAGCCTTCCCAGTTCTACATTCTTTCTAGTACATCCGTTTTTAAAAGGTGCTAAGCCTGAGGTTCTATCGAGATGCTCTGAAGGAGTTGGGTTTGTTGGAGAGAAGTCTGGGGTAGAGATGGAACACTGAAAATTGCTGCCAATGACAGCTGAATTCTTCAGCTACTTCTTAAGTTTTTATGTCAGTATTACTGAAACTTAAGTTGACAATGAGTAATAAAAAATTAAGTTAGCATGGAAAGAGACCACTGAAACTATATAGTCTAGTTTCATTATTCTTGCCTATGGTCTTATACACTGGGAGTAGCAGAGCAGAAATGGAAGTGTGAGAGTAGATGAGCTCGCTAAGGAAAAGCGTATGTAGAAGAGAACCTAGTGGTTTTGTCCCACTGTCAGCTACTACATTGTTAGGGAAAGAGGAGGGGGTGTTGGTGGAGCTAGAAAAGGAGACCTTAGAATGGCTGGAGGAGTCAGAAGAGTTTTGGTTGTGTCACTGAAGTCAATGGAAGAAAGCACATAGATGGGAGAGGTGTGTTCAATAAATGCTGTAGGAAGCCCTGAAGTTGAGGATTTGAGAAAAGATCATTGACATGGCAATTAATTAGATTACTTATTAAATAACTGATGATTATGAAGAGAATGATTGCCACTGGTAGATACACAGCAATATAACTATTTGTATTATGAACATTTAAAGTTCTGAATTGTATTGCAGCATATTTAAGATGCTTAAAGACATGTTATGAATTTAAAAGACATTTATGGTCAGTATGGGAACCATTAGTTTTACAAAATAAAATAAAATTACCTCTTGAAAATGTTGACTTTGTCTTGAGATTTGGACCATTTTTTTCTTTTCTTTTCAATTTGTCCTCCAGATCTTATTGTGGCAACAGTCATGTACTGGCTGGAATACTAGAGCATTTGGTGTTTAGGTATTTGCTGCTGGTTGGTATAAAGTTTTACTTTTGCCTTTAAAAAGAATAAAAGATAATTGTGAAAACATGAGCACTTTAAAAAAAGCTGTATTAGTCATTTAGAAGGTGAAAAGCATAGTCAAGTTTAAGCAATTGATTTTCCTTCTAAAGTTTATTACTGAAAATGAGTAAAGGAAAAGAAATTCTTCATATCCATTGGTTAAAATTTCATTGTCTTTCAGCCTAGAGGGAAAGCAGTAATAAAATAAAAATATTCAGATCATTTTGGGATCATTCAAATACAATATCCCATTTTAAAGCTTGCACACGCACACACACACAGGCACACACACACAGACACACACACAATTAGTATCAGAAGGGTATTTCCTTTAACTTGTCTTCTAAAAACTTAAACCCCTCAAAAAAAACCCAACACTTTCAAGATGAAGACCTCCCTGTTTTTAAACTTTAGCTCTGGTTCTGGAAAATGAATTAAAGAGTAGGAGATATATGTCAACAATTCAACTATTGTCTCCTGGGAAATAGATTTTTCCTTGTCTGTTCAGATTTTCCCACTGGGTCAGTCAAGCAGCAGGAGCTGTCTACAGCTCAGAAATTCCATGGAATGATACGGTCATTGAGAAGACCATCAGGGCATATCACTTTAGAGATAAACTATAAACATGTGCACAAAAAGGTTGCTGATGTTTTATGTTGTCTATTATGGTTCTATTGTGTTCAGCTTCAAGGGTGCTTTATTTCATTAGAGAAATATAGTTTAGATGATGACTGACTTTACCTTTGGTCTATCAATAGCAGAAAAGTTTAAAATGCTCTTACTTTAATGGGGGAATGGATTTTAAGCAGCAGTTACCATGTGTTAGGTAATACAAATATTACCCCTCATGTGATACTCTCAACAACCCAGGGAGCTAAGTTCTATTTTTCTCTCCATTTTCCAGGTGACAAAATGGAGGCAAACAAAGGTGCGGTGACTAGCTAACAAGTGTCTAAGATCAGGTCTGAGGTCTTCCTGAGTCCAAGGCCAGCACTCTCTCCACTGTGCCTCCTTGCTGCCCCTACATTTAAGATAACCTACTAAACAAACAAACATACTCTAGTATCGATATTAACCCATAGAAGGCCAAGGGGACACATGACAGCTATCTCCAAATACTTCATATTATCACAGAATTATGTTAGAGCCCAGTGGGGCTTTAGAGATTATCTAGTTCAATCTCCATGTTTTATAGACAAGAAAAATGCATCTGTATTTCTATATACATGTGTGTTTACATATACATGTTTGTGTATGTGTGTATCAGCTAGGTAGTACATATATGTATACACACATACATATATTTTACACACACATCTATAATGACCTCTTTGACAATCATTTTCTCACTTATTTATACTTATATGTGAACATGTAGAAGATAGTGTTTTGTTTTGTTTTTGTATCATCAGAACACTGTAGGCCTTTAAAAAAATCTTGTTAAATAGAATTTATCTGTCAAATCTGGAAAGATTATTAGTAATTCATTGGTTGGTGTGAATCTAAGTCTATGCATTACTTCCCCTGGAGTATTTGCATTTGGAAACTTTCTCATCATAGAAGTGTTAGATTTTGTCTTCTATTATAAAAATTTAATATATTAGTAAGGAGGTAAGGGAATTATTTGGTGGTATCACACCCTTAGGTAGTAGTACTTTCCCTGGCACTCATTCCATTCACAATCCTGGATATGGCTTTATTTTTATTTCTCTTTGGAGAGATAGACACCACAAACTGTATCCATCCAAAGACAGACTCAAGGTTACATTTTGCTCTTTAAAAAAAAGATTTTTCATGGGAAATTCATCAATTTTATACTTACTTTAAGAATAATCTGAGATTCAGATGGAAGGATCTTTCTTCTAGCTAGACTTAACCTGTAACAGCGGAGTACATCTTATGGCTAAATTGGCACACTGGCCAAATGAAATGGAAATCTGATGACTGGATAAGGGGAGCAATCAAGGGCCCTTCCTCCAGTTTGCTCTAGCTAGAGCACACCTCATTGGGGCATGCAGAAAGATGCTCTGGACTCCCCTGTGCTCGTGCCAAATGGGGAAGGAGAAGGAGATTAAATCTATTCCTAAATATAATCTTACAAATTCAACAAGGGAAAGTTTGCAAAGTTTATCATAGACTTTTATTTACTATTAACCTACACTATCTTAACAGATTTAGAGCTGAAAAGGTGTGAGGCTCTCTAGTCCTACCTTTTCAGCCAAGGCCCAGAAGTGTTAAATGACTTGTCGAAGGTCACCCAAGTAATGAGTGGCAGAGCCAGGGTTGGAAAACAGGTCCTTCCACTCAAAAACCTACCATGCTTCCTATTCTTCCACACTGCCTCTAATTATTGTTACTACTATGCGTGATACATCAGGTAATAAACATTTACTAAGTGACTAGTATGTGCCAGGCACTCCACTAAGCACTGGGGGTGTATTCTCTGTCCTCAAGGAGCTTCCAATCTAATGGAGAAGACAAGGAACAAGCAAGTATGTGCAAAAAAGCTGCATCAAGGATAAATAGGAAATAATCAAAAGATGGAATAATAATATAACAGTGAACGTTAATATTGTGCTTTAAGGTTTGTGAACTGCCTTAGAAATATTTCACTGTATTCTCACCACAACTTTGGGAGGTAAGTGGTACTATTATTCCTCTTTTACTGATAAGGAAGCTAAGGCAGACACAGATTAAGTGATTTGACTAAGGTCACATAACTAGTTCGTGTATGAGACTGAACCTCAACTCAAATCTTCCTGACTCTTGGTCTAATAGTCAGCCTATATCCTGCCAGGAGAGTGTAATGTTAAAGAAAGAGAGCTATATGACCCTGAGCAAGTCACTTAACCCCAACTGTCTCAAAAAAGAGTATTCAGGAGTGAAGAATCTGAGTCCTTGAGGCCACATGTAGCCCTCTAGGTCCTCAGGTGCAGCCCTTTGGCTGAATCCAAACCTCACAGAACAAATCCCCTTAATAAAAGGATTTGTTCTATAGAGTTTGGACTCTGTCAACAGGTTACACCCGAGGACCTAGAAGACCACATATGGCCTTCAAGTTGCAAGTGGCCCACCTGTGGCTAGGTTATCATGATACAAGGCTCTGCAATGAACAAGAAGGACTGGTTATATTCACCCTATACCTTCTTCAGTTCTTCAACGTACTGAGCATCAGAATTATGTCCTTGGGCAATGAAATACATGAATAGGAACATTTCTGCTCAACATCCCTTACTCCATAATAATAATAACAATGGTTCATATTTCTATAGCATTGTAAGTGCTTTCTTCATAATAACTCTGTGAGGTGGGTGGAGAAAATATGATTATCCATATTTTACAGATGAAGAAACTGAGACTTGAAGAGGTTAAATGGCATGTCAATGGTCACTGACTGGGAAGTTCAGGTTAATGTTTAATACGCACCTACTCCTTGCTACTTATCTCTGGGGATACAAAGAAAAACCGAAAAATACCCCTCATCTTCTTAATTATATACTTGTTAATGCCATAGGAGCATAGATTTAGAGTGTCAAGGGACCTTGGAGGTCATATGAAAAAACCCTCTTATTTTACAGAAGTAGAAACTGAGGCTGAAAAGTTGAGTAAGTTGTTCAAATTCACACAGAAAGGGACAGATCCAAGTCACACTTGGGCTCTCTTATTGAAAATATGGTACATTCATGTCTTTACATAGCTCCTTCTTACTCCATTCTCTAAAGACTATGGGCCTAAGAAATTTGTAGAGATATTTGATGTTAGCCGAAACAGACTGCCAGGCTCAGGCAAAGAAAGGGAAAACAAAACACTGAAAGCAGTATATGTCTTCAGCTAAGTAAGTCAATATGGTCTGGGAGACAGAAAGTTTAATGAAAATTGCATTAGACAAATCTTCATAAAAATTTAGTTCTACTTTGACACTAGAGGACTAAAACAGACACAGGCATCATTTGGAGCCAGAGGACTCAAATAAATACAATTATTTTCCTTCTTCAAAACAGCCAGCTTAACTTCTGTCACTAACACATTGAATTACTTAAGTAGAAAATTAGTGACAAACTTCCATCTTCTCTCCTATATGACATGGTACTTTCTGCCTCAAGACTTGCCTGCCAGCCTCTGTGAGGCTTTAAATCATAAACAGCCCCAGATTACAATATGAACAATAAACACACACACATATACACAACATACCAGACTTACAAACAAATCTAGTCACTTTGTTCCTGTGTAAGCTGGGTCTCTAGAGGAATCTACAGACCTCAAAGTATTATTTTAGGAGCATGTCAACAACAAAGCACTTAGTAATGAAAGCCTGTCTTTACAGCTACCTCTTTATAGGTTATGGAACATTTAGGATGGATGGAGAGAAGTTCGAGTGTTTGCAAAGGCTTTCTTGCTAGAGTTAAAAACTTTAAGTAATAGTTTTAATAGAGTTCTATAAAATGTAGTGAGATAGAATAGAAGAGGGAAGAAATAGAGGAGGAATATGGGCCCTTGGATAGTGATGGGACCTCTGTGCATGCCTCTGCATATCATACCACAGTGGAAGACTACAGTTCGGGGTTGATGAGGGCCGAGGGCACAACAGTGTTAAGTAACTTGCCCAAAGTCACCCAGAGAGGAATTTCCACCCCTTAATATTGACATTTGGGCTAGTTCTTTGATCATTCACCTTGCACTCGTTGTGGGACAGAACTGTCTTGGTCCTACTCAAATACTATCATGAAGAACCGCATTTGAAGGAAGATTGAGAATAAAAATTTTCAAAGGAGAAAACCATAGCTTAGTATGGACTGGTATAAGAGAAAGTTGGTTAGAAAGGAGGATGAAGTCGGTTTAAGGACTGACAGTAAAGAAACAAAATTGATTTAAAAGAGAAAATATTAAGAGTAAAAATAGAAAAAGGCTAGAAATGAGCTTCAGGGAAAGACCAAGACTTGTTAAAAGTAGAATATGCTTTATAACTTAAAAGTAAGTTAAAAAACCCTATTAATCTCAGAGAAAACAGCATTACATTCTCAGGGGAGACAGACAGTTAAGAAGGCTAAAACTTAGCAAGGATCCTCCTATGTACACTTGGAGAGATCTTAGAGATCATTTAGTCCAATTTTCCATTTAAATTAATGAGATGAATGAACTTTGGAAATGGTAAGTGACTTGTCATATTCACATATCATGATATCCATCCAATTGATTTCTCAAAGCCACACTGATAGTCCTATCTAAAAGGAGACCCAGTCTCCGATTACATGGAGCTCTGCAAGAGTGGAGAGAGGTTACCAATATGTGCACAAGTGAATATAAATTACAAATACAAACATAAAGTAAACACAAATACAAATTAGGAAGTTAGTGATAGGGGACCAAAAGATATACCCAGAGATGTGTCCTCAATGTTCTAGGAAAAGTTGATGAAGAACAATTTGTTTTCAGCAGTAAGTGGGTGGATTAGACAAAGTTTCAAAAAGTACAAACTGCCTGAGCTGAGACTGGAAAGAAGAGAATTTTCCCAGGCAGAGATGAAGAGGATGTATATTTCCAAGATAGGATATTTCCAATCATAGAGTCTCAGAGAACATTTAGACTCTCAATCTGCTACTCTATTAAATGAGTAAAAAAAAAAATAGGTTCTTCAATTTTACTAAGCAAAGATTGAAACTGATCTTGTAAAAGTATTTATTTGCAAGGTTTCTATGTCTTTTGCTCGCTGGAAATTGAAATGGAGTGCAGTGCATCCCTTTGAAACCTGGGACTGAAGCCATAGCTTATACATGATTCACAAATTAGGTAATGATGTGGTGGAAGTGAATTTCACTAGTCTTTCTGATTGGTTCAGTTTATCACAGTGCAGTCTTTTAGATACCTTGGTAACTGTCTGATTTGGGGATCTTCCCTATTGATTTATCTATTGGTTTCCTGGTGGCTTTTTTTTAACCATTTTCTTCCTCCTGAGAGTTTTGTTGATTTTACCCCTCCCCCATATTCCCTTGTCACTGACATTCTAACTCTGTGTCTCTCTGTCTCTCCCTTTCTTTCTGTGTCTGTCTCTGACTCTATTTCTTTGTGTCTCTCTCTGTCTCCCTCTCTCATAGATTTACCTCTATGACTGAACCGTGAAAAATGTCTGTTCCTTCTATAGTAGGGAACTGACATCACTTTTGGTCCCTACTCCAAATAACTTCTGTGGGGACTTGACTGGTCTCCATGGGATGGCCTTTTCCTTCAGGCCTGGTACAACTCTACAAGTTATCTTTGTCCTTGTTCCCTCCATGGTTTAGTTCTCTGGCTGGACTGAGTCAATGTCTTTTGCATTTTTTTTTCAGGCTTGGAGAAGGATGGAATGCATGTTCTGGGCAGAGTTTCTACTAATTTGAGATTCCTTAACTTAGGACTGTCCCAAGCTGAGCACATATTTGCCTTTTACCCCCACTCCTTTCTCATGTCATTGGGCAGAATAGAGTGAGGTCTGTGAGTTGTTATGTAGAATGCTGGGATAAAGGCAGGAGCTCTGTGTGCTAGGAAAGATTTCGGCAGCAAGAAAATACTGAATGCATTCCAGAGCAGAAATCATTTTAGAGGGTATTGAGTGTGTTTGTCCTTCGTTGCCAAAGAAGACCATGCCATCAGAGAAATAATGACATGACTTGCACTTGACTTTGTTTTGAGTGAGAGAGGGTATTGAGCACGGTCTATAGAAGAATTTGATTAAGTCTGGGGAGCTTAGTAATGATTAGTGTTTACTGCTATTAATTCATAAAACATTTACTCTGTTGTAACTTCTTGGTTTCTTAATTTGTGGAAACATTTGTGTTTGCTGTGGCTCTGGTACATAATTCTTTCTTTCCTTCCTTCTTCCTTTCTTCCTTCTTTTTTTTCTTCCTTCCTTTCTTTTTATTTCCTTCCTTTCTTTTCTCTTCTCCTCTTCTTCCTTCTTTTTCTTCTCTTCCTTCTCCTGTTCTTTTCCCCCATGACCCATAGTCTGAATTCAGTTCTGCCAGCTACATTTGCAATTAAGACTGTGATGAACTGACGTGTCTCTTACTGCTAGTAGAAATGTTGTCTTACTACTCTACCATGTGAATAGTATCATCACATGGTAAGAGGCTTGGAATCAGCAAATTCATGTACTTGTGAATAGTGAAGTGAGTAGGATAGCATCTGATGTGGAATGGATAGGAAGTATTTAGTTAGAATGGCAATTTTAAGTGCTTGCCACAAGCAGAATACTGTATTAGGTCTTAGGTGGGAGGGAGTGACCATAGTCTAGTAAGTTGATGAGATAGCTGGAGTGCTTACAAAATTAGTCTTCCTATACTTATATGTTCAAAGTCACTATTCCAGAAGGACTCCAAGGACTCTGAATTAGAAGGAAAGTGGATTTAAATTCAGTTGTTGTCTTGTAGAAAAAGCATGGAGATCAGCCATATGAAGAGGTCACTGACTTGGATATTCATTTGATAGATTTCAGAGACTAAGTATCCTAGAAAATACGCTAAACAGATCTGACTAAATAAGCATATGTGAATATAAGCTGTTTATGCTCTATAAACTCATCAATTCTATAATCCATAGGCTTTAATTTTACCTTTTTGGTGGGCAGTTATATAGCACAGTAGATAAAGTGCCATGACTTGTAGTCAGGAAGACCTGAGCTTATACCCGGCCTCAGACACTTCCTAGTTATGCGACCCTGGGCAAGTCACTTAACCACTCTTTGCTTCAGTTTCCTCAACCGTAAAAATATGCATAATAAAAGCACCTACTTCCTAAAGCTGTTGTGACAAATGAGATAATTATTCTAAAACACTTAGCACAGTGCCTAGCATATAATACTAGCTGCCATGCCAGGAAACTGAATCGCTTCCATTTGAACTGTCTTAGGAAGATTCTGAGGATCACCTGTGAGGATAAGGTACAAGACACTGAAGTCCTTGCTCGAGTTGAACTGCCAAGCATTCAAACTATGCTTCAGAGAGTGCAACTGATGGACTGGCTATGTTGTTTGAATGCAAAATATATGCTTGCCAAAAAGTCTATTCTATGGAAAACTTGCATGGGGCAGGCAATCTGATGGTGGTCAGAAGAAATGATACAATGACACTCTCAAGGTCTCTCTTAAGAACTCTGGATTTGACTATGCTGCATGGGAGACACTGGCAACAGGACTGCTCAGCATGGCGTGCCCACATAAGAAAGGGTATTGAGCTCCATTAGCAAAGCAGAATCGAGACAGCACAAAGTAAACACAGGATGCACAAATTTGGGATATCTACCCCATATATTCACAGGGACTATCTGTGCCCAACCTGTGGTAGGGCATTTCGAGCTTGTATTGGAATGATCAGTCACAGTTGGACACACTGAAACTTCACTTTCTCATGATGATGTCATTTTGGTCCTTTTCGACAACGAAGGGCAACAACCAACCAATCATTATTACCCTTTATTGTTGCCCTTTATTTGCTGTTAGTTATACTTCTTTTTTTAATCAAAGCATATTCTCTCTCAAGAATCAACTAAAGGGAAAAAGGGACTTGTCTACATCCTAGTGAGGAGATATGGGAGAATGAGTACTGGAGACCATATGAGTACTGATAGCAGTAATAAAAGCAAAGGAGAAGGCCATCCCCAAGAGATGGAACTGGTATCAAGTATTCACTCTGAGCACTGTACCCATTTATTTCTGTTTTATAAAAAGTGTAGAGAGATGTAACACCAATATGATATTCACAGTGCCTACAGCAGCTATGAATATGCCAGCACAGTTCTGAATCATAAAATAAAATATAACAGGCTCTCCACATGGAACACAGAACCAAAACATTTATTGAAACACTAGAAAGCCACATCCCAACACCAGAAAACCAAATCCACAACAGTAACAACAAAATCCATCCTAGTAATCAAGAAGTCTATATACACCATCAGGCTCCCCTAAGCAAAATGCCCTTCTCTCACTCATGCTACTTGCTGCTTCCTGTCCTTCCCAGCTCTGACTAGTCTGACCAAGGTTCTCTCAGCTCTGCTCCAGCTCTGCCTCTTCCTGTTCTACCCTTCCTGCTCCACCCTTCAGCAAGCTCTTTCCGCCATAGGTTTCATGATTCAAACTCATGTGACTTAGGCTTCCATGTGACTTAAGCAAATCACATAGGCCTATTAATGTATGGGAAACCCTGAACTTAAGACCCATTTATAAATGTTTCTGGCTTTGTTGGTAGCAAGTTATCTGGGAGCTGTACTGAGGAAACTATGTACCAGTGCTTTTGCTAGCACCTGAAAATCTGGGCTCAGTACCTAATAAGATTCTCAATAAATGCCCATTGAATTAAATTACTTTGAAATGCAGTCTCCTTATTTTTAGCAATTTCAAAAATTAAGAAGGCAAAGTAGGGTTGTTCCGTTTGCCTAAGCTATAGGTATTGCTACAATAGATTCAAGAATACCATTTTCTACAGCTTTTTATATATGGCTTTTAATTATTGTTTTCAAACTAAGCAGGAAACCATCAAAATTTCCATTGAGCTTTTTTCTTTTTCCTTTTTTTTTTTTTATGAAAAAAGGTTTGTGCAGCTGTACTGGGAAGGAAGTTTATATCAGTGAAATATCTTCCAGTTTCATTGTAGAGTGGTGCCAAGGCAGTTGTACTGCCAACATCAACTATTGAGATTTAATACTGATTTCTGTTGCATGGAAGCTTTTTCTGATGAGCCCAAGTGAAAGAAAACCAAAATTAGATGAATTCACAGATGAATCTGAGAGCAATGAGATTATATTTTTGTTCCTAGATCTTGTTGAAAGACAATCTGTGCTCACTGACAAATCATTAAATAATAATGCTGAGCACCAATATGCAGTCGGTTCATTTCGTTGCCTTTTTTTTTTTTTTTGCAAATGTTTGCAGTTTCTATCTCTCTGGAATATTGCTTTGTGAGCCTGGGTTTCATTTAAGATGATCTTTCAAAGATTGAAGCATCATGTCAGCTTAGCAGCTCCTCTGTTGAAATTGATTTGGAAGAATCATTCATGCAGGCTGTTATTTTAAGAAAGGAACCCTGTTAGGCAGATGGTCTTAGGTAGTAAGGGCTTTGGAATCGATTAGAGGAAAAAGGAACAAAGAACCAATCATGACTTAGCAGAGAGTATTGATCTATTTCTCTAGCAACTGTGTATTACCAAGGTGCCTGGAGAAAGAGTAGCTGAAGGAGGGAAGCCTTAACTCTGCTTTGGGAATTCCAAAAGGACAGTGCCAGCAAGAAAGAGGCAGAGAGAAAGGGATGAAAAAGGCAGCATGAGACTTCTAAGAATAAAAACATGGGGAGAAGAGAAAGTTTCATATTTGGAAACAATCTGTTTGGAACTAAATCTAAAAATTAGGGATTTGGGGGGACAAAACTATGTTCCAACAGTATTCACAGAGTTATGGCTGTGAAAAGTACAATCTAATGACTCCAAATCATTCCAGTACTTTCAAATGGAAAAAAGGAGACAGTATGTGTAAGGGGTTGATTAAAAAAATCATGGGCACTGGTTAGGGATTCTCCCATTCAAATCCTAGACATAATTACAAGAATTTCCAATTGCCCAGACCGCTTTTGTCTTAAGCCAGCAAGTCTAGCTAAGAAAGCCTGTGAGCTTTCCTTAAATATGAGTACTAGATGAAGGAGATAGAAGCATGAGCACCAGTGCTCTGCTAACCTTTCAGGCCTATTTTGTGGTTCATAGAACGTTTTTAAAAGTGACTCTTTAGGAGGAAGACCTTACATGAATGCTAGTATCCTGAGTATGCTTCTTTCTCCGACTGATGACCCCTTCCTTCTTGATTTCATTTGCTCCACTTCCCCTTTCTTCCACCATCTGGACAGATGTGTCCAGTGACCAGTGGCATTTTGTTTATTTTTAAATGTACAATGAATTCATGAACAAGCTGAACGGGGCGCTGCAATTTTGTAAGACCCAATATGTGTCACTGTTGGCCCTGTGGGACTCCTTCCTCCACTCCCAGCCAAACCACCACTGAAAATAAATACCATGCAAAAGTGAAAGCACACTTTAAAATTATTCAAATGAAAGTTCACAAGAGAAAGTCCTATTTAGGAGATATAGGAAATGATCCTCAAACTGAGGGCAATTTCGGAGGAGACAAAAAGAATTATGGTGTTTGCGCTCCATTTTTACCGAAAAAATAGACTTATGATGGTTCCTCATGTTAAGATTTTGGGGAAAGACGGGGAACTTAACGGGGGCAGGTTTTGTTTACTTTTCCTTCCTTCATACTTGCTAGCTGTGGGGTCCTGGGTCACGCATCCTACCTGCCTCAGTTTCCTCAGCTGTAAAAATGGAGAAAATAACAGCACCTACCTCTTAGGACTCTTCCAAGATCAAATGAGATAATACTTGTAAGCGCTTAGCACAGGGCGTGGCACAGGGTAAATGATGAATAAATGCCTGCTGTCTCCCTCATCGCCCCCTCCGCCAGCCCCCTTGGGAATTACGCACCCTTCTACGGCTCTGACTCCGACCTGAACAATTTATAGGCTTCTTTGGGAGGCAGCAAGGTTAGACCAGAGACAGACTGGTGATGATTGGTTGTCGTGGGTCACATGACAGATTAGCCCAGAGAGCGGATGGTTGATGATGGTTGGTTGCCTCAGGTCACGTGACAAACAGGGGCTCGCGCAGCGGCAATTTTCGCGGGCTGCTGAAATCCTTTTGAGGCACGTGCAGGCTTGCCCCAGAGAACGGAGTTCAGATGCAGGTGCAGCCTGTCAGAGTGGAAAAAACACCAGTTCCAGAATCTGCACACGTGGGAATGTCTTTCCCCATGCCTCCTGGGACTCTGTGCCTAAAGCGAGGGAGTTAGATTAGACGGCCTCTGGGGTGCCTTCCAATTCTAGATCTGGTTGTTATTAGATGAGATTTGCACCCTAGAGTTATGGTATGAAGTCCTTCAGATAACCAGTCACCTTTCTTAAAAGATGTCCTTGATTAGTTCTTGGTTCTGGTCCCTCTCTGCCTCTACCCTCCCCACAGCCTCCTATGGGCGTAAGGGTTTTAAAGGTATGGAAATGATTTTCTGGTTGACTATTTGTATAAAGCTAATTTATATTTGGAGATACGAGGACCATCGAAGACAGCGTATTGTGTGTTCTTACTTGTTTTTAAAAGGGGTTATTATAGCATCCTGTTATATAAAAAGCACGAAAGACAATTTCTAGGTAATTAATAATTTTATTAATTATGGCTAATGAATAATTAGTAAAGGAATGTTTATTTGGCTTTCTCTCATGAGCCAAAGATTACACATAGCAGGTATATAAGCCCTTGGAAAGTCATTCCCAAGGTGGCAGTCACTTCCAATTGGTTGACAATTAATGAGATAATGGATAGTATACTGAGAGGTGGGTTTATTCTAATGAGAGTCTAGGGGATTGTGACTCTGGTCATCTAGACTAGGAAAAAGAAACTTATCTCCAGCTAGACCACCCTTCCCCAGGGCAATCCAGACAGAAAGGGGAGCCACTTAACACTATGGGTCAGAATTCCCTAGACCAAAATCTCTTTACTTTTTGATCAGATCTAAACTTTACCAGTTGGGTAAGTCTCGCCCAAGATTTCATCTCATTATCATTATTCAAAGGCTGGCTGAATAACCTACAAGTGATTATTTCTGGATGAGGAAAAAGAAAGAGGGGAAAAAAACCTTAGTCCTCATTCAATAATTGGTTATTAACATGAGAGAATCATGTTTCTCAATACTTATCTTTAAAACAGTATCACAAAAGAATTTCTAAGCATTCCTCGTCACCCACCCACATGTAGTAAAGTAGTCAGTCAACAAGCATTTATTAAATTCTTACTGTGTGCCAGGCAGTGTGCCTAGTCCTGTAATACAAAAAGGGGCAATAATTTACAAAAGGGGCTTTCAAGAATCATATATTTCAACAGAAAAAAGTGACATGTAAATGACAGGTTATCTTCTAAATAGATGGAAGAAAATCCAAGAGGAGAATTCAAGTTAACTGTTTTTCACATGCACATATATATACATTAGCAAAAGTCATAGAATCTCAGAATTGGATTGGACCTTAGTTATCCTTTGATCCAATTAGTACTTGAATAAAAGTCCTCTCTGCAATATTCCCAATAAGAAATATCACCAACCTCTTCTCAAGCAAAAAAAAAGTCTTCAGGATGAAAGAGTAATCTGTTCTCCCCTTGATCACCTGGGCAACATATTCTCCATCTTGAACAGCTCAATTGCTAGGAAGTTACTCTTAAATCAAAATGAAATCTGTCCCTTCTGAAACTTCTACCCACTGTTCCTAGTCCTGACCTTCTGAGTCAGCAGACTAAATCTAATCAGATAGCCATCCTGGTTACCCTCTTTAGGTGCACATCAGTTTGGCAACATCCTCCCTAAAATGTGGCACCCAAAACTGGGCACAATAGTTCAGGCATAGTCAGAACAATGGCTGGATGAGTATTTATTAGAGGTTCAGTGGAGAGTGAAGATGGGTGAGGTGTTGAAGTGAAGATTCTTGCTTGAGTACAGATTGTACTAAGCGGTGTCTAACCACTCTGAGATTCTGTAATTTGACATAGTGGTGCCGTCACGTCCCTTTTTCTGGACACCACCATAATTTCTACTGGTAAATGCCACAAGATGGGAAACCTGATGTAGTAGAGAGAATTAATCTCAGAGTAAGGAAGATTAGGTAGGATTCAAGTCTTAGTGCTAATACATTCTAGCTGGGTAACCCTAGGCAAGTCCCTTAAGAATATATAAATTGTACATTTCTTTGGTAGAAGTTTCTTCACTGGAATCCCTCTATAATAAACAAAAATTTAGCATGCTTTTTTTAAAAGAGGGAACCTTAAAAAAATGTATTTTGGGAATAGACCTGGGATTTATAGGGAGTTCCTGCTGAGGACCTTCCTTTACCAATGCGGACCGGTACCTTTTCTGCAATTTGTAGTTTTAGAGTTTGCCTGAGGAATTGAGAGATTCAGTGAGTTGCCCAGGGTCACTCAGTACATATCAGCTGTAAGACTTGAGTTCTGGTCATCCTGCCTTTGGCTGGCTCTCTATACACAGCTTCTCTAAGCAAGATAGAGAAGTCATTATTTAAGATTCCCTATAAATATTCAATTTATCTTTAGGCAGCTTCTTCCAGGTTGGAATACTGTCTTCACCTTTATTCTCAGCGTTTAATAAAGTGTCCTACACAAGGTAGGCACATCATAAATATTAAAATTCTGCATTTCTTTAGGGTTTTCTACAGTAGAGCTCTTCTAGCAACAATATCTATTAAACCTCATTTTTCTATTGTAATATTATAAGCTCAGTCAAAGTTCCTTTTATTTCCCATTTTCATTTCCCTAAATGCATAAGATAAGATAGCTTATTTGAAGAATAAGAACAAACTCTGAAAGAAACATGCTACTTTATCTACAAACTGCTTGCTTAATTAATATGCTGAGAATTCTGGATTTCAATGATGTGCTGTAGAATTTCAGTGCAATTTCAGTTAATTCCAATGAACTATTAGAGTAATTAAACTCTCATTTGGACCCATATCAACAAATGATATGCATACATCATTTATTAGTCAAAATTTAGAAACCCGAGGGAATCAATCTTATCCTCATGCATACATTACATATGCAATCTCGATCATGATAGCATAATTTGTTAGCTGTATCAACATGACATACTTATTTTGAGGAAATACCATATCATTTCATCATTTCTGTAAAAATGGAGCACAAACATCGTCACTCTTTTTGTCCCCTCTGAAATTGCTCTCAGTTTAAGGGTCACTCATGACAGGCAGCTCTCAGTAGCCAAAGCTTTAGAGCAAGTGTTCTTAACTTGTTTTGTGCTTTTCATCCCTTTGGCAGTCTGGTGATGCCTGTGGACCATTTCTAAGAATAGTGGTTTTAAATGTGTAAAATAAAATGCAATGTTATCAAAGAAACCAATTATATCAAAATGCAATTATCCAGGTTGCAAGCCCAGGTGATGAACCCCTGCACCCATGCTTTGCTGTACAATCAGCTTGAAAGAGAAAATATATATATTTGAAATAGATATTACGATGAACTCTATTTCTGTAAGTCTATATGAGAAACCTTTTATCGTTTTTAGAACTTTGTAACTTTAGTTGGAAAACAAAAACGAAAACTAAACTACAGCCCCATATCCTCCATTGGTAATCAATCTAAAACTCAAAATCTGCCATTTTTAAAAAAAAACATTTTTTAAATAATATAACCATGTAAGAGAATATGCAATAGGATTTTGTCTTTACCCAAAGTGTCATAAACAAACACAAGCTAAATCAATTACAGTGCTAAGACCTTCTTCAGGAGCCTGAGGCTCAGGCTCTGTCTAAATACTTTGACAGGGCAGGGCATTTTGAGAATCAAAGCTGAGGTTGTGGAAATGAAAAGTTCACCCAGGAAGAAGTAGTAAGAGCATCTTCGGAGGTCATTAGACATGATATACACAAGAAGGTGAAACAAAACTTAGATAGTTAACATTTAGCAAAATGCTATTTATATTCCCCCAAAGTCATTTGAAATTCATTGCTCATTTTAGACTTCTGTTTTATTTTCTAAAAGAATCATCCTGAAGGCTTCGTGCCTAATTGGTTTCGCCAATGATATTGCAACAAATCTGTATTCACACTTGTCATTACTCAGAATCTTTATAATCCATCCTGAAAAAAATGTGCTGTCTCCCTGATCATAACCTTTACGGGAACCTCATATAGTTGACCTTTCTTAAACGAAGCTCATTTTACAGGTCATAAACTTTCTTATCAGTGAATTTCAATATACCTACTGAGAGCTAATGTGCAGAATACTTTATATTTGGTTGCTTCTGCGATTATATATTAAGCATCTTTGTATTTATTTTATTCAGCTGTAATGGCGATAGTGTAAATCTAGATAAGACATGGGCCCTGAGAAAAAAATTCTGAAGTCTCTATAGAGCTGCAGTAAAGTCAGAATAAGACTGCTTCTCAGTGATGTATTTACTGAATGTATATTCATAGAGATGTACTATATAAAATGAACTGAGGAAGAAGAATGAGAAGAAGCATTTTTGTATGCTTACATATTTTTATGCAGCCTTTTTAAATTATTCCAACCCACATAAATGTCAGCTATCATCCTCATCATCACTTATCATTATTTTTGCTCTCTGATGAAACCTAGAGACCACATAAAAATTACAAAGAAAAAGAAGAAGGAATGATTGCAAGGAGGGAGGGAATAACCTTTACTATAGGTAGATGGTAAGTGTAGTTCTTCTGATAACATTGTTGCGAAAAGCTTAGCCCAAAATGACCATCTCTGTAAGCTTCATTACTGGAGAAAATCAGCATAATATGTAACTTAAAGCACACTATACTGGATGACTTAGGTTGACACACGCACTCTAACTCATACTAGCCATGAGAAACTTATAAGAAGTCATTTAACCTCTTATTCTTAATTTCCTCCTCTGTGTAGTGTAATGATCTCCAACTCTACTTTCCACAGCTTGGCACAGTGGAGGGACTGAGAGTTAGGAAATACTGGTCACATACAGAAGAATGCAGTCAAATGAAGAAGAAATCAACTTCACAAGTACAGAATGGAGAAGAAAATGGTTAGATAGCAATTTGTATGAAAAGACATCTTGGAGTTCAATGAACTCAAACTCCTTAGAAATCAGCATTGTAAGGTGGCATCTGGAAAAGTTTATATAGATTTCAGTTGCCTTAAGTGGATCATAGTTTTCAGCAATCAGGTGATAGGCCTCCTACCTCATCAGGCTACATTTGAAATATTGTCTAGTACTGGGATCCACAGTTTAGGAGGCATATTGATAAGCTATAGCTGGTTCAAGGAAGGCAAGAAGAATGTCAAAGGGCCTCAAGCCCATGCCAGTAAGGGGACTTGTTGAAGCAATGGGGGAGGGTTATCATGGAAATGGAAAATCTCAGAAGTTCCACGAGAGCCATGTTCAAGTATTTAGAGGCCTTGCTATTGTGTGGAATAGGGTTCAACAGGTTCTGTTGGCCAACCTAGGAGCAATGGCCAACAACTGCAAAGACACAGATTCAGGCTAAAAGTCTGAAAAAATCCAAAGAAACAAACAAACTTCTTAACACCAAAAATTGTCCAAAGTAGGCTGCCTTGGAAGTCGTGGCATTCCTCTTAGTGGAGGAAGTTGGATGACTGTTCCTAAGGGTTGCTTTTTTCTTTTTCTTTTCTTCTTTAACCATGTGTATCCTCTGAGGTCCTTCCTACTCTCGTGAAGTTGAACCCAGATCTTCTGACTTCTGTTCTGGTGCTCCTTCCATTTCGCCATCCTGCTTCTCCTTCAGCATCGAGTAGATCTCTGTTTGCTCACTACTCATCTCTGTAATGAGTGTTTAGGAGTCTATAGTTAAGGGAAGAAATAGAGTGAAGTTGAAGAAATGGACAGTGGTGACAGATTTTCCAGCTAATGCCCACCTCTCTGTAACAGACTCTTTTCCATCCACACCATTTTTTTTTTTTTTTGCATGCTAGAAACTGGCTCATAAAAGCCACTTGCCCTCTCACTCCCTCCTCTTTCCCCATTTCTTTTTCCTTTCCTGCTTCTTTCTAATTGAGGAAGGTGATGGCCACACCTATAGGTATTTAAACCTTTTTAGGCTTAAAGCTAAAGGTCCTGCTCGGAGACTACCAACTTCAGTGAGCTGGGGTCATGTGTGCCTAATTCAGAACTATCTTTGTTTTTATTGTCAAATAAAACACCACATTAAAAAACAATCCTTCAGGACCCCCCAAGAGTCTTATATTCAGATTGGCACTTAAAGGACTCTTAATTAGCACAATAAAAAAATAGCAATGTTTAAAAGAAAACTTTGTCAGGGTAATAACACAGTCATTGCATGGATCTGGTGTCAAATGACTATTTTAGAGTAGTAGAGCGCTAGTTAATCAGCAGGCTCTGACTTCTGTCTACATGGTACAGATTAGTCAGTATCCGAACCAGGTCCTCCAGACTCCAGACCAGAGTTCATAAAGAAAATGGAAATAGAGCTGGAAGGAAGAGTGTGCTGGGGCTGAGTGAGCTCTTACACCTTTGAAAAAAATATCTGATTAGTTGCTAAATCATCTCTTCCCCCACCACATTTCTCTCACCTTTCTCCCCTTCTCTAATCACATAATCAGCACCATTTTTTAGGCTATGATCATAGTACGCCAGAACTAGTGCAAGTCTTATCCTTGGTCTCCCTGATTCAAGTGTCTCTCTTCTCCAATACCCCCACTACCCAGCTTCTAAATGATTTTCCTAACAAAGCAGAAATGACCAGGTCATTCTCCTCCTCACTAAACTTCAATGGCTCCTCATTTACCCTGGAATTAAATGCTATTTCATTGTGTTTCAGTTTTTTTTTTTGTTGTTTTATAAGGTAATATAATTCTTAGCATATAAGGATGCATGTAACTTATAAATACATATACATGGACACATACATTTATATGAGTAATATAAGATCTATATGAGGACACATACATTTATATAAAAGTAATATAAATTTTACATGAGACAGTTTATTATTTTGTTGATTTCTAGGCTTAAGAAAGTGATGGGTAAATGTTAATAATGAAGTTTAAACTTGAAACTGGGATATTTGTACATTTTGTGGAGGACCAGTTAAACATTTAACAGCATTCTAGTGGTTAGGAGGGCTCTTGAAGACTCTTGAACCCATTCTCGTGCCATACTCTCCTTCATTTAGCAGATATATAAACTGAGACAGAGAGAGGTAAAGACACTCTCCCAGGGTCACACAGCTACTGAGTGTCAGAGTCACTGAATACAAGTTCTCTTGACTTGGAGTCCACTGTAACATGATAGAGGTTGGTAAGCCATAGGAATGGTGACTCACTACGTGTATCCAAAGGATGTTGATTTAAAGTGAACATTCTGACAAACCTTGAAAGATAGAGTACATAAGTTATAAAGGAGAGCCTAAGAGTCTCCGGAATTGATGGTATAGAGAGTTGAGAGTGCCCCACAGTTCTGTTTTTGTTTTTTTTTTCTTGAGCCAAGGGGAAGAGAAGTGGTTATGGGCCAACAACAGAATTATGAACTGTCTATCTTTTGAAGCACCCACTCAGGACTTTTTGTCCCTGCCCAGTTAAAGTCTTTTTACTTAGGCCTCTGCTCTCCTGAGGGATGACTCTGATGGAGATCTTTTCAATTTGGCCTATTTCCCTTCCGTTTTCTTAAGAGCCATAGTGTTCAGGCAGCTTGCATTTTCTCTTTCTCTCATAGCTGCCACAGATTTCAGAGAAGTTGGACTATTCCCAGGGTGATTGTTTATTCACATCATAATCTACTCAAGCTGTTTGAATGAATGGCTATATCTACCTGTACAGTTCGGATTAGAGACTTCAAAGTGTGGTAATGGTAATTCCCTATCGACAGCTAATACCACCTCCTCTGTCTTATTTTGTGGTGAAATTTTTATGTTATGATTGAGGGAAAACAGAAGAGACCTAAACAAAGCCAATAGATTTTCCATATGTGTTTTTCTTAGATTACATTTGTGAAAAATTTCAAGCCCCTGCCAGAAAAGTAATTAACGGTTGATAAGAGGCCACCTACAAGCAGTTACATTTCTGCAATCATGTATACACAAGTCAGCTATAAATTTGATGTGTCTCAAATACTTTGGGAGACCATATCTCTCTTTCAGAGGATAGGAAGTTAAGAGAAAATTTTAACAGGAAAGAACTTGTTTATATCACTTTTCTAGCATTAATCATTACATTTTATAAATGTATGTCAAAAGGGCTTTTTCTTTTTTTTTTTTTTTTGAGAGAGATTTCCAAACTGAAGATAAGATTATTCCTCTGTGTGATGGAGGCTAATAAACTCACTTTATCTAAGTTTCAGGAAAAATAATGGTAACTTCTAATGTGATGCTTTTTATCCTTGTTTGACATAATTAGGCACCTGGTTCATAGAGTTGTCTGCCAAAATGGACTTCAAATGACTGTATTGAATTTAGGTACCAGTCAACTATATATTTCAGAGTATGTACTTGCAAAGCATTGTGCTAGTCACAGAAATATATGAAAAAGTCAAAAGGGTTTGGCCTAGTAGAAAGGCAGCAGTGTTGGAGTCAAGGAACATTGGCTTCAAGTACAGGATATGATACACACTGGCTAGGCAAGTCACTTACCTTATCAATACTCCAGGCAAATGTCAAAGACTGTGAGAGGTAGGAGTTGTTACTGATTTACCCTGTTAAATGATGATGTGACCACTGGCCATAAATGAAAAAGTGAAGAGACACAGTATAGATAGAATCAAGTTGGAATTGGAGTCAGAAGGACAGGTTTGAGTCAGGTATCTCATACTTACTAGCCTTGTGACCATCTGGAAATCACTCAACATCTTTGACCATGAATTTTTTTTAAAAAAGAAATTTTGGGTAAATTTTTAAAATTTATTTTAAATTTAAATACAAAATGAAAAATAAATAAAACATTACCATGTACATAGCAGGACATAAGAGATGATTCAATATAAATAATAAATTTCCATTTCAGGAAAACCTATATAATAAATACTAAACATTGTTTTCAAAGCTACCATGTTTCTCTTTGCTTCCTTGTAAGTTTTCTTTTGTTCTTTGTTGTGGACTTTTTACTTTATTTTTACCTCCTCTTCCACCCTAAAGAAGGCTAAATGTAAGCTATTTTCCTAATTGGGAGCTCTGAGCTATGGCAATTTTGCTACTCACTTTTCATCTGACCTAAATGTCACAAGGCATCCAAAGAAGAGATAACACAGACCTAAGGAACCATTAGGGTAGCTAGATGGAGCAGTAGAAACAGTTCAGTGCCTTAGAGTCAGAAAGCCTCATCTTCCTGAGTTCAAATCTGGCTTCAGACACTTACGAGTGTAAAATGAGCTATAAAATCAACTATAAAATGAGAAGGAGATGGCAAACCTCCCAGTAATTTTGTGAAGAAAACCCCAAAAAGAGTAACAAAGAGTCAGACACAACTGAAAATTACTGAACAACAGGGTACCATTACATTGTCTAAAATAAAGTTAATTATCATGACAAGAGGTAGCTAATTAAATAGAGACAGAGACAGAGAGACAAGAGACAAAAACAGAGAAAAGTAGTGGGGAAGAGAGAGTAATACTGAATATGACCACTGGTGTTACATAGGCAAAGAACTTTGCAATCTTAAATATATTTCAATTAGTGTTAATATTTTTAGTATTATTATGTATGGTCCCCATTTTCAAGGAACTCAGATCACTAATTGAGATCTCCAGTCTAACAATTTTAGACACTAAAAAGTTCTTTCTAGACAAGGAATCTGAACAAGAATGATAAGAAGGTCAGAGAAAGGAGAAATTGCTGCCATTTGGGATGGTAAGAGAAAATTTAATGGAGAAAGGATGATTTTATCAGGACATTTAAAGATTTAAATAGGTTGAAAAAAACAAGGGGGGCATTTCAAGTAGGAGAAGTTTCCCAGGTGGGCAGGAAGTGCTAAGCAACACTGGGGAATGTCTAGGTGGTCCTGTTAGAGGATTCACGCAGCAGAATAGCAGTATCTAACATTTCTGTAGAGTTTTTTCAGGTATTTGCTCTTCATTTCAACCTTGAGATTTAAAGTAAATGGCATAAATGTAATCCTCATTTTAAATATGAAGGAAAATTAATGAGGTTATTGTGTTCATCCTTCATTTTCAAGGAGGACCATGACATCAGAGAAATGATGATATGACTTGCGCTTGACTTTGTTTTGTGAAGGAGGGCTGTGCAAGGTCACCAACCTCACTTTCTCCTCCTGAGCCATCTGGATCCAGTGACCAGATACTCATCAGGATGACTGGAGATGGCCCAGGATGCAATGGGAGACCTTGGCCTTTTAGGCTGGCCTTTTCAGGTACTCACTTAAAGTGAGGTAATGCCCATTCAGTGAATAAGCTTCTTTAAAAAGTAGTCAGGGGATGGCTCCTTTAAAAAAAATAGAGAGAAAAATAAATAAATAAATAGATAAATCATGCTGGGAGGGCAGGAGCCTCAGGGTTGTTGCTGGGAAGAGAAACTGTTACTATTGACATTGATTCCAAGCCACTGAGTGGAGATTGGGCGGGGACCCTTCCTTGTTCAATCCATGGGCTTCAGAGTGCATGGGGTCTACGGTTTTAGGGGAGAAAGGAAAGGGAAGGGAAGGAGGGTTGTGAAACTCAAGTCATATAGCTACTCATTATCAGGCTCAAGGTCTTCTGATTCCAAAGCCAGGGAAATTTCCCCTGTATTGCAGTTGTGAATGATTATATGGGAAGGAGTAGTAGAAGATAAGACTGGAAAAGTAAACTATGTCCAGATTATGGATCACTTTGTCAACAAAAAAAAGCTTTAAATTTTAGCTGGGAAACAGTGGGCATCCAATGAAGACTATTAATAATTCTAAGAAGTTTTAAGTTAGGAAATAAAATATTTACAGTGTGAAAACATCATTCTAGTATCTTTTCTTTTACAAATGTACACACACACACACACACACACACACATGCACAAAACCTTCAATTGCTCTCCATCACCTATCGAATAAAGTTCAAACTCACCCTTTTTTTGCATGTCATGAACCTCTATGGCAGTCTGATAAAACCTATGAACCTCCTCCAGAATGATATTTTTAAATGTAGAGAAAATGTAAGATTAAAAAGGAAACAATTTTATGTTGAAATAGAAAAACAGTTAAGTAATTAAGAACTTTTCCATGTTTCTCCATTTCTATTAATCTGCACAAGTATTCTGACAATTTTGATATTCATGTTTTATTCTAATGAAGAAAGGTAGATCGGGCTGTCAGTAACTGATGACAGTAATGTCTAATTCCCTTTACTGTGACTTTTTTCTTTACTCAACAAAACACTTTCTGATTTTGGCTTTGTTTCTCATTTAAACTTGTTACTGGGAAGAGAATGGACTGACTGACCTGATGCTTCCAGTCTACCTGGCAGTTATATTTCTCATTGGCAGTAATAGCAGAATATATTATTGGCAGCTTGGTTCATTATCAGTCTCTTGGTTAGAGAACTTGGTTAGTTCGGAGCAACTCTCCAGAACCTGGTCACATCTACCCAGAGCTTAGGAGAGTTGGTAAAATCCAATTCTGTAAGTCCTTAAGGTTAGGACAAGGTCCAGGCTCCATGATGGTCTCCATTAAAGGAATATTCCATGGGATACAGCCATACTAGTCTCTTTTTATGACCATCATTAGTAATCGAAACCTATTACTAATAACTGATTACTAACTGCTAATTTATTTATTACTATTAATAACTAGCATTTATATATACCTTATTATGTGCCAGGCACTGTACTAAGTGCTTTACGCTTATTATCTCCTTTGATCTTCATAACATTTTACAGAAAAGGAAACTGAGGCAAGCAGGTGAAGTGCCTTGTTCAGGGTAGTACAGCTAGTAAGTGTCTAAGTTTGGATTTGAACTTAGGTCCTTCTGACTCCAGGCCCATCCACTGTGCTGCCACATAGCTGCCTATCTCTCTTAGAATTATCCTCAAAATTTTCATGCAAAGCCTCTACATCAAGCACCTTGCAAAATTTCCTGGACAGTATTGTGTTGAGGATACAATTCAAAATAAAAATACTTTAAAAATACCCTGTAAACATCAAACCAAAAACTTGTTGCATCTGACAAAGTAGGAGAGTAAATTTGAGAGGAATCTCAGATAAAGATGAGATATTAGAAGAGATTTGGGAGGAAAAACTAAAAGAAAGCAAATTGATGTTTGGATGCTTTCCAGAACTTGAAATAACTTACAATTTTCGTCCATTACGAAACATAAAGTATTCTCTGCAAATGAGTGTCTGATTTATAGAAGATCTTTACATGTCAGAGATTGAGTTTTTTTTTTCCATAAACTAATATTTAAGACTGTTAGATTAAATTGACACATCTCATTTTGGGTAACACCTCCATTTCGTAGCCAGTGGTAGCCCTGACAGGAAGGTTTAAGCAATTTGATCACCTCTGTCTAATTCCTTTCATACCACTTGCTAAAGACTCAAGTGAGTGTATATGGCAAATATGTGTGAGGAATTAATCTCTGTTTTAGCAGTAAAGAGTTTATAACCTGAAAAGCTAATGTGTAAAAAAACTCCCATGCATTTGGATGGTTACCATAATGTGAAGTTATAACATTTATGAATTGCGATGCATATTGTCATTATTATCTAGTTTGCTGCTGAAATATGATTCCTTTTTCAGACTAAGAATTGCCAAGTTGAGGTACTTTTTTATAGGTGTGCATTCACTTGAGGAATGTTTTAGGGGACAGTTCAGATTTATTTGATTTTCAGTATTCACAAAACCTGTTGCTATCTTAAATGTAAGTCAGAGCAAAGGTCGGAAAGTGAATTGGAAATTGTCTTTGTTAAGCCTCAGCTTATAGTCCTCTTTTTCATCCTGGTGGCTAATTGGGGATTTTTTAAAAATACTTTTTGGATATATACAGCTGTCACTGAAATAAGCAAACCTGTAGCTTTAAAAGTGAGATCTCAGGAAAAATCCACTGACTTGCTTGCTTACTGTTGAGAGACATTGGCCCACCATCTGTTGATAAACACCACTATTCAAAAGTAGACATGATATCTTGAATTTCTTTTGCTGGAAGCATGCTCATTCTGTTCTTAAGACATACTCATCAGCTTACATTGCTAATATCTAACGTCTTTATAATCACTTGACCATATGTGAAAGTTTTCTCTCTGTGAAAGCTTCCCTTCTTAAAAAGAGGTGCTTTTGTAATGGCATAGCCCATGATACAATGCTCATTAAGCCTGCTTCTTTTCTCTTGTTATTGAGCCATACTAGACTCTAACATTTTAAGTCCAACTTAACACCTGGAAGACCATCCTACAGGAGAAAGTCAAGTCTAGAAAGGCCTAACTTTAATGAATCCTGCAAGAATTTTAGAAATGCATGGACAAGATTTATTTCCATAGGAAAGAGTACAATTTAGTATTTATATGTATTTTAAGAAGCAGAGGATAGTTGAAAATACAAAGCACTCAGTCAGAAGATCTGAGTTCCAGTCCTGGTTCCATCACTTACTAGCTCTATGACCTAGGCAGATCAATTGACATTTTGAACCTTGGTTTTGTTACCTGTAAAATGGAAATAATACTTGGATCACCTAAGTCATATAATTGGTAGAAAGACCTCTTAAAATGTAAGTAATGATGATGTGAAGATGACAAGTTTGAAGCATCTCATCTAAATATTTAAAGTTATGCCTTTCTCTTATTTTTTTGCATTTCACATCTCAGCATTTGCTATGTTTTCATGAAAGGTTTTCATTATTTAGGTTGCAAGGTGACAATCTGGCAGAAGGGACAGAAGAAGTTCCACAGTTACTTCACACACCCGAGGAAGCAGTCCCAGACTCTGTAGGTGAGTTTTAACATGAAAATGCACTTTTATCCAAATTCTTAGTTGTGTTCTCCCTTTAAATGTCCTCCCTCTGCCTTTTCTCAGTCTGTCAGCTCTGATCATCAGTCTCTTCCCACCATTTGTCCATGGGTTTCAGCTTTGAGGAGGGATGGAGGAGAAGGATAGAGGAGTAAGAAAAAATACCTCAGAGTGAATTCTGGGACAGCATAAATCTGGCATGGACCAGATCTAATTAGAAGTGTTGTAATATATGTTGTAAATATCCAAAGTAACAAAGTATGATCTAGAGTCTAGCATACTGAACAGATAGTGTCAATTCTGGAGTCACAAAGACCCAGATTTAAATCTCATCTCTGACATTTTGTAGCTGTGGCTACAAAAGTTTGCTACAAAGTTTGCAGCAATTTACAAACTTTCTGAGCCTTTATTTCTTGATCCCTAAAATGGGGGTGATAATGCTTATAGCACTTTTATTAAAGGACTCCTATGAGGCTTAAATGAGATAATGTATGAAAAGAGCTTTGAAAACTTGGAAGCACTATTTCCTCCATCGTTCTTGTTTCTCACTGTTCATGTGTTTGGCATCAAATAAACAGGAACACATCCACTTCAAGCCAGGTCCAGCTGACATGAAGGCAGTGAAATCGACAATACATAAGCTGTATGCTGATGCTCTACTGAGCACAGTGTTTAAAAAGCTATCGCCTACTTTTTATAGAGATGTAATGAAAATGTGCTAAAATTTGTCAGCTATGCCTTGGTAGCCTAGTGTAAAACTTCCTCTTAAGTCCTGCTTTGATGCTTTGTCAAGGGTTAGAGGTGCTCTGTGTCCTCTGTGTAAGATTGGACCAACAGGTTGCCAGCTCTACCAAGGCCTATCCAGCTAGACAGGCCGGGGCAGGCCTGATGATGGATTTTGTGTATGTTATGTAAGGAAGAGCCTAACTAACTTTGGAGAGGCTCTATACCAGAAACTTTTCCCTTCTGGGCATGATTTTTTTTTTTTGGCACCAGCAATTCCGGAAGACTGTTTGCCTTAGAATGGCGGAGTTGTGACGTTGGAGAGAATACTTGTGCCCATGGAATCACAGATTTTTGAAAGATTTAATTACAGACTTTGCTACTGCTAGTATCTTCAGCAAGAGAAATCTACTTTGGTTCTTTTATATCTGTTAGTGCGGTGGAATTCTCCACACACACACACACACACACTGTCATCATCTATGCTTCTGTCTTTGCTTATTTTGCCTCTTGACCCTTCCTCACTCTTATCCACCTCCTACCCATATTTCAAGGCTTATCTCAGCCTTTGTTCCTCTTTTTATTTGTAATATCTTAAGTAGCTTTGATACCTTAAAAATAGTAATGGTCTTTCTTTCTTAGGAGACTTGAATGAGAGGGATCTGGTATGAAGGGAAGCATAATGGTAGAAATTATCAAAGAGAGAGTCTATTAGTAGGCACTGGGATTCATGGGGGAAAATAAGCAGGGACATAAAGGGTCATTTTTTTTCTGGAAGGTGGAGATCATTTATGCTGGGACAGCTGTGACCCCCTATAGCACTCTTCACAGTTTAATACTCAATTGTTGCCCATTGCATAAATTGATTTTCTATGAACAGATGAGATAACAAACTTTTTAGAGGTCATAATAAGGTACTGGGTCATATTCTTCGTGGAGCAGAAGTCAGATGTTTGCTAAGGTGCTTTTAAGTAGGTACTATGGAGAATATGGACAGGAGTTTTTGAAACTTTCTCAGTATTAATGAAGACTCAGATTCTTGTGGTCAAAGGCAATACTAAGTAAGAATACTAAGTAATTTGTAAAAGCTTATAAAGTGATAAAAGCTTATGAGAAGTATTGGTTCACAAAATAGAGAAAAACAGTGGAGGGCACAATGTCTTTTTTTTTTTTTAAAAAAAAAGCTTAGTAAGAGACCCAACTAGGCAGTATCATTAAAAGGACATTTAAGAATGAAGATGGAAAGATAAGAAATAAAATAAAAATGGAAGAGATCTGCAAAGGTTTTATTACTTTTTTCACCATTTAAGATAGTAGAGCTAGAGTGTCAAAGCACTAAACATTCTTATGGAGAAAGAAGACTGCAATTAGATTAGACCAAGCATATGTAGAGAATATCTGTTCTGAGATGACCCAATTGTATATGTATTAAGGGATTGATTCAGGAGGTATCTGAAACAAGAAGATGCCAAAAGGATGGACAAATCTTAGGTTTCATTAGTAACTAGAGGGCATCCAAAACTATTGATCTCTATATCTGTTTTCTGTTTATATAAAATATTTATGGGAATCTTCTCTCTTTTTCTTTGTATACAAGTACACACACACACACACACACACACACACACCCAAAGACTTCCTTGATGATAGAATAAGTAGGGAATAGGAAGACTTTTACAAACAATATTCCACAACAGACCACAAATATATATTGTTTCTTATATGTCTCTTGCATATGTGTGTCTGTGCCACTGATCATTAATAGGCAGGCAATGAATAGAAAACATATGTGCTTAAAAAGATGTTCACCAATATGATAAAGGAGTTATAGAACAGAATGCAGGTTAAGAAGGGATTCCCTGTGGGTGCTAAGGTCTTCCCAAAGACCAGTGAATATTTTAGTGCCTCTTGAAAGAAATCTGTAAGAAAGCAGAAGAGTCTGGCCTAACCATCCACAGAGAAAAAAAAAAGAAATGAAGAAATAATTCCCATTTTCTAGATTATAACATACTTCTAAAAAGAACAACCTATAAAGTCCGTCCATTTGTTTCTATACATCTTAGAAAAACAGTTCCAATGGACAAATGAGGCCCACTTTGTTAATACCTGTATGCTACCCTGACCCCAACCCCTGGTGGTGCTGTTTGACTGAGTTACAGAATATTACTGTCCAAAGAATTTTAAGTTAATATTACTCAGAGGGCAATGGGGAGGTACCAGATACATTTGAGTAGAACGTAACATAGAAGTTAGGAACTACAAAGAAAAAACAGTAAAGTATGTCATAAAAGAAGTATACCATACAAAGTGGTGTGCTTGGTCATGAGGCAGTCATGAGGGATAACAAGGGAGCAAAATATTTTATCTTCTGGCATGCTCACAATTTCAGAAGAAAATGAGGAATCTTCCCAATGTGTTAGGTGAGGATCTGCATCCACGTGGATGAGATCACAAATCCTTTGGAGTATCATTATCCATTCCTTGTACCACTTCTCACTTATCATAAGATCACAAGTTAGTCTTGAAGTGGACTTCAGAGGCTATCTCATCCAACCCTTGCATTTTCAGATGAAGAAAATGAGGTCGAATCTCTTGACCTGATCACACAGTTACTGTAATTAGTTGCAAAGTCTTATTTTGGATTCAGATGTTCTGACTTTAAATTCATTTGCCTTTTCTTTATACTTCCTATGATAAGTTTGGAGATCACATCACTGGCAACTGAAATTTACACAGTTAAATTCTTATTGCTCTATAGTGACTTACATTTTTTAATATTCAATATCTAATCATTGAATAGCTTTAGTGCCATACTTTTAAGTGTTGGTTAACAAAGGGAAGAAAAGCCAAAATATAGCATTCAAATTCAGCAATTTTTTTTCTTCTAAGATGATTAAATCATCATGGCTAATAATTTAAAAATTTTGGATCTTCCTTGCTCACCTCAAATCAAAACAAAATCAAAGAATTGAATTGCCCAGAAACACAAGCGTGCATTTGAATTCTGCTATGTATGGGCAGTGTTGCTGATTCAAAAGACATAATTGTTTCATATTATAGATCTAAGTTAGTAAGCAAAAGACTGGGTGGTGGCAGAAATTGATAGTTAAGTCCATAAACATTTATGAAGAAGTTGATACGTACCTATCAATTTATTTAAAAAAAAAAAAGCAAAAACACTGTGTCTGGCCTTTAAGGAACTCATATTCTAGAATGTGGGTAGCCACATGTAAATGACTACGCACATATCAAGTACATAACATAATCCCAAAGGGAAAGCACTAGCAATAGACAAGAGTAGTTACCATCATGCAGTGGTAGAGAAAAGATCCCTCTACTTATATGAGTGAACACTGCACATTCTCTGCAATTTGTAGTCTTAGAGAGATACCTAAATGACTTTCCCAGTGATGCACAACCAATTTCTGTCTGACGTAGAACATGAACCCAGGTTTTGTTGGTTTAAAGGCAGTTTCTCTATCCACTATGCCACATTATGTGACAGCCCTATGATTCTAGGAATAGCAGACAGCTCTTTTAAAATCTTATTTTTGTTCTCTATTTTTGTTTCATCCTTTTTCTTTCCAAATATATCCTTTCTCTCTTTCCTTAATCAGTGAGCCTTCCCTTGTAACAAAGAATAAGAGGATAAAGCATTTCAGCCAAACGAATGAGTAAATCATCTGAGGCAGCTAGGGCAGACTAGCAGATGGAGAGCCAGACCTGGAGTCAGGGAAACATGAGTTAAAAGCCAGTTTCAGACACTTACTAGCTATGTGAACCTGGGCAAGCCACTTAACCTCTCTGCCTTAATCCATTGAAAAAGGAATGGCAAACCTCTCCCGTACCTTTGCCAAGTTAAACTCCATGAATGCTATTGGCATGCTATAGTCCAAAGGGTCATGAAGAGTTGGACATGACTGAGTGATAATCAATAAATCAACCCTATCAAATGTTACATTTAAATGAAATAGAAATTGGAAGAAACTAAACACTTTAATAATGTGTGCAATGCAGTATTTTCAAATATACCTTTCTCCATTCCTCATATATAGTGAGCAATCTTTTGTAATATGGAAAATAAAAACATTTAAGAAAAACCATTAGCCTCCTATGATAGCATATGAAGCATTCCTTAACCTTAGTCTCGCACCTCTTCAATGAAATAAGGGAGGTGGACCTTCTCATCTCTTTGTGGTCATCATGGGTCATTATAATTGCATGGTATTCAGGTCTGCTATTTTTAAGTTCTCTTCATTTATATTGTTATAGTCATTGTTGATGTTGGTTTCCTGATTAGGATTACTTCACTTTGTATTAGTTCATGACTCCCCACGTTTCTCTGTATTTCCCATATTCTTCTCTTCTTAGACTATAGTAACATTCCTTTATTTTCATTACCTCAGTTTATTTAACCATTTTCCAAATGATAGGCATCCTCTTGCTTTCCATTCTTTAGTATTTGTTTGGTCACCTTCCTATTCATCTTTCATCATTTTCAGGTATATTTCAAACATAAGGTCTCAGAGATAAAATCTGTTAGCTTTAGTCATATTTTGATGATAATTGCACATTGTTTTCCAGATTGGTTGGGTCATTTCACAACTCTATCAGTAGTGCACGAGTATGCCCATCCTTCCAAAGCCAACAGGATACAAATTATCAACAGGTAACAGAAGGATGGTGCCATATGGCTAACTTCTTGGTGCTGGCATTTGAAGTTATGTAGGCATTACAGGTTTCTAGGACATGTGGAAAAGATAAATGGAACTAAACCATTAGAATGTAGGAGTTGAAAGGCATCCTAGAGAGTATCTGGTCACTTTACAGATGAGAATCCTGAGGTCTTCTCAATGTGCCATAGGCAGATCTAAGATTTAAACTCAAGTTTCTTTGACTCATGGACTAGTAATGTTTGAACTCTTCAGTGTTGTTCTTTAACTAGGAAAGTCATCTGATAGAAATAAAAATTGAGCTAAATTCTCTCCTCCCAAAGGGTTAAATGAATCTTCCAAAGCTCTCGTTTTATAGGGAGGAAACTGAGGCCAAGTGATTTGTCAAAGGTTATGCAGTTAGGAGGGGCATACATATGTAGGTAGGAATCAGGATGACTAATCTTTTTGAGCTTAAATCTGATCTCATATACTTACTAGTTATGTGACCCTGGGCAAATCACTTAACCCTGTTCAACCTCAGTTTCTTTATCTGAAAAATGAACTGGAGAAGGAAATAGGAAACCACTCCAGTATCTTTGCCAAGAAAACCCCAAATGGGGTCACAAAGAATAGGACATGACTGAACAACAGCCTGGGTAGTAAGTGTCAGAATAAAAATTTAGCCCAGATCCTTTGATGTCAAACTCAGAGTTCTCCTTTTGTGTTTTTTCATATATTCATAGTGTTTAGGTTAGAAGTTGCCACAGAAGTAATTTAGGCCAGCTCCCTCATTTCATAGAGGAGAAAACTGAGGTTCAGAGAAAAAGTGATTTGTCCAAGGTCACAAGATGAAATGATGTAAACAGGCTCACAGAAATCCTTTAATATGATTGCCTGGGTTGTTTAGTCCAGAAAAGTATGTGTTCCTGATAATTCCAAGGATAAACATGGGGGGAAATCCCTAGCATTTTAGCTAAGGGATTTTCTGCTTCATTGGCTGTATTCCCTGCCTTGAGGGGAAATGAACACAGTTGCTTAGCATTGATCCTAACTAGTGCTTTTTTTCTTGGCAGGCCGTGGAGGGGAGGAGGTACCAGATCTCTCAGATACTCCCCCCTCACCTAGTAACCCCTTGGGCCCAAAGCAGGAGAAGAGAGCTCAAAAAGGAGAGGCATCATTTGCATAAGGACATTTGCTTCATGAATGTTCCCAATACTCAACCTCGTTGTCGAAGTTGTAGATCATAACGTAGACAGCTGTACTCTAGTCGTAAATTTAGCACCTTGAAAAGCTGTATTCGTCTATCCTAAGTTCCCTTTAGTCAGTTTCCTGCCCTTGGTCCCCCAATAAGGCTATCAATTACATTTGAACATAATCCTGCTGACTGTGCACTTAGAGAAGTTTGTCCACTACGTCCACCCAGTCACACCATTCTGCCCCTTATAACCAATAAAAACCACTAACACAACATAGATAGGAAGAATGTACATGGAGGTGTTATTCAGAAATTCAGTGGGGAAAAAAGAGCATTAGAATGCCTGCAGAGAATTTTAAAGAAAAACAAAACAAGATTTTTCTTGTTAATATTTTTAAAGGTCACTTAAGACCTCCATAGTGCCAAATTAATTTCCTCCTCCAAGTGCTCTCTGCAGCATTCAGTGTTGTTGACCAATCCCATCTTTCTTGAAAGTGTTTCCTCCTTTGATTTCTGATATTGCCAGTTCTCCTACTGTCTCCTTCCCTCGTTCTTCCTTTCTCTCACTCTTTCTCTCTTTCTCTCTCTTTGTCCTCTCTCTTTTCTTACTCTCCTCTCCTTTCTCTTCTCTCATTTTCTCTCTCTTTCTCTCTCTGTCTCTCTCTGTCTCTCTCTGTCTCTCTTTCTCTCTGTCTCTGTGTCTCTGTCTCTGTCTCTCTCTCCTCTTTATCTCAGTCACTGGATCTTCCTCCTCCTACTATCTCCACAACATAGGCACCCTGCAAATTTCTGTCCTTGCCCCCTTTTCATTCTCTATATTTCCTAATATCACAACTTGCGAGAGACAAGGGACCTCAGAACCAAGTCAAACTTCTTCATTTTAAAGATGAGGAATTTGTAAATGGCATCATCTCCTCTATTGAGCTCTCATTTTTATGTGGAAAATTCTCAAAATTTCACCAATAGTTAGAACCTAAAGCATTTCTAGTAGTTTTAATTCTAACTGGATTTCCTGACAAAATTCAAATTCATTAAGTCCCAAACCAAACTCATCATACTCACATCCTGTCTTCCATTTGGTTCCAATATTTTATTTCCATTTAACTTATTTCCTTCAGATAATTAAGTACTGAAACCTGTCCATTCTATTTCCCCTGTGCCTCTTAGGCTTCTTTCCTCTTTTCCATTCCCATTGCCACCATGTTAGTTTATGCCCACATTACCTCAGACCCTCATTACCTCAGACCTAGACTAGTTTAAAAGAAATGTATGTTTATTTCCAAATTCTCTGCCTCCCTCTACCCCTCCTCCACCCATTGAAAAGGCAAGAAATGTGAGACCCCACTATACATATGAAGTCAGGGCTAGATTATTAAAATGGTCTCTTAACTGAATTCCTCACTTGAATTCTTTACCTCTTTCTTCTCCTATATGGTGCTGTCATATTAATCTTCCTAAACCACAGTTTAATCACGCAATTCCTCTGTTTCAAAATAATCCGTCTATTGACTTTCTCAGTGGTTCCCTTTTTGAGGATGAAATACTTTTTAAATATCAAAAAATTTTATGGATCCCCATGGATAGTAGGTACATTAAACATAAACTATTGATTGAACAAGTACATAATGACAAGAAACCTATGTGAATATTGTAAAACTTTTAATTGAATCTGCATTTTATTAATCAAATCAGCAATCCGAAGTGTAGCATGCTGGATATGAGAGCTGATTTGGTTAATAGGAAAATTCGGGCTTAAGTCTTTGACACATACTTGATACATGTTTTTAGGCAAATAACTTCACCTCTCATTGCCTCAGGCTACAGTGGAAAACAATAAATTGCAGAGGAGGTGTCCTTATCAGGAATTCCCTATACTGATGAAATCAGAGGCCTTAACCGCCACCCCCCCCAAAAAAAAGAATATCTGTATAATTTTTAAAATAGCAATACCTATATGTGTAAGACATTTTTCAGGTTACAAAATTAATATACACTTATTTACAGATTTGCATGGGGCACATGTTCATGTACCCCTTATAATGACTGTATTTCCCCCTTGAAGTTTTTGTCCCACAAGTTGGGTACTACTGGCTTATTAAATTATTTAATTTCTTTCATTCTCTTTTCTTATTATAGACTTAGTAATTATCAATGAACATTTCAACATACAACAAAGAACAAGAAAAATAGAATAGAAGGGAGCTTTGTACTTCTGTTAGGTATTTTTTTCATGTTTATCTTTGCCATTTTTCAGTGCAGCAAACTCAGTATTTAAAGCCCTACATACTCTGATCCCAAGCCATCTTTCCAACCTTAGGACCCTTATAATCATTCCAAATTCCAGTCAAATTGGACTGTCTGGCACTTGAATTCTCCTTCCGTGCACTCACACTTTTTGTCATACCCACAACTTCGCTTATGACATCTCCCTTGCCCAGAGACCCCCTCACCTCCCATCTGTCTCCACCTGTAAGAATCCTACTCATTCTACAAAACCCAGAGGAAATGCTACTTTTTTGGAAACTTTCCCAAATCCCTACAGTAGGATATGAATTTCTACCTCCTGCAAATTTCATTATCATTTCAGTTTGTGCCTTTCTAGTGGTGCTTATCATAATCTGCCTGGTAACATAGTTGTTTGTGTATCTGTCTTATCTTTCCTAGACGACTGCAAGCTCCTTGAGGGCAGTATTTTATTTACCTTTGTATACCTTACAGTGCCTTACAAACAGTTCAATAAATATCTGTTGCATGAATGGTTTAAAGGGAAATAAACCTACTTCTTTTTTTCAATTTCAAAGTGCAATTTCAGAATCAAATGTTTTTTTTATTGTCTCAGTGATCTGAAAACTTTGGGGACTTAAGAGTTATTTGTATTATGAATTCATTAATAGGGACTAGATAGTACATGGGTTTTCAGGAACCAATCTAAAGTTTTCTTAGGTGATGTGGAGACAAACTGTGCTTTCTGTATACCTGGTAGTTAAGAAATAATAAAGTGATTTAAGTCCAGTCCCAGGAGAGAAAAAGTTTGGTCTGTAGTATATTTTCTCACATGTATATGTTGGAGTGAATATAGGAAAAAATAATTATACAATTAATCATGTATAGATAGACCCTATTTTAATAAAACCCAAGCTACAGGTGATCCACAAATTTGGCAGACCTACAGTAATATCAGTGTTATTCATTGTAACCAAACCTTACTAATTAGGAGCTCATTTTTTCAATTGTATAAAAAAGACACATTCCATTTATTTTCATTCATTTACATAACATTCTCCAACAAACTTCTCTTCTGATGTTCCATCATGTAATATTTATCCGGATTTCATGGAGGCTATATAATGAGGCAGATGTTTTGGGAGGTACCGAAATACTAGAAAGTCTTTGAGTATTGGTCAAGTGGCAAACTGTAATCATGCCATCAGAGGACTAGCCTTGTTAAGTTCAGAAAGAATTATACAAAGTTTCATGATGGGGGATCACATTTGGAGCCTTGGAAACTCTTGAGTACTATCTATTTATTCATAGCAGAGTGGCTGAGGCAGCTGATGTCCTCAGGATTACAAATGACAATATTACGGATCCTTGAGGTATAGAATAGCACACGAATCCTAAAACATAGTAGCAACATTTGGCATTTATAAGACAATTTATAGTTTACAAAATGCTTTACATGTATTATCTCATTTTTTCCCTCACAATAATCCTAGGAGATAGGTACTATTATTTTCTCCATTACGAGAAGGAAAATGAGGCAGATAAAGGTTAATTGACTTGTCCAGAGTCCCACAGTTATCCTCAATAAGCAGCCTTGAGAATCATTTATCATCCCCATTTTACAGATGATGAACTAAAGTAGACAGAGGTTAAATGATTTGCCTCAAATCACAGAGCTCTTAAGTGTCAGAAGCCAGATTTGAATTGAGATGCTTTTGACTTCAAGTCTGTTGCTCTAATCTCTGCACCATCTAGTTGCCTAAGTGGTAAAACTTCTTCAACACACACTGTTTGCAAACAATAATGCATGGCTAGGGGTGGGGGGAAATGGATGAAGGTGTGCAATGATACCATTTGCTATTTCCAAAGCAGTGCTCTATAAACTAATCTACAATTAGACATGTTTTCCAGGTGTAATTCTTTAGAAGTTATTTTTATTAAATGAGTGGATGAATAAAAAACACAAATGAATACGTTATTTAGGTGGTGAAAACTTCCTTTTTATTGTGTGAAAAGCTGGTGGGCCATGTCTAATGATAGCTAATTAAATGTCTGAAGATCTCAGATCTTAGAGAATCATATTTAATCTGAATACCCATAATAACTTCTTTATGAAGTACCTTATGGCTAGGAGGAGAAATCATAAGGATATTGGCAATATTTCCCCAATCTAAGCTAACCAAAACCCTCTGGAAACATAAACAGGAAGCATTCAGCCAAAGTCACAACAAATCCAATTTATAATAATGACAGCTGTTATAATTACACTCCTTAGATTGCAAAGACCTTTATATACATTTTATCATTTAATCCTCAACAAAATCTTGGGAGAGAGATGCTATTATTATCATCACTATTTGAGATGCTAAATGACTTGGCAAGGATCACAAAATTAATATGGCGTCTGAGGCTAGATTTGAACTTGTCTCCCTGACTCCAGGACCAACACTGTATCCACTGTACTGCTTAGTTCACTGTGACTAAAACAAAATAAACAAATTTGCATTTTTTAATATTGCTTCATTTCTATTAATCGCATTGAATACAGTTTAGCCATTCAAACCCTAGTACTCATAAATATCGCGCCTGAAGGATATGATTAGAAGATGTGATATATAGGAAAAAGGGAAGAATACAGATTCCAGAACACTTGCAGCTAAGTTAAGTTTCTTGCTCTGGAATGGGGAACCTGGCGCCTCTGCTAACAGTCAACTGCTTGTCCTCCAAAGTGTGATGATGTAAATCCACAAGTGTCATCAGGTGAGAGATTATGCAGCAAAGGACAGAGAAAGAAGGGGCAAGTTGAGTTAGATGAAGGATACCAAGTCAGCAATTTGTCCAAATGACAGGAAAAAGAGGTCTGCTTTCTTCCCTAGCCATGTATTTGGATGTAAGAAACCTTCCAAGATTTGTTGAACTGGATGAATACTACATACTTTTGGTGCTTTGTGTAAGCACAAATGATACCGTCAGAAAGAATCAAGAAAGCATTAAGGAGGATTATACACTCTTAGGCAGGAAGCAGAAAAGCTTGGGGGCATAGGTGATGTTTTCATCAGGGCTACTGAAAGAAAGACAAGGGATTGAGAAAAGAAAGGAGGACATGGAAAGTGAATAGCGGGTAAAAAAATGCATTAACACTTCAATTTTTGAGTGTAGTCCTTAAACATGGGAATCATGTGCTCTTGGACAGAGGTGGAATATATCTTACCAAGGGTGGTAAAAATGTTTCAGCTTAGAATAACAAATTTAGTTGAAACAGAGTGGGCAGTGTTGTCATACTATCGAGGTTAAAGGAAATATCCTTTTATTTTGAGAGTTAGCATGATATAGTAGAAAAAGAACTAGATTTAGAATTGGAGAACCAGAAGTGAAGTTATTATTACTAACAGCAAAAAATAATAATACTAGCTAGCATTTGTATAGTACTGTAAGTTTTAAAAGGTGTTTTACATATGGTAACTCATTTGAACATCACAACAACCCAGTGAGAAAGATCCTATTTTTATGCCCATTTTATAAATGAGGAAGCCAGTGAACAAAGATGTTAAGTGACTTGCTTAGTATTACTTGGTTAGTAATTATCTGAGGTCAGATTTGAACTCAGGTTTTTCTGACTTAAAGTCCTATGCTCTATTTGTATACATATTTGTGGAATGAGATTAGACTATAATTAGAGATAATCTCTAAGGTCATTTCCAGCTCTGACTCTGTGGTCCTAATTTCCTTAACTACATAGGTTTCTCAAAGGACAAGCACTTACTTGAAAATCCATCTACAATATAGGTTTATTGATTTTTTTAAAACCATAGAGAAGAGATGATACTTATACAGCAAGATTCTTAAGTCACCTTTTCAGAACAAGGCTGGTTATACATTTCCTAAGAATTACTCCACCCTTTTAGAAGTAGCCTATAATCCTGTGGCTAGAATGCAAAATTCTGATGTGTGATTAGCTTTCCAATTTCATTTAACCAATTAACATCAATTAGTTTTCTTCAAGGAAATATTTACGGTGAAGGTATCAGACAAAAATAGTACAATACTTGTTCTCCTTGCCATCTTAGTCTTTGGGTAGACTGGGCACCAGTTTAAAGTAGGGTCAATACAATATTCATCCCATCAAATTAAATATAATGCAGATAAAACTTAACATGTCATATGTACATTTTTTCCTCTCTGAAGAGCCAGTTGTTAAACATTCACCAGCACACCCCTTTACAAAAGCAGAAACATGTTACTTTCCAATTACCAGTGACCCTGATGAGGAGATGAAGGACTCAAACCTCTCTCCCAAATTAGGGTTTCATTTTTGCCTTACCATGTGAGTGCAGTTGCAAAGGAAACAGAGCAAGACTTAGTTTTTGTCAGTTAGTGCCTTTTAAATGCATAGTACTGCACTGGTTGCATGGCCAATCCAAAAGATTCCTCTTTATCATCTGACTAGTGAATTGGAACTGAGGACAGAATACTTGTGCATGCTACAGAGTCCAGCTTAGCACACTGCACGTGCTTATGAGACCAAATCTTCTTACACCGTATAACATACGTGCTTCGGGGCCCACTCTCTTAGGGTCAGATGGGCTATATCTTTCCTTCGGTTTCTCTGGTACCCTGATTAGTTTGTGCTATGTCATTCTTAGCCATGGGCTCAAGCTGCACTCTATGCTTCTTCATTTTTAGGGGTCCATTTTAGTGGCCCTAGTACCCCCAGTTCCATTTAACCACTTAATGTTGATACCTTTAGAAGGAGATATTACTTCAAAAATATAGAAAGAACTAACACCCAAACATTTCTCTCAACAACTCAGGACCATAGCCCTTCCTATAGCACTTCAGTTGGGAATGGTAGAGTAGTTAGAGAGAGATTGAAGCTCATAACTTAGCTTAGTTTCCATATGGCATTGATCAAACCAAATTCATATCCAAAGGCAGACTTGCTGCTGAAAGACCTTTCACTGGGCTGGGATGTAGGAAGTCTTTGCCAAGGATTGCTTGTTGTTGTGGGGGGCATCAGTGCTGGTCCAGCTGTGACATTTGGGTGATCACTAAAGCAGAGGCACCCCTTCGAATACCTCCAAAGCCAAAGAGCCTCTCCTTCATTATGCAGGTTAGCTGAGCAGAATCATTTGCTGTGTGTCCATGTATCCATGCATGCATGGTACCGTCTGTCCAACCTACTTCTCTTATAAATCACAGTGATATTTATGGAGGCAGATCACCAGGATCCTCCATATGGAAAGATGCCACCTGATCCCTGGTGTTCTCACTGTGGACATGGCATGATGGAGTTTGGGCAAATGCCAGACTCCCATTCCCTTTATTTAATATTTTTGGTTTTATGAATATTTCCTTTTAAATTTTTATTTTAAACATAAATATTAAAACTTCAATACATAGTAAGAAAAGAAAAAGAAATGTTATAAACTTAAATATAAAAACAAATGCAAAATAAGAAAAAAAGTGATGATGTGTCTGTGTGTACTTATGTATAGATAGATACAGAAGTGTGTGTGTGTGTGTGTGTGTGTGTGGAGAGAGTAGATGTGTATACATGTACACACATACATATATGTACACACAGACATATACATTCATATGCATCTATGTAAGACTGTACTATACTCGTCTGTCCTCTGTTTCTCTGAGGGTGGATATGACATCTCCCTTCATAAATCCTAGTCTTTCCATATTTTTCTAAGTCTACCAAATCATCATTTTCTATACTACAGCAATATTTTGACCTTTTATTGTTTAGTAATTTTATTTTATTTTTTTGTCTAGTTGTTTTAAATAGTCTAAAAATATTGATCAATACGGCTGATATATAGGGTAGTTTCCCTGTTTCTCGATTACATCTATTTTACCTTTAATTTTGTCTTAGACCATATTTATGAAGCTTTTCTGGGTACATTTAATCCTCTCAGCCACCCTGTGAAGTAGGCATTTTTACTCTCTTTTTCAGATCAGGAAGTAGCCTTAGACAAATGTAATAAGAAAAGGCTTGTCCAAGACCAAGCAGCTAACAGACAAGTGGCAGTGTTCTTTCCATTAGATCCCACAGTTTCTCAAAAGAAAAGAAAGGTCAAGGAAAAGATAATAATAATTAAAATGATCAAAGCCATTATAGCATAAAGTCATGGTAGCATAGTTTACTTGCCAATTAGTCTCAGGTTTTGTTTTGTTTTAATTTAGAGAGTGGGGAGGGGCATGGATTATTTTCCAGAAGGGATGGAAAAGAGAATAAATGAAAAAAAATACTTAAAAATTTTTGTAAGTACTGAAATTACTCTACAAGCTGAAGGAGACAAGAAAAATATTATTTTTATAGCTAATAATAGCTAAGGAATCCTAAGTAGGACAGAAAACCAAACTAAATTTCAGATTTAGCAACAAATACATTACTAAACTCTAAACATAGCTTAGGATTGTACTCTGCTTATGAGAATTATGCTGACAAAACTGTGAGCTTATTGAGAATAAGGACAGGGTCTCTTGCCCCTTTTATATCCCGTTATCCATTTTTGTCTTTGGCATGTAGTAGGTCCTTAACAAATATTTATGAATTTATCTAATGATTGATTGATACAAGGGTACGAGAAAGATAGTTTATAACAAGGTCAAAGAAAAAAAGACATATTAAATAGAAATAACAAGGGTGTTTGAAATTTAAACAATAATTCATAGTTTACAAAGTACTTATAACCAGTATGTCCCTTTAGTCCAGAATGACCCTTTGAAATAGGTAGAGGACATTATTATCCGTATTATAAATATGACAAAAATCGCTGTCTTGGAGTTAGAAGAGATGTGGTATTAAATATGGCAATAATATCTATATAATATATAAACTATATGTGTTTATATAGTAGTTTAAATTTTCCTTAGCACTTTACAGATGTTGTATACTTACAGGTTGTCCCAAAAGTCTTAGGGCAGTTTTTAAAACTTTGAAGCTGCTAATCTTTAATAGCTTAAAGCAGTGTTATCAAACTCAAATAGAAATATGGTTTAATCCTTAATAATTCTTACATAAGGATCCCTGCAGGGCACATACTGATTTAGCTTTAAATTTGTAGTATTAGTATTATCTATGTTTTTTGTGTTTTCATTTATTTTGTTAAATATTTCCCAATTACATTTGAATCTGTTCAGGGCTGCATTCCTAAGGGTTGTGGGCTTTGTGTTTGACATCTCTGGTTTAAAACATCAAGACCTTTGGACATCATATATACCTCTTTGAGGCAGTGAAGTGATACAGTGGATAGAGAACCAGGCCTGGAGTCAGGGGAAACTAAGTTCAAATCCTACCTCATACACTTATTATCTGTGTAACTCTGAGATGTCACTTAACCCTGTTTGCCTCAGTTTCCTCATCTGTAAAATGAGTTTGCAAAGGAAATGGCAAATCCCTCCAGTTTCTTTTCCAAAGAAATCCCAAAGAAAGGTCATGAAGAATTGTGTGTTCATCCTTCGTTGCTGAAGACATGAAGAGTTAGACACAAGTGAAATGACTGAAAACAAACATATGTCTCTGAGAATCATCATAATTCTAGGAGGTAGGTTTTGCAGGTATTATCCTCATGTTGTAGACAAGGAAAATAGAGAGGCTAAATGACTTGTTTAGTCTACCAAGCACAGAGGTGATATTTTTGCCAGACATTCCTGACTACATCCAGCACTCATTTATATCCTTGTCAATGTACTTAACAAGTGAACATCTAGTCTTTGCTTGAACGGCTGAAGGAGATGAAGTTCACTTCCCATTGGGGTAGCCCATTCGTTGTTTGGAATTGTGTAATTGTTAAGAAAATTTTTACTTACTTCAGCCTAAGTTTGCTTCTTTGCAATTTCCCAACCCTTTCCTTGATTCTATCCTGTGAAACCAAACAGAAAAGGTCCATTACCTCTTCCACATGGCAGCCCTTCAAATAATTGAAAACAGATATTACATCTCTCTTAAGTCTTCTCTTTTCCTAGCTAAAGATCCTCAATTCAAACAGTTCTCAAATGGCAGGGTGCTTCACCATTGCTGTCGGCAGCCTTCCTAAATTATAGGGGCAGCTAGGTGGTGCAGTGGATAAAGGACTAGTGCAGGAGTCAGGAGGACTTGAGTTCAAATCTCACCTCAGACACTTGACACTCACAAGCCATGTGACCTTGGGCAAGTCACTTAACCCCAATTGCTTCATCCTGGGTCATCTCCAGTCATCCTGATAAATATCTGGTCACTGGATTCAGATGGCTCTGGAGGAGAAGTGAGGCTGGTGACCTGCACAGCTCTCCCTCACTCAAAACAAAGTGATGTGCAAGTCCTGTCATCATTTCTCTGATGGTATGGTCTTCTTTGGCAGTGAAGGAAGAACACACTGTATGCAACCTGGAGGTTAAACTCTAGACACCCTGAGGCTATTTGTTATAGATACAGCAGACTAAAAAACACACCCCTTAGAAACAGAACACCTCCCACCTCAACCTGTCTCATGGTTGCCAGTACTAAGTGATGCCTGCACTGAAGATACAGAAACTGTGTGTTTCTTTATGAGCTGACCACTCCTTGATCCCACCCCCTATCTAACTGGCATGATTGGCAAACAATGCACTAAATTTTTCCTATGTGCACTTTAGAATCACTCCTTTTAGATTTTGAGTTCCTTAAAGAGTTCTGCCCCTTATATAGTATTACAATAAACTTTTTATTACTTGACTGGAAGACTGCTTGAGTTCACAAATGCTTTCAGACAACTCCACCATGAACTTTGGTATTTTGGGATACCTGCACCCTTAAATCACATCATTTAATGGTGCCCCAAACGGGGCTGGTTTGACCACAAAGCAAGCTGGGAGAAAAGGTAGAGGGTCATCAGAGATGATATTGGGGCATATTCTCTTCTAGCAGATTAATGATGAACCCTTTAACAGTCCTAAGTGGTAGAGGTATAACTGGGGTAAGGTTACTAGAGCTTTGCTTCAGTACTTTCTTCCTTTGGCAGTGCTTCATCCCCTTGGCCTGGGACAGCCTTTCCCCTCATCCACAATCCTTTGTGTTCCTTTTCTGTCCTCCTGGGTGTTGCAAGAACCCTCAGAAACAAACCTGTAAACAAACGCTCATGGGGAGGTGAGCATTCCCTTTCCTGGCATTATTAACAGCATGAGACCCTCTCCCTTCCTCAACTGATTTTGCTTTGGGCATCAAAATTCATAGTTAAAGGTCTGTTGAATTGCCCTTATGAGGGCATCTCCTGGTGAATATTAAAAAGATCATGATCTAGCTGGCTCTAATACTCAATCAAGACTATCAGAAATAATTAAAATTGGTTAACTCTTTCCTTACGGTTAAAAAAATGACAAAATATACCCTATACTATTAATTATGTGCATTGTTATTCTATAATTTCTCAATTCAATATATATATTTTGAGAGAACTTATTTATAATACTCCATGCTAAGTCCTGGCACTCTCCATCTATCTAAAAGCATGCAGAACTTGGATCTAAGAAAATGGCTGGTTAACATGGGAGAACAGATGTGCACATGTATGCATGCATGAACACACACATATGAATGCATACATACATATGCACATATATTTTACATTCTGAATTATAGATAAGCCTGATAATTACTTGGCTAGTATGGACAAAAAAAAAGAGTTTTGTTTATTTTTTGCTTGATTTACTTGGCCAATTTCAGCTATATAGGCCTCCCCTTAAAATTCTACCCTAATCACTTTTTAGAAATATATATGTATATGTATATTTTCATAAGTTGTGTTTTGGGTAAATGAGTATAATTATTAACTACTTAAAGCATCTTTGATTTCACCATTTGCACCCTTTCCATCAATCCATATAAAAAAGACAGTGTGTAGTGAATTTGGTATCAGATGACCTACTGACTTCTGTTTATTAGCTGGGGAACTTTGGACAAGTCTCTTAATATATCTGGACTTCAGTTTCCTCTTCTGTCAAAGGAGAGCAGATTCACTGACATCTAAAGTCCTTTCCAGACTTAAAACCATAATTCCATAATCCCTCTGTACCTTAGATGACATTAAAAAATTATGTTCTTAAACATTAGAAGAACATTTCCATACACAAAGCAGATCACAGAAAGAGGATCCTGTAAGAAATCATCAATCTCCATTTTGAACAGCTCACTTTTTAAGAAACGCATAATAAATCCAACATGTTATTTTCAAACCATTTGGCTTATCTGTGCTTCTTTCTGAACTTCTTTATGTTCTCCTCTATGTATTTTCTAAACGTTTCAGTGGCCTGCCTTTATTTTTTACTATTCCTTACCTTCTTCCTTGTCTCCCATTAAACCGGTCATCTTTAGAAAAAGGGAGATGGGTGGATATTTCTACCTCGTAGCAAATTAGAACAATCCAGCAAAATAAATCCATACAATGACCAAATATATGCCTCTGTACCTTGTGTCTACTACTTCTTTGTCAGGAGGCAGGTAACATACGTTAATTACTATGGAACTCTGGAGACATGATTAGAGTTCTAAGTCATTGAAGCTTTTTTTTTTCTTTACAATCATGCTGTCTTTCTGTAAATTGTTTTAGTTTTACTGGTTTTGCTTACTTTACTCTGTCAATTCATGCTTCCCAGGTTTTTCTGAAAAAATTTATTTTGTCACTTTTAAAAGTTCAATAATAATCACTTAGATTTAATACAGTTATTACCCATTCAAAAATTGTCTTTAAGAGGCAATCTAAAGTCACCCCTTAAAATCTCCTTTTCTTCTTTCTTCCCCATCCCTCCCCCTCTCTGCACCCCCCCCTCCCAACTGCAGTCCAATTTAATCATTCCTTCACTATCAGGAAACTTGATAAGGAAAATCGTTTGGGGCTAATGTTTCTGCAAGAAAACATACTCAACCCATTGGTCAGCTTTTGAGTATTAAGACTTTACTAATTTGGCTCATCTGGTCTTCAGAAACCTGATCCATCACTCTCCTTCTTCCCAAAGGAGTACAAAGCTGAGACCTCTCAGAGCATATGCACAGTAATCACAGTTACTAAAATATGAAGATCTTCACTGCACTGCGAAGTATTGGAGTTGGACTTTGATGGAACAAATTAAGCTAGTCTTGGCCTCAAATTATCATGCAATCTCACCATAATTTTTTCAATAAGTTGTTCTGGTTAATTTCACATCCTCCATATTGACAAGTGTATATTTACCAGCAGTCTTATTATCCTTATAAATTATGACTATAGTGAATTATGAACATAATTTATTCATTTCTTCTTATAGAAACAGATTCTTTATGTCCAACTGAAGCAATGGAGGATGATGAATTTGAAAGTGCTTCTCAAATAATAGGACCTGTAAGTATTTCAATACATCTCTGTCTATATACTGAATAATAGTTATAGGTTTAATAGAAAAGTGACGACTATTCTCTAAATGCTGGAATGAATAGAATGATTTAATTATGTAAGACTGCAGGAGGGGCTCTGTTAAAATCAAAGAACATTTGAAAATATGTATAGTTCAGGATATAATATTACATATTTTTGGCAAATTTTAGAGACAATTAGTCATTCCTTTTCACTAGATTTTAAACTCCTTGTGCTCAGAGGCTCTACATCTTAGTCATATTAATATCAATAAAGAATGTTTAAGTTAAATTCAAGTAAAGGAGAAGAAGAATGGATGGAAATAAATTCTTTACTTCCTGAATATTCTTTCTTCCTTGAGTTTTCATGCAACTTTTCTCTCCTCTTTCTCTTATCTGTATAGACACTAATTTTCAAAACCTTTTATCATATCACCATCTGTGCTGAGTCATGTAGGTATGGATGCAGTCCAGGGCATTGTCCTGGACCCTCTATCCTTTTCCTTGGATGGTCTTTCTCTTGGCATTTCCTCATCTCCTGATGGGTCAGTTATCCCTTCTATGTTGATGATTCTGAAATCTACCTAAGAATCCCTAAATATTTCTCCGAACTTACATCTTCAGCTGCCTGCTATCTTCTTCCCTAGGTTCACATAATTTCTAAAACATTTATAGTCATTCCCATAGCTTCAAAGTCTTGAGTTTCATCCCACCATGTATCAGTGATTCCAAAGGGACTGAATATCTTTGCTTTTATTAGGGCAATTATTTTTAACTTGGATCCATTTACACCCAAAAGGTCTGTGAATCGATTTCAAGGATCCATGTACTTGGATGAAGAAAAATACATCTCTTTTTCATTAATCTATAAATGAAATTTAGAATCTCCTTCAATTATAAATATAAGTAACAACCATGATTCTGGAAAGGAATCTAGAGGTTTCACCAGACTGTCTGAGGGGTCCGTGTAACATCCAAAGAGGTTGACAGTTTTCATATTGAAGGCTTTAGTTATATTTGCTTGTTATTTAAACCATATACAATTGCATATGTGTGTGTAACACCATGGCTGTCTTTTTGAATATTTTCTCCTGTATATTCTTCATCTGTTCTATTAATCTTCCTTTTTATAACTGATATAATTCCATGATATCTTGCTGAGAAGTTATATGGAGACAGTCTCCTTCCTCTTCCTCTAATTTTATTTTAAAGTCTTGCTAACCAAATTCCCTCGTGGTATTTTTGTAGACAGGGTAGTGAATGACAGCACAGTGAGATGGAACTGTAATTGATCAAAGAGCTGCCGTACATATCAAAATATTGTTAAATGCATACCTGAAAAACATTGTTTAATATTAATCTGGCAAAAGATATTTCTAGTGACATCACAAAAGCCTGTTCTGGACCCTAGTGCACTTAATCTTAAATCAGTGATACCAGTGATATCAATGAAGCAAGAGGATTAATCATAACTTTCTTTCCCAAGCCCTTCCAGACTTGTTCTGGAATTGTGTTGGCATTAGATGTCAAATTAATCATTTCCTTAATTTCCATCCACAAGGCTCTTAGAATTTGTATTTTAAAAAGCCTCTAACCCTGAGTGCAGTTATTTCCAGGTGGTAACTGCTTTCACTAGGAAACAATCTTGGATTAGATATTCATTTTCCTTAAGTTACAGAGATTGCTTTTGCAGATATGGAATCCTTCCAGCACACTGCTCTACCACTCCATGGGACAGTAAATTGGAAAGTTAAGAAGGAAAGTGGTTCCGTTATCTAAATCTTGATGCTGAATTTGAACAGGACATATTTTTTTTTTGCTTCGTTCAGTAAAGAAAAAAAACTTCAAAGCAAACTTTGAGTCATGTTCTGAAAAAATATAAACATGCTACAAATGCTGAAAATCATTTAGTATGGTTTCCAACACATGCTGTCTCTATTTGCTAACTTTCCATGTTGACTATCAGATATTAGTGAGTGGGTGACTGTCTGGGACATTTTCCCCATTGGCTTAACTTGTTTTTGAAAATTTTTTCTGCATATATGTGTGTTTGTTATAAATAAGATAATTAAAAGTCTTTCAAGTTAGATTTTTAGAAATATGAGAATAAGCAAGCCCTTGATTTTGGCAGTCCCTTCTCTTCCACCATCTCTTCCACCCTGCGTTCTGGAATTTTTCCTTGGCACCCCTGCAGACTGTGCATATTAAAGTTAGACTGAATGTAAATCCTTTTAATAAAAATGAACAATAACTAAAATGAGGGCTGACAATTTATTCCAAGCAGGAGACATCACTTGTGACCTTTTAGTTTTTGAGTTTAATAAGTAAAAATTCCTCAATGAATATCAACCTTTTAGGCAATTATAGAAGGTTAGTAGTAGAAAGGACTTAGAGGTCATCTAAAATCAACCCCCTACCTGAAGCAAAATTCCCCTTTATGCTATCCACCCAAAGTAGCTATCCAGTCTTTTCTTGAATACCACCAAGGGTGGCAAACCTACTACCTAATGAGTCAGGCCATTTAATTTGGGGGATAGCCATAGTTTTGTAGGGAATTCTTTGTATTGAACTAAAATCTATCTTCATGTAACTTCCAGCAATTAATCTTTGTTCTTCCTTCTGGGACCAAGTAAAGTTAATCTAATTCTCTTCTATTTGTATGTAGTAGCCCTTCAAATACATGAAATCAATGATTATGGAACATGTTTCAAAATTTCTGAAGTGACAGTTTTTCTGAAGTGAAAATTTTCTTCAGTTACAGAAGCAAATTGTGCAATTCCTATTATCCTCTTCAGTTTGAAATTCATTTCTGCTTGAATGTGTCTGCCAAGTAGATGAGAAAAGGAAGAATGGAAGTTTATGGTTTTCTTTTACCTAAAGGTTCCTATTACTATTCAGTTCTTTTTCTCTCCTTATTAACTCACTTGCAGGAAGACACCTCAACATGCACAAACTCCTCTTCTCGTGAACGTTAAGTCGTGGTTGTCCTAGACTAGTGTATACCATAGTCTCACTTCTTCAACTCCTATTCCCTGGTTCCTTAATAGAGTTAACAATCTTCGTCTCTAAAGAAGAGTAAGATGGGGCTGGGGGAGAGAGAGGAGGAGAATCCAAAACCTCTCCTTTTGTAACCAATTATTATATGTGACACACAGAATGGGACAGTAGCACTAGTGAGTAAATACTTATCCAAACAGATGACATTTACACACTGTTTTGGGGCAGCTAGATGGCACAATGGATAGAGTGCTAAGCCTGGAGTCAGGAAGATGCATCTTCCTGAGTTTAAACCTGGCCTCAGATACTTCCTAGCTGTGTGACCCTGGGCAAATTACTTAGTCCTGTTTTTCTGTTTCCCCATCTGTCAAATGAGCTGGAGAAGAAAATGGCAAAATATTCCTTGCCAAGAAAAGCCCAAATGGAGTCATGGAGAGTCAGAAACAACTGGAAAATGACTGGACAACAATAAGCTGCTTTAGAATTTATAAAGCAGTTCACGTTCGTTATCTTATTTGATTCTTACAACAACTCTGTTGAGTAGGAAAGGCAAAAGCAAGTGTCTCCACTCCTATTTCTAAATGAAGAAATTTAAGCTTAGTGAAATGAAATTACTTGCTGGAGATAAGCAGTCCTGAAACTTGAACCCAGATCTCCTAGGGCCAGGGTTCTTTTTACTACATCTGAGCAGACTCCCAACACAATTCAGGAGAATAAAGACAACATATAAGTTGACAAATATATTTTTCAAATGTGGTATTGAATTTTTTTAAAAAATTATATATTTTTTCCTTGGATGCCATGTGGTGTGTGAGAAAGCACAAGTTGTTATCTCCCTGTAGAATGTAAGCTCTTTGATAACAGAGAATACAATTGTCCATTAATTCTCATTAATTTCTTTAGCACTTCATAAATGCTTGTTGAATGGTTTTATTGAATTATAGAGTTCAGTGGGAAGTAGAGAATTGTAAAGGGACAATAGACTAAGAATCTAGAGATTCTTAAATACATACATATATTCTTCTTAATTGTATATATAGCATGTATCAGTTCACTGTGTACATACATATATTCATATATACGTACATACACACCTTTTTAAAAGCACTTCACCTGGAGGTGGAGCCAAGCTGGTAGAGTAAAAGCAGGGTCTTGCTTAAACTGTCCTCTAAACCCTCCAAAATACTTGTCCTAAACAAATTCTGGATCTCCAGAAGCCACAGAATGATGGTGTGAAGCAAATCTCCACCCCAGGATAGCCTGGAAGGTTGACAGGAAGCATCTATGAGACCAGGTTGGGAGCAGAGTTCAGTCCAGCATGGGCTGTGACAGCACAGACAGGACCTGACCAGGCCTCTGGGGTCCTGAATTACGGGCAGTGGTGGTGGTTTTCAGACTTCTCAACCCCAGAAGCCATGGATAGATTGGAAGATCAGTGGAAAAAACTGGTCTGACCTGTATGAGAGAGTAGTGTGGTCTGGCCCCAGCTTCAGGGAGGTGGATGAGCCTGCAGCAGTGCCAACAGCAGTGGCAACAGCAGCAGGAGTAGCTGTTTCTGCAGCGCTAAGTCCACAGAATGTGAGGGGATCAAGCGATGGACAGTACACCCCCCCCCATCCCCACTGGAAGCAGAGAACTACCTTGACAAAGAGCTCAAAAGTCAAGTAATTGGCTAGGGAAATGAACAAAAACTGGAAAAAGAATCAAAATATAGACTCTTACTTTGGTGACAAAGAAGATCAAAATATACAACCAGAAGAAGACAACAAAGTCAAAGCTCCTGCATCCAAAGCCTCAAAGAAAAATATGAACTCTTCTTAGGCCATGGAAGAGCTCAAAAGGGATTTTGAAAATCAAGTAAGATGAACGGACAAAAACTGGGAAGAGAACTGAGAGTGTTGAAAGAAAATCATGAAAAATGAGTCAATTGCTTGCTAAAGGGGACCCCAACAATGCTGAAGAAATAATACCTTAAAAATTGACTAACCCCAATGGCAAAAGAGATCCAAAAAGCCAATGAGAAGAATGCCTTAAAAACAGAATTGGCCAGATGGAAAAGAAGGTCCAAAAGCTCACTGAAGAAAGTAATTCCTCAAAGATTAGAAATGAGCAGATGGAAGCTAATGACTTTATGAAAAAGACAAAAAAATTATAAAAGAAAAATAAAAGAATGAAAAAGTAGAAGACACCATGAAATGACTAATTGGAAAAACAACTTTCCTGGAAAATAGATCCAGGAGAGACAATTTAAAAGTTATTGGATTACTTGAAAGCTATGATCCAAAAAAAGCCTTCATATCATCTTTCAAGAAATTGTCAAGGAAAACTGCCCTGATGTTCTAGGGCAAAATAGATATATTAAAAGAATCTACTGATCACCTCCTAAAAGAGAACCCCAAAGGAAAACTCCTAGGAAGTGTAGCCAAATTCCAGAATTCCTAGGTCAAGGAAAAAAATACTGCAAGCATCTAGAAAGAAACAATTTAAGTATTGTGGAAACATAATCAAGATAACATAAGGTCTAGCAGCTTCTACATTAGAGGATTGAAGAGGTTGGAATGTGATATTCCAGAGGTTAGAGGAGGTAGGATTACAACCAAGGATCACCTACCTAGTAAAACTGAGTATAACATGTCAGATGGGGAAATGGTCATTCAATGAAATAGAGGATGTTCAAGCATACTTGATGAAAAACCCAGAGTTGAATACAAAATTTGACTTTTAAATCAAGAATCAACAGAAACATGAAAAGGTAAACATAAAAGAGAAATCATAAGAGACTTACTAAAGTTGAACTTTTTGTATTCCTACATGGTAAGATATTATTTGTAACCCTTGAGAATTTTCTCAGTATTAGGGTTGTTGGAGGGATTATGTGTATATATATATATATATATATATATATATATATATATATATATATATATATGTAGACAGAGGGCATAGGATGAGTCGAATATGAAGGGATGATATCTAAGATGATATCTAAAAAAAGATATTGGGAGGAGAAAAGAAGAGAGAATGGGGGAAATTATCTCTCACATAAAAGGGGCAAGAAGAAGTTTTTTCAATGAAGGATGAGAAGGAAAGAGTGAATCTTAGACTTGTCAGATTTGGCTTATGGAGGGAATAACATGCACACTCATTTGAGTATGAAAATCTATCTTATCCTACAGAAATGTAGGATAACTGGGAAGGGTGGTGGTGAGGGGAAGTTGATAGAAGAGAGGGTAAATGAGAGGAGGGGGTGACTAGAAATAAACACTTTTGAGGAGGGACAGGGTCAAAAGAGAGAATAGAATTAATGGGGAGCAGCATAGGATGGAGGGAAATATAATTAGTCTTTCACAACATGATTATCATGGAAACATTTTGCATGACTACATATGTATAACCTATATTGAATTGTTTACCTTCACAATGGAAGTGGGTGGGGAGGAAGTGATAGAAATTGGAACTCAGTTTTAAAAATGAGTATTAAAAATTGTTTTTACATGCAGCTGGGAAATAAGACATCCAGGCAGTGGGGTATAGAAATTTATCTTGCCCTGTAAGAAAATAGATGGGTAGGGCATAAGAGAAGGCATGAGGTGATAGAAAGGATGGCAGATTGGGGGAAGGGGTAATAAGAATGCCCAGTGTCTTAGGGTATGGGGAGGGGAGAAATGGGGAGAAAATTTGGAACTCGAAATCTTGTAGAAGCGAATGTTGAAAACAATAAACGAACAAACAAATAAATAAATAAGAAAAAAACTTAAAAAAACATTTTACCCGAAATGAAAATACATAGAATTGTTCAGAAGACAATGATATCAAGATGACTAAAAGTTGTTCTGTGATATGCTTGATCTATCACTCAGAGCAAAATATTTTAAGTTGAATTGGCCAAAGATAAATTAGATGAGCTAGCATGACTTCAATTTGTGGCCTAATCAAAGTGCCTGTATGTGTATAAACATATATCCATGTCTGTATTGATATGTGCATACACACATATGTATATATATAAGTTCATATATATACATCATACTTGTGGATATTATATGGGAATGTAAATTATATGCATATATATGTATAGCAATTAAAAAAATTTAAATAGATCAAGCAATGGAATGAGTTTGGTGCTACTGAATTCCATTTGTAAATAAGCACTTATTAAGCATTTACTATATTCTAAGTACTGTGAATGGACCAAAACTAAATCATACTTACTCATAGTATAGTAGGATAATTTACCTTTATCTAATTCACCTCAGAAATTTTGCCTTGAGCATCCCAATCTACTGCTGAACTACATTTAGTCATGTTGATACCATGTCTTCGGAACAGATCTGTTCTATTTTCATTTCAAGTGAAGAGCTTTTAGCTAACTAGCCTAAGAAAGAGTGGATCAGGTAGTTGGCTTCTAAGTTAGTCCTGTTACTACCTTTCAGAATCAATCTTTCAGTTCCTGTGACTTTTAAAGACATTTTTCTGAAATTCTTCCAATATCATATTTTGTTTCTTGATAAGAACTTAATTAACCTAATGAATTTAGTAGAATAATTTGTGTGTTTTTAAAAGATTTTGTTTGATTTTTGTGGTTGTTGTTCTAGACCAAGTGAGTCCATTGATGTAGGGAATACCTAATCTTGAAATTCTGTAAATTGTTGCAAATTAACAACCTGTCAGCTATTTAATGTCTTAAGAATCATTGAGGTTACTGAGAGTTTAAATAACTTATCCATAACTACACAGCCAGTATGTGTCAAAAACCGAATCTGAACACAGATATTCCTGACTCTAAGGCTGGCCCCATGTCCACTCTCTCAATCTGTTTCTCTAACCATTAACAAAAGCTACTTATTTTGCTTAATTGCATGGACTTTATTTCCTGGGTACCTGGCAGAGCAGCATATCATATCCTTGAAGGCTCATAGGGTCTACAGCTGAATGGATCTTGGTCTATTATTTTGAAGAAGAGGAAAGATAGTCCCAAAGAGTTAAAGGTGAATGAGGGGAGGAAGTTAGCCAATCATGAGTCCATGGTGGTAAAGACCAGGGAGTCAGAAACAGTCAGGAGAGAAATGAAAAATGACTGGCCTGGGTCCATCCTCAAAATGGAGGCTCCAAGAAAAAATCACCATTGAGAGAGGGAAGGCATAGGGCTACAGGGATGTTCCAGGGCAGGAAGGCCATAGGGAATGAGAAAACTTCTAGAGTGAGAAGAGAGCTGATGAATGTTAAAGTCCAGAGGGATGGCTAGCTTGGACTCTTCTTTAACAAGGTTTTTCCCATTGCTATCATTACTCTCCATTCTCCTCCATCACTCCCATAGTAAGTCAGTCAGCAAACTCCTATTAAACACTCACTTTATTCCAGATCTTGTGCTAAGTGCTGGTGATAAAAAGAAAAGCAGATAAGAATTCAGCCCTCAGGGAACTTACATTCTAATGGGGGAAAGAACATGTGAAATATAAATCCCTTACTCATAACAAATAAGTACATCGAACAAGGTAGCTGGGTGGCACAGTGAACAGAGTGCCAGACCTGGAGTCAGGAAGATTCATCTTTCTGAATTCAAATCCATTCTCAGAAATGGCAAACCACTCCAGTACTGTTGCCAAGAAAACCCTGAATGGGGTCAGAAAGAGTCAGAAACAACTGAAAAACGACCAAGTAGCAACATAGTCAAACAAAACAAATTTATATGGTGATCATGTCAGGAAAAAAATAGCTCCTTCTGTACCTCTGCTTTGTCACTTATTCAGGAGGTTAAAGATATACTTCATTATCTGTCTTCTGGAGTTACAGTTATTTATTTTATTTATCAGAGTTCCTAAGTCTTTCAAAATTGTTTTCCATTATATTACCATTGCCATTATGTAAGTCAGTATCATGTTTCGATGGACATTTCTCTCCATTGGTTCATATTCTCAGATTTCTTTGAATTGATTTCTTTTTTATTTTCTTATAGTTCACTGAATTCATTCCATCTATCTACCATAATTAGCTGAGCCATCATCCAGGCAATGAGTACCCACTTGATATCCGGTTCTTTGCTTTCTAGATTTCTTCTTGTCTCCTGTGTTTTCATTTCAAAGATTCTTCCTACCTCAAGGCCTTTCATCAAGCACCCTTGAAAGTATTATTCTATTAAATGTCCATTCCTCCTACCTGTTATAGGATTATACTCATTTTTCCAGAATCGTATTCTTGGTTGCAAGTCATTTCAGTTTTTTTCATTATTATGTCACAATATTTTATCTTTTTAAAAAAGTTTAGTTGTATCATGGTTTTATGTGATCCTGATATTTATCTGATCCTTGATACTTGAACACTTTCTGAATAATTGCAGAATTTTTTTCTTTGAATCATAAGATATGGGCTTTCACCAAAGCATTCCTGAATGTTTTCAGTTTGTAAATTGTTTGGGCGGTGGGGTTACTTTGCCCTACGCTACTTATAGATTTGTGTCATTTTCCTTTATTCTTTCAGGAAATATAGAAATCAGGGTTTTTTGAGGAGTTTTTTGGGGGTCATAGTTTTTAGGAAGTTTGATAATATTTTATGTCATTTTTTCCTCACTCACAATTTTCCAGGTCAATTATTTTTGATGGTACATACCTTACATGTTCTAACTTTTCATCCTTATTTTGATATAATTTACTTTGTTTTTCTGGTTTTACTTCTTGAACTTCTCTTATTCCATAGGATTAGTGCTTTGTATTCAGATTTTTCTTATATTCATTATGTCCCTAGCCCTAGTTCTCAGATTAGCACTTTGTTCCAAAGCCATTCTCCTCTCATACCTACTTCTCTCTCTCAGTCCTACCCGCCACACTCTGTAGCCTGGATTCATACACTGCTGAAGCTTTAGATAGGATCCTTAAGACAAGGACTTGCCATCTGCAGGAGTCTCTGATTTGTACCTGGGCCTCTGATGGCCCATGCCTTTGTCAGTCAGTCATCATGTACTAAATGCCTACCATGTGCTAAGCACTGTGTGCTATGTGCTGGATTTGGCTCCTGGGAAGCCCCGATCAGATGTTGGCTGTCTTAAGCCTTCATTCTATAGGACCCCTTGGCAGTACAGCCTAGGTACTGAGCTGATCTAACTTTCTGATGTGGCTTTGGAAGGAGGGTTCAGGGACCCTTGGATGATTCCCAGCACCCTGCTTATAGCTGTAGTTCTGAAGACTAGGAGGCATCAGGTGCCCTGCCCAGCCCTGTCTCCCTTTACAATGCATTTCTTTTTCTTGTTCATTATATAGAATAGACCAGAAAACTTTTGTTTTCTGAAACTTGTTAATCTATAAAATTCAGTGAGGGTCTCCAGTGGGCCTCTATATCCATCACTGATCCTCTAAATTAAATGCCAAATCAGAGGTTAGAGCCTTAAAGGAGGAAAAACTGCTATTTAACAAGCAATTCATTTCTGATCGCCTGCTGAGGTATTATAACTTTCTGTTTCTCACGGCTTCTATCTTGTAACGGTGGGTCTATAGGCCTGATTTTCTGGGATTGCAATTTTTTATGCTTCCCACATTTTCCATCGTTTACAATCTATGAGAAAAGATTCATAAATTCAGGTCAAATGCAAATGTGATTAGAATGCAAATACGGATAAGAAAAAATTGTAGATAAAAAAGTCTATCTGTGCATCCAGGAAGAAGCTTTTTTTTTTCCTCTCTGAAAGGTAGAGTTAGCAATCAACTCTAGGGATTTGGGGTAGAAAGAGCATTGCTCCTTAATAAATTCTTTTCTAATTTTCCAAAGTATTGGGCAGATTGAATGAATTCGTTTTTATAAATTCTCTTCCCTTGGCAGTTTTTGCTGTGGGCATGTAGTCCACTAAGGCAGCAGCAGTGTTTGGGTATGGTTCCTGTTCCCTGGCTGATTGGTAACTAGTGCATTGAAATCCTCTTCAAATCAGTCTCAGGGAGCTCTAGGGAAATACATAAAAGAGGAATTCCACTCTACACAATCAGCATGGACTGCTTGGAGCTTTGGGAGATACTTTGAAATCTGTTGAAGTTAGATGAAGTTTTGCAATATGTAGGTTTGTTTCTCTCCTATCCACAAAACCATTTGCATGCAGTCTAAACACTTGGCGTCTCTGTGGAGCACTTCTCTTACCTCATTCCTCCTTTCCCAGGCTTTGCCTGGGAATTCTATTATGATATAACATATTAGGGAAGATATTTACAAAAGTAATCCTACTTACTGGATTAAATTAAGTAGCCAAAAAAGGAGTTGTACCTATAACATTTTTAGTAGCAAAAATAAGAAGAAGATATTATTAAACTATATGAACTCCAGTCATTTTGCTTCATCTCCTTTCTTAAAATTGTAGGGTTGTGTTTTGTTGCTGTTTGTTCTTTGGTTTTAAAGTGGCTTGGTGTCTTTAATGTTTAGCTACAAGGCATAGACTGCCCTGCCTGACCCTTTAATCTGTGACGTTTATTTCTTTTCACTCTTTATATTCAAAGAGATTTGTTGATTTTTTTAAAGGGCATATATTAAGCGATGGTAGTGCAGAATAAAAAGATACTTGGATTTGAAACCTGTAGAAACTTTATCTAATTTGTTTGCCTCAGCAAACATCTGATTTTTGCAGTAGAAATTTGATGGTCAGCTGGTATGGAAATGAACGTGCCTAAAATTCATGATTTAATTTCTGCTCAGTTTTCATAAGGAACACTTCCTCTTTAGTGTTCTATCTATATGAACTCTTTTTGTTAGATAATGGCTTCATAATCGAGGTAGGCATTGGACTTCTTAACCTGGCAATATGGTTTCTGTCTCCTTGTCCTCTATTTCTTCATCTGCTTTATCCAGCAAATTACAGTTCTGTGTACATGAGACAAATGGGTCTAAATTAATATCCTCATCTAAATTCAAACTTCCCCCAAAGTTGTGATTTAATATTTAAGCATGATTTGTAAAGTTATCATGTAGAAAAGGAATTAACATAGTTCTGCTTAGCTGAATTGAGTGGAAATTGTGGAGAATAAAATTTAGGCTCCCTATAAGAAAGAACTGCCTAACTATGAATACTATCCAGTTGTGGAATGAATGCTCTCAGGATGTAGGATAGTGTGTTTCCACTCATCAGAGGTCTTTCATCAGAGTTTGGATGACCACTTATCAGACATGTTGTAGAGCGAATTCATTTTCAGGTATGGGTTGGACTACATTTCCACTGAGGTCCCAACAACTTTAGGATTTTGTGAATAGATCTGGTATTTAAAAAAAGCCAGCAATGGCACAAAGATAAATTTAAAAGTAAAAATGAATATCTATGTGATTTTAATTAGTTCTGTCACTACAGACAACACTGAAATAATTGCATAATTAAAAAGTTGGGATTTTCCCTTGTAAGTCCACAAGCAAATAACAGCTCAAAAACGGAGGAAATTCATGTTCATGGTGTTAAGAATAAAAACAAGTTAAAACAAGTTGTTTTCTTGTAATAAAAAAGAAATCAAACAAAACAGCATTTTGTGAATGTTCATTATTGTCTCGCCAAAGAGCAATAATACTCCAACAATGAATTTTTCGTCTTCAAAGATCGTGTTGACAAATTGCTGGCAGCTAATTGTTAGCAATGAATTGCTTGACTGGAGAAGAGAGTGACTAATAAATTTTTTCCTCAAACATTAAAGGTCTTTGCCATTGATTTTTCCATCTGGCCTGTGGAATTATGTTTGGCTTTTATAGCTTTGGAACCCAGGGAGCCAAGGTGGCTTCTTAGACCCAAATGCTACAGTAAGCTAGTTATCTATTGGAAACTCAAACCCATGGGGTTTTCCTTTTGACATTTCTGGCTTGTCGATATGTATTACATTAAAAAGATGGAAATATTTATCCAAGTTCTTGCATATTTATTTTTTACTACTAACTTGAGTTCAATAAGATTTTTTAAAATAATAGTCTTCTGAATCTCATTTTCACCTTAATGACCCTGTCTCTGAGTAGAAAAATAAATAATAACTTATGAGAATCTATACTATAATGGATTTAAAAAAACAGATCATAGTCTCTTTGGCAACTATATAAAACTTATTTGTTTCACTATTAGTAAGTATTGACAATATTCTTTGGAATATTAAATAATGAAAGGAATGACCAACATGAATGCCAAAAAAAAAAAAAAAATGGATTTCTAGACACAATGACCTCCAGAAAATTGATGGCCTTGTTCTTGGCAGCTATTTTGGGGGTCATTTCTGTTGAAATGTCTCCAAGTTCTTCATTTTAAAAAATAGCCTATCTTCCTCTCCCCGTAAAGATTAGCACCATGTATTGTTCCTTAGCTTTTATGATCCTTAGTGTATTGATTTAATTAATTGTAATGATATATTTAAAGATGGAATGAAAAAAAAAAGTATTCCCAGATCTCAAATCATGCATTTTGTACAGAATGAGAGGGAGGGGAAGGGGACATGGAGGAAGAAAGGAGGGAAGGAGAGAGGGAAGAAGGAGGAAAAGAAGGAAGGAAGGAAGAAAAGAAGGAAGGAAGGAAGGAAAGAAGGAAGGAAGGAAGGAAGGAAGAGAGGGAGGGAGGGAAAAATCTCATTGCTCTAGCTAATAATAAAAAATATGTATAGCATATATTGATTCCAAGAGAATCAACTATTTTGTGTGAATAAGTTCATCAGATGTGCTTGAATGGAATACAGCAAGACAGTGTGATATGCAAGAAACCACACAGGAATTCAAGTTAGAAGGGCAGAGTTCAGATCTTGGCTCTTCAACTTTCTGCCTATGTGAGGTTGGCTGTAAAATGAGATGACTGTATTAGCTGACCTCCAGAGTTCTCTTCTAGCTCTGATCTGCGATCCTATTAAGTGATTTTTGGTGATACATCAGATTTCACAAACTATGCAAAATAAATATGTAGATTATGTAAAGTGGTAGTTGGCTATAAAATTTCTTTGTACAGAACCTTAAACACGTGTGAACTTCCTCTCAACTCACAACCACATTGATTCAACTGAGATCATTTTGTCCATTATAAAAAGTGGTAAGATATAAAGTCAAGACTCTGGAATGTGCTGGCTGAAGCAAATAGAAAAAAAATAAGAATAATATATTCCCACCATAATGTTGACTGAATGTGATTTATGCCAGCATACTAAATCACTTAGAAGAAGAAAGACATTTGGGAAATATGTCTGAAAGGAGATAGATTATTTATTTTTTGTGTGTGTGCTTTACAAACTTTGTAGGCCAAATCAAAATTCTAAAAAAATGCTAAAGTAGTTTTCTTAGTTTCTAAATTTTTAAATTAGAAGTTTTAAACAATTTTTTTCTCATTGAAATCAAGAGAATTTAAAATTATTGCTAAATAATTATTAGTTGTGTTCCTGAAATAAGGTTACGATCACTCTGTCAATTTGCATAGATTGGGCAGACCGTGTTCTATTGTGTATTATAATTATTATATAACTTTCATTTCTCACCATGTTATGAGAGTGAACCTGTGTTCTCCCTGGCAGCATTAGTAGATCCCAATATCTGACTGCTTTTACTGAGCTGGAAAACTTTTGAGGTCTGTAGCCAATAACAAGGAAGTTGAAAGACATTAAGAGGAGAACATTAAAAGTTTGACCCACAGCTCATAAAAACTTCCTTGTGCCGGTGTATTATGTGACAGTAGAACCATTACCCAAATAAAATGAAGTTACAGACCTCGTTATAGGAAAGCAGAGTCTCAGATTTGGGAGGGACCTGAAAAGTCATCTGTAATTCTAAACTGCATCTGAATGGGAACCCCCTCCATGACAATCCTGACAGGTTTGTCATTTACTCTCTTTTAAAGGCTTCCAGTGATGGGACACTACTGCCTCCCAAGGAAACACATTCAATTTTTGAAGAAATCTAATTGTTAGGAAACATTTCCTTAGATTAAACTGAAATTTGCCTTCCTATAAATTCCATCCCTTGTTCCCAGTTCTATCTTTTGAGGATGAGCAGAAGAAAACCGAAACCGAACAACCAATCCTTGGCAAAGTCAGCAGGACTTGGCCCTATGATCCCAATGTTTAAGGGGTTTCTGGATGGAAAATTATGATTTCAGCAATTTTAAATTTGTTACATTTGCTTCTTAATATATTAGTACACCTTCAGCATGACAAATATAACTGAATTTAGCATCTGGTTAACAAAAGTAATTGGGGCAGTTCGATGGTAGAGCGGAATGAATGTCAAGCCTGGAGTCCAGAAGACTCATCTTCCTGAGTTCAGATCTGGCCTCAGACACTTACGAGTTATGTAACTGACCCTGGACAAGTCACTTCACCCTGTCTTATTCCATTTCCTTATTTGTAAAATGAGCTGGAGAAGGAAATGGCAAACCACTCCACTGTCTTTGCAAGAAAATCCCAAATGAACTCATGAAGAGTCAGACACAATTGAGATGACTAAGCAACAGTAAATAACTAAATATTTTGATATATGTGAGTTTTCTTTTTGGTTTCATTTGCTTATGAGTGTGCTATGGTCCAGTACAGTGATGTGCCAGAGTTAATGACAAAAGTCTGGTCAATTGATCCTCTGTTGGGGGAATCTGGAATTAGTCTATTAGTATTCTGTGGCCCCTCATTACAAAGTACATTTAAGTAAGTATATTTTTCTTTATTGCATTTGCTATAATCAGAACTCTCCCTCTAGTATAGTTTTGATGTTAAGTTTTTTTTATCTATCATACTGGTATAGATTTTCCCACCCATCAGTTATTTATTTTTTAAATTATATTGATTTGATTGTATAAAATTGAAATATTTTAATGTAATCAAGCATATATCTTTTCTATAATAATTTTTTCTGTTTGTTGAACTGGAAAAAAAAGTCACCTACTTTCCATAATTGAGGTGATTACTCAATTCTACCTTCTTCCATCTTTATTAGTGTTCTTTTTTCCCTTTTGTTTGTTTTAGTCTTTTTAATTCATACGTTCACTAGACACTGTGACATAAAAATGCCTACAAATCCAATTTCCCACCAAATTGCCAACCAGTTTTCTCAAGAAAATTTGTTAGATAATAAATCGTTCCCCCAGCTTATTTTTAGAAATCTGTCAAAGACTAAGCTCTTGTATACATTTGACTCATGTTTGAAATATCTAATCCAGTCCATAGATCTACTTTATTATTTTTTACATAGTACCAAGTAATTTTGATGACAATTACTATATAATATGGCTTCATGTCTGGGAGTGCAATATATCCTTTCTTCAGAAAGAAGCAGAGAATGTTAAGGGTCTCCTTTCTTCATCATCTCCTTATGTGGCTGACTTGATATTTGATTTTGTGTTTAACTATCTTTGTTCTCCAGAGAGGTAGGTTTAAAAGTCAAAATTTGTACTTACTGAGATTCTCCTCTGTATTTTCTCTACATCCCATTCACAATAGAAATATAACAAAAACTCATATAGAATCATGGTTTTTCAGAACTGGAGCAACTTTGGAAATGATCTAGTTTTGACTGCCATTATATGTACAGATTCTATGGATAAGAAACTATTATCAAGAGATTTAATTATTTGTTCAATATCATACAATAGAGGTAAAATTGCATCTGGAGGGCCAAGATTTCCATATACTCAGTCCAGGGTTCTTTCCTTGAATTGTTTATAGAATTAACTAATTCATAGCTTTCAAATAACTCTAACAGGATCATACATTTTCTGGGTGGGAAAAGTCAGACTAAGATGAAATTTATTCCATATTCTACCTGAAAGCAAATGACTTCTGTAACAATATCATCATGAGTGGGCTAATGTACCTCCATTCAACAATTCTTTCTTTAAAAAAAAAACAGAAATTGCTAACTGAGAGTGTAAAAAAGACTATGTGGAAATTCTTTGGAATAGATGATACCCTGCTGTTCTCAGGCAGTTTTATCTTTGAGGCACTCATTCAATATATGCAAATGTTGTGGTAATTGCAAACCAATCTTATTCATTAAATTAAAACCACCACTGGTAAACAATACTTAGTTACCCTAGAATGATTATTGTTTGTGCTTGAAAATAATAAAATTGCATTTTAAAAACCTATTATTCAGATCATTCATCATTTCAGGTTGCCAGCCCTCCCCTAATTAAACTTACTTGGCTTTTACTATATTTTCTTATCTTGAAGTCAACTCAGTACTAAGTCTCTCTCCTCTCTCATCCACCCCTTTCTCTACATAGATGAGAATATCTATTAAAATTTTGTGTTGCTTAATAATTTGCTGATTTTCAGATTGATAATTTTTGCAAGAAAACTGTACTGAAGGTTTTTAATGTGTTTTAAGACTTTGGCAAATCTTCCAATCTAGTTTGTCATATAAAACTTTAGGGTGTTCAGTTGCATTAAATGAAAGATCATCAAATCACCTGCAACTTGAAGTAAGTTTTTAGGTGACAAGTTTTATATAATTGTAGATTTATTCTTTCATCATTCATTTTTGTAGAGCTACAGATTCCTCGATATTGTTGATGCTTTCGATTCTTTAATCTGTTTAGCAATCTGTCTGCAGTCCCAAATCAAGCCAGTGTCTCATTCCTTGGATCTCTACACGGTTGCCATATTGATAGTTTTGAATTAGAGGTCTGACCACATGACTGCTGTGCTCAAAAGCTTCGGTGACTTCCAGTTTTAGCTGTTCAGTCACATCTGATGCTTTTTTAGGGTTTTCTTAGTAAAGATACTAGAATGGTTTGCCGTTTTCTTCTCCAGCTCGTTTTAGAGATGAGAAATTGAGGCAAGCAGAGCAAATGTCTTGCCCGGGTCACAAAAGTAGCAGTTATTTGAGGCCAGATTTGAACTCGGGAAAATGAGTCTTCTTCCCTCTAGCATGGTGCTCTATCCATTGCAACACATAGCTTCCCCTTGCTTTGTGTTACTCACAGGATAAAAAGAAAGTTTCTGGCTCCAAACTATTTCCTTTGGTTTATTTTATATGAAACTCACTCACTCTTATCAAGACAGGATGCAAACATTTATTAGGTGCCTACTGTGTTCTGGGCACTCTGCTAAGTGTTTCACTTAATTCACTAAATGCAGTCTTATTTGTAAATCTTGTCTCATTTGATCCTCATGACAACTTTGGGAGGAAGATGCTAGTATGACACCCACTGTGCAGTTGAGAAAGCAGATAGAAAGAGGTGAAGTGACTTACCTAAGGTCACCCATCCAGTGAGTATCGGAGGTTGCATTTGAGCTCAGGTCTTCCTGACTTCCAGGATTTCCTGACTCAGGCCCATCACTCTCTCCATTACACCAGGTGAGGGCTATTTTCATTTTTGTCTCTGTATCCTAGCACAACTTCTTGGGTACAGTCGATGCTTAATAAATGCTTGTTGACTTGAAACTGAAATTTGAGAATGTCATGAACCTGACTTAGTTGACAGTAGATGGGGACTACAAGGGGTGCTGTGATCCAGAAGAGAGGGCAGTTGTCAGAAAGCCATGAGGAAGTTTCCTGTTCTTAGGGCCTGATCCCAGCCAATGCTATCACTTTCATTTTAATGAGCATTGCAATTTACCCAACTCATTTTAAATTTAAAGCTTTTAAAAAAAAGTTAAATCTGGCAGCTTTCTAGTCTGTCACAGGAGTGTCCAATAATTCATATTATGCCCTGGGAGGCTGCTTCTGGTGAATGGAATTAGTTGTAGTGTATGACCTCATGTTCAACAACACCCCTGCAATTTCTAGGAAAGCCTCCATATTCCTCGCCTGGCTGGTTTCCTGCTAGACAACAGAGGGCTGATGTTTTCTATTTCTCTCCGACGAGTGATTTTTTTTCAGACTTGACATCAAAGAAAGCAAGAAAACTTTATAAATCATCTTTTTGTAAACTTCAAAGCCAAGTTTTGGTACATTTATTTTGCCTGTGATTTGTAAGCCTTCAGACCCAGCTTGGATATTCATACAGAGAACCACTGGACTTCTGGTGCCCTATCTACAGTAAGTCAGACAAATTGTAACCTGACTTACGTAGAGCTTGGAGCTGCACAGTCTTTCCAGTCAGTGAGATGGTCACAAGAATAATAAGTGTGGATGAGGTGAGCGAAATTAATTGTCAATCAATCAACCAGCCTTTGTAAAATGCTTGCTGTGGGTCAGGGTACAGAGCAGACAAAAACTGCAAAAAAAGACTGAAAAGACCAAAACACCTTTCTCTCAAGAAGGTTAAGTACTATTGCAGGAAGCAGCATGAGTAAAGCAGAACAATAATAACAGCTACCATTCATATTATATTGTATTTTAAGATTTATAAAGCTGTGTACATAGCTTATCAGGCCCTCATGTAGGAGATGATATCGCAGATGATATTTATTGTTAAGTCATTTTAGTGTCTGGCTCTTCATGACCCCATTTGGGGTTTTCTTGGCAAAGATATTGGAGTGATTTGCCATTTCCTTCTCTAGCCCATTTACAGATGAGGAAACTGAGGCAAACTGGGTAAAGTGACTTGGCCAAGGTCACACAGAGGATGCCTTCCTGATTCCATACTCAGTGCTCTATCATTGCTGCACCTAGCTACCGCTTGAGACAATGTAGTGAAGACTATATAGTAAACTTCAAAGAAAAGGTTATGAACACTGTCATTCACTCCCTAGTTTTCTTCCTGCCCCCGCATCCCAGTAATTTTTAAGGCATAGTCTAAAAGTGCTATCTTGAAGTGGGAAGATAATTGACTTTTGGAACAAAGGATGTGAATTAAAATCCCCATCCTCCATTTTATTAGCTGTATGATCTTGTGTAAGTCACTTGTCACTTCCCTTATTTGTAAAATGAGGGAGAAAAAATAAATGATCTTTAAGGTTGGCTCAGCTTTCCATCCTGTGAGTCTATTATGCTATTGGCCATATGACTTAGAAACTAGATGACTTCTCAGGAAGCCAACTGGAATGGCTTCATGGTAGACATCTCTCTGCTGGTCAGGATTTTCTTCATGAGATGAGAAACTAGATGGTGCTACAGGTTGCAGGTGACATAATAAAAGAGGTAAAGTTACTTCTCCAGGTAAATTATATTTAGGACACTGTAATGTCTGTATTTTGGATCCTCCTGGCTTTGAGTGAATTTAGAGTGAATGTCAATGGTAACTGTTTCTCTTTGGAACAGCAACCCTGAGGGTCTTCCCCTTTCCTATAGAGCCCTAATCCCTAAATGGACATTACCTCACTTTAAGTGAGTATCTGAAAAGGCCTTAGCCTAAAAGGTGAAGATCTCCTATTGCATCCTGGGCCATCTCCAGTCATCCCGATGAATATCTGGTCACTGGATCCAGATGGCTCTGGAAGAGAAAATGAGGTTGGTGACTTTGCACAGCCCTCCCTCTCTCAAAACAAAGTCAACTGCAAGTCATGTCCTCCATGAAGAGTCCCTGAATTAATCAAATGAATATCTTGTTTTTCTCACCTTGTTTCACAAAATCTCCAAGATACAAGGGACCCCTGAGATGATTTAGTCCGACCTGACCAGGAGTTCTATCTATGACATCCCCAATGAATTCTTAATTAACCTCTTCTTGAGGAACCCTAGTGAGTAGAAAGCCCCAGTGATTTCCTTTGGCTAGACCAAATTACTTTTAGAAAGAACTGGAAGTTTTCTTCCCCTCCTGCCCCTCCTGTAAAATCTGCCCACCTCTCTTTAACTTCAAACCACTGTTCCTAACTCTGCCTTGTCTTACTGATTTAAAGATAAAAACTAAAGAGAAACCAATACAAAACAAAAAGAAAATCGGACACTAAGATAGAAAGCTGACCACAAACTCAGGAAAGACAGGGCTTTAAGGTAACGTTGGCTGTGTGACTCTGGAGTAGTCAGGACTGCTCCATGCTCTACAACTGAGACCATGAAATGCGGAGAGTGTGAAAGTATATAATGGTAAAAACGAATTTCTTCAGCCAGAAATCAGTTCTTGAAACACAATAATTCACACATCTAGTGTATTAAATAAAGATTTTATTTACATACGTACATGAATGCCCCCCCAATTACAAAAATTCCTTCAGCAAAGCAGATGTTGTACGATAAGATGTTGTACAATAAGATGCTGTATGAAGCAGGTAATGTAAACAGTGATGGGAAGCAGAGAAGCATCTCTAAGTCATTTCCAGCGTATCTGCCTACAGTAAATGTTCAGTAGTGATTCTCATGTTTTCACCATGACTGGTGGCAAATGTTCTCTTGAGGGGAAAAGTAATTCATCTTGTAAGTGCAACCTAATAAACTTGGCCATCTTGCTAGTGCAGTTATTGACGCAGCAAATAAGTTTACAGAGTTCATACAAAAAATAAATGGATGAAGGTCCCTACTTGACCTATTTTATCAAAGAATGCCATCTCAAATCTATATCTCAGTGGAAGAAAAAAAACTATGCAGAGGTACAAAACTTCAAAAAATTAACTTCTTCTTCTTCTTGGAGGGAATGCATCTAGGAAATTTAAACATGTTGTTATGCATCACTCAGAAAATTCCAGAGCATCCAAAGGATGCAAGGTCACACTACCTGTGTGTTATTTTTGTAACCCTAAGACTTTGATAACTCTTATTATCTTTGAGTGATGGTTTTTGCACTGCTTCATTCCTGAAATGAAGTTTTATAATGATAATGGAATTCCTTTCAAGATTCTACTTATTTTGGGTAATGTCTCAAGTCACCCTCCCTATGTAGCTGATTTTAATGAAAACATACGGTTGGTTTGCAGTCCCTCTAACACTACCTCATTGTTACAACCTACGGATAATGGAATGGTTGCAAATTTCAAGGCATATTCTTTATAAACTACATTTGCCCAGCTAATTGGAGCTTTGGACTTGGCATTGGGAGGTTTCTGCAAATCCTATAATATTTACCATGCAATCCAGAATATTATGAAGGTATGGAAAGATGTAACAGAAACATGTATGAAGAGAGTTTGGAAAAAAGCATGTCCATAATTTGCTCCAACTTTTGTGGATCTGACAAAGATGAAATCTTTGAAGAAGTAAGTAATAAGATAGTAAAATTAGCACAAAATTTGGAGCTAAAAGTGGATGAGAAGGATGGGGAGAAGCTGCTGAGTGTCTTGGAGAATTGTCAGATGAAGATCTGATTGAGCTGCTAACCACAAAGATTGCAGAAGAAGAAAGGGAAGCTTCAGAAGCCAAGATTGAACCAAAAATGTTCATAATGAAGTAGTTGGCAGGAATATTTCATCATTTGAGTGTATGAACATTTGGGATGAGTCAGTCCAGGCTTTTCATGCTAAAATTTAGGACACTGAGGCCTAAAGAGGATAATTAAGTTGCTGAATGACTTACAATGAGTAATTCTTATAACTGGAACTAGAATCTGTGTCTCCTTCCCCATCTATCAGCGTTATTTTCATCACTGCAACACTGCACAGTATTTCCTTTGGTTTTCTTAACTAAACAAAGTGAATAAGAAATTCTACAATTTGGTTTGGAGCAATTTGTGGATCTCACAGTGAGATCCAAAATTCTGGGGACAGGTCTTTTTGTTTTGTTTTGTTTTACATAAAAGAAGGAATGAAAAAGAATTTAAAGTATTTAACATTTGCTATCAGAAACCAGGAAGAACTGACTTGAAATCCTTGAAGTGATGAACATTGGTCATGTGACTCCGGGTACCTTTTTGTGCTCCAACAAATTCCCTAAGATGGTAAGTTTCACAACAAAATAGCAATTTGTGCCAGTAGATGTAGTTTGCTGACTAGAAGTTCCTTGGACCACTCGGGAAAAAGTAGCTGTGAGTCCAGACTCATAACTATTTGAATTTGTCAATCATTCCAAAGGGTTCAGAACATTAACTAGAAATAGGTAATCAATGAAATAGGTACATAAGGATTTTAACCTTAGTGTATTTACATGGGGTGCTTTAAGAAGAGAGTTAGAGTATGAGATGAGTAAGTAGACTACAAATTCTGATTTGAGTGATGCTCCAAGTAGTGGAGTCATGTGGTTGGTGTGATTTTTGGTGTGAGTCAGAGTCAGATTAGAGAGTTGTTGTTCTTGTCATTGTTGGTGGTGGTGACTGTGCTCCTTCATTGAGATGAGTGATGTCTCAACTTGTGCGTGAATTGGATTCCAGAATTACATAAAATCCTCAGGCTGGCTCTCTCCTCCAGGATCGTTGGCAATACAACGGTCAAGATGACTGCCTTATTAGAGAGTAAGGCAGATGTGGAAGTTGAGGGAAAGTCAAGATTGTGCTGTGAATTAGCAGAATGTAGCAGGACTGGTATGAATTCAACCAGGGGTTCACTTACCCTCTAAAGCAAACCTTTGGTTGAGGGAATGTGGGTAGACTAAGGTGAGAACTGCTTGGTCCCAGTGCTTCCCCAGGCAGCAAATGCATAAAGATGACACTCCCTGACAGATGCTGTAGCCAAATGGGCCCCTTATAGTTTTCAGGGAAGGAACAGGACTGGAAGGAGTGACAAATTGATTCAGGTCTATTACATTAGACTATGAATTTGAGTGTCTCTGTAAACAGGGGAAAAGAAAGAAACCTTTGTTATCGTTTTATGCTCTCGCAAGGATGGTGTTGGTGTTGGTGGTGGTGAGTGGGTGGGGAGAATACTGCTATGTGGAAAGGTCAGCTGCAAAACCAGTCCTTTCTTCAGCCCCAAACTTGTGGAGGGAAAATTGAATTGATCGTCTTTTTTGCTGAGACTTACTGTGTTGAAATTGTTCCACCCCAAAAAATTGCTCAGTTCAGTAGTCAGCAAGAGAGAGCAAGGGAGTCTAAGTGAGATTAATGTGAAAATGTCAAAAGTTAGATGGTGAGGAATTAAATTTGAAGTCACTGATGCAATGTCTATTCTAGGTGGTAGTGACTCAGGGAAGCCAGGCGGGAGTCAGCCCTTTTCTTTATTGACCCAAAATTGATAGCTTTTGAACTGTGTCCAGTTCTCCTTGCTTGGGGAGAAAAGGAAATAATCAGAGGACAACAAGTTTGGAGACTGAAGATAGAAGACAGAATAATCATGTTTCCCTGGCCCTCATGATTTGGACAGTCATTAACAAGGGAAAGGTACTCCAGTATCATCTGTAGGGAGTTGTGTTGCATTGTTCAAGACTTCTGGAGACCAGCAAACTCAAGCTGATCCACTGAGAACCAGGGGAAAGATTTGAAGGCTTTACATTTCAGTGTATCCTCTGAAATAAGTTTAAATTTTATCTGGGAGCTGAACTATTTCTACGAAGTAGTCTTTGCTATCTGGGGTCTGTTAGGCTCTAGGAACCAGGTAACTGGGCAGTGACTCAGGGAAATTATCATGGAACTAAAATAGGAAAATTAATAGTAACAGTAAGGTCTTATATTCATGCGGTCCTTGGCATACAAAAGATTATAAATCATTTTAGATAACGAGAGAGAGAGAGAGAGAGAGAGAGAGAGAGAGAGAGAGAGAGAGAGAGAGAGAGAGAGAGAGAGAGAGAGAGAAAGAGATTTTTTGAGTATATTGTTCCTGAAGAGACCCATTAAGTCGGACACACACAGGGCTATATGTTGTTCCAGCTTCAAGATGCTCTATATGCCCATGTATATTCAGAACTATAGCTCATGAGCCTCTCACCAATTTGTTACCTTTTTCCACTAAGAAGACCCAATTAGTTAAAAGCAAAGCCATTTTGTAAAATATAGTAAGTAAAACCTTAATCGACAACTTCCTTCATAACACTGGGGCATAAATTTCCATGAATCAATGGGAAAAGTAGACACCCGTAGGGTTTATGGGACATTTATGGAGAGACAAACACACAGAGACCCCATGGAACCAGGATGTCACATGGAGTAGAGTGGGATAAACAAAAGGATGAATGGAAAACACATGTAGAGAGGCACACGTATAGGGAACACATTTCCAGGACACATTTGTGGATGGGTGACTTACTTTCCAAGTTATGGGACCTGTGGTATCTTCTAGTGCTCTCATTGTCCTCCTTCCATGGGACTTGCTCTTTGCTGGCTTTGTAAGCAGTCTGGAACTGGAATTCTGAGATGGAGTACTAGCTTTTCTTCATAGGAAGAATGAGCAGTTATGGCTCTTTTTTTTTTTTAAACAGCTTCAACTATGTTAGAAAAGCAAAAGCTTTAAGTACCTAGTCATTGGACTAGGAAAACAGAATTCAATGTATTTTTCTCCCATGAAAATTCTATAAACTGCTGTGAGCCCTTAATGATGGAAATCAATCAATCAAGCATTTATTAAATATCTTTTATGTGTCTGGTACTGTTTTAAGTGCTGGTAGGATACAAATAACATAGACTGGAACAGTGCCTACTGGCAATGAGTTTACATTCAAACGATGGTATTCTTAAACTGAAATCCATGAACTTGTTTGTTTTTAAAGTTTTGATAAGTTTATTTTAACATAACTAGTTTCCTTTGAAATCTAAAATATTTTATTTTATTCACTTAAAATCATTATATCATTATTCTTATAAAGTACCCAGTACCAGGCAGGGGCGGGGACAGAGGAGTGGCGTGATTAAAAAACTGCAGGAAGACTGTTAAGCAATGAGGCTATACCATGATCCACAGAAGCATGGTTCAGGGTCAGGCAAAAATCTAAGAAAGCCAGTGATCAAACTGGTTTGAGGACATATTTCCAATTTGACCTACTCAATCACTATTCAAGCTGACATTCCCTGAGTCCCAGTGTTTTGAGTCTAATCTTCTAACTGAAGCATGCCTCCTGCCTCTGAGATAGACATGCTTAACCTGGAGTTCATGAACATATTAAACAATATATTGACATCTATATTTCAATGTAGTTGGCTTTCTTTCTAATCCTATACATTTTTATTTTATTCATTAAAAAAAATCATTGTTGTGAGGAAGAGTATATTGGCTCCACAGACTGCCAAAGGGGTCCACGGTATGAGAAGAATTAAGAACCCAAGTTGAAGAAGTTTCTTATTTCCAAATCGCTTTACCTCTTTGGTGCAGTTGAGTAGGAGGTGGGAAAAGCAAACAAACAAACACAGATGGACAAAGAAAACCCAGAACAGCAACAAGCCCAGGGGAAAGGTTATTTTTACTTCTTGGCCAGAGTGCATTCCTGGCCAAACGTCAACAAACTTTTACAACAAACCTAGAGCCTAAAGTACATATTATGATTAACATGTTCAAGTATTCTCTCCCCCTCCTATCTTATCATCCTTAGGGCAAAAAGTGAGACTTAGATACCATGACTTACTAATAGATTTTTGAATCTAAAAACTTAATTTAAGGACTTAAGGTCTCAAATTCAGGCCCTGCCATTTAACCGTGACATTGGTTTAGTCACTTAATTTCTCTAGGCCTTGATTTCTTCATCCATAAAAGGTTAGATGATATACTCTCCAAAGTCCTTTACAACTGGAATTACTCTTGTTCTTCCCCTTCAATAAATTACCTAATGTCTTCTCCCCATTCCTAAATTGGAGAAATGGATGGGATTAGCCACTATTGTGTGTGTATTTGTCCTTCCTTGCCAAAGAAGACCATGCCATCAGAGAAATGGTGACATGACTTGCACTTGACTTTTTTGTTTTGAGTGAGGGAGGACACCATCCTCACTTCTCCTCCGAGCCATCAGAATCCAGTGACCTGGTATTCATCAGGTTGACTGGAAATGACCCAGGATGAGGCAACTGGGGTTAAATGACTTGCCCAAGGTCACACAGCGAGTGAATGTCAAGTGTCTGAGGTGAGATTTGAACTCAGGTCCTCCTGATTCCTACACTGGTGCTCCATCCACTGCACCACCTAGCTGCCTTATGATAGAGGCATATAAACAGCAGAAGAGTCTACATTCTGGTTCCTTGTTGGTTCTTGGAGTCACACAGCCTCATCACTGCCCAATTTAGTGTTGAATTCAATGCCAAAAATCTGCATTAAGAACGCTATACAGGGCACCATGGTAGATGTTGGTTAATGCAAAGACAAAGAAAAAACCATGTCCACCCTTGAGGAGTGTACATTAAAACAAGAAAAGTTGGCAGCCATGACTCTAAAGGGTTATGAGAGCAGGGAAGATGGGTAGAGAGCATAGCTATTCCATATTCTCTTAGTCTTCCCCTCCCATTCATTTCTTCATTTTTTAGGTCACCCTTTAGCTTATAAGCTAAATAGAAAGTAAACCAAGAAAACAAAAGAAAATTAAAAAAAAACAGTCAATAAACATTGTTAATTACCTACTATGTTCCAGGCACTATATGAATATAAACAGAAAGTGTGAAATAATCCCCACTCACAATTAATTGCTAATGAGAAGACAAGCACATATGTACATGTATGTATGTAGACTGTGCACCATTGTGAGGTAAGAAACTTGTGAGTTAGGTAAACTTTTAGATTAGCAGCAGTATGGTTTAGTATGGACAAAGGCTGGCCTAGAAGGCAGAGGTTCAAGTATCTTTTTGACACATACAAGCTGTGTTTAATCTCTCAGGGTTTTAAGTAACTTTTTAAGACTGTAACTGTCAAAGAAGGTGGCAGGTTTTCCTCACTCGTCAATTCCCTACAGGAATGAAATCTCAGGGCCAATCCTATCTCTGTTCTGTCATTTCTAACAACTTTATAAAAGTCATAATATCTAGTAAAATATCAATTGTCTTATTATCTTATTAAGTAAATAATTTATAATTATATAATTAAGTAATAATTAAATCAATATTTACTGCTAGATATAAGGCACTACATTTAGACTCAGGAGGAGAGAAACAACTATAAGAGAGGGACTCTGACCACAAGAAGCTTAAAATCTGACAATAAAGTTCAGGAAACAGTTAATTAACAATGTAAAGCTATCTGTGATTAAATGCTAGAAGTGCTTCAGGAATGCAGGTCACAGTTACATGAACCAGAGCAGCCCACAAAGTCCTTGCAGGGATTGAGACTTGAACTAGACCTTGCAAGATGGCTAGGGCTTGATAAAACAGCAGGGAAGTGGCAGTTCTTTCTAGGAGTGAGAACAGGAGACGATTGAGTCAGAATGTGCATGATCTCTTTAAGAGACTAAGGGGATGGCTTCGTTGGAGCACTGAGCTTGAGAGTAGTGAGAGATATTTGGGAGCAAAATGATAAAGGGCTTTGAATAACAAGCTGAGAAATTTAGATTATTCTCTACGGTCAAAAGGGATGTTCTTTAGTGGACAAGTGACATGATGAAATTAGCGAGACAGTAGGAGAGGTTGGGTGTCACAATCCTGGAAGAAGCAGTGAGACTAGTAGATATCAATAATCCAAGCATGGTAAGAGCAATCGAAATGAAAAGAAAAACAATATGGCAACTCTATGTTCCATATCTATTTCTTTTATTCCTCTAAATGAACCATACTGTGGACTGAAGAACCATAACCTTGTTGAAGAAAAATAGATTGAAACTGCTTTCTGCTGTTTTGAACTTTGCTATTCATGTGATATTTAATTTTTTGTCCTCATTGACCCAGTAGCCTAATAATTTAATGGGAAAATGTTTAGATTCATTTTGATTACGTTAAAAAAGTAAAAAAAAAAAATCACAGAGATTACAGAATTTAAGAGATCAACTAATTAATTTATTTTTACATATGGGGAAACTAAGCTCCTAAGAAGTTGAATGATTTATTCCTGGTCACACAGGTAGAATGGCAGAACCAGTATTCAAACCTAGATCCTTTGGCTTGACATATAACACTCTTTCCACCATGCTGTTTCTTACTTCCTCCTACACCATGTTGGATTTTGCTCTGCGTTTTATGCAGTGTGGAATTTCATATCCACTCTGAAATTCAGGTTTAGAAAACATGTATTAATTAAAGAGCCAGCATTCTTAAAGTTTGATAACCTAATATCTAGATATAATAACAAATATCATTATACTGTCTCAGAGCTACAATATGATGAGATTTTATACACATACACACACACACACACACACACACACACACACACACACACACACACTATGGAGGAATTTCACTAGCATTTTGCAGATGGGGAAAAGAGATCCAAAAAGGGAAATGTCTTGACACAGTGATGAACAGTTACTTGCATCCCATGTCTTCTGATGACTAGCTCTGTCTATATATATAGACCAATGAGTCCCTTAAATGCTAACTTACACTTCACATATGTAGCCAAAACCACTCACTGTTCACTGACAATCCCAAATTCAATTAAACACAATAGATAGGCAGGATAAAAGTTGAATTTTTTTGTAGTTCCAATGCTCTAATTTCTTGAAAAACTCTATGTATGTGTTGACTTGTTTGATTTTAGTAAGATCCCTGGTATGTCCAGAGTGAGTAGAGCAGAGCAAAGTAAAGAGAAGACATCGACTAACAAGGGAAGAGGAGCTCCTAGAAGGCATTCATGCCTATGTCCTTATCTTTCTACCCTCAGCATCTAGCATAGTGCCTTGTATGTAGCAGGCAACTAATAAAAGCTTGTTGAATTGGAGAAGAAAAGGTTATTTTTGGAAACTCCAGTAGTTTCTAAGAACCATGATTCATCCATGTGTATTGTCCCTCCACTGCTATGTAGGCTGTGACAACTTTACCTCTCAATAGACAGACTTCATTAGCTACTATAAAGAAAGTGATTTGTCAAAGGGTAACTGACCTTGTGAAGAACCTTTTAATTAGATATACTGACTTTCAGGAAACAGATATAGGATCCTTCACATCAATGACGTAACATGTCTAGTCTTTGCCGTGATTCAACTATATGGAAGTCCCTTTTTTTCAAAAGGGATTTCAATCAAAGCATAGTTATTAAGAAGAGAACCTGGGGAAGGTAATCTATTGTGGGATCTCATTTTTAAAAGAATACACATTACATTGAAGTCTGGTTGAGTCCTGGGTAAATAGGAACATCAGTCATAATTCATCCCACATTGTAGTATGGTGGTAACAAGCTCCATATATGTATGCTTCCTTAAAGCTGGTTTAAGATACTGGCTGACAGCCAGACAGAGCACAAAGCTTGTAATTTCAATTACATGGCATTTCAAGTAGAACCATGTCCTGATGTTGGAGGTAAGGATTAAAGATGAGTGCCAATACAGCAACAAAGCTTTGAGGAGGATTATTATTTTTAGATTAATTTAAGGACTAACTAACCCTCTGTGCCTGAACAGCCTGTGAAAGTTGAAAGATTAAGTACTTGGGGAATCTTAATAGAAAAATGCATGCTGTGTGAAGGACTCTACAAAATATCATCCAGAAAGGTTACACAGCATCTTGTAAAAGAAGGCTGGAGACCTGAATTCTAATAGCCTTACTCAGCTGAGATGTGGGGATTTATTCAAAGTGTGTATTTACTAATAAGGTTTGAAAAATGAAAATGTTTTAGAAGGTTTGGGCCAATATTCCAAAATATTTCTCCTTATATGACATAGTAAGTATTAGAAATGCATAAAACAGGTATCAAATAAAGTCAGCATGGTAGCTCTCAAAAAAAGTTTTCTTTGTTGTAGCATTAGACCTATATAGGGAGCATAAATCTAATGATGGCAGGGATCTTAGAGGCTATCTAGTCCAGCATTGTCATTCTCCAGATGAAACTTCCAGAGAAGCTAAGGATCTTGTCCAGTATTACCTGGGTGACACCCATGTAATCTATCAGAGGTAGGATTTGAACCCAGATTTGGAATACTATGTGATCTTTACTCTTTCTACTATATCATACACACACACACACACACACACACACACACGTATCTATATATCTATATATCTATATATATATATCCACACATGGTGCCATGAGTAATATCTATATTGAAAAGAAACTTCCAAACAATAAATAATTTTTTTATCACTGATTTTTAATAACTACTCAAGGCTCAATCCCCTTCAGCATTGTAACTGCTATATTCACATACTTGCCATGATTTTTATTACCATTAACTTCCTTAAAAATGAATTATTCAGTGAAAGGGTTAAGATTCCTTGTCCTTCAATATAAATAGAGTTGTATATAACCAAGCCATTTCTTCCTGAAACTAACTTTTAAAAAAGGAGGGTAGAAATAAAACCAGATCTTCTCCACCTCCAGTCTCTCCCAAAATCATAACTTTGGCAAGACATAGCCAGAACAGAGTCTGCTCTCCAGCTGGTAGAGAACCTCTGAACACAGTTATAAGAACCCCCTAAGAGGCTACAGGGTGGGAAGCTGTAGAGTGGTCATCACTGCTGCAGAAGGGTGAATGTGTCACTACCACCCCTTCTTTTAGTGCTATGTGCCTATGGCTCCACAGCTGAAATCTGGTGAGATTCCCTTGCATCTCTGGATAAAACTTCAGAATAGTGTCAAGGGCTGCCTGATCTCTGTCCTGTCACAGTCTTCAGGATCAAAATGTCTTTTCTTAAAAAAAAAAAAAAATTAATTGATTTGGTATGTTCAGTTCAGCATTGCTCATTACTAAGCTTTTGTGCTACATTTTTTCTTGACTGTCAGGAACCTATACATAAATTTGTAGGTTGCCAGTTTTGAGAGCAGTGTGGATCCAATTTTCCTGTCATCCAATGTAAGCATCCACAGTGAATGTGAGTCTTTAAAAATGATAGACACTGTCTCATGGAGCCTGAGATCCCCACATGTTGAAAGTCAAGTTCCTAAATGCTTCAAAGAAAGTTACAAACAGCCTGTTCTCTGGTCATAGCATTGTAAAACTGAAAACATGTCTTCCCAGTGAGGCAGGTGTGCACTATTTCCCATATAAATGTGTCATTTATACTTGTGGGAGAGACAGTGTAGTAGGAAGCTAGAGCACAGGCCAGAGAATCAGGAAAATGTTCCTCAAATCCTTTGTCTATCAAAAGGTTTCTTAACCTGGAAAATATGGACTTCTTTTTAGGAAGTTTGTGAATTGGTTTCCTTTAAATTATTTTTTATTTATTAAATTATTAAATGTATTTAATTATTAAATTTAAATTATTTAGCATGATTATTTTCCTTTGTAATCCTATTTATTTTATGCTTTTTAAAATATTATTCTGAAAAAGGGTCCATAGGCTTTTTACCACACTACCAAAGAGGTCATCACACACACACACACACACACACACACACACAATTAAGAACCCCCTTATGTTACACATGCTGGCTGTGCAAATATGGGCAATTCACTTAATATCTCAGTCCCTCAGACATATCTCTAAAATTATCAGGGCTTGAATTGGTGGACAGAGTCTTCCCTAATGGAGTTAATGAACCATAGTTTGTAGAACTACTCCCCTCCTTCCTATGCCAACACACTCTAATTTATGATCTGCTGAAAGGAACAAGAAAAATCTAAAATGAAGACTCAGTAAGCATCAAAATAAGTCTCTAACTTCAGTCAACATCTAGAGATAGCATAGAACCTTGTGCAAGACAGTACACGTGATCATGGAAGAAGAGGTAGGACCTGAAAGGAGTCTTCATGCTACCAAAGAGGCACCTTTATTTTGCCTGTATACTCTGTAATCATCCTCCCTTCATTTCTGAAAGAATACAAATGTCATAGAGACTAGAAACCTTCAATTATGTTTTATTGACCCTGCTTTAGAAATTATTTAATAAGATTATATGAAGTTTAATTGGGCTATATCCTCTCAATAATGTTTATAAACAAGGTTGGATATTTTTGCTTTTGTTTTTATTTTCTTTGTGTCATTTTTTGGTAATTTGGTCCCAGATATAATAAAGTGAATTTAGTTGTAGTACCATCCTCTGTATTGTTGATTTTTTTCAGATTTTTCTATTTTATTAGTTCAAAGGATTCCCAGTTTGAAAACTCTTGTCAGTAGAAATCAGCAAAGGCTTTTCAGCTTAGAGTCAGAGAGTTGTCTGGGACTCTGAGAAGTTGTGACTTTCTCAAGGTTACATAGGTATTATGTGTCAGAAGTAGTCCTTGATTCCAGACTTTTCTACCTTTAGGGCTGACCTTAGTATCCATTGTACCATGCTATTGTGTTTCCCCCTAATTCTAATCTACAGTATATATCCCCTATGTAAAAGCAAACTTGAAAATGTCTACATGTCTGAGGGTGGAGCCCAAATGGTGGAGTAACAGCACAGACTTGCTAGAGCTCTCCCCCAAACCCAGCCAAATATCTATAAAAAAATGATTCTAAACAAATTCTGGGCTGCAGAACCCACAGAAGGATGGAGTGGAGCAAATCTCCAGTCCAAGAGAGCCTGGAAGATCTATGAGAAGCCTCTTTTTTGCCTTGCTAAGAGCAGAGCTAAGTCCAGGATGGGTCATATTTACACAGACAGGACCTGAGCAGTCTCAGGGGGATTGAATCTCTGGCACCTGTGGTGGTTTCCAGACTTCACAACACCAAAATGCCAAGGACAAATTGGAAGATTGGTAGAAAAACCTGTACTATCTGTGAGAGAGAGTAGAGTGGTTGGGCCCCAGTCCCAGAGCAGTGGAGGGGATGAAGGAACCATGCAGAAGCCAATGGCAGCAGCAGCATGGGCAGGGGCAGCAGCAGTGACTCTTTATATAGCTCTTGGCCCACAGATTGTGGGGACAATTGGCTGGTTGACAGTACATCTCCCATGCCCATTGGAAGCAGAGAACTACCTTGACAAAGTCAAAAATCAAGTAAATAGCTGGGCAAATGAGCAAAAACTAGAAAAGGAATCAGACTTTAGAATCTTTACTTCAGTGACAAGGAAGATCAAAATATACAAAAAAAAGAAGACAACAAAGTCAAAACTCCTACAATCCAAAGCCTGCAAGAAAAATATGAATTGGTCTTAGGCCATGGAAGAGCTCAAAAAGGATTTTGAAAATCAAGTAAGAGAAGTAGAGCAAAAATTGGGAAGAAAAATGAGTGATGTGAGAAAATCATGAAAAACCAATTAACTCTTTGCTAAAGGAGACCCAAAAAATGCTGAAGAAAATGACAATCTAAAAAATAGACTAACCCAAATGACAAAAGAGATCCAAAAAGCCAATGAACCAAAAGAGATCCAAAAAGCCCATAAAACAGAATTGACCAGATGAAAAAGAAGGTTCAAAAGCTCACCAAAGAAAACAATTCCTTAAAGATTAGAATGGAGAAGATGGAAGTTAATGACTTTATGAAAATTTCAAGAAATTATAAAACAAAGCCAAAGGAATGAAAAAAAAGTAGTAGACAATGTGAAATATCTCATTGGAAAAACAACTGGCCTGGAAAATAGATCCAGGAGAAACAATTTAAAAATTATTGCACTACCTGAAAACCATGATCCAAGAAAGAACCTAGACATCAATTTTCAAGAAATTATCGAGGAAAACTGCCCTGATATTCTAGAATCAGAGGGTAAAATAGATATTGAAAGAATCCACTGATCATCTCTTAAAAGAGATCCCAAAAGGAAAACTTCTAGGAATATTGTAGCCAAATTCCAAAGCTTCCAGGTTAAGGAGAAAATATCAGAAGCAGCCAGAAAAAAAAAAAAAACACTCAAGTATTGTGGAAATACAATAATGATAACACAAGATGTAGCAGCTTCTACATTAAGAGATTGGAGGGCTTGGAATATGATATTCTAGAGGTCAAAGGAGCTTTAATTAAAATGAAGAATCACCTACCCAAACTGAGTACAATATTTCAAGGGAAAAATGGTTATTCTATGAAATAGAGGATTTTCAGGCATTCTTGCTGAAATGACAAGAGCGGAATAGAAAATTTGATTTTCAAACAAAAGAATCAAGAGAAACATGAAAAGGTAAACAGGAAAGAAAAATCATAAGAGACTTACTAAAGTTGAACTATTTATATTCCTCCATGGAAAGATCAAATTTGTAACTCTTGAGACTTTTTTCACTATTAGGGTAGTTGGAGGGATTATATTCATATAGACAGAGAACATAGGGTGAGTTGAATAGGAAGGGATGATATCTAAAAAAAATAAAATTAAGGAGAAAGGGATATATTGGGAGGAGAAAGGGAGAAACAGAATGGGGCAAATTATCTCACATAAAAGAAGCAAGAAAAAACTTTTTCAAAGGAGAGGAAGAGGAAGGAAATGATTGATAAAGAGTGAACCTTACTCTCATCTCGTTTGGTTTAAGGAGGGAATAACATGCACACTCAATTTGGTATGAAAATCTACCTTATACTACAGGCAAGTAGGGGAGAAGGGGACATGTGGGTTGAGAGGTTGTTGGAAAGGAGGGCAAATGGGAGGAGGGAGTAATTAGAAGTAAACACTTTGAGGGATAAGGTCAAAAGAGAGAATAGAATAAATAGGGGGCAGGAAATATAGTCTTTCATAATATGACTGCTATGAAAGTGTTTTGCATGACTACACATGTGTAACCTATGTTGAATTGCTTCTGTTTTCAGTGGGGATGGGTGAGGAGGGAAGAAGGGAGAGAAGTTGGAGCTCAAAGTTTTAAAAATGATGTTAAAAATGTTTTTACATGCATATATGATATATACATATAAGAAATACAGGCAATGAAGTATAGAAATCTGTCTTACCCTACAATAAAATAGAAGGGATGAGGATAAGAGAATGGAGGGGTGTGATAGAAGGGTAGATTGGGGAAAGTGGTAATCAGAACGTATGCTGTCTTGGGTGGGCAGAGGGGAGAGATGGGGAGAAAATTTGGAACTCAAAATCTGTGGAAGTAAATGTTGAAAACTAAAAAGAAGTTAATTATTTTTTTTTAAAAAAAGAAGTGTCTGTGTGTCTTCTGCTCTTACAATAGGCAGAGGCCAGCCATTTGTGCCAAGGCTTTTAATACGGCTATTGAAGAAGAATGCAAATATTGCTAAAATCTAAGGTGATAACCTTTGAAAACAAATCTCTATGTGCTGTTCTGGGCATGGTCCAGTTTTTATATCCTGTAGTTGAAATTTTGCATTTGACCAAAAAATTCTCTTCCAAATTTAGGAACTGGTTCAGGCAAAGATTACGATCTCATTAGATTTTTAAAAAAATTTTTCTTATACCAAAAATAAGTTGAAGAAGTGAATTGAGTGAAAAGATAAATCCATCCCATAAATAAAGACATTAGGGGCAAGGAAGTAAGGAGGGGCTTTAAAACACTGACATATGGCTGACCTTAGAATTTGGCAAAGAGACCCTAATAGAGGATATTTTCCAATATTACTTTACATTACTACCTTAGGTCAGGTCTAGGTAAAAAGAACCCAGTGACTCCCTTGAGTGAAAGCAACAGGGACGTCCTTTCAGGGATTTTTTTGTATTGAGATGTAGAATTCCTTTTGCCTACTTTAAGAAACTGGGGGGAACAGCCAGAAATGTAAACCAGCAGGTAGAGGTTGGAACCTTGATGTCAAAGAAGACATTAAATAAACTCAAACCCCCCAAATTTACACAGATCCCTGAGTAAAATTAGATTCCAAAAAAGAATGTTTGAGTTTGCAGTTGTCACAGTTCATTAAGGTCTATTTGTGCTATTTGCATAAAGACCTAAATGGGAGTTTTAAGAAACTCAGAAATGTAAAGACCACATTGTAGAACTAGACTTTTGAGAACCTGCTTTCTATCACCCCCTGCAAAGTCATTTTATGGAAGGAGAACACGGAGCTACTTACACTATGGGCCCAATCCTCCATGGATGTCTCACAGCAGCTGAAATACATTGAACTTTGTAATTTGACTACCCATGGGACAATTGTATTGAAATCTTTTTTTTAAAATGTTCACTTAAAATTTAATAAATAAATGGGGCATTGATATTCTGTCTGTTTCTGGAACTTTCTTGAAAATGTATAACCTTGAAGGAAGATGAAAGGACGCATATGCTTCACTTCACGTTCAACTGGCACATAATTTTTGGTGGCCCCTCTCATTATGGGACAGAAATTCTATGTCATGTTTTCTTTGCTATAGTAAGCATCCAAAAAGTACATTGTAAATTTGAAGCATTTTTTGTTTCTCCCAATTCATAATTAGAAACTTATAGGAAAAGAAACAAAATATACTTTTAGATAGGAAATAAAGGATTTTGGAGTTGAAGTCAGGTTCTCATGTATAGCAACAAGTTCCACTGCTCAGAGCAACACATATGAATGATTTCCTAGACATGTAATGCTGCTTTCATGGATCATGAAGCTGTGATACATGACTGTATGGCAAGTTTCTTCTTCCTTCCAAGGGAAGGAAGGGAGATAAATTCCCTTTCTGATCCTCCTTCCCGATATCCATCTTCAGAGGAGTTCTCTCTTTTATTTTGAGATCTTAACCTTAGCCTAGGTGAAGTACTGTGGAATTAGCATCAGACCACAGGTTCAGTTCTGACCTCTGTAGCTTACTATCACTTTGGGAAATCATTATCCCTCCCCTGGGTATCAATTTCTATCCCACCAAACCTTACCTCCCTCCAAAGAAGCTAACTAGCAAAACTGACAAAATCTTAGCCACCCAACTTTTTGGCATTAGGACTAACAAGCAACAGAATTGCTAAAATGTGACTAAAGCTACAGTAGAAACAAAAACGAAAGGTAAAGATCTCCCATAAATGAATTGGCCCTAGACTAAAGGTTGTCTGGGGGCCTTTTTCGCCTCCTATAATGTAGTTATTGGCCTAGACAGGTAATTTAATTCCCTGGCATATAGTAAGTGTATAATAAATGTTTTGTTGACTAAGTGACCTCATTCCCTACGTAGCAGTGAGCATTAGTGAAAAACAGTTGGCCATGGCCAGATGCCAAATATTTTTCCCAGTGGCCTGTGGATGTGACCTTTAAATTGTGAACTTTTCCTAGTGGGGAAGGAGTCATAGATCAATTAATCAGCAAGCATTTATTAAACAACTACCCTATGCGAGGCACTGTAGCAGGCACTAGGATAGAAAAATTCATCCAGTGACAGCTTGGAAACTCAATTTTATGGTCAACTCTAGCATCATGGAAACTTACCAACCTGTTTTGTTGCTCTAGGAGGGCACTTGTTCAAAATAAAATGCATGGCAAAGGAAATCTGATCTCACCTCTCAATCTTACAATCAGCTCAGCTTCTCCACCTCCACTCTCACAGCCTCCTGTTTCCATTAGAGAACCTCTCCTCTTCTCCACCACGTCCACTTGTGAAGAACCCACCATAGCTATGCTTATTTCTACCCCAACTCAGCTACTGTCCTCCTCCTTTCAGCTCCTTATTAGGCCTTACCTTCTGCCATTGGAAAGATGCTCCTTGAGGGGTTAATTTTTGCTTGTGCTGCTTAGTACAGCGTGTTTATGGTAAAGTGCTTAATAAATGTTTATTGTGGTCTACCCTAAGAATAAAATGAGAAATTCAAGAGTTATCATCTTTTTACAGTGTGGGTTTCATAGAATTTTAGAATGTTTAAGCTAGATGAGACCCTAGAGATCATCTAATACAATCCTGCTATTTTATAGCTGAAGAAACAGTTAGGGAGGTCAAGTGATTTGCCCAAGATGACACAGTCACCAAACAATTACATGTTATATAAAGTTGCGCCACATTAATATAATTACTATATAAATATATTGTGGCATGTAATAAATTGTAGATTATGTTATAAAAGCAATACAGAATGTATTACACATAATACATGTAATTATATGTAATAATAATAATATTGTATATAACATCTATCATCTAAAATTAAATATGATGACTGTAAGTAATAACATATACTATTTCATTTTTATAAGTAATAACTATTATATACTATTACATTGTATTATATACATTTTGTTGTGTGATATATTTCATATACAATAATATGATTACAGTATATTTATCTAAAATACCTATATATTATGTCATAGTTGTAATATATAACATATTATCTAACATATAATTATATAATATATTAATATGTATTATATATAACATATATAATTGTGATAAATAATACATGTCATTTTATTACATTTAATATATTATAATAATATACAATATTATATATTATATTGTAATCATTATATCTTTATGTGTATATGTGATATTTAACACACATTACGTATACAGTGTAATATAAAACATGCAAATAATCCACTGCAATAAATGACATAACATATTCCTGATAAAGTCATACTACACATGCCACTTCCAAGTTTTTCCTCCTGCTACTGTCACTCATTAACCTCTCCAACTTCGAGGTCCATATGATCCACAACCAAAATCAATTGAAGCTACTCTCTCCTGAAATACCAAATTATTTCTTAATTGTCAAACTTAATGGATTATTATCATTTTTCATCCTTCTTGATCATTTTGTAGTCTTTGACGCTTTCTCAACCTCTTTTCCTCTTGGTTCTCTCTTTAGGTTTTCAGGACTCTGTTTTCTCTGGTTCAGTCTCCTTTGTTGGATTTTTAGTCAAGCTGTGCTCATTCACTGTGGATATCCCATGGGGCTGTATGAGCAGCTTTCTTCTTTTCTACATACTTCAGCTGACGTTCTTGTCAGCTCCCATGAATTCATCATCAGCTCTTTGATGATGATTCTCAGATCTACCTACTGAGCTGACTCCTAGTCTTGCACCTTCATTTTCTATTATACAAACCCTGGTGATGTCAAAACTGACCTCAATATCTTTCCCTCACAAATTCCTATTACTGTCAAGGGCTCCAGTATCTATTCTTGAACTTTGAGATGAGTGGTTAGGCCTTCTCTGATTCTGTCATTCTCCATACCCTGGACAGCTGCCAGTGCTAATCTGTAAGGGCTAGTCCAGGCCCTATTTCTTCCCTTAGTCTCTGATGTTTGCCTCAATCTCTTGCCAGCCCGCTGAGAGTTCAGTCGTCATCTTAGTCTCTTTATCCTTGTCTTTTCTTGCTTCAAAGAATGGTTCTACCTTCTGCTTTGAATTCATAGATCCCAGTGATTTGATGGAGTTGTGTTAGTTTCAAGCCTTCTGTATAGTTTACCCAGCACTGCCACCCAGGTGCTAAATTCACACCAAGAAGGGCATGAGTGGGCTTTTTCTTTATGTTCCATTACTGATTGGGGAAATGGGACCGGTTGTCTTGTCCCTCTCTTGTGTTCTGATGGGCTGACGCTGGTATCTAGCTTTAGGCACTCAGTCATTGGAGCTAATATTGACTTGTAGTGCCCACATTCAGGGTGCTTCCTGGCTTCAGGTCTATTCATAGAGTCTGTGCTGCTTTTCTCGGGTAAATTGCAGGTAACATGAAATACTAAAACAAAGCCAACAGAAGAAAATGAAAAGTACTATTTAAAAAAACCAAATAAATGAAGGAACCTATAAAATAGTATAAACAGAGATAATTTAAGAATCATTGAATTTCATGAAAACCATGACCAAACCAAAAATCGCAACACCTGTCCCCTAAGAATTTTTAAAAGAATATAACACAAGTCTGTTAGAACCAGAAGGCAAAGTGAAAATAGAAATAGGTGATACGTAACTCTTGAAAATACTATAGTTCTAAATTTGGACACACCCCCCCCAAAGCCTTAGTGCTGGTTTCTTTAAAAAACAATTCTCCTTTTGAATTTCCCAGTTTTGCATTTATCTGAATCAAGCTTCTCTAATTTGACATCTCCACCAGCTTTCAGCCTCTTAGTCTACATTTTTTTTGCCAAATACTAACCTACATAGTAGAGTTTGCTATAGATTAAAAAAAATTATTATTGATATTTATGGAGTCATTTTCATATATATTTGCTGAAGTCTATGTAGAAAATTAGTTTCCTCTGTGACCTTTTTCCTCTCAATGACATCTAAAATTCCAAAGCCCTTTCTCTTCAGTAGGCAGGAATAGATGCTATTTCTCCCATTTTACACATAAATAAATGTAAGTTTAGATAGATTAAGTGATGTATCAGTGGTTATATTGCTAGAATCAGATTCACAGTTTGAACCCAAGATATAGCCTTTCAGTGCCAGTGGTCCTTACAGAACCCCAGGCTGTTAACGTAATTACAGGGTCAGTCAAGGCACAGGTCTCCTCACCACCACATTGTATAACTCAACATGGTAGCAATGGATAGAGTTTTAGAAGACCTGGGTTCAGATTCCATAGAGTTACTAATTCTGTGTGACCCTGGTCACTTAGACGTCTTGTGCCTTGGTTTCCTTTTCTGTAAAATAAGGCAGTTGCATTTGACAGTTCCTAATGCCCCTTCTAGCTCTAAGTCTATGAGCCAGTGACCCTGTGACCTATGTAAAGCAGAAACAGACCTTGAGGATCTGAGCAGACACTGTATGTGTACATATGCATTAATTTAAAGATGGTAATGCCCAGCATCCTACAAGGAAACCTCACAGGTTGAAATTTTAGGAAGGTAACATGTATTTTTCATTTGGAATTCAGCCTAGACATAAGAGCTTAGTTTCCTAGTTAGAGAAAGTGTTTATTCTTACATTTATAGAGTAGTTAACACCCTGGTGAAGGAGGAGGAGAGATGGGAACAGTTTGGTAGCAGGTGCAGTGTAGGAAAGGGGAGGATTTTAAAATGTGCTTCACAAACATTTGTTAACTATCTGTTACGTACTAAGCCTTGTGCTTCTACTGTTAGTGGTGGGAATCATGTGCTTGTGGGGAGTTAATGTAGACTTATGCCATCATTTAGTCTATTCTCTTTGTTCTGGAAGGAGTGTCCTTAAATCCTTTCATATGAATGACTATTGACTCTTTATCCTCATCTCCTGCCCTTGCCAGTGTTACCTGACCCTTGCAAATAACCTAGACATTCCTATGCCAATTAAAAAATATGTCACGTAATTCCCTTAAAACATGCTGATTCTTCCTGTCTCTAACTTTAATTAACATGCTACTTTCATTATCTTTTCTTTTGGCTCTGTCATACATGAGGACAAGGAAAAGGGATACTTCAAGAGTATTTAGATATTTTGGGGAGAGAATATGGTACAGTGGGTTAAACACTTGGTGGGGGACTCCTGGTTCTGTTGTTTTCTGGTTGTATGACATTGGCCAAGTCATTTATTTCTCTTCTCTAGGCCTCAGTTTCCTTATCTGTTATGTAAAGAAATAGTACAAGATAATTTCTAAGATTCTTTCAAGATCTTCCATTCTGTAATTTTGTCATTCATTCATTCATTCAACCAAGTATTAAGTACTATGCTAGTCAATAATATAGGATTTAATAAAGCCCAGATTATAACTATTTGTAGAACTCCCTGTTTAACAACTATGAAAAAACTGGAAACCATCCCGATAGAAATTATGTTCACTGTTTCAACTAGACTATACATAAGTCCCAAATGGATTCAACATCTGAACATCAAATTCAGATCATGTTCACGCATATTAGGAGAGAACTGGTAAAACAATTTTCACACCTATGCCCAAACATTGAAATCTTAAGCAAATAAATGGTAGAGAGATCATAAAAAATTAAAAAAAATCATTAATTTCAATAACATGAAATAGTAGTCTTTGCACAAGCAAAATAAACGCAAGTAGAGTATGAAGGAAATTGCATAAAATGTATCTCATGAGGGTCTGCTGTAGTATCCAAAAAAGTCTTAGGGAAGTTTTAAGGTCTTAATGTTTATTTAAGAAGTTATCAGAAATACAGCATATCTACAAAGTCTACTTGCTGTTTTAAACTCAAAACAACATTTAGACTTTTGAGACACTCAGTACCTGACCAAGCCATTTCTCAATGGGCAAATGCTCAAGAATATGAACAAATAATTCTTAAAAGAAGAATGACAAACTGTTAGCAACAATATTGATCCAGAGCAGCAGCATGCAATAACAGATAGAGAACTGTCCCTACTGCTTGGGTTCAATTTTACCTTCTGATCCTACTGGCTGGTCAAGTCATTCAGTCTCTCAGTATTCTAGGCAACTTTCTAAGACTATGAATTGCAGAGGGCATACCAACCTGCATAAGTAAAGGTCTAACTAGGTGCTCCCTATTCAAATGAATTCACAAGATCAGTTCCTGCCCCTGTTGATTCAGATAATTTATAATAAAAAGAAATATAAATCAAAATAACTTTATGACTTTAGCTCACATCCAGGAATTTTACAAATATTGTGATATTTGGAAAGATGTGTCCTATGAGATTGTAGTTCTGGATTGTTTCAACCATTTTGGAAAGTAACTTGAAGTTATGCTAAAAAGGCCACTAAAATATTCGTGTTCTTTAATGTAGAAATCTCACTGGTAGACATATAAACCCAAAGAGGTCAGAGGCAGAGAGAAAGGCACCATATGCACCAAAACATTAATGATAGCACTTTTTTGGTGGCAAAGTCCTGGGGAAAAACCTGATATCCTTCTATCATGGAATGATAAACACATTGTGATATGAATAGTAAGAATTAAGAGAGATAGTTGATGACTTGTAGAAATTGATGCAGAGTTAAGTAAGCAGATCAAGAAAGAAAGAACAAAAAATTCAAAGAAGAAAAAGAGGCACCATACATTCTTAACATATGGCTAAAACAGAGAACCTAAGGTCCCTCCTCATCCAGAGGTCAGCAGCAATTCTTTCCTCACTCATCCAAGGAAGAGAGAGAAAATTTTCATGTTCAAGCTTCACCTTAGTAGTCAGCTAAAAGACTTTGCATTACCATGTACAATGTCTACAGGAAATAAAGAATACGTATTTCTATCATGTTTCTGGATAACAATGGATACTGTTAATGATCAAAGATTTTGACCCTTATAAATCAGTCAACAAACATTTATTATATTTTTAATATGTGCCCAGCACTGTGCTTATTGGTCAGTACTGACATTACATTTATATGAAGCTTAAATCTGTAACTTTCTTCCATTGATTTTAATTCAGGTCTTCCACACTCCAGTCCCTACACTTTATCCACAGCACCACTTTGCTGAAAAATATCTTATAGTTACCTTACGAAACACGAAGATTTCAAAATACCAAAAAAACACAGAACGGGGATCCCACATGAAACAATGAACATGTTATTTACAATTTGGTTTTTTAAAGTGATATATCTGTATATTAAATTTATTATAATGGTATTTCCATATATTAAATTTAGCTTGGTATTAACACTGCTTCCCACTTGTTTCCATCGCCTTCTGAAACTCCTTCTCTTATGTGCACTTCAACTTTAACTGAGAGAATAAAAAGAGCTTTCATTCATTTCTTATTGTCATTCAGTTTTTCTCAGTTGTGTATGACTCTCCATGACCCCATCTGGGGTTTTCTTGACAAAGATACTGGAGTGGTTTTCCATTTCCTTCTCCAGCTCATTTTATAGATGAGGAAACTGAGGCAAACAGAATTAAGTGACCCTTGCCCAGAGTCACATTGCTAGTTTCTCTGAGGTTAGATTTGAAATCAATAAGATGAGTCTTCCTGACTGAAGTATAGGTACTCTATCCCTTGCATCACCTAGCTGCCTTCTATTCATATAGTTGATGCTTTGTAGTTGACAAAACTCTTTCCTCATAAAAGCCTAATAGCCAGATATGAATCCTGGTTTTCGAGATGGGGAGATCTAGGGTAAGGGAAGTTAAATGATGTGCCTGAAGTGCTTTAAGTAGTAAATGTCAAACCCTCTGTCTTCTAACTCTAAGACCAATGTAGCTTCTTACCATTCTGCCTCTTGAGAATGAATGTTAATTAAAAGAGGATTGTTAGGGGAGCAAATGTACACAGCAAAATGTGTTTTAAAAATTGTAACAGTAAATAAATATTCTGGTGAAAATCTTGACTAACTTGGAGGGTGTTGACTGATATGATTTTAAACAGAGTTCGCTTGTTTCTCTGTAAAAATCTGGAGCCTTCACATATGAGCATTTCTTCTAAAAGATGAAAGGCAACTGTTATTATTTAAACACATATGATGGAAGAATTAATATGTGGTTTACACTTAGGATGATCAGATGCATACATACCAAGTGGACTTTTCATGAAGGAGAACATACTTTCCCACAACATGGAAAACTACTCTTTTATCAGCATTGTGGAAAATAGTGCAGTTCATTTGCCCCAAATGGAATTATTAGTAATACAAATCTTACTAAGTGTTAATACTTCGGTGGTTCAGCGGATCTGTGGCAATGTGATCATTAATCCCCAGCCCCTCACTCAGCACAGGGTGATTCCTGAATCCTCAGTTTGACTCAAAATACTCTTATCAAGCACCTACTATGGGCCAGGCATTATGCTAAGTGCTGTGGAAACTAGTAAGAAACAGTGATGGTATCTACCTTCCAGGAGCTGACAATCTAATGGCAGAAGACAGCACCCAAAAGGAAGCTGGAAAGGGCCCAGAGGGGGAGTGAGACAGCCTTGGGCATGGTGTTCTGGGACGTGGAAGCCAAGCAGAGATGCAGATGGAGTTATCTGAAAGACTGTGAGGCTTCTTTAAAGGAAGGATTTGAGAGGACTTTAATTCCCTCTAGTCCTCTAATCAGAAGGGAAAGGCAACCAAAAGTGGTTGAGAAAGTGTTCCAAAACCTAGGAGGAGGGAAGGGGAGGGGATGCAGTATTCTGGTATCCATCCCCATCTTTTCATCCTACACATTTCTTCTCCTTGTTTTCCCATAAATCCTTCATAGAAAGTCTATGCACTGTGCTGAAAACCTTTTGATTTGAGACATATTTATGTTTTTCAAGAGAGCTAACTTTTGAATTACATCTCATTTAGCATGACAAATACTTGATTGAAATGATTATTAAAGTAAAAATCATAAATTAATTATAAAAAGGATCATTAATTTTATATTAAAAGTTCCATTTTTGTGTCAAAGCTCTATATACTAGCTCTTTTGTTATCTTTGATTAAACAATTTTTAAGCCATGAGGAATGAAAATTACCAACCTGTTTTGCTGGTCAGTTATTGAATTCAGGGAGATGGGATCCATAGATGAGACACAATAGTCCGGGAATAATATTCCTCCTATTCTCAGGACAGAGTTGAGATTTGATTTGCTCATGTTTAATTCATCTTTGGTAAAAACTTGTTGAATGCTCAGATGCACTTCGGATTATCTTTTACATTGTAATCCTTTTAAATGAACAAATGCTATACTAAAATCCAAGCAGTATAGAGAAATTTAGCATGATTCCTCTGTAAAGATGACATGTGAATTTGTGAAATGTTCCATATTTTTTTACTAGAACACCATTATGAGAAATAAAAAAGAGATAGTTCAGAGAAACCTGAGAATATTTGTAAGAACTGATACAGAACACAGTGAAAACAATTTATGCAATAGCATTATAAAGGCAAAGCACTTTGAAAGATTTAGAACTTTGATCAGCTAAATGTCCAAACAAGACTCTAGAGGATTCCAGATGAGGCATGCTACCTAATACATGAGACAAGGATGATCAATTTCAGGATTGAAGACATGTATTTTGAGACACATATTTTGGAGCATAGATAATACAGAGATTTTCCTTTTTGTTTGACTATGTATATTACAAAGTTTTAGGTATTTTTCTCTGTGAACAAGGGAAAGTAGTAAGGAAAGAAAATAGATTTTAGTGAATTAAAAGCGATTGATTTCATTTAAATAAACATGTATTGATTGCCATCTCTCAGCAGTTTTGTATCTCCTCATTAACTTGTGTTGTAAGAAGACACAAAAGAAATGGAAGATAGAGTTTCTGCTCCCAAAGGACTTGGATTTTTAAAATTGTGGGTCAGGCATTAAATGCACAAACATGTATTAAGTGGTTACTATATTCCAGGTACTACACTAATGGTTGAGAATATATATTTTTTAAAAAGGACAAATATGTTTTTTAAAAAGGATAAATTAGTCGTTGCCCTGAAGGACATATTCCAATAAGGAATACAAAATGTAAACAACTTGATGTATAGAAGATCTTTACCTGTAGCCATATCTCTATATCTCTGTAACTATCATAAACATATTTATGCCTATTTCTATATCTGGATAGCTGGGTGGTAAAGTGGATAGAGTTCTGGGTCTGGAACTAGGAACTCCTCTTCCTGAGTTCAAATCTGACCTCAGACACTTCCTAGCTATGTGACCCTGAGCATATCACTCAACCTTGTTTGCCCTAGTTTCCTCATCTGTAAAATGAGCCAGAGAAGGAAATGGCAAACTCTCCAGTATCTCTGCCAAGCAAACCCCAAATGGAGTCGTAAAGAGTCAAGCACAACTGAAAATGAACAATCTCTATATCTGTCTATAAATATATCTGTGCCTTTAGATGTTATATTTCTATCTCTAATAGACAGGGATAGAAACAGAGTCAAAGAAAGAAATGAAATAAGCATATATTAAGGACTATTTGCAAAGCACAGTGGCTATAAGTAGAAAAAGACAGTTTCTGCTCTGGAGCTGACATTTTGATTGAAAGGAAGGTAATCTGAAAGAAGGCACTAATGGCTGACAGAACCAGGAAAAGTCTCCAATAAGAAAGTGAGATTGAACTTGTTCCTAAAGGGACCTAAGGAAACTAAGAAGTGATGATGGGTCCAGAGCATGCCAGTCACATGGGACAGTTCATAAAAAGTCACAGAGAAGGGTAATGACCAGCCAAAGCTGGTCAACGAATGGGTGATTGACTCCTGATTTCTCTTTCATGTTGCTAAAGTCAAACTATTTCCTTCAGTGCAATAATCGATTGACCTAGAGTCTTCAGGAAAAAAAACATGCTGACCAAAAGGAATGATACGCAAAGAAGGTTTGTGTTAGTTCTGAGAAGTCTGAGAATTGAAACATCATTGAAACCACCTAGAACTCCCAAATTTGGGTCATCTTCTAAACTTCCCTCACATGAGGAGGTCATTTGAATCCATTATATTCCATAAACCAAGAGAAAAGAAAGGTTGGAGGAGTTTAAGGCCTTTGCTGATTTGATTGCCCAGGGTCCTTTTGGGGGGCTATACTGCTTCTCACTTCACATTAACCTACTGCAAGTGAGTAACTGTTGTTACTAATTTTTTTGTGTGTTTTTTAAATTAATTTTGGCCACATTGTTTTACAGTTTTTGTAGCAGTTCTCTGAAACTAAATCATTATGTTTTCAGATTTCAACATCGATTTTTTTGAGTTGCATTATGTCTCTTTCTTCTTGGTCTAATCTCTTCCATTCTTCTACTTTTCTGTTTTTTTTAAACAATACTATGTGGTTTTATGATTAATATTTTATAATATAAGTTTATTCCTCCAACATTAAACATTAAGAAACATGAACATTTCAACAAATGGAAAAAAAGACACTTGATGTATAAAGTATTCCTACAATAATTACTCCTCTGTTACAGGTTACAGGTTACAGGTTACAGGCAAATGAAATCTCTTTGTATAAACTTCATTTCTAAATGAGAATTGGAATTCAAAATATGGAAGCCATAGCAGAGAAAACTGCTTAGCGAACCAAGTAGCACAGGGAAAGTCAACAAACCTCTGTTTGCCTTAGTTTCCTCAACTGTAAAAATGGAGATAATATCTCTATTAGAAATAGTACCTACTTCTTAGGATTGTTGTGATCAAATGTGGTAATATTTTGTAAAGCACTTAGAACATAGAGCACATATGCCTCACATAGTAGGTTCTTTATAAAAGCTAGCTATTGCCATTGTTACCATCATTACATTTTACTTAATTGTTGCTAGCATCATCGATATAGCTGTGACTTTGCTGTCCTTCATGGTACAAATCATGAAAAAAACATGCAGAGGTAGAAAAACTGATTCATCTTTCTTCTCTCATTATACCATTCCAGTGATAATTGCTGGGATTTCCAGGAGAAAAATATTTTTCATCACTGTAACAGAATGAAATCAAATTTTTAAAAAATCACCTCATGAAAATAAGAGTTTTAGCAAAAATGATCAGTGTAATTTAAAACCAGTTTTTACCAATATTCTTGGAGGAATCGTGTTAGGCTCTGACTGATGGCCAATTGGAAAGGCAAACAGCTTTGCAAAGGAAGACAAAAAGGGAGTACAGCTGTCCGTAGCTACTACACTCTATTACATAGCTAACTGCTCTATACTTTAAAAGAATATTGTCAATTCTCTTGATGGTGGCAGTTGTGATTTGGTGCAATGGTCAGAGATCGGTAATGGAGCATGATTTCTAACGACCAAAGCCATGAAGCAGAAAAGAGGGCAAAGCAGAGAAGGAGCCAGAGATGGAAAAGGAGAAAGTGAGGGAGGAGAGAAGAAAGAGACAGAGATAGACACACACAGAGAGACAGAAAGACAGAGAGACAAAAAGAGAGATAGAGTCAGAGGGAGGAGGGATGGAGAGAGAGAAAGAAAGAAGAAGGGATACATAGAGAAATGGGAAGAGGGAAATGGGGAGAGAGAAGAGGTAGACAGAGAAATAGACAAAGACAGAGGGTAGGGGGAGAGAGACAAACACACAGAGAGACATAGAGACAGAGAGAGATGAAACAGACACACACAGAGAGACAGAAAGACAGAGAGACAAAAAGAGAGATAGAGTCAGAGGGAGGAGGGATGGAGAGAGAGAAAGAAAGAAGAGGGGATACATAGAGAAATGGGAAGAGGGAAATGGGGAGAGAAGAGGTAGACAGAGAAATAGACAAAGACAGAAGGTAGGGGGAGAGAGACAGACACACAGAGAGACATAGAGACAGAGAGAGATGAAACAGACACACACAGAGAGACAGAAAGATAGAGAGACAAAAAGAGAGATAGAGTCAGAGGGAGGAGGGAATGGAGAGAGAGAAAGAAAGAAGAGGGGATACATAGAGAAATGGGAAGAGGGAAATGGGGAGAGAGAAGAGGTAGACAGAGAAATAGACAAAGACAGAGGATAGGGGGAGAGAGACAGACAGACACACAGAGAGACATAGAGACAGAGAGAGATGAAATAGACACACACAGAGAGATTCAGAGAGATGAATGAGCAAGAACAGAAAAGAGACCATGAATTAGTATTTGTAGAGTTCAATAGAGCAAGTATTTGAGCAGTGTGAGAGCCTGTATTTTAGGAAATATCCTGAAGTATACTTATATTTGGATAGATGGGAAAATGTAATGATCAAATCCTGTGGTTCAAAAAGGGTACTTCATTCCACTAGCGCATCTAGAGACTGAGTCTTGGGGTGACAGTCCCCTACCTTGAAGAAATGTTAGCATTTTGGCAGCTATAGATATCTGTCTGGGACAGCTTGGAGACCTTATAATTCTCTAAATGGTAAAAGGAAGCTTTCAAAGTTGGACAAAGGGAAAAGGAAACTGGAAATTGTTTAGTGATGGAGCCTGAGAAAATTTGTGAGTGTGCGTGTAACCACATGTCATATTGGAAATAACCTTGGTCATGGACTTGAGACCTGAGCTTAAACTCTGATTCTGCCACTCTGTGATCCTGGGTAATTTGCTTAAATCCTATGTGCCTCACTTTCCTCAACTGTACTCTGATGGTAATTGAGAAGAAAGTGTTCACAAGCTTTAAAATGCCTTTTATAGTGAATTATTGTGATTATTTTTGTTCTAAGGACATTTGCAGAGAATTTATTCTTTTTGCTGTTGAAGGTGTAAACACAAGTGTATTGTACCTCCATATCTATCTGAGTTTCTCCCCATTATTTCAGTGCCCCCCAGTATGGGACCTGGCTAACCTGGCTACCACGAGTGGGAGCTCTTCAAGTTTAAAAATCTTGAAAGATTCCTTAGCCGTGAAGGAACTACAGAGCATGGAGAAGCATCTTGCTGGTATGTATGGGTTTATTGAATATTTGAAAATGTGATGGGGAAAAAATGAATAGTACCTTTCTTTGAGTTTTAATGGAAAAGTGAGAGAAAACATGTTCAGGCTTGAAATTATAAGGCTTTAAATGTCTGAATGGAATTTCAGAAAAGTTCCATTGAATAACTTCACTTGTTTGTTTTAAAAACCAAGTAACCTGTCAAATGACAGTAAGTGATTTATAGCAAAGAGATTAAAAAGAGAGAGAGATGAAGTAGTATATCCATGATACACCCTATGTCTCTTAGATTGACTTGACATGGTTATCACTATTACTTAAATGTTCTTTCTCATAAGAAAGCATAATTCCTTAAAGGGCTAGAGCAATTGTTACTTTTTGTTGACAAATTGTCAAGGTAACATACTGCAGCTTCTTGATACCCATCATGCATCTTTCCATTGCCCCTTGGGACATCCACAATTGTGATTCTTTGGAAACTGATATTTCATGATTCTAAGCAGTACAGTATCCTTGGTGGAAAGTTGGTTGTGTGTGTCTGTATGATAGGGAGCAGCTTGGACTCTTTGGAGGTGCTGTATAGTTTTCGAAATTCAATATGGACTGTTCTTTTCCCCTATTTCAGGGCTTCAGGTTTGTGGACTGCTTTGGAAGTATGCTGAAGCCTATGGACCCCCTCCCAGAACAATGTTTTTAAATGCGTAAAATACTAATATAATATATAGGATCACAGTGTTACTAATTATATGTTATTAATAGATTCATCGAATTATATTGAAATATTGAATGGGGAGGGAGGGAGTGGGGTGTAAAGAGCAAGCATTTATCAAGTGCCTGTTATGTACTAGGTACTGGACTTACAAAATTTATTTACAAATATTATCTCATTTGAGCCTCACCACAACCCTGCAAAGTAGGCGCTATTATTTTCCCAATTTCATAATTGAGGAAACTGAGGAAGACAGAGGTTATGACTTACCCAGTACCACACAGCTAGTAAACGTCTGAAGTCATTTTTGAACTCAGGTCATCCTGACTCCAGGACCACCACGTTTTCACCCAAGTTAAACAAATATATTTGTGACTTGCTAAATGCATTTATCAGAACAGTGAAAAGAAGAACTGTGTGGAGCCCAAGTTAAGAATCACCTCTCTAGTTCAGTTTATCTCCAAGCTCATTTTTGGTTCAGGGTTCTTGAGTAAGCTGTATGTATTGATGGATTACTCAGTCCGTTGAACCATATGTCATAAACTAGATGATAGGAATTCTTTATCCATTTGGTTTTCCCCCTAGTTTTATGTCTATAAAGAACTAAGGACTCCCCCTAGTCTTCTTGGGCTTGATATAATCACTGTGCACTACATTAGCCCAAAACTGGAACATCTTATCTGCTATAAAGAATGTCTCTTCTATTTGGACTCATTGAAGACTTCATCCAGGACAGTAGCACACCCTTTTTTTGTTTGTTTTGAGCATGTATCACCTTATTTTATGCTTCACTTGTTGGAAAAATCTCAATGGTGGCTGGTTCCATCTGTCTAGGATTCTTGTACAATATTAATAGTCATGGGAGGAACACTTCGTTTTTCCACTGGGTCTAAATCCTTCATAAAAAAAGTCCCCAAGCACATGCTATAGGATCTTGTATTCTTTACATCTTTCAGTTATTTGAATGATCATAAACATATAGACTGCTGTAGACAATCTTTGGCTCAAGTCAGTTTGTCTCCTTTTATTTTCTTCTAGGATACTCTTAGTAAATATATAGGTCATTCTCAAAGATTTTATAAGGAGAAAAAAGCAGGCAAACGAGGCAGTAGTTACTGATATCCTCTAGATGTTACAGCTTAGTGATAGCATTTTCTTCTTGTTGTTCAGTCGTGTCTGATTCCTCATGACCCCATTTGGGGATTTCTTGGCAAAGACACTGGCGTGGTTTGCATTTTATTCTTTAGTTTATTTTACAGAAGAGGAAACTGAGGCAAACAGGGTTAAGTGCCTTGCCCAGGGTCACACAGCTAGTAAGTGTCTGAGGTTAGATTTGAACTCAGGAAGATGCCTTCTGATTCCAGGCCCAGCATTCTATCCACTGTGCCACCTAACTGCCCATTTTACCCAATAAGTTTTTAATAAATATTTGTCCAGATTGGAAAAAAGAAAAGCAATCTCAGCAACTTCTTTAGCTATTCTGTAGAAGGTGTTAACTGCTCCCAAGCCCTTGAAATTAGCTTCAGCAGCAGGGGCTAATTTCTCCACTACAACCCCCTCTTCTCCTTCCCTACTCAAAGCTCTCACGTGGATAACGTATTTATTCAGTAATTCAAGGATCCATCTTGGTTGCAGGAATTCTCAACATTTCCTGTGTCATAGAAAACTTTGACAATCTGGGGAAGCCTATGGACTCCTCAGAATCAGCTTTTAACTGAAGGAAATCTTAAATTTCAATTAGAGACTAAAATAAAGTTTGATTTTTACCCCCTTCAAGTTTATTGGTGCCTAATATCTATCCATGAAGGATCTAAGGATCAAAGTGAAGAATCACAGTTTTAGGCAATCTCCCCAAAGCTGGGGTGAGGGAGAGAACAAGTATTTCTTAATGTGCTTACTATGTTCCAGGCAGTATGCTAAGCCCTCTACAAATACCTCCTTTGAACCTCATATGAAACCTACAAGGTAGATGCTTTTATGGCTCCCATTTTACAGATGAGGGAACCGAAGCACACAGAGTTTGACTTGTCTAGGGTCATACAGATAGTAAATATCTGAGGCTGGATTTGAATTCAGTTCTTCTGGATTCTGAACTCAGCACTCTCTTCACCTAGTTGCATCACTTAGATAGCCTGTCTTTAGAGTCATGGTCACAACAATAGAAAATAGCCCAAAGGCCATCGAAGTCCAATTCATAACTGACAAATAATAAGTAGATAGTCTCTGCTTGAAACCTTCTCTCTAAGGGAGATTTTCCCACCCCACCAAGGTAGGCAGTCCATTGCATTTGGGATAGATCTCTGTATGAGAGTTTTCCCTTTCCATCTGCCTTTCAGCAACTTCTCTCCACTGTATTTAATGATTGTTTTATAAGGCCAAGTACAATAAATCACATCTTTTCCCATGACCACCCTTCAATTACTTGAACATAGCCATCATCTCTCTAATTCTTTCTCCTCTACACTAAAACTTCCCCAGTTTTTCAACTGATCTGAATATGGCATTGACTTGTCTTCCTGTCTTCCTCTAGATATGTTCAAACTGGTCTTGTCAATGGGTGTAGGAAAAATGTGGAACTCAGAAAGGAACGTAATATTTCAGATAATGTTAGCCCCTCTTGTTCATTCATTTCAGTTGTGTCTGACCCCCTTTGGGTTGTCTTGGCAAAGATACTAAAATGGTTTATCATTTCCTTCTCCAGTTCATTTTACAGATGAGGAAACTGAGGCAAACAGGGTTTAGTGACTTGCCCAGAGGCACACAGCTGGTAGGTGTCTGAGGCCAGATTTGAACTCACATTAAGTCTTCCTGACTCTAGGCCTAGTGCATTATCCACAGTCACCTAACTGCCCCACATCGGAGGAAGAAATAGAGTTGTATGTGACTCTTCATGACTCCATTGGGGATTTTCTTGGCAAGAATACTAGAGTGGTTTGCCATTTCCTTCTCCAGTTCATTTGAGGAACTGAGGCAAACAGAGTTTAAGTGCTTGCTGAGGGTCATACAGCTCATAACTGTCTGAGACCAGATATGAACTCATGAGGATGTCTTCTGGACACCAAGCCTTACTGCACCACCTCACTGCCTATTAATCCCTGGCAAAGTACATATAATAGCTCTAGTATTTCCTGTATTTTAGGCAATACAGTTGTTAGAATGCAGGCAGGTAGATGACACAGTGGATAGAGCACCCAGCCTAGAATCAGAAAGATGTGAATTCAAATCCATCCTCAGATACTTAGCAGCCAAGTGACCCTGGGCTAGTCACTTCATCTTTTTTCTGCTTCAGTTCTTTCATCTGTAAAATGTGGATAATAGTAGCCCTTACCTCCTAGGGCTGTTGCAATAATCAAATTAGATAATGTTTGTAAATTGCTTGGCACATAGGAGATGCTTAATAAATGCTTCTTTTGTTTTTCTTCCTTCTTACCTACAGAGGACCTGAAATTGAGAACCACTGGCATGTTCAGTCATTGTTTTCTATTTAGTTTATTTCTTTCAATACATTATTCATGTCTACATGCCAGGGATCTTTCTTCCTAGCGTTCAAAGTTGAGAAATGACTCAGCTTAGAAAATTGATTTCTGCTGTCCTTGTAGTACAAGAGAAAAAAAAGCATTGGAATTGGAATCATTTAACTTGGGTTTAAATCCAGTATCTAGAGGAAATTGGTACAATTCAAAGAGCACTGACTATAAAGTCAGCCAGTCTCTACTCGGATGCTCCTTCTGTGCTGTATGAAGGAATAACATTAAAGGACTACAGTTTTCTCATCTGGAAAAAAGCACGTTAGAATAGATGGCCTCTGAGATCCCCCAGCACTCACCATCTTTGATTCTTTTTCGGTAATCATGAACAAGTCACTCTAAATATTCAGGGCCCTAGTACTTGGTAAGTAAAATGATATGTGTTTATATGAGGAAGTATCAGACTAGATTGCCTTCTAAAATCCTCTGGTTCAGTATCTATAAAATTCTACTGGACTACGAACCCAATCTTCTTGTTGGGTTCACAGCCATATGATCTAGTGGATAGAGCTCTGGGTCTGAAGTCAGCAAAACAAGATATCGGACTTTTACGAGCTGTGTGACCCTAGGAAGTCACTTAATCTTTGTTTGCCTCAGTTTTCAGAACTGTAAAATAGGGATAATAAGAGCAATTATTTTACAAGGTTACTGTGAGGATCAAATGAGATATTTCTTAGCACAGTACTGGGCATCTAATAGGTGCTATATAAATGTTAGCTATAAATGTTGTAAGGAAAGGAAGGCAGTTCAGACTGGTGATTTCATGAAACAGGGAAGTCCTTGAAAGGAGACTTCCTTTACCAATAGAGATAAGCAGCTTTGTAACTTAAATTCTAGGAGAGTGTAACTTAAGTTATTAGGAGGTTGTGATTGTACAGGTCCACATGGTCAGTATATGTCAGAGGTAGGATTTGAACTTAGAGATGTCAGTGTATGGGATCATCAGCCTAATAGCCTTATCAAAATAGAAAGCTGTTAGTTACTATCAGTTAATGAGAGCTGAGAAAGAGCAATACTTCGGCTATCTTCAGAGAACTTGACAGCTATGTCTGCAGTGTTGAATTGAAAAACATACATATGTGCGTCTATATCCCTACATGCTGCTGAGGTTCAGCTGTGTCTGACTCTTCATGGTCCTATGACTATAACATGCCATGGATTGTTTTCTTAGATTGTTTTTTGGCACTGTTGTGGGAGAAAGCAGAATAGAGTCTTGTGCTCTGCCAGCCTAGTGGGAAAGAACACACCATCAGTGTGATACTGAGCTATGGGTGACAGAGGCTTCAATTAACCTGATGCAAGCCTCCTATTGACTTCAAATGGAATTTTGTATATGGGGGGTCCACCATACACTAGAAGCCATGCGACTTTAAAAACAATGAGACTGCCTTCCCCATGACATGAGGAGCCAGGAGGTGGTTCAGTGCCCTGAGCTAAATGACAGTAAGTGCGAGGTGAGTCAAAGTTAACATGAAATTTAGGTGACTCTGAAATGTGAAATGTATTGAGACTGAGCAATGACACAGTGCCAAAAAGGTTTAGATGTTGCATTTAGTATGGAAAAAAAAATTCAGGATTTCAAATGCTTATCTCAGTCTTCTGAATCTCAAGAGTGTGCAAAATTGGGCTGGACATCTCACAAGAATTAATTTTTCGGCTGAAAGTGCTGGCATTTATTTCCTAGGCCTGAATGGAAATATTTTTTTGGCTCCTCCTGCGTCTTGGTCCTGGCTGATTTCTCAAAATGCAAACATATGCAGAAAAAGGGTAATAAACCCCTACGTTCTGTCATGTCAAGATCTCAAAAGAGGTTTGCTTTGAGTGTGGTTCTAAAAATGGGCATACCTTCAGGAGAATGGAATATTTGTTCTTACTTAATGTGCTGCGGTTTGGCCCTTTTCAAGATGTCAGACCCCCAAAAGGCTGTATTCCTTAAGGTTCACTAGATTATTTTAGCTAAGAACTGAAAATGGATGTATATCTAAGAGAGGATTGGGGCCTTCACAGAAAGAAAGAAAGAAAAATCTCTTAGGACCACCTTGGTAGAGTAAGGAGAGCACTACTTCAGCCATCTTCAGAGAACTTGACAGGTCTGTCTGCAGTGTTGGATTGAAAAACATACATACGTGCATCTATATCCCTACATGCTGCTGTGGTTCAGCTGTCTCTGACTCTTCATGGTCCTATAACTATAACATGCCATGGATTGCTTTCTTAGATTGTTTTTTGGCAAAGATACTGAGTGGTTTTCCATTTACTTCTTCAGTAGATCAAGGCAAACAGAGGTTAAGTGATTTGCCCAAGGTCACACAGATAATAAGTGTCTGCAGCTAGATTTGAACTCAGGTCTTCCTGATTCCAGGCCCACTGCTCTGTCCACTGAGCTAACTGGCTGCCTCATTCAATTGTATACACACATACCTTTTCCTAAATGTGTGTGGTTGATAAGACCATCTTACTTGTCTAAAGCAAATAAATGCTTTAATTACTTCTCTCTGGTCTTTTTAAAATTTGCTTGCAAGCAAGAATCTGTAATTATAGTTTTGGACTCTAAAGAACCATGGTCCCTTGGTCTAATCCCCTTGTAATTACAAATGCTTTCTTTTTTTCTTTTCAATCTGTTTTTATGGCACAGTATCTATCCCTTAGGGTGACCTCAGAATTAGTGAAGCTGTCAGTGCAACAGGGAGAACTAAATTCAAGGGCATTTTTGATTGGCATACCATGTACTTAACAGAAAGCAAATTCAGGAGGTTTCTCCACACATGTCCCTTGTCCACATCGATTTTCATTTCGCTTTTAAATTTACCACATTTTGCCCAGCATGACATTGTAAAATAAATAATGTGTCTTATTGAATACTTGCCTTTAACCTCCCCCCCCCACCCCTCTCTCTCTCCTTCCCTAACCTTCATTGCTCTTTCATTATGTGGCTGAAGACCTCAGTTTGAATGGGTTATCTGCACCCCTCAATCTTTTCATCTCAATGGGAGCTGACTTCCTCATTTTCCATCTCCAACTCAAACTTAGATCTCTTTCTGGTTGTTTTTGTTCATCTCCATTTTCCTATCCATTACTCACAGACTAAATATGATTTCCAATTTTTCCTTTTCTTCTCTGATCCCATGTTCTGGATATGTATTTTTTTCCCTTTATTGATTTTCCTTTGATCTCACTTTAATATACAGCCTTTCTATTTCATGTATATAAATAAAACTTTCCTCTCTGCCTCCTAATACTGTTTCCTCTTTCCCTTTGGTCTTCTTCTTCCTGTCTTCTTACCTTCTTATTGATTCAAAACTTGCAAGGGAACTGTCTTCCTTTATTTATGTTCATATCTACACCATCCTCCCTTTCTGCTCTTTGTACTGATGACCCATCAACTTTAATTTAGAGTTCATGCTTCTTGGCATTATTTTCAATATCCTGCCTCTTTCCACCTATAACTCTTCATATCTTAGTCTGTCATTGCCTTCCTTCTCATTTCTCTCGCCCTTGGGGCCTGGTAGATATAGCTCATCACCAGGTGACCTTCCACTTACCTTGAAGTTTCTCCTTAAGACTCTCATTTAAAGAAATCATTTCTATTTCATCCACTAATAAAAACGGCATGGAATAAGAAGAGGACAAATAAAAATCCAGAAACAAATTACTGGAATTTTTATCTTCTTCTAGATTTACCATTTGACTTGTCTAATTTTTATAGGCTAGAGGGACAACGTATATGTTCAAAAACATCAGTATTGACAGATTGAGCTGTATTCTCAAAACGCACAGCAGACTCATGGTCATGTGCTTTACTTAATTTTAGGGTTGGATTTTTGGTTTATTTTTATTTTGAGGTACCTTCTAAATCTGTTAATACTTCTTCTCTTAGTACTTTAACACAGTGCCAAAAGCCTTGTAGATATACATTTTTTTAAATTTAACATTACATGAATGAATGAAACATAAATTTAGTAATGCCAACTACATAAATTAAGCCCTATTTTGCATGTTGGAGGAGATCCTAAGCTTAGATTAAAACCCAGTCCTTCCTTTTATAAAATTTAAAGAGTGAATTTTTATTTAGTACAGATGAAAGCATTTGTAAAATATTACCTTAAGAACAAGTAATTGTTTGTTCTTACCTCTGATATTTTCATGCCTCTCTAACAGTAGTTATCTAGTGTTTGTTTCATATTTGCTTCAAAGTCAATCATAAAAAACAAATCATACTTGCAGGGGCAGAAGCACGTGTAAGAACAGTGGTAGTTAACAAATGTATCTATAGGAAACAAAGCCAGCTTTTCAACATTGTCTTAGAAACTATAAGACAGTTTTCCAAACTTTAATATTTTAATAGGTTAAATTTATTTAAGTTCTTCCTGGTCTTCAGTCCTATGATGCTAAGATTTTTCCTTCCAACTTCTGATTTATAAAGGGGTGAGGGTGGGGTGAGATTCCTGTATTTCTTTTAAATGCTAATGGATCTTACACAATTACACAAATTTCTTGTGAAATTTACCTTTTTCCTAATGGCATATTGTTTATTACATACTTTTTTAAGCATTTGAAAAGCCGGTTAACTCAGAATATTAATTCATTCAATTTGTTTGTTTTCATATAAATATTTACTTGCATTTGAGTTATCGATAGCTCAATCATTCTAGAATTCTTTTAATAAATTAGAAACTTGTCTGCAAAGACAAATTGTAAATATTGTGTGAAAGGAACTCTTTTTGGTTTTTAATAATCCATCCACACACAGATATAATTGTACTACTTTGTTGGTTACATTTTATTTCCACTTAAAAGACTCAGAGGAAGAATTCTTAGGTATAGGCTGAATTATGTTATAGCTATTTAGTGTGCGTCAAATTATACAAGGATGTCTAAAATAGGAAAGTAGACTCTTTTTTTTAAGATGACAGAATTATTGCTGAAAGAAAATCAGAGACATATGTTAGGAGAAACAGATACGAAATCTATTTGTGTTCATGCATTTGGGGTGGAAACCTGTTTCCTTACATGTAAAAAAATGAAATGACTAGAAATAGTATTTATCTGTAAAATCAATCATTTTTTTTTAAATTGAGGAAGCATGTCCCAAGAATATGATATACATTAAACTCTTATTACACATGGGCATTGCATATCAGTTTTCCTGTGTACTCTCTTTGGAGTCATAGTTCAGGAAGTCAGTGACCCCTAGTCCTGTAGTCATTTTGCAAAGACACAGGTTAATTTCATTTTAAAAGAATACATTGTATGTTTGGTTTAAATTATGAAGTTCAAATTCTCACTCACTAACCTTAGAGACTGCAGACAGGTATTTTACAAATTCCAAAGTGACGGGTATTGATTTTTTAAAAGCTTAATGGAAGTGAATATGAAGGCATAACTATCTCAAAAGGTAAAATCAAAATTGCCCACTGATTTTATGAGGTCACTGTTTCAATTAGATTACTTTAAGATTAAATCACAGCACTATGAAATATCTCTAACTGCCTTTCTAGATATACACCCAATAATTACCCTTTCTGAAGCAGTGAAAGATCTGGATCAATGAAAGGTTAGAGATGACATTCTTGGAGATATAGCCAGCCATTTAGAAGCTGTTCTTCTGAGTAGCAGTCTTTTAAGCTGAACATTACTAACATGATTTACCCTAATTTTAAGTGCTTCCCCTGGGCCTCAGAGCTCAACAGATAAAACCTATGACTTAATATAAGAAATGACTGTGAATATGATTGAAATTGTCTGCTTTATTAAGAAGTCCAGGAGTCATCATTTCAAGATCTTGACAGAATGAAAACATACCCAGTGCTAATATATCAATGAAAAAATAATTGATAACATATATATGTGTAAATATATACATATATGTATATAGAAATCATCTTGGGTTCAAATCTTGCTTCTTATGCTTTCTACAACCATTCCAAGATATGGAACTTCAGTATCGTAATGAGTAAAATGTGTATTATAATAATACCTGAAATATTTTTTTCAAATGTTTCTTGTGAGGATTAAATTATATAATGTTCATAAACAGATTTGCAAATATTAAAGCATATGCAATATAATGCTTTAATGTTTTCAAATCTAGGTATATAAATACATATATGTCAATTATCATTATTTTGTTTTAAAAATTGAATCTTAAAAATAAAGGAAAAAAAGAAAGAAACACGAAGTATGTTTGTAATTATTCTTGTGCCTATGATCCAAGCAGTATTTGGTAATACCCAAAGTGGAAATATCTTCTGAAAAAGTCAATTGTATGTAATTTTTGTCTTACAGTATTGCCTTAAGTGCTGGTAAGTTAAATAACTTGTCAGTAAGCACTTACTTGATATGTGACAGAGGTAAGGCTTCAGTTTATGTCGAACCGATTCCAAGTTTAGCCCTTTAACACACAGGAATGTGCAATCTTATATTTATTGAGGGAAAGCTTCTCATAAATCCTTAAATCCAACCCCCTTATTTTCCAGATTAGGAAAGTAGAGGTCATTGAGATTAAGTACCTAGCCCATGGTCACACAGATAGCATGTGGCAGAGTTAAAATTTCAAAGCAGGATATTAAACTCCAAATCTTATGCTCTTTTCATTATATCACTCACTTCCCCTGCCATTATCTCCATTTCACAGATATGGAAATTGAGGCTTACAGAGTGATTGAATTGTTGTGTGGGATCATAGATCTAGATTCAGAGCTGTTGTTGCTGTGTTCGTCCTTCATTTTCTAAGCCATGACATCAGAGAAATGATGACATGATTGCGCTTGATTTTGTTTTGAGTGAAGGAGGGCTGTGCAAGGTCATGAGCTTCACTTCTCTTTCTAAGACATCTGGATCCAGTGATCTGATATTCACCAGGATGCCTGGAGATGCCCAGGATGCAATGGGAGACCTTGGCCTTTTAGGAAAAGGCCTTTTCAGGTACTCACTTAAAGTGAGGTAATGCCCATTCAGTGAATAGACTTCTTTAAAAGTAGACATGGGGATGACCCCTTTAATAGAAAAGAAAAAAATAGACAAAACACACTAGGAGGGGTGGGACCAGTGACCATATAGTTCAATCTTTTTATTTTACAGATGAAGAAACAGGCTTGGGAGGTAAGGTGACTTGTCCAAAGTGGAATGTAAGTCCTCTGATGTCAGAGTTAAAGCTATTTCTACCATACTACATTGACTACCTATCTAAATCCATTGTGGACAGTTGTCTAAAATAGCTAAAACAGCTAAAAAGAGGAGTATTTTTTTCCTACTTGCTTAGAACTTTGTAAAATTAAGTATTTTTTTAAATGGATAAATATGTCTGTACATGAAAGTGGGGTTCTGTGTAAAGTCTGTATGTATATCTGTGATCATTTTGGATTGTCTGATACTTTTTGATTTACCACTATCCTCTTTCTCTGAGAGAGTTTACACTATATTTTGAAATTCATGTTTTAAGACCTTTTTAAAAATGTGTGACTATTTTGAAGATTTATTTAGTAATAAATAAAACCACATTTCAAGTACTTTTTGAAATGCTTTGTATCTAACAAAAAGCAAAAGACATACTTAACTGCCATACCATGCCCTTATATTTATTTTCAATGGGTATTTTTTATATATGTTCATGCATGTCTGTGAAATTAACAAAATATTACCCCGTTCCATCTTTTTGATATAAAAAAACAAAAGCCAGTACTTTGAATTTAGCATTCAATTTTAAGACTTTATATTTAAAAAATTACTTTTTAAATGCTCATTATGATCAATAACAACACATTGCTGTCACAATTTGAGAGATGCAAAAACTGTCACAGAAATAAGTTTAGCTAAGTGCCTCACATATCATCACATTCTTTGTGATCCAAGCTCTTGACTTCTGATGGTTTTGTCTATTTGGCCTCTCTCCAAAGTTTTGATTCTTGCCATGAAGTCTTTATTTCCTCCATATTTCATTACTTGTAAAAATTTTGTTCTATGCTGTGTATTCATTTTTGCCACTTCAATAAATTTATGGATGACCATCTGTGTAGCCTTTTAAGAAGATGATACTTTCTTTTTTCTGATGTAGATATTGAAAAGGACCTTGCACTGTGGGAAGAAGGAAGACTTGCAAGAAGTCCAAGCAGTATGCATAATATTTCAGTTGCATCTGACCTTCAAGGAAATCTTCAGTCATCACCAAGCCTTAGTACAAGACCTCTAGAACCCAGCCAAACAGGGAAAATCACTCAGCTCAAGCTCCAGGGAAATAAATCACCCCCTTCCCTTGACAGCAGAGTACGGATCTCCAGTATCTCAAATAGTAGACCTCATCTTCTCATAGCCCAGACAAACAGGCCTCAGACGCTGACAGTTCCAGGAAGCAGACCTGCAACTCCAAACAGTTTGTTGTCTCGACCTCTTACCCCTAGCAACCAAGGAAAGAAGGAAAGGATTATTAATATTCAAAGGAGCAAGTCTGTTCCATCTAAGAGCCAAATTGGGAGAGCCCTCAGCACTCCTTCTGGGCTAGTTATTCCAATAAGTGGAGACAAGATAACAAGTACAACTCTGAGAAGCAGTTTATCTGAAGTAAGTTTTCTTTGCCTTTTTGTGCCTCTTGTTTTATAGTAAAAAAAAAATCTACACACCATAAGGAATTTTGGGGGGCCTGAATTTCCAGACAACTTAGTTTTAGTGGAAATGGATGCAAATACATTGTCCTTTTAGACATCTTACTAAAAATGATTCTGTGAGCTGGAAATTCTCAGAAACATGACAACTACAATATATTCATTTTTTTTTAGCTAATAGAGGCCAAAAATAACTTGGAAAGAGGGTACTGCTTTATCAATGGTTAGACCAGGGATTTTAATTTTTGAAAACCTGAAGCATCCTTTCATTGCTCTTTACTTTTGAGAAACTATAAACCTCTCCCTTATGAATGTAGTATAATACTCTTTCTCTCTCATGCACACAATCTCTCACACACACAGATACATACATGGTTTAATTAAAATTAAATGTATTTTTAGAGGCTATTTTTCTAATTTCACAATAGACACAAAATATAGGATAAAATCTAATCCTGATTCTGCCATTCTGTGTGTGTATGTGTCTGTGACTGTGTGTGTGTGTGTGTGTGTGTGTGTGTGAAAGAGATTTTAAAATTAGTCAGTTATCTTCTCTGACCCTCAACCTCCTCATTTGTCAAATGGGGCTAATAATCTATGTTCCTTGGGTTATCACAACAATCATTTGAAATCAGACATGCAAAGCACTAAGTACCTTTTCCCAGATGTCCCACCCTTGGTGTCAGAAAAACTTGGGTTCAGGCCCTGCCTCTGATCTAACTGTGTGACTCAGGGACAGTCACCAATAAATGTTAGTTGACTCATACTAAATGACTGACTGACTTAACTTTGCTATTCCAAGCAACTATTTTAACACTGTAATTTGCAGAGTTGGTGCCCAGGATACATTGGAAGAGTTACTTTCCTCACTGGAAGATACTTATAGACTTTACCATAAAAAATTATGTAAAGGCACTGCTGAGGAGGGCTACTTAGCAGACATTGTATTACATAATATTTCAACCTAATGGTCACATTGAAAATATAATTTTTTTCTGTATAAAAAGTTTTATTATCTAAACATATATAATCCAGATGTTTCAATTTTTTAATTAAAATATCATATTGAAGGCAAAGGGTTCATATAATAGACAAATAGTGATATTAACGTTACATTTTTTCAAATTTATCTAGCATGTTAACTTTTAGGAGATATCTACTAGATTTAAATTTATGGAAAAACAGGCTTATATCAATTCTTCAAAATGTTTCAAGTTTTAGATAATATGTGAAAAGGCAGATGAACTAATCCTTGAATTAACAGCATTTTATTTACAAAAATCTGACTTTTATGTTTATAAAATCATCTGAGAAAACTTTTATTCAAGTGTTAAAGTTTAGACAGTCCCTCTTAGGTGTAACTTGGTGTCCTATGATCATGAAAGAGTTAATATTTATTCCGGAGTGAGAGAACACACTAAATTACCCTACAGCTATCATAACACAGATGTGTACCAGCTGAGGAGGTGGAATTATTCCCCAATTCTCACCTCCCCTCCCCCCAGTTTGTTACTCTTCTTTTTGGATTAGCCTCCCGACTTTTCTTTCAACCTCTCTTCCTGTTTGCCTTTAGGGAGAAGCCTCCAGTAGGGGACTCTCACTGAAAAACTTCATGGAAGAGGTGAGTTTTAAGGGGGATTTGTAAGGCAGCTTGAAACCAGTTTCTTTTAATTCAATCCATTGGGTTAATGTTTGCTAGCACTGCCCACAAGTTATAAATGATATTTATCTTATCACAAGCAGTATCAATCGCCAGAAGAAATGCAGAAGCAATTTTCCATAATGGAAATCCCTCTGCATTAAATCATCCCTGTATTCTGTGTTGCAGCTATTTTCAGTACTGTTAATAGGTAAAATGCTAATCACATAATGGGGTATTCCGTCCTTCTTCCCTTCCGTCTTTCCTTCCTTCCTTGCTTCCTTCCTTCCTTCCTTCCAATTATTGCTTGAGTATCTAAAATAAATAATTTGGATACATGTACAAAGATGTACAAAAATTGTTATAATTGAATTATCTCCACCACCTATTACCTCTGTCCTAATTCAACCATCTGACTAAATTGGATGTTTTGTGGGAAGTCAGAGAAAATGTCTTTACATGTTTTTTTTTGAAGGATGGCTATAAAGCAAATAAACTTTTTTGGAGAGAAGAGGAGTGTGTAATAGCACTTCTCAAAACTAACTGTGCTATGACTCTCTCAGTTATTGTTATAAGGACTAACCTATTCCATTCTGGAACATTCACTTTTAAATTTGAGGATTGGCATGATCAGTGCCATTCTTTCAGTGATGTATTTTTGTATTCAAATTTGAAGACTATGAAGCCCTTCCAGCAAGAAGACAGAGATTAGAGCTGGCAGTGAAAGTGAGAGAGTAACTACATAAATGGCTTCAGTTAAGCTAGGACAAAAAGAAAATGATAACAGAAGTGAGAAATAGGAAAAGCTGGATAGCACAGGAGAGTTGATAATTTGATGTAGAAAATTGGGAGAAGATAGTAAAGATATCAAATATAGAGATGTTAAAGAAGACTTGTGAGTAATTATGTGGAGGTGGGAACATGTCAAGTTCTCTCGAGATGCCTTGAGCAGCTCCCGTAATGGAATCTCACTTTGAAGTCTTCACTACGCTTATTTATCCAGCTTTGATTCATCTGTTGTGTAGTTGATTAGTCATGTCCAACTCTTTGTGACCCCTTCTGGGGTTTTCTTGGCAAAGATGCTGGAGTGATTTGCCATTTTCCTCCTCAGCTCATTCTGTGGATGACAGAACGGAGGCAAACAGGGTTAAGAGACTTATCCAGTATCAGGTCAAATTTGAACTCAGATCCTCTAACACCAGGGCTGGTACTCTATACACTATCACCTAGCTGGCCCCCTGCCAAAGGACAAAAAAAAAATACATGGGGGAGAGAAAGAGAGAGACAGAGACAGAGAGTGAGAGAATGAGAATCTTTGCATGGCCTCAAATAGGCTTTTTTTCTGTAGGTTAATTACCCTTTTATAGAAGAATGGATTAAGTGAAGTACATATGTTTGTCGTTGTGTTTTTTTAAAATAATAAATGCTATTCAAACTCATAGCCCTTATAGTAGGAAATTAATCCCACTCCTAGAATTGTGAACATATTGACTCAGGGGGTCATTGCATAATAACTGGGCTTTATATTATTCCATGTCCCACAACTCTGTATCATGTACAGAGGATTTTTTTTCTAAAGAATCCTTTTCCTTTGGAATTAGGTAAAGATTCCTCTCTATAGTTCTTGAACATAACTGGTTGAGCAAGTCACGGCTAAACAGCAAGCTTGGTGGAATATAAAGGAATAGTGAGTAGCTATTAGCAAAATTATTTGTTTTGTTTTTATTTTAATTTTTGATGATAATTATTTGTTATAGGGGAGGAACTGGAATGAATTTAATTTCTTATAATTGTTTCAGCAAGCTAACGTGCTTACACTTCTCAAGTATGTGTGGATGATTTTCAGCTCTCTTTTCTTCCCTCTATTCTTGGACTCACCCAATATTTTTCTGTAATGACAGTTGTGGTCAGTAATTGAGTTAACAAATGATAATTCTTCACAACAAAACTATAAGGAATGAATTTGGAATACCCCATTTCCTGTCTAGAAACACGAATGCTTTGAGTATTGCGTACACATATCTTAAAGTCTGTTGTGACAGTGGCACTCATAAACCACAGAGACCATGTTGGCCTGGCCTTGTCTTTGTGTCTTTTGGCATTTTTCATCCTAGTTTGTCTTCTCTTATGGTATGAAAACCAACCCAAAAATAAAATGTTTTCCCCTACTTTGGGTCTGCCAGTTTTCACTAAAACTAACTTCTGCAAATATTTGTTTTTATTTAGAACACTCTACAACTCAGTCATTCAATAAACACATATAATGCCCTCTCTGTGTCACTGTACAGTGCAGCAAGCCTCTATTTTTCTTCTTTTCTTTCTGTACCTGCTGCAACTTGGGCAGCTCCATTCAGATCAAAGTCTCTGCTTTGTGATTTATTCTCACCCAGAGAGACAACTGTAAACACATGAAACCAGGAACTTTACTTTAGGCTCAAATCAATGCCAATAGGAAGATAATGACACACCCCAAATCCAAACTGAATTTGATTAATATTTTTATGAAATGTATTTATTATTATCCATAGTATTATATTAGCTAGCTGTTATATAGTGTTTTAAGTTCACAAAGGGATTTATATAGATAATTCGCATCTTCTGAGGTAATACAGGTATTACCTTATAGATACTTTACATATAAGAAATACAAGGAGGAAACTGAGACTTGAAAAATAGTTGTGACTTAAGGATTGTAAATGACAGCTTACCCAGGACTTCTAGTCCCATAGTCAGCACTTTTTTTTAAAGGCAATTGGGGTTAAGTGACTTGCCCAGGATCACACAGCTAATAATTGTCTGAGGTTACATTTGAATTCAGATCTTTCGGACTCCAAACCTGACATTCTATCCATTGAGTCACCTACCCTGCCCTCTCAGCACTTTTTAATTACACCCTGCCAGAAAAGGTTATTAGTTTTCAGTACAATTCACTCCAAGTTATTTGTATGTGAACTTTGTGTAATAATAGTATCTTATATTTGTATATTGCTTCACAGTTTCCAAAGGAGGTTCACATTATAGCTTTTGAGTTTCCTGACAGCATTATGAGGTGGTCAGGACAGGCTCGGACAACTATTATTCCTTTTCATAGAGATTATCTAACATATACTTACTAACTGTTGGACTCTGGGCCAATGACTTAATCTTTCTGTGCCTTATTTCCCTCATTAATAAAAGTAAGGAAATTAGACTGGATGGTCTTTAAAGTCCCTTCAAGTTTTAAAATTGTGATTCTCTGAGCCTATCATCTATCATTACTTTACGTATCCTTGGCCAATACCGGGGACAGAGAAGGGCTTGAGAAGGACCCGACTGGAATCAGGGCCTATCTGTAAACAGACACACATAAATCTGGTCTTATCAAGATTGGCTTTATTACAGAAATATTACTAATAGTTTTTAATTTTTATGTAATTATAAGTTTAGAAAGCAAATAGAAAAATAAGTGATACAGTACTAGATGCAGAAGTAAATATTTTTATTACTAAGTGTATGCAAAGTAATTGTTTAGTTCTTCAAAATCTCCTTTCTTATACCTATACTTCAAAAGATTTTTCTTTCTTCACAAGTTTGTACCCAAGCTCACCTTCTACATTCAGGCCAGATAATACCTCCTATTTAACTGAAATGAGTGAGACCATTTCATAGCAGTTGCCATGAATTCACCCTCCAACACTTCCCATATCACCACACACTTTCTGTTCTTTTCTTCTTGCCATGGGAAAAGTTATCTCTGCTCCTTGCAGTCCTTTGATGTGTGTGCCCTCGATCCATCCCCTGCCAGATGTTTCAGAACATAAATCCAACTGTTATTACACCCTCCTCCCCACCTCCCCCTCTTACATCTTCATTCTAATCTCTTCTAGGGACTTTTTCCCATTTGCTTACATATATGTCATAGTTTATCAGTCAAGTAACATTTATTAAGTATCTCCTATGTGCTGGACATTGTGCTAAGACCTGGGGATACAAAGAAAGGCCTCCTCTAGTCTGTCCAGTTACCATCCCTCCTCCTTTCCTTCAATGCCAAATGTCATGAAAAAAATAGTTTGCAACTTCCTCAATTCCATCAAATCTAGTTTCTTCGCTTACTACTGAAATTCCTTTCTTAAAGCTCACCAGTTACATCCTTTATCCAGTTATCAACAAATCCAAAGGCCTTTACTTAGCCCTCATCCTCTTTGATGTTTAGGTGTCTTCTGGCACTCTTAACCTGCCTTCTATGAGGCACTCTTTTCCCCTTTTGCTTTCCAGTGCAATGAAATGTCTGGGAGGTTCTACTCCTGGTAAGGTGCAAATGATGATGGACTATACGTCTGTCACTTGAAGCCTGCCTAGACAAATACAGAGAAGATCAGCAGCAGCCTGGCTACAATATGGTAGATTTTTTTTTATAGTCATAGCAATTTATGAAAATTGAATTTCTAAATGTTGTAATCTGCTTTGGTGGCAGTTATTACAAAACCATGGATTCTTGAATGATGAGTTATTTGTTGTAAGATGAATCTCTAAAACTTTAAGTTTCAGAACAAATGTTAATCTGACCTTGCAGAGAAAGTTCCTCACCCAGATCTTCCCATACTGATGGGTCTTCCCGTACTGGACATAGGTCCAATTTAAAAGAAAAAAAAGGAGGGGTTTTTTTTTTGTATAAATATAATATCCCACTACAGGATTCTGTCGTAAGGGCAGGGATCATGTGTTTTATCTGCCCCATTGCCTAATAAAGTAATTTTATGTATATATATGTATATATGTGTATGTGTGTATTGCTAACATATATGTATATACACACATACTGTAATTGCTTAATGAGTAATTGTTGGATTGAATTAAAAAATTCTAAAAGGCTAGCTAGGGTTGGCCTTGAAGTACAGAAATATAATGTAAAAACACTTAGTCTAATGGGTTTTAGTATATTAGTTTATTCTGTTAAGAACCACTTTATTAAAACATGGAAGTAGATAATTTGAGCCAGAATGTCTTCGATTTATTTTAGTGCCAATATTTGTTTTCCTACCTTGTCTATCCTAGGAAGAGGCAGCATGTCAGGGGACAGATCTGAAATTAGAGGAACTCAGTTTGAATTCAAGTTGTTTACTAGTTGTAGGACCCTGGGCAAGTCATTTAAACTCCATGGGTCTAGTTTTCTCATTTTTTAGAGTTATTAGATTAACTGATCTCAAAGGGTCCTTCTAGTTATAAATTTATGCTTCTGTGATTTATGTATGTTATATTAAATATGAGTGGTGACTTCTCAACTTTTTCCCATTAATCTGGTATACATCTTGAAATGTTACGATAACAAAAAACCCTTAATAAATATAAATGAATATATTTGCAAGACATTATGCTATACATAATGGATATATTATTTGTGTTGGATACAGAGAAAAAATGAAAGTTTTTGCCTTTAAGAAACTTCCATTTTACCAGCTGTTTGGAAATATAACATGTACACAAATAAGTGTAGCAGTGGTGAGGTGGGGGTATTTTCAACTATTCCTAACTGCCTCCCATTTACTACTATTGCCTCATTGCCCAGATGGGTTTTCCAGTGTAAACACTTCAATTTTCTTTATTCTTTTTGTTAGCTCTGAGCCCCTATCAGAGACAGTGTTTTACAAATCACCTCAACTTTTAGATTTATCATCTGTCTTTTCTCTGGAGACAATTGCCTTTCAGTTACTGCCTCTCAGTCATGTCCTTAATAATGACAAGAAAATGTTGATGGCTAATACTGTTAGTAAAGACAAAGTAAAAATTTAAAATAAGGAGAGGTAAGTGGATTTTCCCCAAGTCCAGATGGAAAGTTTTCAGGCCCTATGAAGAAGATTAAGTGGAGAGAGAGGATTATTACCTGGGGGTCTTTTGTCCAAAGGTATTTCAGCAACATAGTTTCTGTCTAGATGTACCTAATAACCAGTAGGCCCAGTTCTTTGTGGAGTTTGCCTCTTTTGCTCTCCCACATGATTGATTTAGAGTTTACCTTTCTGTAGCTTCATGCATTTTCTACTCTTCCTCTTAGAGTTTATCTCCTGGATTCCTGGAGCTTAGTTTTAAAGGTCACTCAGAGTCAGGGGATGTCATTTTTTATTCCATGACCTTATGTTCTGAGTCACTGAAGGGATTCATTTGCATTTCATAGAGGATTCATTTGCACCTCGTAAAGGTGTATTACCTGTACTGGATGCATTTTTACAATTACTTCAACACCTCCTTATCTGACCTCTTTTCTGGGATTAGGTTTGTGGGGGAAAAAATTAGGGAGGAGTGGTGATAATGTCAGCTAAATGGAAGGAGAACCAAGAGAAAGAAGTGTCCTGGATTGAGAGAGGAGAGAGAACTGACTACTCTGGATCAGAGAAGGCATCACAGAGATAGCACCTGAAATGAGCTTTAAAAGAAGACCAAGTTCTGAGTGGTTAAGGTGAGGAAATGGTACCCTCCAGGTACACAAGAAATGGCATATGAAAATGCACAAAGGTAGGATGGAGAATTATGAGTTTAGGGAAATGGCAGGTTTGGGACAAGTTCACTCCAGTTTCATTGGGATGTAAAATTCATAAAAATGGGATGTATAATATAAACCAAAGCTCAAAAAGTAAGTGGAGGGCCCTAAATGTAAGGTAAAGGAGTTCGCTTATTATCCTCTAGGAAATGAGAGGCTACTGAAGGTATCTGGGCATGTTTTTCCCATGGCAGGCCTAACTTTGAATTCTGGGAATACCAGGGAAGTGGGAACTATAATGTAGCAAAAAAATCATTCACCAAATGGCAATAAGATCATATTTCTAGCAGAGAAGCTTTGATAAAGATTTACTAAATCTATCTATAGGAGAATCTCCTGCATCATCAGTTCCATATGGAACAAGCTTTCAAAGGAGTTTCAGAGGGTGGTCTCTTTTATTCAGACTACCCCTGAGTGTGTAACTACAGAATCTCATAGGCAGGTAATACAAATGCAGAAGCCAACCCTGACTCAAGCAGTCATTTCTTTCCTGAGCAATTGTTGACAGTTCAGCTGTCCATGTTCAGGCAATAGTTGACATAATAGCTGAAAACAAGAAAGAGTTACTGTGTTCACCCTATCTTTCCATAAATTCTTAATCAAAAATCCTGTCTTGGTACAACAGGGAATGAACCAAATAGATCCATGCGTTAAGAAGATGAATTATTATGGCAGTTGTATGGTGGGTAAGCTAGAGAGCAGAGAGACTGGATGCTGGGAAACCAATTAAGAGACTTTTAGGAAATTCCAGGAGGGAAGTGATGAGGGCCTGAATAAAGGTAGCAACTATATAAGTCTAAGTGGAGAGAAAGGTATGGATGAGAGAAATATAGTGGGGAGAGAATCAGCAAGGCTCACCAAGTAATTGAATATAGGGAGAAAGAAAAGTTAAGGCTGACTAGTTATGAATCTGACTGACAGGAATGGTGGTAGGAACCTCAACAGAAAAAGGGAATTTTGAGGGAGGAGCAGGTTCTGTTTGGCACACGTTGAGTTTGATATATTGACAGGACATTCAGGTAGATCTGTATCTGTACAATAGGATATTAATGATAGGCCATCAAGATGCTGAACTGGTGTTCAGCAGAGATATTATCAATAGAGGTTTGTGAGTAATCTGTGTAGAGATGATCATGGAACATATGGTAGCTGATGGGATTTCCAGGGGAACACGTGAAGAGATAGAAAACCCAGGAAGGAAGTTTAGAGGAACATCACAATAATGGGGCAGGAGACAGTTTTAGGGAGGAGTGGTGATAATGTCAGCTAAATGGAAGGAGAACCAAGGGAAAGAAGTGTCCTGGATTGCAAAGGAAAGGAAGGGATATCTAGAAGAAAGAAATGGACCGAAGTAAAGAGAAATGAGGACTGAGACAAAGTTATGAGATTTCACAGCTAAGAGATCCCTGGTCACTTTCAAGAAGATCAGTGTCCTATTTAGAATCAAAGTGGAAGTGATTAGCTGCACTAATTAGTTTCTATACAAGTGCAGAAGTTTCAGGAAAATGCCATGGAAGGACATCCTTGGCCCCACCTGGTACAAATACCTTCTTGATTGTATTTAAAGACTCTGTGAATTAGCTTTGTAGGTGGATTAACAAATACTGACAATTACTTTTTAAACAGTTATATTGTTAGTGGGTAGAATGATGTGCTGACTCAGAAATATAAATCACTTTCTCTCTCTGATTCTCAGCAGGTCTCTACTCTAGACAGTTTCATTAATTGCAATTCACAGTGATTAAGGAAAAGATCTGGTGAAGGATAGTAAACTGAGTGCTAGACCTGCAGTCAATAAGACCTGGGTTCAAATCCCACCAATGACACTTCTTAGCTGTGTGACCATAGGCAAGATGCTTACATTCACTGAGCTTTAGTTTCCTTATTTTTAAAATGGGGCTAATCATACTTGTAGTCCCTAGCTATGGGTTTTTGTGAAGCTTAATTGAAATTATAGACAACGTCCCAGGAGTTGGTATGTAAAGTGCTTTGCAAACCTTAAAGCACTGTATGGATATCAATTCTTTCTTACTATTTTTTGTTTGTTTTTGTTATTAGTAATTATAAATAATAATGAATTATTTCTTTTAAAAGAAATCATAGTGCTATCAGCCAAAAGTGTTCATTGGTCTTTGAAAGTTTACATTTATAATCTTTCACAGCTTAAGAGCGTCCTAGAACAATTTTTTGGTAAGTTGGCAAAAATTAACATGCCAGCTGTTAAAGTTTTTAAAAAACGTTCATGACTTTAGCTTTGTGACCCCTATCGAAAGGAATTACAAGTTGTCTGCTGATCTGAGTTCTTGCACACATGCAGGCCTGCCTGTTGGCATGGTGAACACAAGCAGGTGTGTTATATTACTCGCTCTGTTCAAGGGCAAATTGAAGTAAAACACTTGAAAAATACTGACAGAAATATTTTATTATGTCTATAAAACCAATAATTCAATGCTCAGAAAAATCCTTCCCAACCTACAGATTTTAGATATTTAATATTTCCTTTTGTACTTTATGTAACTCACTATAAATAGAGAAAAGCTGAATATTGCTTATCTCTTCAGGAGCAAAGCCATTACAGCTGGAAAGAAATCTCTGCTATTGCCTAATATCCTTACTTAGGATAAGGAGCTAAGTAGAACAACAGATTTATATATTATGTCTTTTCTGGTACAAGCAGGCCTTAGTATTCAGGTTCAAAGGCCAACCAGCACAATGATTTTCTTTTATTTGAAACTTTTGGTTTCATGATCATTTCTAACCTATCTGTTCCCAAGAAGGAGGTTTAAGTAATTTGATTTTAGCAAAGGGACTGTGCAAAAAAGGAAAAAAAGCTAAATGTTATTTTCTTGAAAGGCATCCTGAGTGAAAATCACCTTACTTTTAGCTACAGGAATTGTTAACTTTTAGAATTCCTTGTCCAAGGTTCTCCTTCACCATTTTGTTCCTTTGCCATGATGATATACAGCATTAGTGTGAAAGTAGTTCATGATGGAAGGAACATCTGACATATTTCAACAAACTGGACTAAACTATGAATTAAAAAAATAATTCCAGATTAAAACAATACCAAAAACATGAAAATGAACACTGGGTCAAGTGTCCAGATTATAACTTCCTAGACTAGGAGGTGATGGTAATTGTTTCTTCAGTATCCAGCAGGAACTCATTATGTTGGTGGAAGTTATCAGTATTTACTTCTAATGGATATTATAGACTTGGACAGGAACAAATTTCCTATGAGATCCCTTGAATGCAAAAGCACTTCAGCACTTAATGATGTTCCAGAGAATGGAGAGGACAGGGACAAAAAACAAGGTAAGGTTAGGGTTGTTCTTCTGCCCTCAAAGAGCTTATCTTCTAGTTAGGGAAGATAATACATTTGGAGGTAGGGTGGCCAAGAAGGGGTGTTTTAGTCAGCATAGTTAAAGCAAGAAGTAGAAAATATGAGGGAGTGGCATTGTGGTGGATCTGAGTTAGGCTCACCAAATAGATGGCCAAGGACTCAAAGTAGAGCTGGAGTGCCACGAGAGTCAGTGTTCTGGATGCAGAAGCTTGGCATGAATATTGTTAGGAAGAAGCCGTGGGGCAGATCTGAGTTGAGGTTGTTATGGCACACGTGCGACCAATCAAATTCCAGTCGAGATGGAGTGCTGGGCAGAGATGGAGGCCCTGGCACAAGGACTAGAATATGAGGAAGCTGGGAGCTAGTTCATGTTCTTCACTCCCTGACGAAAGAAGAGCTAAAGAGCCAGTGGCCCCAAACCTGGCTAGACAAACTGCTTTTCTCTCCGTCTTGACTAATTTCAGTTTTCATGGGTCTCTAGACTTTGCAAGGGGAGGTAGGAAATTATGTTTACAGAAAGAAAAAAGTGTCTCCATTGTTTGAAAGTTCTTAGGGATACCCTAGAAGCATATCTTAATATTCAAAATACCTCAAATTGTCTTTTAAAAAAGTGAACAATTTGTTCATTAAAATGGTTTCAATTGCTTGCTTATTTATTTCCTTTGAGCTTTATTTCAAGCCCACTTCCCACTGACTATTTTCTGTGCTCACTGATCATTGAAGACTTTGGTTTCCTCTTTACCCCATGCAGAAGAGAGCCCTCTTCCTCCCCCCTCTCCTCCCCCCTCCCCTCCCCCCCCCCAACCTCCCTCCCCACCCCACCTGGATGTGCCTTTTGTCTTCTAATGCCCCAATCTTGCATGGCCCTTTAATTCCTTGTCCAAATGGTTTGGGGTAGGAAAGGTTCCCTCACCATCTTTTCCTCTTATCCACTTTCCTCCTTCTCTGAGTTTCATCACTGTGGAAGATGAGGGTATTGCCATTGAGTAGGAAGAAATTTTGGGGCAGAAGTGGGAGTTTTTAAGGTCCTCTAGGGGATGGGAGTATGGACTTGTCTAATGAGAAGGCACATTTATTTTTCACTGTACTTAAGAAGAGAATAAAAATCCAGATTATGTATACATATATACATATACATTATATATATACCTACACTCACACATATACACACATATATGTATGTTATATATATACATATATGTATATATATAATACACACACATATATGTATATGTATTTATGAAAGTTCTTTATACTCTCAGGTTTCTTGTCCAAGATGCTGTTTAGTTGATTTCCATCAACATCTATTTTTAATGTCCAATTTGGCATACATAGTAGAAATACAATCATGCCAAGTCCAGTAGAAATCTACATTAATTGTCCCCTGTTGACATCTGGATTCCCAATTCACTTTAACAAGCAGAAGCTTTAAAAACAAATAAATTTGGGGGAAACCACCAATGATCATCTTATTTATCTTCACTCTTCATTTCTATTTCTAGGATTTCTATCTTTCAAAATCTCTTTAAAATTTTCTTTATAACAAAGAATTCTAGTGAAGAAAATAGAAATAACCTGGAAGCAATTGCATTCTACATGCTGAAAACACACACACACATACACACAAGCACTCACATGTGACAAATCTTATCATCATTGTCAGCAACAACAAATATTCATTAAGGCAGGTAGACAACATGTTTTTGTTAAAATACTATGTATCAGGCAGTATACAAAATGCTGGGGATGCAGACATATAGTGGGGAAAAGACAGCTCCTGACCTCAAGGGGCTTAAGCTCTGAGGGAGATGACAGCATATAAAAGGGTAGCTGAAAAGTGTACCTGCATGTGGGCATGGTAGCAAAGTCCAGAATTAGCAGCACAGCCAGGAAGGGAACAAGGCATGGCTGGCCTGTGTCCATCCTCCAAATGGAAGTCCCCAAGAAGAACTCACTAATGGGAGAAGGGAGCCAGGAGAGCAAAGGGATGTTCCAGAGTGAGAAGGCAGCTGAGTCAGAAGCACTACCAGAAGGGGAATTATTAAGAGAGTAATCCATAGGGTATGGGATGTGACTAAAAGACATGCACAGCTGAAAACATTTCTCATCTTTCCCTAGTCACTCTTTTTTTCTATAGATTCTGATGCCCTGGAATTACATAGTCATAGACATTTTGAGCTCCAAGATACCCAAGAGCTCATATTGACCTTACACAAAACACAGAGTGCCTGAATATGAAGAATTGCACTTTTTCCAGTGTTTCCTGAGCAACTTGGCATTCTTACTCTGTATAATCTGACTCCCCTGAACACATTTACCAACATCTCCCAGTGCCCAATCTGTCGCCTTTTCTCAGCGATGCTGATCTCTTTCTTATTTCTTTGAAATGTTTTTTTTTCTTTGATTTTATATTCCTGTATACTATTCCTCTATACCAGGGGTGCAGAACCTTGGCCTCAAGGCCACATGTGACCCTCTAGATGCTCAAGTGCAACCTTTTGACTGAATCTAAACTTCCTTTGATCTGTAAGGTTTGGATTCTGTCAAAGAGCTGCACTTGAGCATCTAGAGGGTCCCATGTGACCTCAAGGCCACAGGTTCCCCACCCCAGCATATTATTGACACTTAGTAGGGGCTCAACAAATATTTAGTGAATTAAAAAAAAATCATTTTGACTGCTTCCAAAGTAGAAACATGGAACTCATTTAAAAGGGAGTTTCTTCAGTAACAGTTGAGTCAAGGGAGTTGTCATTATGATATTTTAGGTCCCTTAAGACTCAAATATTTCCTAGTTGCATAAGTCAAGGATTCAAAGGACAGTAAAGAAAATGTCATACTATATTCATGGAATTATTATGGTTGTACTTTTAGAATGAGTACCAAGAAGGACATAGAATATTAATTCAGAAAATAATATATACAGAATATTTTAATCCACATAGTCAAGCTCTAAATCTTATTAAAAAGTAAACTCCAGAAGCAAAATGAGCCCAGAGTAAAAGGAAAATCTGTGATGTGAAAGTAGGTAAAGCATGGTGTGATTGGTAAATGGAACCTAATTCACCCATGCACATGCACAACTGGTTCTTCGGCAAGGTTGTATCTAACATGAATTCGCTCTCTGGCAGGAGGATTCTTTGAAGCATCTGCAGCTTGTTCATCAGCCATGGATTTTACCAAGTGACACTGAGAGTGAAGGAGTTGAAGCGGAGCAAGATAAATGTGAGTAGAGATTGTGATTTGTTGGCAAAAGGTACATTGCCTGAGGAAACGTATGTTTCATGGCCATAGAAAGCTGCCATGTAAATATGCACATGCAGGCACATGATACATGTACATAGGCACACAGAACCACACGTTTACATCCACACAAACTCCCCAAATCAATGAACAAACTTGATTGGAGAACATACAAAGGCAGACAGTAGTTGGACCCTATAAATCTTGATTCAGTGAAGTTTTAATTGTGGTATCAGATTCATCCATACCCATGAATTAACTCTCTGGAAATTGGCACCAGCCTCAGAAATGGAGTTTTTCAATCTCCCCCACTAATGCCCTTGAATAGTCTATAGTGTAGTTACATGCAAAGTGAATCTGTAAAGTCTATAATCTGTAAAATATTTTAATAAGGTGTTGAAGATACATTATGATTATTAAAGAATCTTAAAATACCAGTCCCCAAATGTCAAAAGGATAATTAAAGTGAACCATATTGGTTAAAATACTGACTGAGATGGAAATACTGCCACCAGGAAAAGAACCAAGTCTCCTGATTTTTTCACCTTTTCTAACATCATCATCAAGAAGTAATTCTTACTGTGTCTTTTCTTGTTATCATTATACTAAACAGTAGCCCTATTTTGGGTGTATGCAATAGAAAATGCATTTTTACGCAGATGGATTCAGTAGTCCTAGTTTACAAAACTGTATAAAAACAGCCTTTAAAATAAAGCATTGAGTTTTATGGTTTTTCCCATTCATTTTAATTCTTCTATGCAGCATGACTAAAGTGAAAATGTATTTAATAGGAATGTATGTGTAGAACCTTTATAAGACTGCATGCCATCTCAGGGAAGGAGTGAGGAGAGAGGGGAAAGGAGGGGGAGGGAGGGGAAAAAAATCTAAGATATATGGAAGTGATTGTAGAAAACTGAAAGCAAATAAAATCATTTAAAAAAACCCACAAAAAATAAATAAAATAAAGCATTGAAATTAAAGTTACCTTCAACAGCATCCTGCTGAGGAATGAAAATTATACATGATAGTCTGATTTTTTTTTCTAAATGACGATAAAATTAATCCCATCTAATTGGAAACTCAGAATTAACTCTTTCCCAAGTCCTTAAAGCTCAAATCTCAGTTGTATTACATAAAAGGATATAGTGATGGCAAGAGGCAACAGGGTATAGTGGATAGGGAGGATAGTCAGGAAGACTAGAACTGCACCCTCTGTCTCATACTAATTATATGATCAGATGCAAGTCACGTAACCTCTCAGCGCCCCAGGCATTTGAAGTAAAGTTGCATTGGTTGAGAGACTTTGCATCCTGTGAATTGTGTACTAGTGAAATCACAAATCTAGACCCATCTACCCCTGTACATTCATACACACATGTGCACACTCACAAACTCCTCAAAACAGTGAACAAACTTGATTAGAGAACATATAAAGACAAACAGTACATAAATACATATATGTTCATATATGTATGTGTTATTTATGTATGGGGGTAGGTGGGTCTAAATTTGTGGTGTTGTGTGTGTGTGTGTGTGATGGCAAGGGAAAGTTCCCAGATCCTTAGCTCTGCTCTGCTATTCAGTATAGGATATCTTTCTCAACTTTTTTCTTTTCATGCTCTTCTCCATAAACACTATCCTAGATTCCATTGTAACACTATAAAAACTTTCCAGTATTTCCCAAATTCCTTCTTTCCTTCTTTCTTCCCTCCTTTCCTTTCCTCTCTTTTTCTTTTCCCTCCTGTCCATTCCCTTTCCTTAATTTTCCCTTTTTTCTTTTTCATTTCTTCCTTCTTTTTTTCCTTCCTTCCTTCTTTTCTTCTTTCTTTCAAAAGAGTCAAAGTAATAATTTGTAATTAAAACGTAAAATAATTATCATCATTTATCTAGGAAATTGTTTATAGATTTAATATAATCTCAGTACTGCTTTAATATGCCTATCTCACATGTGTACATACACACATAACACACAGAATATAAGCTTGCTCAAGGACCTATCAATCAGTATAAAGTAGGTCACTTTTGTACTAACTTAACTGTAGACCCAGAACCAAGAAGGTTTGATCTCAGCAGTATTGTACAGGGAGGTGACATTTGAGAACAGTAAATTATTTGAAAGAAAAATCAGATTTAAAAATAATTATGGTGGTAATAACAGCCATCTGGAGATGGAATGCTAGAATTATGGCCAAACCCTCAACTTAGAGCAAAAACTGCTGTAAAACAGTGGCCATCAACAGCCAGGTGCTGGAACATCTGTACAATGGAAAGCCACTGAGGGGCCTGGCATCCAGACCATTGCTACGTCTTGGTGTCTATGGTTTTAGAGCAGCTGGCAAGATGTGGACAGATGATTTGGCTTTTATTTTTCCCAGAGGAGAGTAATAAAGGACACATAAATCTACATGGACCCTGTACATGTGATTTAGAAACCTATGAGTTCAAAATTTACGAGTGTAGACTGAAGAGGTAGAGAATTCATCTCTACAACAGTAACACCTGTTCTTTGACACAGATTTTTATAAATTGTATTTGGACTGTGTTTACAGCATTCTTTGACTTCTTTTGAGGCAACACCACCCAGGTGTAAAGACATTCCTAGGGTTTGTCTGGATCTTTTCAACCAGAGGTTTTCATCTCTTTTTGGATTATTATATAGTAAAACTAAATAAAAGGAATGTTTAGAATGACCTCTTTTTTTTCAAGAAAATTTTTTTTCATATTTATCATGCATAGTGAAAATATTTTTGTGACCATTATGCAGGAGAAGTAAATACAAATAACTATACTCCAACTAATTAGAATCCTCAGTTTAACTCAATCAGAGTGATTTACATGAGGTTTTAGAGCTAGAATGATCACTAGAGTTTTGATAATCATATCTTCTCATTTTATAGATCTCTACAAATGAGAAATGGAGGCTCACAGAGGTGAGGGGACTAATCCAAGGCCACATAGCTATTTAGGCACAGAGCTGAGAATAAAACCTGAAGATTCTAATTCCTGGGCCATCAGACCTTCCGTCCCAGAACATTTCCTTCCTCCAGAAGCTCTTATTAGATATATTTTTATAAAACAAAGAAACATTTTCAATTAAATTTAATTTAACAAGCATTTATTTTGTGCCTGTATTATTCAGTGCAAGTGATGGGAATGAAAAAAAAAAGTAGACAGTCCTTAACTTGAAAAAAGCTTACTCTTTAATGGAAGGTTAGATCATGTGCACATAAAAGTAAATGCTAATGGTACACAAAGGAAATTAAACAGGGGAAAAGTGCTCACACCTGGACAAATTAAAGAGAAAAAACTTCTTATTCAGGAGGTGGTATCTGGGTTGTGCACTGAAGGAAATAAAGGAACCTGCAATTCAGTGGTGAAGGGGGATTGCATTCCTGATATCAGCTGTCATTCCTAGGCAGACACTCATGGGAAGAAAGAAACGAAATCTCATGGATAGAGGCAGCCTGCAGGATAGTTTGGTGGAAATGGAAAATGTGTGAGAGAATAATATGAAATAAAAGTGGAAAGGCACATGGGATTATTGTTATTAACTATAAAATTTGCAAGGCACTTTACATGTGATAACTCATTTGATAGTCACCACAACCAGGTGAAGTAGATGTCATTATGACCCTTGTTTTGTAGATGAGGAAACAATCTGAGGCACAGGGGAGTTAAGTGATTTATCCAGGGTTATACAGCTAGTCAGTGTCTAAGGTCAGATTTTAACTCGTCTTCCTCATTTTAAGTCCCACTTTTATCCACTGTGCCACCTAGATTCCTTACATTATAAAGGAACTTAATTGCCAAGATGAAGTCATCATATCATATAATAGCATATCATGTTGTATGATATGTCATAACATGTCACATATATTATGCAAATGAATATAGCACAATTACATATTGTCTAATACCACATTATATTGTATTAGTAGTACAATGTAATATTAAACAATATTCACCAATGACATTAACAATATAATATGGTTATATTAAACAGTCACATATCATACTGTTTACATGTATGTAATATATACATATATGTAATTAGAGAAAATATGTATACAATGTGACCTTACATAATATATTATTGTTATATTAATGTATATGCATTACATCATTATACTATATTAGTAATATATGTATCATATGGCATATATCACATAATGCTATATATGTATTATGTATCTCATATAATGTTATATGATATATTACATAGCATATACTTATACATAGAGATATATCATATGATACAATACAATGTAATATTATGTTGTGCTATATTTTATGTTATGTTATCATCCTATATACACTAGGGAGCTATTAGAAGATTTTTGAAATGCCAAGTGAAATAGTTAGCTAGCTAGCTAGCTAGATAGGAGATAGATAGGTAGTGCAACACAGATAAAATGAAATCAGTAGAAAGATGAGATGGATAGTACTGTACAGATAAAGAGAGAGACAGCTCTCCCCGCCTCCCCGCATCTCTGCACACACACACACACACACATACACACACACACACACACAAACATATTCTCAGTGGATTATAAGGGCAGGGAATGTTTTCGGCCTTACTTTTCTGCCTTTGTATCCACGACATTGATCACTATGTTTTATACATAGCATGCAGTTGATAAAAGTTTGTTGAATTGAATTCTAGGTAAGTGAAGTTTGGCTATTGTTTGTAAGTACAACTTTAAGTTTTATGATGAGTTTTCTTCCCAACTCCTTGATAAGGAAGCTAAAACTGAAGATCATGTGATTTATCCAATATATACAGAATTCAATGTGAATACCAGTATGTGGACCTAGGTACAGTGAGGTCGGTCAAAGTTCACTTTCCACTCCATTTACTGCTTATGGAAGAATTAAGCTGGCTAATCTTTCAATGCCAATGTTAGGTGAAATTATAAATTGTAATGTGTTTCTTTTTGGAAATGTCATTATATAGATAATACGTGGTGGTTACTTTCAAAACAAAAATTATATATTTTAAACTAGTGAAAATATCTCAAGGCAAAATCTAATAATCTAACACTAAAATTGAGTCCCACCATCTACAGTAATTTTATTTGCTGAGATTGTAGGCTTGACAGTGCATCTCTACCTAATCTTTACTATGTGCATGCATTCAGTGTGGTGGAGTAGGAATTCTTCTTTCCTATATTTTACCATTGATGGCTTTAAACCTTTTGGAAAACTGCATTAAACATACTGAGTTATCCTCTGTAAATTCAATTTAACAATGGTAAATTAAAATTATGTTCCCTATATATTTTTTAATAATTTATTTAAAAGGCTAATAGCAAGGATCTTTATAGCCTGATTCAGTCCCTAAGCCTCCTTTATCTTTTCAGGCACATAGACTCATAAACTTGAAAATTGTGTTTTGTTCAGTCATGTCTGACTCCTTGTAACCTCCTTGGGGACTTAGGGGGTAAAGATAATGGAATAGTTTATCATTTCTTTCTCCAGTTCATTTTACAGATGAGGAAACTGAGACAAATAGGGTTAAATGACTTACCCAACAGCTATGAAGTGTATGAGGACCGATTTGAATTCAGAAGGCTGTCTTCCTGACTAGAGACCTGGCACTCTATCCACGGCATCCTCTAGTTTCCCCAAACCTGAAAGCAGAGCTCACCTATTCCAACATTTCCATCTTAGAGAAGAAGTCACAGAGGCTTAGAGGATATGTGACTCACATTTGAAGTTTAGCAACAGTATTAGGATTAGAACTAGGTCACAAATCAATGCCACCATCTCCTCTGGAAAAGATACTGCCTGATTGGTGGTCCATAGCTATGTTTTCCCTTATTATTAGAATATATGCTCTTTAAGGGTAGATAATAACTACTTTTTCATTACCAAGCTTAGCACATTGTTGGCACATAGAAAATACGCAATAATTCATTCATTCATTCCTTGCTTTCTCGGTTTTGTGATACTCTGCCTTCATACTCCAACATAGCCCGCTGCTCTTCTCTCAATGAATCCTTACCAAATGAGATGATTTTTTTTCATTATAAGGAACTCAGAATTAGACAAGCCATTTGCAAGAACCCCAAAGTCAGAGAAATCAAGAAAACAGGATGGTTCCAAGATCAATGCTCACGAGTTTTACATGGGAAAATCCAGCACACCTTTCCTGAGAGCTCAAATTGTTCTAGCTAGTTTGTAAAGGTAGGTAGGTGGCTCAGGAGATAGAATTCTAGGCATAGAATCAGGAAGACCTGAGTTCCAATCTGGACCCTGATACTGTATGTGTCTGGAAGGACTAGTGCACCAAAAGCTGACTATGAAGCATGAAAAACAAAAGAGAAGTGATTTTTTAAAAGCCACCTAAATTCCAATGGCTTTCCAGCTCCCAGGATTTCGCAATTTCTCTGCAATCTTGTGCTCCAAGATGGTCCAGGGGATAGGATAAACAGCATCTTAATCATTTAAACTGATTAGAATTCTTTGGGAAATGTTCTAAACCGTAGTGAAGACAGAACTGATAGAAACAGATCTAGAGAGCCTGGAATCTTAAGAAAGGACCACAAAGTTTCAACTTGGAAGTGAGCAAGCTAGCCCATCTGGAGGCAAATAATTAGAAACACAGATTTTTAGTGGAAGGAAAGAAGCTGGGAAGCAGTAACTCCACAGAGACAGTTGTATAATAGAGGAGGCAGGGTTTTCCAGCATCTTTCCTTCTAAAAAATATACAACACAGTTTTAGCTTGCTTACAAAGAATCAAGACTTTGCCAAAAAATCAAGTTGGTGGTAAAAATGTCTCTCAGGGCAGAATACTGCTGGGTTATCTGTCACAGAGTGCACAGATAACAGCGACTTCTTTGTATTCTGTTTGCTTGTGAGATACTCTACCAAAGACTATAGCTAAAATTTGATTTATTTTTTTTTGTTATTGTTGGGAATATTTAAAGTAAAAAAAAGTACCTTCAAACTTTCTTCTCTTATTCTGTAGGAGCTGGGCACTTTTAGGACCCATTCCCTGAATAAAAGTTTCACTCCTTTTCACTGTGGTTTCATATTTTTTCCCAATTACCCCATTTTCCTTTGGGATGGATGGTAGCAAGTAGACAGTGGATTTTATAAGGACTTTTTCACAAGAAATGACTGTAACAACATTTTACACCTAGAAGGGACCTTCTAGATAATATAATTCATCACCTCATTTTACAGGTGAGGAAATTGAGCTCCTGACAAGTTAAAGGACCCTCCCATAGTGGTGCAGGTGGTCAGAAACAGAGCCAGCAATAAAACCCATGTCTCCTAATTCATTATGCAGTCTGCTATTTCCACTGCTCCATTCCTGTATTATGAGGACAGAAGTCTGACTGCAAAAGGTTAAAGTGAGTCTGAGGAGAGAAGGAAGAAGCAATGGGTATAGTCAATTTTTGTAAGAGTTTGTATGAACAAACATGCAGGAAGAGAGTTTGAGGAGATGGTAAATTCCGGTTGAAAGGAAGTATCTCTCATTCATGTATGAACTGGGCCGGGTGCTTGGTTCCATAGATCTAACTAAGCCTAAAATTCTTTTGGACCCTCTTCTCTTGCCCAGTCATGACAAGAGTGCTCTGGAGTCATAGATCACCTCCTGCTTTCCTGAGTTATGACAATTAGAAAGAGAATCATGAAGTAGTGAATAGATTCTTAGAGTTAGGAAGAGTAGAGTTGTTCAAATTTCCCCTTAGATTCTTACTAGCTCTGTGAACCTGGCCAAGGGGAGGGAGAAAGTAACAAATATTTACTAAGTACTGACCATGTGCCAGTTACTGTGCTAAGTGCTTTATAATGGACAAGTGTCTTAAAGTCTCTGGGGCATCAGTTCCTCATGTAAGAGACCAGGAAGTTGGACAAGAGATAATAGGATCTCATAAGGGACTGTAGGGTTGATAAGAGACTGTGGAGACTATAAAGAGGTTGTACTAGGGATTGTGGGGACTAAGGAACTATAGAGTTCAAATCCCTTTAAGTTTCACATCTGTGATCCTATGATCTATGCTAAAGGCAGAAGACACAACTGCTATGACTGCCGTTTAACCCACGGAGGGACCAGACCAAAGGGGGAAAAGCACCTTTGTTTTCTCTATGATCGTTTCAGATCATTATAGCTCATATTTAAATAATGCTTTGCTTTTTAAAAGAGATTTTTTCACAACAATCATGTAAGGTAGGGTGTGTGTGTGAGTATGTGTGAAAAGATTATCATCACTATTCTATGAAGAAACTGAGGCACACGGGAGATGAAGTGATTTGCTTTACATAGTTAAGAAGTGGTGGATGCAGAGCATCCATACAGGGTTTCACTCTGGAGCTAGCTCTTTCTTGTTCTGATAATCTGTCTCCAGAATTCTGCTTGTGTGAAGGAAGTATGGAGTATAAGGGCAAGGAGGATGGAGAAGATGCCACAAGGCAGCTGGTTTTCCCTTAAGGCCAATTTTCCTCTCTAGGCTGTACCCTGGACTTTCTCTACCTCTTTGAGGGACCACTTAAGAAAGACAAGGACTTTCTTTCTGCTTGTATTTATATACGCAGTGCTTAGTACGGTGCCTGGCAAATAGTAAGCACTGAATAAATGTTTGTGGACAGATTGACCAACAGAGAAAAATTAACACAGAATGTCCTGATCCTAAACACACGTATCCTCCAAAATAGAAGAGAAAATCTAAACCTGAAGGCACCTAGGGCAAGGCTTCCATCGATGGAGAAGCCTTCAAGGATGATGCTTCCTGCAGGCATAGAAAGTTAGGAACTAAGGTACCCAGAGCTGACAAATAATGAAAGAAAGGTGTCACTTTATCCCCCTCCCCACAAATTAAAAGATTGTTGAAAGACATTCAAGTATGTAGACATTAAATATTAAGACATGAAAGGAGATGAAGAATGAAACAAATAGTAAGAAAATATGGAACAGAAGGAGGGCAGATGAAGGAAAAAAATCTCCAACTCCTAACCAACTAAGACATCATTTTTGAGAATCAAAAAAGTGTTCTGCTAACTGTAATATTACCTGTATTTTTGTATTTACTCATACTTTGGTGGGACTCTAACTCCCAGTAAGGTAAACAAAAATATTTCCTGACTCAGAATGTTGTGGAGTGAGGGTGTTGAATGGAAGCTCAGGTGACTATTCCTGGAATTAGATACACTAATTCTTATGTGATTATTTTTTCCTAATCAGAAACATTTTAAGATCATTTAATCTTAGCATCATAAATTAAGAGCTAGAAGGGATTAGAGGCCATCAAGTTTAACACCCTCATTATATAAATGAGGAATCTTCAGTCACGGGGAAATTGGTGTTTTGTTGAAGCTCACACAGGTAGGAAATGATAGGAGCAGAATTATGAACTTGGGCCCTTTGACTCTGGAGCCAGTAGACTTGCCACTGTGCTATTTTACTTTATGACAGGGAGCTTAATAATTACTGAAGAATTTGGGGAATTTGGTGTAAGTCAAACGGCCTTATCTCAGATTAAATAGCTACAAATACCTCTTTACAGATGTAGTGACTTTAGACGGATATAGATATATAGATATAGATATATACATATACATCTATATATTTCTCTTTAGAAAAAACAAAGCCAAACTACATGGAAATGCACATATATGCTATAAATATCTGCTTACAAACTTAATGACTTTGGATACCTACAGAGAGAGAGAGAGTTTGGTTTTGCTTTTTTCTAAAGACTCGATGTCTTTACATCATTCATTTGTGTATTCTTGTTCTTAATTTTCCTGAAGTCTTCTGCAAAGCTCTGATAGCATGAAAAGGATCAATTGATTCCTGAAAGTCTTTGAATTTTTTTAAAGGGTGATGTTAAGTAACCTATTAAATTTAAGCTCACCAAATAAACTGATAACTGTAATGGAAAAATGTGTAACTGGGCTGAACCATATGGAAGACAGAACTTCAAACTACATGTTTTGTCCATTAGGCTTTTTATACGATGTGCAACAGTAGTCTGAATGTTTCCTAACAAGCATCAGGGAAGGATAAATTTTCACAATTAAGCAACTGAATTGTTCTCTTTTGTAATGGGGAGTTTGGACAGACAAAAATTATGTATGGGATTGGGTTCTCTGAAGAGTAGAAATATGAGATGCTTTGTCCAGTTTTTTGTGTGTTATTTTCAAAACTCAAATGTAAATGATTGTTACATGTTTTTAAATTCTTTTACCAAGTCCTTTTGCTTTTCTTGGCATATTCAGATATTTGCCCTAGGTGCAGTCTCAAAACTACAAAATAATAAAAACAAAGTGAAAGAAAATCCCATTTACTTTTTAGCCTTGACAGACAGAGCTTAAATGGCAACCTTATGTCAGATGGGATACATCTTTCACAAACAAGAAGAATTTATTGGCTGACTCTGAGGAAAGCCTCTTTGCTTACGCTCCATGGGATTTTGTTCTGTCAGTCTCCAGGCCCTGCATCCGCTTGAGCTTGTTCACAGGAGCCAGGCTCCTCTCATCTCTTCTCAGCATCAGTTCCCTCTGAATTATTCCAAACCTACCGAGAATTTCTACTTCTAGTCAGGGATCTAGTCAGTCCTCTTCACACCCTTCAAACCCCCACCCCAGCCCTCTCCATGAGAAAAGAGAAGCCTAAAACATGACAATGTCAAGCCAATGGGTGGGGATTTAGTATTTATGATTTTTTAAATTGAGTTAATTTGTGTATAAGAAATGAATAAGATAAGACTCAAGATGGGGAGTGAAGGGATTGGAAAGAGTAGGAAGGGTAAGAAAAAAAAGGAAGTAGTCATTTCAGTTGTAAAGGTAGGAAGGAAAACTTAAGTGGGATAACAGGAGTTGGGAGAGACATTTAGAAAGAATGAGCGAGAGTGGGAAGCAACCTTTGCCTGCTTTTCAGTTTGTCTTGTGGAGTACAATCCTTTTTGTGAGGAAATAAATTTGAGGGAAATTCAGCAAAAGATGGACAAATCATTCTCTTGACATAGTTGTGAAATAATATGTTGGCCTTTCTGTTCACAAACGTAACCTTAAAATATTCATCAATCACTTAATTTCTCAGTCTGCTGTGGTAGAAAAATATTATACATGAAATGTGAGTGCAAGACCATGTCAGCATCAGTTTGTGAGCTAGGAAAAATCTCATGCTCTACAGCTTAGAACATTTTTAGGATAACAGCACACCAAGTATGTATTGCCTTTCAGCTTTGTTTCCATCTTATTTTCTAGACTATCATTCAGTTTTTGAATTGTTCTTTCCAGTCTGCTGCTTCCAAAGAAGTGATTGTTTTCAATCTCTCTCCAAGCTGAATCTCAGCTCATATCTGATTAAATTCCTGAGTATCCATTTTCTTTTCAATGGGTCTTATATAATCCGGTGTAATTTTTTACTTCAGTTTGCATAACTTTCTTGTGAAATGAAGGAATATGCAGATTGCTCCTAGAACTTAATTCACATATTTATTCCCATGCTCTAAGAGAAGACCTTTTGAAGAAAGATTTGGGACATTGTCTGATCCCCTATCTACACAGGATAGAGCACCCCACTATAGTTGCATATTCTTTGTAAAGAGGATCATTTGTGGAAGTATGGGAGCTCTTACTCATAGACAAGGATCTGCCTGTCCTCCAGCGCCCAAAGAAGCAGCAATGAGTGTGATAATGCTCATTATTTCACAGGTTGGCTTCTCTAATGTAATAATAGAGGGCTTTAAGAAATCTATTTGAAATAGTTAAGTAGTTAAAAGATAGGAACAAACCATTCTCAAAAGAATTACAAACTGTTTACAACAACATGAAATACTACAAATTAGTTACAATAAAAAAAAAATACAGTGACCCTGATATATCACCTTATACTCAGCAAATTGGCAAAAGTGACAAAATTTTAAAACTGGGAAAAGTCAACTTTGGAGGGGTTGTGGAAGGATAAGCATAATACTACGTTGCTGGTAGAGCTTTAAATTGGAAAATAAAAAAATCTGGAAAACAATTTGTACTAAGAAAAACAAGAGTGACTAAAATTCTCTCACCATTTGACTGAGATTCCAATGGTAGGTATGAAACTTTTAAGGGGATCATGACCAAAAAAAATTCCCCCACCGATATTGAAATGTTTATCACAATGTGTTAGTAGCTGTGAGTCAAGATACATTTAACTTGCAGTGTATTGAGTGCGGTGAGTTTTTGCTTATTTTCTTCTCTATTTTGTCTTTAAAAGTACCATTTATTATATGTGATGGATCTCTGGGATAAGGAATTGGAGGGTTACTAGAGAATATAAGAAACAAAAAAAACTTTAAACAAAATAAATTTATGCAAAATTAATTAACATTAAAAAAATTATTTTATTCGTTTTCTACATGGTGGCAGCTCTAAGAATATACATGCTAAAAGGGCAAAAACAATCCCTGCCTGTAAGAATTGATATTCTAGTAGAGATAATATGTAAATACCTATCTATCTATCCACACATATGCATATATGTAATGTATATTATTTAATATAGGTAAATATATAATATAATAAAATAATATATGTATGCATGTGTATATGTGGATACATGTATATATACCTATATGTGGGAGTGTGTTTATGTATATGAAATGGAAGATAACCTAGAAGCTTGGTGGACTAGGAAAGGTCTTCTGTAGAAGGTGAAATTTATGCTGAAATTTGAAGGAAACCAGAGAAAATAGGAGAAAGTGACTGGGCAATGCCTTTCAGACGTGGAGATGGGTGAAAGAATGGTGTTTACAAGGTACATTAGAGAGGCCAGTGCAACTGGATTGCAGAGAATGTGAAGGTCAGTGAAGCGGAAGACTAGAAAAGTAGAAAGTAAATGTTAGAAGAGCTTCACAGAACAGAAGACTTTCTTTGATCCTAAAGGCGATAGGAAGCTACTGGAGTTTACTGAGGTGGCAATGGGACATTGAGAGAAAGTCACTGTGGCTGCTGAATGGAAGATGAACTGCAGTGGATCTGTCTTTGGTTCTGACCTGTTCAATATTTTTTATAAATGAATTTGAATAGACAATGGCAAGCTTTTCAGATGTTCACATGACACAAAGCTAGGGAAGGGTGATAGAGTAAGGATCCCCAAAGATGTTAACAATCTAGAAATGGGAGCTAAATCTACCAAGTTTAGTTTAATTGGAGAAAATATATCAAATTCCATGCTTGGATCTTTTTTTTAATCCACTGCACATTGAAAAATAAAATTTAGGGGTCGACTGGCATGTTGAGACAATAGTCTCAGTGACTGTATTTATGAGATCTATTACCCTGCAAGTTAAATATCATTCAACAATGCGATAGCAACAAGAAAATGTACTAATGTGAAATTAGATGGAGAGAATAGAAGTATATCATCTAAAGCAAAGGCTGAAATCAGTTCACTTTACTTTGTTCTAATCAAACCTCAAAAAAACAAAAAGGACTGGAAAAAGTCAACTTCGGAAGGGTTGTGGAGGGATAGCATAATGATACACTGCTGATAGAACTACTAATTGTTAAAAAAAAAAAATTCAGGAAAACAGTTTGTAACTATGCAAAAGAAGAGTCACAAAAATTCTTTTTACCATTTACTGAGATTCCATTGGTAGGCATATACCCTAAGAAAATTATAAAAAAAATGCCTCACTCAATCTGAAATATTTATCACAAGTTTTAGTAGCTATCAGTCAAGTCGCATTTCACTAAAGTGTTCTGTCATGGGTGAAACATTTGGGGAAGGACTTTGTAAAGCAGGAGGATATTCAGATAAGAGATACCAGGAGGATGAGGGGAGATGATGCCATATGAGATTCATTTAAAGGACCTGGGTTCATCCAGAGATGAGAAGATAGGAGAGGCTAATAGCACTTTTCATGTAAAAGAAGTTCTATCATTTGGAAGGAGAATGAGACTTGTGATTGGGCTACCAGGGTACAATGAGCAGCAACAGGGTAGAAAATGTAGAAGTGCATATTAGACATTTTCAACATGAGGAAAAAATGAATGCTTAGAGCACTATGGTGGGCTTCCTCCCCTTTTTGGAAGTCTTAAAGCAAAGACTGAATGACAACTTGTCAAGAATATTGTGAATTACTATTTAGCTACAATTTGGATTAGATAGTTTTTGAGTCTGAGACCTTCAAGCTCTAACACTTCACCTAGCTACACCGTTTTTACCTCAACTTTAGATGAAGGAGGTTGAATAGGATAGTCTCTGAAGACCTTTCTAATTCTAGAGCTATTAATTTATGATTCTGTGGTCATACTTTTGACATTTCTTAGTTGGATTTATAACAATATAGTTTTTAGAAACAAGATCAGCACATATCCCTAGTCCATACCAAGGGTTAATGTCTGTTTTCTAGCAAAATACTGACCTTTATTGTTTCCATTTTGCAAAGGAATACAAATTCAAGTTAACATTCATTGACCATGGGCAACATTCAAAGAAATAAAATAATAGAATTCTATTTTTAGATATTGAGAAAGTTTGCCTTTAAATTGAAGACAAAAATGATGTTCCCTTTTGAAAATAAGCATAACAAAAGAATTTTTTTTTTTAGGGAGAACTTCCCTCAATTTTGCAAAAAAAAATGCTCTGTTTTATAATGAGAGAAAGGAACATAAGCTCAAGAAATAAATGATTTACTACTACTTTATGTTTTCATAATAAAAATGAAATGGAAAATATAGAATAATATGATTAACAAAAAAGCAAAAAAAAAACCTCAACCAGTGAAATATTGAAACTTTTAAAATATGATGTGATTACAAAATCTCATTACAAGAAAAGTGATATAGAAAATTGTGTCATATTGTATAAACCTAAAATTAAGATGTTGACAAAACAAAATAATTTCAAGAGTTTGGTAATTACAGTTCAAGCTAGGTTTTATTTGTCATTGTAATCTATTAATATTGCAACAAATAGAATAAGCATGTTACCAAGTTCCCTTGAAAATTCTAATTTTCAAGTGAAGACTAACTGTATCTATAAATTAAATTATTGTATTACAATTTAGGAAGACAGTTTTTTTTGTGAGTGTAACTAGATCCAATTTTTTAAACCAAGATTTTCATAAATGCCCCCCCAATCCACATTTACAGTTATATAAAAGGGATTAGACATTAAAAAAAAAAGATTGTTGAAAAGGATTAGATCAAAGAAAGCAGGATATTGTAAATTCATGAGATTGTTCCTAGAAATCCATAGGGAGAACAATGGTGGATAGGATTTGGTTGAAAGTAAAAATATATAGAAACATTTGGAGCAAATAAAAGATATGGATGTTTTCCTAAAACAAATAAAAAAAAAAAGAACTGGCAAAGAGGCAAGATATAGTAGTGGTTGGGGACTTCAATTATGCACACATCTGCTATGAGTCTTATTCTGCTAACAGCAGAGTATCTGATCTGTTCGTGCTTTACTGGCGATCTCATGTCTCAGAAGGCAGAGAAAAGGAACTTAAGAAAATTGGAAAATCAGAAAACCCAGCAACCAATTTATACGTTAAAAATACCTGTATAGGCTGTGGAAGCCAGGGAGGTAATGAAGAATGAATACTAATCACAGCATGTTTCCATGAGAACACAGATGAGACATTAGTCATAGAGGAAACCTAAAACTCAGAGTGAGCTGAATCTTGTGATGAGTGTAACCTCCTTGAAGTGTCGTTTCATCTCTAGCATTTAGCACGGTGCCTGGCACATAGTAGGAACTGATAAAAATAAATTGATAAATGCTTGGTGATTGATTGGAAGTAAAGGGGATGATTTTTAAAAGAATATTAGAAAAAGGTCTAGGTGGGAAGATCAAAGAAGGAATAGGACTATTGTTTAGGGGTGGATAGGAAAATTATAATGGATAGCACAAAGGATGGAGGACTAGCTCAGGTAAATGGAAACTGACGACAAGGAATATTTTGTTTTTACCTTTACCTGTTCATATCATAGTATCTTACAAATAGTATGCATTTAATAAATATTTGTTGAGTTATTCCTGTTTATATTCCTGCCTGTGTTCTAGGGCAAAGAGAAATATCCTTGAAATGAGAATTTTAAAAAAAATACCTGAAAGAGATGAAGGGTTGGAAATCCAAGTCACATGATGAATTAGTCAACAAGGATTTATTATTTATTAAGTGATCTCAAGGAACTCATATTCTAATGAAGGAGATATCATGTAAATAACTAGTTTATATTAAAAACAGAAAAAGAATATTTTGTTGAATTCATTTTACAAGCCAAGGTGAACTACATTCAGAGTCACAGTAAGAACTTTTGGTAGCTAGCTAAACTATTGGCTTTGAAAATGTCATACAGTACTGGAAAAGGCAAATATCTTCTCTGTTTTGTTTTTTTAATGGAAAAAAGTAGAAGCTGCTAACTATAGGCTTGTGAGTTTGATTCCTGGTAAAATTCTAGAGCATTTTATTGAGGGAATGTTTTTTGAACAATTTGATAAGGGGTAGAAAAAAAGAGTGCCATTAGAAATGAATCACACTTACCCCGTCATACTGCTTTTTTTGACAGGGTTATTTTTTTCATAGACTAGAGGAATGCTATAGAAATAGTTTACCTAGACTTCAGCCAAAAAAATTTCAAAAGAGATGTTCATGCTATTCTTGTATAAATGTGGAGAAACATATGAAATAAATATATATTTAGGTGATTTTGGAACTAATTGAATGAGCAGACCCAGACTCGTCATTAACTAGTCATTATCTAATTTGAAAGATGTCAATGGAGTATCCATAATGTAGAAGCTCCTCTTGGTTTACTCTCCCAGCTCCCCCATTCACAGGCTGCTTGAGTTCCCAGAGTGATTGATTATTTCTCTCTTGATAATAGTAACACTCAGTGGTTTAGGGATTTTTCTGGTATTATTTCTCATGAACTCTCACTGGTTTATTCTCTGTTGATTACAAGTCAGACAATTAGCTTTTAGAAAGAGACATTTACTAATGTGAGATATTGGTACAAAAGCTCTGCCCTCACGAAAATCTGGGACCAACTATCCCACAAATACCTAGTTTTTGCTTCGGGTTGGTTGGCTGATTCAATGGAAATATCTAAGAATGATTAACTCCTAGTTTATAACTTTGATTAACATTGAATCCAGGTAGGACTTAAGTTACTTGCCCTCTCCCATACCCACTAAGAGAGCCCATTTATAGTCTTGGTTTAATCTTGGCCTAAGTTACAAGGAAAAGGAAAACAAATTTCCCTTTTCAGAGGAAAGTCCTGGTCCCTGTAGAATTTCCCAGGCAGACAATGCAGAGCCCTGCCTATGCCATGTAGCACTTTTAACCCATAGAGGCATAGGCAGCATACTCATTAAATTTTTGATGATAAAAATATTAGAGGGATAACTAACATGTCAGAAGATGGAATCAAGACTCCAAAAATTCTCAGCAGGCTAAAATGATGTTCTCAACCTGCTGAGAATAAATTCAATGGAGATAAATATAAAATCATACACTACGGTTTTAAATATATATATTATATATATGTTTGTGTGTGTGTGTGTGTGTTTCACAATTACAAGAAGGTAAAGTTGTGGTTAATGCAACATGAATACAAAGAAAAAAACCTGAAGTGATCTCATACCACATTAAAATATGTACAGATACCAGAAGAAGGGAGTCTGTAGTCCTACAGTACTAAGCTTGTTCAGGCTACATCTGGAATATTATGATGTTATGATCAGTCCTGGGCACCAAATTCTAGGAAAATCTTGGCTCACTAGAAGAGACACATCCAGATTGTAAGGGGTAGGGGAAAAGGAGCCCATTCCACACAAGAATCACTTTAAGGAACTAGCTTAGCTTAGATGTTTAGCTTAGAGAAGAAAAGACTAGGAACTTGATACCTATTTTCCAACATTTGGTATCTGCCATGGAGAATTCGCTTTTTTATATTTGGTTTTGCTTTTTATATTGGCCAAGGAGAGAAGAATTAAGAGAAGTGGATGAAAGTGATAGAGAAGGAGATTTTGGCTTAATGTAAGGAAAAAAATCCTAACAATTAGGGATATCCCAAAGAGGAATGGAATGCCTTGGGTAACAGATCACCTTTCACTTAAAGTTGTCTGGTGAATGTAGAAAGCCTACATATTGAGGAGTCTCTAGAGGAGAGATGTCAAACCCTGAACAGCTTGACCAGATTCAAATGTAATTGAGAAATACTTAACTACGTAATTAATTTGTGGTTTTCCAAGTTAATATGTAGCCAGAAGGCATCCATTGCTATTTGAATGTGACACCATTGTTCTAGTGGGTGCTCTTGATTGAGTACAAGTTGAATTACATGGCCTTTGAGGTTCCATGTAGCGCTGAGTTTCTATTCTCACAGAATTTGTCCATCAAGGCAAAACAGATTAGTAAAGTAGGAAGAAAGGAAACTTCCACAGGAAGAAGTTATCATGTCACCTTAGAGTTTATAATAATTAAGAAAAGAGAACTCTGAATGGCACATTCACACACTGTAAACCCTTTCAACAACATTAAGTATGATCCTCTGCCCAGAGATTCTAAAAAAGAATAGGTAAGAGAATTTCAGACATGACATTATCAATACAATCTTGTAATTTTAGTAAAGAAGAAGTGGGTCAAGTCAAAAGAAATATATGTGAGTACTAGGGAGATTTACAATGACTTCGGATTTTAAAAAGTTATGGACATACTATGGAAATAGGGTCAGACTTCCAGGGATACATATAAAGCTGTATCACAGGCAGGAGGACAGCGTCAAGAAGGCTCAAGCTCACAATCAAATGAAAATTGTGACATAGGCTAAGTAAAATCATTGGCTTGTTGAACTGAATGGGTATGTTCAGAACATGAAGAATGAGGGAAAGTTTGTTCAAACTGATTGGGACAGACAGGTGCTAACTTCAGTTTTGCTTCTTCCTCTTTTGAGGAAAATTAGCTTCAAAATATAAATAATCAAATGGATATAATTATAAAGAAACTCCAGCCCAACAGAAGTGAATGTAGAGTATGAGAATACATCTGTTTCAATAAGTTTGAGTGTCCATGTCCAGATAAATTATCTCTCAGGACTTTGAAACAACTTTCAGATATGTTCATGGATTCATAGTTAATCACTGAGAAATCATAGAGTAGGAACAGTGTCAAAATCCTGAAGGAGACTAAGCAAAGCTCCAGTTTTCAAAAAGGGAAATGATAAATGAGTGAATTTAATAATGACTCTCAATGAAAAGCCTAGATCATTAATAATGAGCAGTGGTGGCCGAGCATGTAGAAAGTAAAGGGATGAACTTGACAAGCCAACATGGGGTCATTAAGAGCAAGCTGTACCAAACTAATTTCATTTCTTTTAGGGACTTCACAGAACTGTTTTGCCAAGACTTCTGACAAAATCTATAATGACATTCTTATGACTAAAAAGAGGAGGATAAGTATGAACTGAGAGCACAAAGTTAATACTTTTGAACTTTATCCATCCTTTCTTGATATTCCCATGATCTTCTGTCTTTCTGTCTCTCATATACCTTTGTGGGCAGCTAGGTGGTGCAGTGGACAGAGCACCAGTGCAGGATCAAGAGGACCTGAGTTCAAATCTCACCTCAGACACTTGATACTCACTAGCTGTGTGACCTTGGGCAAGTCACTTAACCCCAGTTGCCTCATCCTGGGTCATCTCCAGTCATCCTGATGAATATCTGGTCACTGGACTCAGATGACTCTGGAGGAGAAGTGAGACTGGTGACCGGCACAGCCCTCCTTCACTCAAAACAAAGTCAAGTGCAAGTCATGTCATTATTTCTCTGATGGCATGGTCTTCTTCGGCAATGAAGGGCGAACACACACACACACACACACACCCATATCTTTAATTTTCCAATCTCTACTAGCTCCTTCCTATCAAATAAAGAATGTAGGAATATAGATTTAGAGTTAGAAAGAATATTTGTGGACATTTAGTTCAGCCCACTCGTTTAACAGATAAGCAGATTGCGGTCCCGGTAACTTGCATGAGATCATACAGGTAGCAAGTGGAAAAGGGAGGATTTGTACCCAGTTTTTCTGATCTCAAACTAGTGCTTCTCCTCCTTGCCTTTTTCTCTTCCCTAGCCTTAGAATTACTTCTACCATTACCATCACTTCCTCCTTCTTTTTCTCTCCTCTTCCTTCTCCTCCTCTTCTCTTCTTTTACTCTTTCTCTACTTCTTCCTCCTTCCTTTCCTCTTTTTCTTTCTCCTCCTCTGTTTGTGCCCTCTCTTTTCTCCATATGTTCCTCCTCTTTCTTTTCTTTCTCTTCCTCTTCCTCCTCTTTTTCCTCTTTTCCTTCTACATTCTACTTTTCCTCCTCCCCCTTCTCCTCTTCCTTCTCTTTTTCTCAACTCTCTCATTTTCTCAAGGTGTAGTCATCCTTTCTCAGGACAAAGAATATGCCCATTAATGATAACAAAAATAATTATACTTTTTTAGCAAGGGAAAAAACATAGTGCCATCAGCTACTTGGTGTGCTTCTTTGCAGATGATAGCAGAGACACCTTAGTGACCACTCCAATGATAAGCAAAAACTAAAATAAACCATCACCTACCAAATAAAGTATAACTCCTGATTCTGATAGTCAAGGATTTCTGTAATCTGCTTCCATGCAGTGTGTTCATTTCATCTGGCTGAATTACTATAATCAACTTCATATATGCACTTTAAGTGGTAAGCTGTATTCCATGATCAAATCTTTGTAAAAAGTTCGATGTACTTTTCCAACTGAAAAACCATTCCCTTTGTGTCTCTCAATTCCTTCTTCTCTCTTTTGAAACCAACTTTTGCATAAAAGGTAATTTGTATAAAACTGCTTAAGGGTTCAACTCTCCTGAATCCTTTAGTCGTAATTGCCTGCTTATCAAATAGCCTATGCTTTAAAAAAAAATTGGAGCACTTTAAAATACATTTGAATACAATTATGGAATTGTCAAACTGTTATGGAGTTGTTTCATCACACCAAGATATTTGGGAGAAAAGATATATTCTACAAAATAGTAGTTATTAAATAGCATTCAATTTGGAACAACCAATTTTGCTTATTTAGAGACTATCTAGTCTATGTATTATATAGATCCTTTGATTTTCCTGTCTTGCTGTCTCTTTTTCTTTCATTGAACTGTTACCTAGTTCTGCTACTATGAACAGGATAAGAAAAGAAAAGAAGGTAAAAATGAATCCAGTAAGTTTTGTTCCTTTTTAGTAGGGCACATGGAGAAGAAATTTGAAGCTTTTCTTAAAATAATATTTTTGTATTACCATAAAGGATTTCAGTTATCCATAATACTTCTTTTCCCATCACCATGCTGAATTGAAATGCAACTGTGGTTGTATAAGCTGTTAAATAAACAACATACAGAAAGACCGTATGCTTTTTCTCTTTCTCATTGACTTAGAGTGGACGGTACTGGCTCTGATGTTTGTGTCCTAAGATTCTAACAGATTTCAGAATCAGTGGAGCATAGTTACCTAATAATTCTAATAATTAACTTCTAGGAACCAGGAGATATTGGTTGGCTACACAGTCTTAGGAACCCCATTTTTCCTACACTTTTTCAACCCTACAGTGTGGAATGTTAACAGATTATAAATATTTCTCAAAGATGTAAATTTTTAAAGTTACTTTGGGATACTTGGGTTAAAGATATTAAACTCAAACTAGGCAAAAACCAAAGGAGTCTTGCATTTCTCATAGGATCATATATAATAAAAACAAGTATAACAGAACGGCATCATCATTATCATAAAGCAGTGTGCCAGAAACTATGCTAAGTGTTTTATTATCTCCTTTGATACTCCCAATAGTCCTGGATGGTAGGTGTTACGATTATCCCCATTTTACAGATGGGGAAACTGAGACAGATTGTTCAGGTGCCTTATCCAGGGTCATATAACTTGTATGTGTCTGAAGTTGGATTTCAGTTCAGGTCTTCCTGACTCCAGATCTGGTGTTTATGCATGGTACCACCTAACTGCCATGATAGAAACTTAAAACTGCATCTTTAAATTTTTGTGTTGAATAAATATAGCTATCCTCAAAAAAAAATATCAAGTTAACTATATTGTCCATTGCTAACATGATTGGTGGATATGATTGCTTAGCTATTCTCAGTGATATCTGAAAAATGGGTAGAATGGGGGGAATACTACAGGACTGAGGCAGGACAAATGGCCTAATTTTTAAAAGTAAGATAGGGAAGTGGGAGGAGGAAGAAAACAGTATACATAATATATATTCCAGTGACATTGACTTTGATTCCTTAGAAAATTCTGGACTCTATCATTAAGGAAATTGTTATTGAACAGCTAGAAAAGTAGTTATTAGAAAGAGTCACTGTGGCTTCATAAAGAACTGATAATGTCAAAATAATCTCATTTCATTTTTTGACAACTTTATGCAACTTCTAAATCGTGGCAAGGCTGTAGATCATTAAACTAAATTTTAGCAAAGTATTTAATAAAAAATTCTGATATTCTTGTAGAAATTGGTTGAATGAATGAGGAGTTGTTCATATTTCAATATTGATTTGGCAGAAAGTCTCCAATTAGGTTCCTTGAGTTCTTGGACCCATTTTAAAAAAATCTATTATTTGATTAAATGCATAGATAGAATGCTTATCAAATATACAAATGACACAAAGTCAGGAAAATTAGATATTCAATTGGATTGAACAGAGATAGAACCCAAGAAAAGATCTTTGTAGGCAGAATACAGGCATACCTTAGAGATTTCATGGGATGGGTTCCAGACTACCACTATAAAGCAAATATCATAATACAGCAAGTCACACAAGATTTTTGGTTTTCCAGTGCATTTAAAGATATGTTTACATTATACTGTATTCTATTAAGTGTTCAGTAGTATTATGTCTAAAAAAAATGGCCGTACCTCAATTAAAAATTACCTTATTGCTAAAAATGCTAACCACCATCTGAGCCTTCACAGAGGCATAATCTTTTTGCCTTGATGCTGATGGCTGCTGACTGATCAGGGTAGCAGCTGTTGAAGGTTAGGGTATCTGTGGCAGTTTCTTAAAGTAGGACAACAATGAAGTTTGCCCCACCTGTTGGCTCTTCCTATCACTTAAACACTTAGAGGCCATTGTAGGGTTATTGATTAGTCTAATTTCAATATTGCTGTGTCTAAGGGAATAGGGATGCCTGAGGAGAGGGAAAGAAATGGGAATTGCTGGTCAGTGGAGCACACACAACATTCACCATTTAAGTTGGCCCTTTTACATGGGGTTAGTTCATGGCACTCTAAAGCAATTACAATAACATTAAACATCACTGATCCCAAATGACTATAGCAGATATAATAATAATTAAGTTTGAAGTATTGCAGGAATTACTAAAATGTGACACAGAGACACGGTATGAGCATGTGAGGACATGCTATTGGAAAGAGGGCCGATAGGCTTGTGCCATGTAGGATAGGCATAGTTTTCAGGAACAGGGAGATAATTAATTTGTACTCTGCCTTATTCAGGTCACATTTCAGGGTATCTTTTACATTTCTGGATGCCATAATTAAAGATGAAATTTCATAAGGTAGAACATATTCAGAGGAGGTCAACCAAAAATAGCTTATGGTATTTGAATCTGTTTCATATGGGGATTCCTTAAAAGAACTGGAGAAGACACAAAGGTTGTCATGTATAAGAGTGATTTGACTTATTTTGACCCCACAAGGCAGAACCAATAGTATTAGAGTGGAAGTTGTAAAGAGACAAGGCACAGACTGAGGATTATATCTTAAAGAGTTTAGAAAGGAGGAGTGAAGAGAAAAATGCCTGGAGACAAAATCAATAACAATTTCAAATCTAAGAGCATTATATTTTGTGGCTTAGTCAGTGACTCCTTGACCTGAGAGTCCTTGGGTTTCATGATTTCTTTCATTCTTCTCATATTATGGGTCCTTTCTAAGACTTCTTGGGAAGAACTTCTGTGGACAGCATTGGGTAGGTAGCAAGTTTTTTTGAAAGGGCCAAGATCTTTCCTGCCAGTACCAAATAATATAGTGTTGCAAAAATCACTCTATAATTTGGATGATATTACATGCCCATGCTAGTTATAAATTGTGCATGCCCAATATATGTGAAATTTCAAGTATTGCTGTAAGTTCTGTTTTTAAAAGTATTGTTATCTATATATTAAGCATATTAAGTATTACTATCTCTCTCTCTCTCTCTCTCTGTCTCTCTCTCTCTCTAGGTATGTGAAGTTGGTAGAAGAATATACATATAGTTATTAAAGAAATTACCAATTATTGAAATCAACCTACAGATCTGCTTTTATTATATACAATAACTTAAAGAATGGTTATTTTTCTAATATAAATAGAAAAAAAGAACTAATATTACCAGTGATGCTGAAATGTGGAATCACAGCATGTTAACTACTGCACAGAACCTTGGGGAGGTTCTGCTTCTCTTAACATGTGGAATTTAGATAAGTTAACTTCTGATTACTTTAGATGGAAACTTGGTATGTTAAATATTGTCCAATGCAAATGACTTTGCTTAAAGACTTTCTCTATTTTAACTTGTCTAGGGTTTTTTTACTCCTTATATTTTTATAATATTTTCTCATTTTTTAGATTAATAAACATTAACATATTCACCCACGTCTGCCAAAATGTACCATTCGAGTTTCACAGAGTTAAATGTTTAGTCACTGTTACCTGCTCTGTGTTCTTTGTGATGTTCTGTACTTACTATTTTTTAAAGTATCTAATCTTATTTTTTTTAAAAAAGAGGGGGATTACTCATGGTGAGCAGATATATAAGGAATGAAATGCATGCGAAAGAAAAGCAAAACTTCTTATGCAATGAAGTGTTTGCCCATATATTCAATTCTGAATACTGTTCTCATGATTTTTTTAAAGATAACAAATATATACTCACACTTTTAAACATTTATACGCTGATGCTCGCCAGTGATTTGATGTTAACAAAACAACAGTTTTCTTGAGCATGTTTTCCATTTGTTTTCTTGTTTGTCTCAAGTTACCTGTGTTTGGTTGTATTTTAACATATTACACTGTATAGTTAAATTGCATGCATAGTAGTTACCCAAACAGTGACTGAAAAGTCGCTACATGGTAAAAAGAATAAAAAAAAAATAATGAAACTGATCATTGAAACAACCTAACAATATGAATATTCATTTGCCCCACTGAAACACAACTTATGTTTCTATAAATAAAAATTCATGAAAATAACAGTTACAAAAATAACCTTTAAGTATAAAGTTTAATTGAAAAGCATAGAAAGAGTATTCATGAAGTTAGCCAACAAGCCTCTAACCTCTAACCAAGTAGATAAAGATATTGAAAGTATATAATCAGTGAGAGGTGCAAATATAAGGTTATCTTCTGATTTAGGTCTTTGTCTCCAAAGAAAGGAATACATTAATTATTGAGGAGAGGTCACTTTCTATCCTGTTTTTAGAGATATTTAGGAATTTGACTGGTGTGCTCCCTTGGTGCCTGTTTCTATTTTTCAATCACCTCAAAACTAAGTTCTTTACGTCTAATTTGAATCAACATTTAAACATATTTCCACTTATTTCTTTATGGAAATGATAGTCTCCCATTAGCTTAGACAATGATGAAGTCATATGTGAACTGCTTTTTCCTGATCTTATGGCTCCCAGCTATAAATATTCTTCATTTTACCTGTTTTCTAGTCCCTAACCACTTTCTGATGAGTCTCCATAGCCCAAAGTGTACACTGGCATATTTGGAAACATTTTACAGCCGCCAACTGAAAATTCTCCATACTTAGAAAATTCTCAAGTTACCCATTAGAGAATGAAGGAGATGCTAAGCATATGAGGATTCAGTTACCCACATAGTTGTGCCAGTGCTTCCGGAACCATAGTGCATACTTTACATGCTTGGAGCTAGAATGATCTGCTTAGACTGTTGCTAGGCCCTTTTTGTGTGGAATCAGCACCCAACATTCATATGCATTCATATGCATGCGGACAAGGATATGCTGTTACAGCCCAAGGAAGAATTTCCAGTGGCCATAACTCTAATCCTAAAGGGAAATGCCAAGGGCAAGTCTTCTCCTAGGCATTGCAGTACCCCACACCCAGACTCTACACATGCTTTTGCTAGCGTGCTGGACTTATTTGTAATACAAGTCAGCATGTTCAGATCAACACTGCCTAGGTTGGATTGACAGCTTAGTTACTTAATGACACTGGAAGGAAAATGAAGAAGGAATGACTTTTTCCTCTATATTTTTACGTCCCATGAATATTTGGGGGGTTGCCTTAGCATAAAATTCTTTGTATTTGACTGCTGTTTATTTGGTTTTTATTCTTATTTTCTTATGCAAGCAGAGCCAAAAAAAAAAAAGCTTTCAATTGATTGGAATTCAGTCATACTTAGATAATTTTTTTTTTTTTTAGTCCTTGGGGATCCCTACTAAGATATAGATAGCCAAAATCCCAACCATGGCAGTTTTCTTTGCCATAAATTCATTTGCAGATAAATGTATCTCTTGGAAAAGTCCATCCTTTAATTGGAAGACACCGAGAAACTAGTTTCCTAAGACCAAACGATTATCTTTCTAGCAACACAATCCCATAAATCCTTTCCTCTTAACTTGTGAAAATACCTGACACTTGCTACTAGAATCAAACCCTCAGAACATCCCTCATGCACTGGGAAATTTACAAAAGTAGCAAATCCACTCTAAGTGAACCACAGTAAGGTCAAGCATAACTGTTTTTTTGTGGGGGGGAGGGCTTTTAGGGAAGCAAGTTTCAACAAAAAAAAATTGAGGCTATTGGAGGTGATCTAAAGAGTAAATACTGTATGTTCACTTGACAAAACAGATGGCTCACACATTGCATCTAGAAAGAAGAAAGTCAAAGTCTTCTCTTTTCCCAGTCATCTGCCCCTGTAAACACTAAGATTGGAGCAGAATGGTTACAACCTGCTCTTCTAACTATGCTTAGTCTAGGAATCTGGTTGAACAAGTCAACAGGAACTTCTCAGAGGAATGAAAACAAGCTCAAGATATCTCTTCCTATGGGTGGAGGGCATAAACAAATCACAGCTGGACGACTGGTAAGTCTATGGGGAATGAGAATGGTGTCCTAGGGAAAAAAAAATGAAAGACTTCTGGCATGGTCAATTCTTGGTTGTAGTATCTGTGATTTTCTACTTTGAGGATTTTTCTCCTTTGCTTATTTACTCAAGAAGTAAACACTGACTAAAATCACCATAATGTCCAGATGCTTAAGGTTTCAGAATTGACTTCCAGATAAACTCATTAATATGTTACTACTCCAACCTGTTTATTGCATAGAGGCTTTGAATGGGCGAAGCTTTAGTTTCTTTTCCCCTTCTTTGAAAGTCATCAAACACTACATCCACAAGACTCACAAGATCCTGAAAAAGTATGTCTGGAGTTTATTTAAAAGATAGTAATGCTCCAAAATACTTTAAGGTACATTGTTTATATTTCTTTTTTCCTTGGGTGGTGGAGTTGGAATTCTCTAGCCAGTACTAAAATTTTTTCAAGCAAGGTAGTTACTTAAACCAATACATTTGATATTGACAGAGGGACCTCACCTTAAATGGTCTTTAAGCCAGGATAATTACAGTTGTAGTGACAGAGCACCAAAGGCTTTGTTTAGAGCTTTTCACCATGAGCTCCCTTTCAGGGGAGCAGGCAAGTTTTTGTTATGCTGCAAGCATCAATTTCAGGATTTGTCTTGGACTCACCAGTTATGGATAATTATGATGCTATGAAAAACTCATTTGATCCCTAGGCTTTTGTTCCCTCTGGTCTTTGCTTTACTCTGTGAATCATTTCCATTCACTTATTAAGGGAATGAGCTGTGTCTGTTCCATTCGTTAAGAAAAATGGTGACTGATGTTTGAGTTTGATATTGCAGAGCAGAGAAAGGAGTAAGAGCTGCTTTAGTGGTCTTTCATGGTTAATCATTAGGGTTCACAAAAGGGAATTTTTTATGTGAAGGTGAAATGTCTGATATCAAACTGAATCTAACTGATAATATGAATATATTTACTTTGAGGAAAGACATTTGAGTACCTATATAGCTTTGGATTAGGAAATTAAAATCTTTTTTTTATCCTATCACCTCATCAATATGTACTTTCTGGCTTCTCCTACAGCCTAATGAAGGCTTCAAAAAGATACCTGAATCCACTTAAGTGTCATGTGCAGGGGAAAAAGAAGAGGTTTTAAAAATAGTTGCTGGTGTGTTAAGGTCAGTGAATGAACAACCCTACAATGACTTTAAAGGCAACTCTTCAGTTGTCTTATCAGAAACAATGTGGCAATGGTGTGGGTAACAGTACCACTTGTTTGAAAGGTTTTGAGACCATTCAAAACCAGTTACTTTTGGGGGAAATGATATAGGCAGTGTATGCTTGGTAATGTAAGAACACAAAAGATCTGAAGAGCAAATTACTCAGATTTGCCTCCACTCTGGCCCCATGAATTCATCCTTGTGTGGGAGTCCTAGCTTCATTCAGTGTAGACTGTGCTCATATTTAAGCTTTCACCATTAGAATTCTAAGAGGGGAAGGATGGTATTAATACAAACTAGCATTTTTATAGTTATTTTGAGGGGGAAGAGGAGAGGGTTGGTGAAGGAGGAGGAAATGAGACTTGTATTTTCACTGGTATAGGTGGGAAAATCCCCTTTTTCAGAGAATAACTTGCCCATACAATAACTGGTCTCAGTACGTGTTAGAGAATTGAACTGATATGCTCCTGGCTCCAAGGTTAACTCTCTATCCATGATGACATATTGTCTCTTTATAATGCTTAAATGCTGCAAAGTGCTGTACATTAAGGAAGTTTTATTGATAACATTGAACTTCAGCTGCCCAAAGTGCCTGAGAGCACATTGTTATAGCCAGCTTGTTGTATATACTTACTTTTTGTAAGGATGGGCTATTTTAAGCCAAGAAAGTAATCTGTACCATTGCGAAAAACAAAACTTAAGTTCTGGATAGTTTGAATAAGCTTTAGATTGAGTTCCTGGTTATCTTTTTGATGAGCTGTTCCTTTAAAATTACCCCTTGAAAGATCTGGTTCTAATTCTCCTGAGACTTAACACAGAAACCCCCAGATGAGGGGTTTAGATGCTTAATAAATGGTTGCTGAATTGAATGAAGCCCTGAACCATATCCATTAATGCTTTGGAATACCATTTGGATTTGGAAAGAGCCCAATCTGATCTCCTTTCTCTTATGGTACACAGCGGTATTAGTGAGCGTTTTATGGAAATGTTGTAGGATGTTGTTACTCAGATGAGAGCCTGGTGCATTTAGAAGGCAGGTTAAATGTCAATCCAAGATTAGTCTGCTCTTGAGTTATGCCAAGTTTCATGGTTTGGATCCCAAAGAATATGCATAGTGGGGAGTGTGTGTGTGTGTGTGTGTGTGTGTGTGTGTGTGTTCATGTACGTGTGTGTTTTGACAAGTCACATTGAGGGGAGTCTCACTTCATTTTGGTTTACTGCTCTCTGGGTCTTACTTTGATTTGGAGTTTAAATGGTCCTAAAGCCTCAAGAAAGAATTAGGTTTCAAATGGAAAATGAGGGATTTGGGCTTTTTGAAAAGATCAAAAATTTCAATAGGACTTCGGGGTTTGTCAAGTCAGGCAGGGCAGACCTTGTGGTGTGTTGGTTAGACCCCAGCCTTGGAAGACCAGCTCTTACAGGAACTGTCTGAATTCCTCTGCAAGTCACTCAGTGTCCCAGCACCTTTCTTTCTTCTAATCTCATTTTCCTTAGAAAAAAATCACTAGTCTGGGAAAGCTCCTTTATACTAATATTAGGAAGAAAAATTTGGACCAGTAACATTGGAGCAGATGATTTTCAATACACACATACACACACACATACATACATACATACATATGTATGCATGCATATGTATATGTATATATGAATTTCAATACACACATGTAATATATGTGTATATATGTGTGTATGTATATATACATACATATGTATATATATAATACTTTGAAACTATTTTCTTGAAAAATGAATGCAAAAATACCTACTTAGAAATATTATGTCCTAATGGGACTTTCAGAGCTTCTAGAAGTTGGCAGCAATAAAATTTCACTACTATCAAACATTTTATAGATTTCAGTGACATCTAATCAAATAATCAATTGCCTCTCTGAGCTTGGGTCTCCCTAAATGATGGAAATAATTTAGAATTTTTCACATAAGCAAAACTGCTTCCATCTTTCAATGGACCCATGTTTTTACCGTTGTATTTTTCCAAAAGAATAGATCATGACCTTCTCCATTTCCTCTTAACCTGCATGATTCGTGTCTTCATTGCTTTATAAATCTTCTTTAAAGGCTCCAGCCAATACATGGGAGGCATTCCCCTGTTCTTTGTTTGGTTATCTCCCTAAACTATGTCATGGATATCAATCCAGCAATTAGGCTAACCAGAGAGTTATCTCTACTTCTTGCATGTTTGGTGTATTTCCTTTTCCATACATATGTAATTTTAATGATGTTTTTATGTTACTTTTTGAGTTTGTCGATCATAGCAAAATGCTAAAACCTACCTGAACCCAGCATTCATATTTCCATGCATCCTTGAGTGTCCTGCAATTTAAATTCTTCTATGATAGAGGTGTTCTGTGGCTCACGACCATGTGTACTGCTGGGAGAATTTTAGTGTTCAGAAATATAGGGTTGTGACTGAAACAGCATGGGTTCATCAAAGTGCTATCCTGCCTAATATTTTTCCTCTTATTCAGTTGTAGGTCTAATGCATTATTCATTTGCAATATCTATTCATGTTTATATGGATTTTTATGTGTATGTACATGCAAACTTGCATATGTATGTGTTTATGTAATGAACTAATCCAGAAGGTGCCTATTCTGATTACATCTTCTAATTGGAACAATACATATTTTTCATCCACTTTATTTTTCCAGTGTGTTTGGTTAGACCTATTTTACCTACAGGTAAAATAAAAAGTTCATTGAGGAGGGCCTATTATGTTTTGAAGGCTTGATGCATTTAGTCCACTACCATTTAAAATAAAACTATTTGAAGAATTTCACTATCAATAGATAATTTCTTTTCTATTTTTACTCTGTGTAGAACTTCCCCCAAGATGTTAATGGTCATCTTTGCTGAACATATATGTCCCAGATATGTACCTTTAGTTATGTTGATACTTAGGGCATTATTACATAGTTATCGCCATTGTTCATATGCCGTAGCATTTTGTGTGAGTTTTCATATTAGAAGAGAGTGAAATTTTCAAAAGTTAGGTCAGTGAATTTGACTGTTTCCTGGAAAAATTCTAGAACATGTTAGAAGCATGCTTTGTAAACATTTCCATGGATAGTAATGATGAAAAAACATGACTTCAACAAGAATAGGTCATGCTAGATGAATGCTAGTACCTTTGTTGGCAAGGTTACTGGACTGATAAATAAGGGAAGCACTAGAGATTCCATATACTTGGACTTTAGCAAAGCATTTGAAGTACCTACCCACTGTGCTTGTTGATATTTATATCTAGTTGTGCTAATATGCATAAGAAATTAATACTTAGTTAAGATAGTTCTGTGCTTTCCTCATAGTAGTCAAGTTAGGTGGATTTACAAAGTATTGGAATGATCAGATAAAAAGTTGTCATTCATGGGACAATTTCAACTTGAGAATCATCTCTAGTGGAGTATACAAGAGATCCATTCTGGGCCTTTCAGAGAGCTAAGTTCTACCAGTGACTTAGATTAAATGCTTATCGTATTCGTGGGTTATACAAAACTGGAACAGACAACGAATACAAGGTAACAGCCAGGACACAAAACTATCTCAATAGGTTAAAATGTTGAACGCATTCTAATAAAATTAAAATTATTAGGAATAGTTTCAGTATTAGCTTAAAATCAGTTTCACAGATAAAAGATGCAAGAGATGTAGCTAGACAGTAGTAGATCATCTGAAAAATATCTGGTAGCTTTAGCTCTATTAAAATCAGTATTATAACAAGTCAGTCAAAATACATCTAGTGTGATCTTAATGCATTAAATGAGTAGATGAAATAAGAGAAATGCTAATCCCACTATATTCTGATCTCGTTAGATAACATCTAGATAAGAGACTTAACTTTGTGTGTGTGTGTGTGTGTGTGTGTGTGTGTGTGTGTGTGTGTGATGGGCCTCCTTTAACAGTTTGCTGAAGCCTATGGACCCCTATTCCCATGTTCTGTTACCTATATTCGTAGTTAAAGGAAAAACTGAATTAACTTAGAGGTTAGTGAAAATAAAGATGTATTTTTTTTCCTATCCAAGTGCCCAGACTCCCTGAATTGGATTAAGAACATGTGGTCTACAGAAATACTTTCAATTCTGACTGGCACATTTAATAAGGACATTAACAAACCATCAAATATACAGTAGAGAGAGACCAGGATATTGAAGGGATTCTGATGTCTAATTTGGCTTTATTGGGAGGTTAACTGTAGCTTGAAGCTTAATATCTTCAATCATGTTATGTTGGCTGGTGTGACCTTTGTTGGTTTGAGAATTCTATTTCCAAAACAGGTAGAATGTTATGGAGATAAGCGTCATGAACCCTGCTCCATCATTTTTTTGTTCTTTTCTCAGTTCTAATCTATTAAATGCTGTAACATAATCAGATTCTTTTTTTATTTAACCACAAGCTGTTTCAGAGAATTATACAATTTCTAAATGGAATGAAAATGTGTTAAACTTCAATGAAACATATTACAAAAAGGATTTTAACATGTAACTGATTTTAAATAATTTCTTAGGTAGGTTATTGAACTTTTGATAAACAAGTGCAAAATAGGATGTGTTGTTATATTTTTCAATGGAAATTTCTATAATGTGTTTTATATCATTAATACACCACCTCCCAATTAGTTTTCCATTCATCTCATAATGCTTATCATGATTCTTAATGTTTTTATGGGCAGAAGCTATCCCTAAAATCTTAGTACATTTTAAAGCTTATTAGCTTCAAGTAAAAAAAAATCTGTTTGATTAACCAAAGTTCACAATTCTTTAGCTTTAAGCCTTAATGGCTTAAAATTGAATGAAGATTTTTGGGTCTACCCCCCTTTTTATGTGTGTGCATATATACATGTATATATCTATATGTATATATACATACATATACATAGATGTGTGTGTATATATAGTTTATTTTTGTCAAATAATTTGATATGAGGAAATTATTTGAGTTACTCTCATATTGTATAACTGAAGTAGTCGCCTAATTTGGTTATCCTGGTGATATTTTCCCTTTGAAAAGTAGATCTATTTGGGGAAGGGAGGAAGGAGAAAGAAATGGCAGTGCTAGTTATTTCCATGCATTTAAAGGTCTACCAAGCAGAATTTTTCTGTCTCATACAATTTTATTACAGTTTAATTGCTTAGAGTTAGAGGGAAATACTAGGGAAAAATATAGAAGATTCAAAGGGGTAAATTCAGTTGCATATAAAGAAGACTGTTGGACAACTAGATATGGCTATCTAAAAATGGAATAGTATAATTTGGGAGGATACAAATTCCTCTTCTCATGGATTCTCTTTGGGGATATTGTAGAAACGATTCTATTTCAGGTACAAGTGGAACTAGAAGATCTCTGAAGTCCTACGCTAAAGATCTGTGATTCCAGAGAAGCCTTGAGTATAGCCTTTAAGGTTGCATTTTTTCCTAAGTTCAATGTTCCTTGTGTTTAATCAATAATATACAGTAGCACCCAATGCTTTGTATTACTCAGCCAATTATATGATTGTGAAGCTTTTATCTGTTGTAAGAATGCATGCTTAAGTTATTCTTATAAAAATTTGAGAGCGAGATGAAGAAGAAGGCATGTATATCTATGGTTGATAAAATATTCTTAGTAACTGATGGGATGGATAGTGGTGGAGGTGGTAAAATTCCTACCCACAACTGAAATAGCTGGGAGTTTTATTTGTTTTTTTTTTAAGGGTAGTCTTTCTTTGTTTCCATTGAATAGAAGACTGTCATAAGAGCATTAGCTGGTCATAGAGCGAGATGAGATGGGGAAACCATCCTGACCAAGTTGTTTTCATCTTCTTTTCGCTTTCCAATGTCTTGATTCTCTGTCCTACATCCTAATATTAGCCCTAATGATTTTTTTTATTCATCGTTTGCATGCTGCCTCTCTTTCTCCCCAGTCATTACTTTACTTTCCCATCCTGGATATCGTAAGATTTGCTCCAGGCAAATGTTGCCATTAAACAGAATAAGGAAAGCAAGTTATAACTAAATCAGAGTAGACTTTTATTAGGAAATTTATACTAAGAAAACAATAATGAAAATAACATTAAAATTGAGAGCTGAGATTGAGTTAGTGCCAAGAGAAATAAAGTTGATGATGGAATAGAGGCAGTTGCTGGGGTAAAATGAAGGAAAAACAACTGTTTGGATAGAAGAAAAAACATTACATTGGATTATAAAGTGAAGTACTTTGGCTGCCGAGATTAATCATGGCCTACACTCTAAGCTTATATGTCTGAGTCATCTCATCGTAGAGCAGGTCTTCCAATAAGGCCTATTGTGAGGGTCCCTGGTGCCATTTAGTGCTTGATCTGAGATCTTGAGTTGAAAATATTTTAGACTGAATATTTTGCAAATAAACCAACAAAAGCCTATATTTACAAGTACTTCATGCAAGTTATTAAAGAACTTAAATATTGATTTCTTCATTTGGCCCTGAAAGAGCAAGTGATTGAATCCATTACAAAATAAGTTATACAGTTACCTTCCTTCTCCAGGCAGTGGTTATGACATTGTGCTTGTGGGAGCTGAATTGGCAATATCCAAAAAAAGCTAGATTTGAAATGAAAGCTATTTCTTGCTAGATTCTCTTCAAAACAAAAAGAGGTCACAGTACCATCCATAAAATTAATTCCATCATACTTTATTCCAAGATCTAACTATACTAGATCTGACCCAAACTGTACCATGCTTTTGCCCTTGACATCCTACTGACATACTTCCATGCAGAATTAACCTTTCCTTCTCCTTCCCTCTCTCCTATATTTTCATCTCTTGTTCTTGGAATAATAATTTTTCTGGAAATGACCACTTACCCCTATGGTTCCATTTATAGTCTCTGTGAATTCCAAGACCAAAACATCTCTCCCTGACTACCATTCCTATTTATGTTATCTTCACCCATATGAATGTAAACTACTTGAGAGCAGAGATTGTTTTCATATTTGTCTCTCTAATGTTTAGCACAAAAGTAAGTACTTAAATGATTCTTCATCCATCCATTCATTCTGGGGCAGAAGTCCTCTGCAAAATACTGAACAAATGTGTTGAGGCAACATATGGGTTAATGCTTCGGGACAGACCCTGTCTGGTGCTAGCAGGAGTAAATGGCCATGTTTTGCTGCAAGAAATGGGTTTCCCACACTGAGCAACAGTCAGGCAGTTTTGAACTTGAACAGGTCCAAAGCAAAAAGGCTGTGGCTAGCCTTGGCAGGCCTCCCAGCTTGGTACCTCATTTCCCAGCATTCTACCCTGCCTATATTCAATCTCACCTCGTTTTTCCTTGACAATTGTGGTACAAATACTTCATTGTTCCTATGTCTATGAAGAAGTTAGTACTGCTTGAAGAAAAAAAAACTGCTCATTGAGAAGAGAGAGAAAATAACTATAAAGAGATGACTTACTGGGCCAGTTTCTAGTGTTCCATTTCCTTACCTACATTCATTGCTACAGGACCTGCATCTTTGGCTGCTGGGGAGTGAGTACCACACGGTTACCTCTTGAAGGTTTTTTTAATTGCATTTCAGTAGGACAGTTAATATTTCAGGAACAAATGAGACAGCGAGTATGCTTTTCATCTGGAAGTGAAGAAAACACACTGGCTTCAGTTTCAGCACGTTTTCAAGGTCTTCATCTGCCAAGTTTGTTGGTTCCAAAAGCAGGTTCACTTTCTGCCTGCCAGGGGTCCTCGTGCACCAGAGAAAACAAAAACCAATTTATATAGCACCAAGGGTCTGTGTGTTGAAATTTTGGTGAGAAGGATGTGAGGGGTCAGGAACAAACTTGGGTGGGTTGGTTTGATCTAAGTGAAACTGGAAACATCGACCAGCACAATCCAACCAGATCATGCTAGGGTCAGAAACATTTGGTCCCACTGGCACTTTGTTTTCTTTTTCATAATCCTTGTTTTGCTCTTTGAGTCTCTTCCACCTCATGGTTTCATGTGGAATCGGAAGTATAGGAATACCACAGGAGAAACTGAACTGGGATTGTGGTATCTTATGCCTAGCCAAATCCAGCAAGAATTGGAAATCTCCTTTGCCAGCCCACTCTTGTGAGATTTCCAGCTCGATAGCCAGACCAAAGAGGTTTGGAGTGATGTGTGAGCCTTTGCAGTGGGACCCATCATGAGTTTTTCTTTTTAGCTTGCAAGATAAGTTCACTCATGTGTCCGTGGTATTGATTTTTGTCAACATTTCTCTTCCCAGAGCCATTATGAAAATAAACATACAGGAACCTAAAAGATGCACTCCAGAGGTCAAGAAATGCTGTGCTTATCTAATTCCTTTCCTTCAAAAAGGATTTAAACTTTGGTCATAATCACTCAGGACTGTAGATGTCAGGGACATAAAGTAGGTGTTAGGGAAATAGTTTCTTGGTTTCCCCCTGCCATCCTCGTGTTAAGAGACTTTGTGTATATGTTGCTGATGTACAGAAGATAGGGTATGTGTATAGTCTCAGATTAAATAAAGGAAACCCTGCCCAGTGTAGTCCTGTCTAGGTAGCCATATTATTTGTATCTTGGGCCATAAGGAAATACCAGTAGGGCTTCTACTATAGCTCCCTTACAATTTGCAAGAGAGAAAAGGGGAAAACAAAACCAAAACAAACAAAAAAAAACCCCTGCATCTATTCTGTGCAAACTTTACTCAGAACTTAAAGTATAAGACAAAAAACTCAGATAAATGTGTCCATATGAATTGGCCACTGGAAGGCAAACTGCAGTATCTCCCTTCTTCCCAGGTGTGCCGAGGTCATGGATAGAAAACCTAAGTGAATGAAGATTGTTTATTACCCTGTGTTGTTATATGATAGAATTTCGGACCACACTTTCCATATATCCCTACAACTCATCTAATATCCTTGAGCATTGGATTTGTAAATTTATTACTTTTATATTTCATAGTAGCAATTACCACCCCCCACGCACACATACATATATCCATTGCCTTGATATTCTTACTAATTATGAAACATGATTTTAAATCTGAGAACTGTTAGGTAAATGATATTGAGTAAAGGGCTTCTTATTCAATTCCACAAGAATTTGTTAGACAACTACTTTATCAGGTATTGTACTAGGATAAAAAAGGGGGGGGTAATGACCCTTGCCCTCTGAGAGCTTGCATTTGACTGAAGGGAAACAGCGTACAGACAGATAACAAATACAAAGTATATTCAAAGTAAATACAAAATAATTTCTGGGAGCAGGGAAGTCCTTATTGATGGGAAAATTAAAAAAGTCCGAAGCCCATAGAATCAACATGCCCAACATGGTTAGAGGCAGGGATTTAACCGTTATCCATTGATGTTCAGTTGTTTTTCAGTCACGTCTGATTCTTTGTGACCCTATTTGGAGTTTTCTTGACAAACATACTCGAGTGCTATATTTGGAGAATTAGAGTTCTCCAGTTCATGAAGTAAACAGGATTAAGTGACTTATCCAGGGTCACAAAGCTAGTAAATTTCTGAGACTGTATTTGAACTCAGAAAGAAGAATCCTCCTGACTCCAAGCCTGTCACTTTATCCACTCTGCTACCTAGCTGCCCAGTTAACTTTGATGTTAAAAAAAAGTCACATCCTTCCAAAGAATTTAAAAAACATATATCTTTCACGTGCATTCATAGGACCATGGAATTAGATCTTGAAAGGACCTTATAGTCCATTAAGTCCAACATTCTCATTTGATAAAGAAGGAAATAGGCTAAGAGATTTGGTGACTTGTCTAGTGTCACAGAGAAGTGTCTGAGGGATGTTTATGTTTAGTTTATCACGACACTGTCCATTTTAGCCTCTAGTTTTGGTTCTATTTCTACTAGGTTTATGTTTGACAGATTTTTTTGTGCATACTTCTAAAAATGGTACAACTTTATAAGTAGTACACAACCTCCAATTTAAAATATAAAAGACAACTTCTTAATGAAAAGGATATCTACTTAGTTTAAATGGACACTAGGTTCTAGGACATCAGATTAAAAGCTCTGATAATAATTCTATTTAGAGGCTTAACCTATAGTAGAAGGAGTGGAATTGATGAATGTGAGAAATTTTGAGAGAATAATTAAAAAGAGGGCCGATTGGTAGATAGAGCCCTAGGTCAGAAGTCAGAAAGATCTGAGTTCAAATCGAGTCTCATACCCTTACTGACTGTGTGACCATGGGAAATTCACTTAACTCTGTGCACCCTGGTTTATTCTGTAAAATGAACTGGAGAAGGAATGTCAAACCACTTGAGTTTTGGGTTCTTTTGCCAAGAAAACCCTAAATGGGGTCACAGAGAGAAAGACACAACTGAGCAACTCTCAAAAGAATTTGATGGCAGAATAACTATGGCTATAAACAATAGTAAGGACTTAAAGATGATTTAAAGTTTCAAGAACATTTGTGTTGTTCCAAGATGGAGTGAGGAGTCAGGAGAATGTTGCTACTTTAGGGGTAAAGAAGGAATTTGGACACATTGAGTTTGAGGTAATTATGTCTCGTTCTCACATGAGCTCAGAGAATGGTTAGTCTATATAAATGAAAGTGGTATAATATATAACATCTTGAATTTAGAGTCAGTAAAATCTATGTTCTAATCTGGCCACTGCCCCTATTACTGGTCATTAGAAAGTCATTAGACATCGAGCCACAGATTTCTCATCTATGTATTCTTCATCATTTGTCTTTTTCTTTGTCCCTCCTCCTTATTCTCAGAACTTTCTCTACTACTTCATTCTGGAAGTTCACTCTTCCCCAGGACTTCTCACACTGGAAATACATTCTACTCCCACCCCCATGCCCTGTCCCCTTCTTTGATTGACTGATTCTTCTTAAAACTTCCATTTTAGGAAAAATGCCCAGGCTAGATGTGTTTAATTCCTCTCCAGATTCTACTCCTGGATCTCTGGACTTTCTCTGTCATGCCTTCATACAGATACCTTCTCTCTCTCAATTCTAACCTGTTTTGCTTTTCAGCTTTCTTTTATGTTTTGTTTTCCTCCATTTATTATGTAAACTCCATGAGAGCACGGATTATCTTTCTTTCTGCTTGTATTTGTTTTCCCTTTGCTTCACACATTGCCTGACAAATGGTAATTTCTTTTTTTTTTAATAAAAATTTATTTATTTAACTTTTTACATTCATTTTCACAAAATTTTGGGTTCCACATTTTCTCCCCTTTTATCCCCTCCCCCTACCCCAATACACCAGGCAATCTAATTTTCCCTATCACCAATCTGCCCTCTCTTCTATCATCCCTCCCTTCTCTTGTCCCCATCTTCTCTTTTGTCCTGTAGGGCCAGATGACTTTCTATTCCCCATTAACTGTATTTCTTATTTCCTAGCAGCAACAACAATACTAACCAGTTGTTCCTAAAACTTTTGAGTTCCAAATTCTCCCCATCCCTCCCTCCCCACGCATTCCCTTTGGGAAGGCAGGCAATTCAATATAGGCCCTATCTGTGTAGTTTTGCAAATGACTTCCATAATAGTTGTGTTGTGTAAGACTAACTGAATTACCCTCCATCCTATCCTGCCCCTCATTGTTTCTATTCTGTCTTTTGATCCTGTCCCTCCCCAAGAGTGTTGACGTCAAATTGCTCCCTCCTCCCATTGCCCTCCCTTCCATCATCCCCCCCCCCTTGCTTATCTCCTTCTTCCCCACTTTCTTGTATTGTAAGATAGGTTTTCATACCAAAATGAGTGTGCATTTTATTCCTTCCTTTAGTCAAATGTGATGAGGGTAAACTTCTTGTTTTTTTTTTTCTCAGCTCTCCTCTTTTTCCCTCCACTAAAGTCTCCTGCTTGCCTCTTAAATGACATATAATTTACCCCATTCCATTTCACCCTCTTTCCTCCCCCTACCTTTCTCTCTCACCATTTACCTTAATTTCTTTTAAGATATGGTCCCATCTTATTCAATTCACTCTGTGTTCTCTGTCTCTGTATGTGCATGCCTGTATGTATATGTGTGTGCATGCACACGTATACATGTGTGTGTGTGTGTATGTGTGTGATTCCACAAACTACCCAGATACTGAAAAGTTTTAAGAGTTACAAATATTGTCTTTCCATGTAGGAATGTAAACAGTTCACTTCTGGTAAGTCCCTTATGACTTCTCTTTGCTGTTGACGTTTTCATGCTTCTTCTCATTCTTGTGTTTGAAAGTCAAATTTTCTTTTCAGCTCTGGTCTTTTCATCAAGAATGCTTGAAAGTCCTCTGTTTCATTGAAAGACCATATTTTCCCCTGAAATATTATACTCAGTTTTGCTGGGTAGGTGATTCTTGGTTTGAGTCCTAGTTCCTTTGACTTCTGGAATATCCTATTTCACTCCCTTCGATCCCTTAATGTAGAAGCTGCTAGATCTTGGGTTATCCTGATTTTATTTCCACAACACTGGAATTGTTTCTTTCTAGCTGCTTGCAAGATTTTCTCCTTCACCTGGGAGTTCTGGAATTTGGCCACAATGTTCCTAGGAGTTTCTCTTTTTGGATCTCTTTCAGGCAGTGATCGGTGGATTCCTTGAATACTTATTTTGCCCTCTGGTTGTAGAATCTCAGGGCAGTTTTCCTCGATAATTTCATGGAAGGTGATGTCTAGGCTCTTTTTTGATCATGACTTTCAGGTAGTCCCATAATTTTTAAATTGTCTCTCCTGGATCTATTTTCCAGGTCAGTTGTTTTTCCCATGAGATATTTCACATTATCTTCCATTTTTTTTCATTCTTTTGGTTTTGTTTTGTGATTTCTTGGTTTCTTGTAAAGTCATTAGACTCCATCTGTTCCATTCTAATCTTGAGAGAACTATTTTCTTCAGTGAGATTTTGAACCTCCTTTTCCATTTGGCTAATGCTGCTTTTGAAAGCATTCTTCTCCTCATTGGCTTTTTGAACCTCTTTTGCCAATTGAGTGAGCCTATTTTTCAAGGTGTTATTTTCTTCAGCATTTTTTGGGTCTCCTTTACCAAGGTATTGACCCATTTTTCATGCTTTTCTTGCATCTCTCTCATTTCTCTTCCCAGTTTTTCCTCCACCTGTCTAACTTGCTTTTCAAAATCCTTTTTGAGTTCTTCCAAGGCCTGAGCCCACTGGACATCCCCCTGTGATGTCTGGGGTACCAAGGCCCTGCCCTCCACATCTTTCCCTGATGGAAGAATATTTCCTCGTCATCAGAATTGAAAGGCGGGAACATTTGCACCTGCTCAAAGAAGCTCTCTATAGTTTTATTTTTCTTCCCTTTTCTGGGCATTTTCCCATCCAGTTACTTGACTTCTGAGATTCCTGTTCACCCCTGCCTAGATCTGCCCAGCTAGTGCTTGGGGTCTGAGATTCAAATGGGCTTTCCATGGCAGGTGTGGCTGCTATTCAATGTGAGCTTAAGTTCTGGTGCTGGGGTGGGGGCAGGGCCGCCTCCCAGGCTCAGCTCCCTCAGGGGGTTTATGCAGAGGCCTTCAGTAATGAAGATCCTGCCTGCTCAAAGAGTCCCGGGCCGCCGCCTCTGCCTCTGCCGCTTCCTCCCGAGGGGGCCCGAGTCACGGAGACACCCCACTCCCCTCTCGGCCAGCCCAGACGTCTCTCTCACTGACCTGGAGGGTCTGTGGGTGGAGGGACCTTCCCGGCTGCCGGAGATTCCATCCCTGAAGCCTGCTCGGATCTGCTCCTCTCAGCCGCCCGGCCAGGGCAGCACAGGTATGAACTCCGCTTTCCGGGGCGCGACGGACCCTGGGGATGGCTCTCCAGGGCTCTCTGGAATGGAAATCTCTTCCACTGTGTTTATGCACACCCTGCAGTGATCCAGAACTTGTGGGGAGCTCTTCTTACATTAAATCCATGGGCTGTGGGTTCGGAGCTATCATACGTGAGTCTTTCTACTCCACCTTCTTGACTCCCGACGACATGGTAATTTCTTAATAAATCCTTCTCGACTACTAAATGAGGGGCTTGGATTCATTAATCTTTGATGTCCCTTATAGTTCTAAATCTGTGAGAGTATGTTATTCCCAGTGACCTCATGGTCCGTGGAAGGTAGAGGTGGAGTTCAATCTAGAAAAGTCAAAAATTAATAAGATTTATTTGTTGAGACAATATGATCCTCACATGGATCAAAAATAACATGGTACAGTAGAAAGAACATTGACTCTGAATTCAGAGAACCCATATTCACATGCTACTTATGAAGACTACTTATTTATATGACTTAAAGCAGATAATTTAAACCTCTTCACTTTTATTTTCCATATTAATAAAGTGAGAAGATTGATGTATGTGGATTTTGATATCCCTTCACTCTAGATATATGATTTTGTGATACCATATTCCCAGCCTCCTTTGTCTTCTTCCATTTTATTGTTGTGTTGTCTATAAGGCATAGAGATTGGTCCTGTGAGTTGATTAATATAGGGGTCACTAAACCTCTGTATTCTCTGTAGCTTATACTTTTATAGAGTTGCCTAGAGTATCAAGAAGTTAAAAGAATCATCACATAGCAAATACAAGTCAGAGGCAGGACTTAAATCCGTGTTTTCCTGGCTTAGAGGTTACCTCTTTCCATTTTTGCCATGCTATCTTTCTTGCCTTTTTTGTTTTGATTTTCTTTGTTTTGTAGGCAATTGAGATTAAGTGACTTGTGCAGGGTCACACAGGTATTAAGTGTCCAAGATCAGATTTTAACTCAGGTCCTTCTGACTCCATGGTTGATATTCTGTCTACTGTGCCACCTACCTGCTCTGTTATCTCCCTTATAATTGCACACAATGGAAATGTATTATTTCCATGTATTATTCATTCAGCATTTGTTCTAAACCCTCTATTAAGGTTTGTCATGGTGATAATGGTAGTGAATCTTGGTTCTCAAAGTAGAGTGTAAACCCTGGAAGTTTCTACAAAACTGGCAAGGCTTTGAGCATAGCTTATTGGCAGAATGTATCTCTGTCATCTGAGGGGAGGGGTCTGTGTTTGGGGATGCACATCACCAGGTTGGCCTTGGGGGTATGGCAGCTTCTCAGGTAGAAAAGCTCTTAAAGAAACATTTACAGGGTTGTAGTGGTCATTTCAATGAAGGAATGCCTTCAGAGACAATCACAGATCCTTGACGTCTTTAAAAGTGTCCTGAAAGTCCAGTATTATAAATTCTCAAAGGGCAGGAAGTATGTTTGCTTCATGCTGTGTGGGACCACATGCCAAGTAAGCACCTCCTCACTGTCTGTGGGAGTACAGTGCTGACTCTTTTTGGTTTTCTACTTAAGATTTTCCAAAACCTTTTGCCCTAGTGATGGATGTGCACATCTTCCAATCCAACCACAAAGCTGCTTTTTTATTGTAGTACTGAGGGACAAAATGTGCACCACAGGCTGTTGGAATGTATATACTTTCTCTAGCTTTATTTGGACATGTAATCTGGGAAAGTGATGTTAACAAAACAAAATGAAACAAAACAAAAAACCCACAGGGGAAAATGTTCCAATAGGGAATTAGAGTTTGCTGGGGGAAAAAAAGCAGAAGTCAGCCTCTCTTTACATTAGATAACAACTTACTTAGAAGGAAGAAGTTAGGGCCAAAGAAGGAACTCAATCCAGCTCTTCATGATGTCTTCTAAGAGTACATCCATCACTGAACCCCTTGTGCCCTGAACCTTCATAGGAAGGATGTGATATTTTTCCACTTCCCATCACTTCCTTGACTTAATCCGTGGGCCCTGTGGGTACTGTTAACCCAACTCAGGCCCAAGCTCCCCAGTACAAAACAGACCAGCAGAGTCAACACTACCTTTGCCTTGATTACTCAGACTAAATGCACAGCTTTCCCTAGGTATTCATTTGTTCTCAGGAGAGCTTACTTCAGAGAACCCAGTTTTGGTCTGACCAAAGAACTGAAGTGAGAGAGAACCAGGAGTGACGCTGAGGATTTGTGTACACAAACAGCCCAGGAATCATCTAAAATAAATCTACTGGGGTACAGGCTTTCTTGTGGGCCTCAGATTAAAACCAATCCTAAAGAGTTTAGGAAGGGTTTAGATTTGAAAAACTACAGAACTCAGTCTTGGAATAGAATTTATCAGATTTTTGTTTTCTTTTCTTTTACCTTTGATTGGAGAGTAGCTGAACAACTGGAAAAGGGTTCTCAGACCAATGTTTAGATTATAATTTACTTACTCTATAACTGTATATTCTTCCAGCTAGCTGATGTTGGCTTAGGGAAGCAGTAGCCTACTGGATATTCAATCAGGGGTAAAGGAAAAGAAAAATTATTTAGGATATAGCAAGCAAACTATAGTAATAGGGGCCCTCAATGAAGCCATGTCAGATCTAAACAAATCAAATTTAAAAAAAAACAACAGAAAATAAGGAACTGAATAGAATTTTACCAAAATTAGATATAGTAGACCTCTGGCAATTTATTGAATGGGGGGGAGACACATTTACAAAAACATTGACCATCCTCTAGCACATTTGACAATATCATCATTAAAGATGAGAAGAGAAAAGGCAAACATTGTACAAACAATCCATTTATGGAGAGCAAGTGTCCATGTTAATTCCCACTGGCATAACTTCATTCCCACACATGTAGCTCTATTCATTGACTTTTAACAGTTACCCTTCTGCAAAAATCACTTTCCATTATTATTGTGAGAATTAAATCAATCTATAAGCATTAAGTAATACTTTTATGCCAGACATTCTATTCTGCTAAACACTGAGGATACACAGCAGTACAAGTATTGTTATTATTAGTATTACTATAATTACCATTTTATAAATAGGAAAATAGGCATAAAGGGGCAAAGTGGCTTTTATGAGATTCCCCTCTAAAAAGAGGCTTGGACTCAGATAATCTCACTGCTTTATCCATCCCTTACACTACTTTTGCTGTTGGATAGAAAGGAGGAAGGTTTTTGTGTTTTTAACCCTATGAATGTTCTAGCAATAGGGTCTTTTGAATAAACATAAATTACTTCAACTTGCCCTAAATTATTTAACTAGAAACTTTGTAGATTGTAAGTTCAATATGAGCCAGCAGTCAGAGCTAAAGTTATCCTAGGCTCCATTAAGAGAGAGTCCTGAATGATGGTGGTTTTCAGCTCACAACCATGTTCAGTTCTAAACATCACATTTTAGAAATACACTGACAAACTAGAGTATGTCTAGAACAGAGCAACTATGATGTTTGAGATTATATCATGAAAAATTGAATAAGGGATTATTTAGTCCCAGGAAGAATAGATTTAGGAGGATTTGATAGCTAACAAGTATTGGATGAGATAAAAGAGAGATGGGATTTATTCCCAGAAGGACCTGTGGGTGAAAGCTGCAAGGAGGGAAATTTAGACTTAATCTAAATGAATACTTCCTAACAACTAGAGTTATCTCAAAGCAGAATGAGCAGTTGAGAAACAGTGAGTTCACTCTAATCAGATACCTTCAAAATAAGCTGAAAATTCATTGAAGAATGTCATAATGGATTGGACTAAATGACCTTTGGGTTCTGTCTAGCCCTGAGTTCATGGTTCTATGAATCGATTCATAGCAAACACTTCTTCTTGAATTGGAAAGGACAACTTCTGATTTTGTCTAATGGGGATTTTATACTCAAATGTGATAAAGGCATTTCTCTTGTTCTATCTCTGTCATGATGGACCCTGCTGCCTCTTCCTTATAGCCATCTTCTTTCTCTATTTACAGCTCCTCCCCTTACTCTTTTACCCAAAACAGGAATCTTTAGAGTTCTTCAATGTGGTAAATACTTTGCTGCCCTCTGTGTTCATATCTCAACTATTTCATTCCCAGTCTATGTATGAATATCTTTTATCTGGATTACTACTATTGGTTCTTGAATATACTCTGAAAAAGCTTCTGCTGAAAATGTCATTTCTAGTTTTGCTCAGATTAACTAAGACAACCTGGAGGTTCTTATGATGGCTTCTTGTATTTCTACATAGAAAGATATCACTCTTTGTTTTGAAATCTTGATTAAAAGTTCCTGCATCTCACACTTAGTAGCAGTGTAATGATGAATGAGTCACTTACCTTCTCTGACCTCAGTTTCCTCATTAAAAAAAAATCAGAATAATAATATCTACAATACCTACCTGGTAATGTTGTGAAGATAAAATGAGAAAATGTCTGTAAAGCATTTTGCAGACTTTAAAGCACAATATCAACTTCACCAATTGAAATTCTACCTATTCTTCAAGACAATTCAAGTTCTATCTCATTCCAGATCCTCAATTGGAAATTATTTTTTCCTCCTTCAATTTCATATGGCATTTCATCCCTGTCTTGTGCTCTTATACTCTGTAATAACATCTATCATTATATATTTATTATATAGTGTTCCAAAAATCTTAGTGCAATAACTTTAATAGCTTAAAATATTCATCTCTTATTTCTCCTATTTCATTAAAGCTGTTAAAGCACAGAGACTTTTGGGACACCCTATCTAACGTTGCACAGCTATGTATATGTCTTCTTTCCCTTGCTGGATTATTAAGTGGTGTGAGGGCAAAGGCTTAAGACCTGGTATAAGTACTATACATAAAAAGGAACATCATAAATTATCAACGAATGATTGATTTTTCTTTATTTTAACTATAATCTTCTAGAGATTAAGCACTTAGTTTAACTTGCTTTGAACACAACCCAGAATAGCAGCACCTCTAGGCTGACACTAAATACATGCATTTCTGGGTGCTGAGAAGCATCTTTCTCTAGAATCATGGGAAGAAGCTCCCAAACCCATTTCAGGGAAGCTTTAAATGGTATGAAAACAAAACATCAAATATATCTAGATCTTTAACTCCCTACTATTAGGACTGAAAATTGACTCAGAGATGTTTCCCATCTGGAAGCCTGAGATGTTTTCCATGTGTTCCTTTAGTAAAGAAGATTAAAGGGAAAGGAGCACAGAAAGGGATCAGTATAGGAATGGTGTGGCCTCTGGGACAGACAAAGAAAGGAATGGAATATGAGGACACACAGGAAGGGAGAGGGATAAGTAATGATAGTGAATAATGAAAAGATAGAGAACAACAGATGAAAAATGCAAGTCAACTTAACTCCTTGTCTATGAGTGGCAGAGGTCTGTTACATCTGCTTCACAAACATGTTTAAACCTTGACATTTTTTAAGCCTTTTGAACATTTTCACATTGTCATGATGTGGTTTGTTCACATCTGCCTTAAGAATGTCAGGGTCCACCCATGTCCCACCATGTCTCCTGGTGATGGTGACTAATGCAAGAGGAATAATCTGCTAAGGGGAAACTGAGGGAGTCTTGAATAAAAAAAGAGGTAAAAGATGGACATTTGAAAGTAATAGGGCATGAAGATGGCACAGTACCAAGTAAGAATAAAAATACTGCCCTGCTGGAGGTATATGTCCTAGGTTCCAACCAAGTTGACATTCATCTCTTTGACTTATTGGTGAGCCTTTGCTAGATGAGAAGGTGAAGCTGGTGAAGTATATGGCCCAACCCCTGTGTGCCCATCAGAGAACCTTAGCTTGAAACAGGGCCAGCCATGGCATTATGTATGGCCTTTCTAAGTCTCTGGTCCTGAACCCAATCACAAATTAAGCTTTGATATAAGTACAGAAAATTAAGTGTTGTTGGTATTATTTGGTAATAACAAAGAGAAGAAAGTATTTCTTTTTACGGTGCTATGCTTTTCCCCCTTCCCTATAAGAAGTGAAGATAAATGGAAAAGTAATCAGGAGAAAAGGTATGAAATTAGTTACCTAAGGTAAATGGTAAAAAAAAGTTCATATTTTCTCTGTTGACAAAATGTTGTCAAAAATTCACTAAAACTTAGAATTGGGCAGCGACATCCCAGTATAGGAGATTTTCAGACATGGAAATAATAAACGATTGCTTAAGGCTTCATGTTGCCACATAAATTGGTTTTAATAATCATCTCTTTTCCTTATGGGTTTTTTCTTGATTTTAAAATCTGTAATAAGAAGTTATATTGTACTTAAGAGTTCTAGCATTGATTAAAGAGCTTTAACTACTTCTGAGTAGCTCATCCCCAGTACCTGCTGCTACTCAATTAATTATAATCTCAGTTATACTTCTGCTGGTAGTTTTCTTTTAGAAAGAATGATTGAGTTTTCATAGGAGATCATGTTTATTTTATAGGATAATCTTACAAGGAGGTATAATTCAACAAACATTTCAAAGTGTTCAGTTTTCTCAAAATACTATTTTAGGAGCTGGGGACAAAAATAAAATAGCTCCTGATTTCATAGAGCTTACTTTCACTAGTGAGAAACAATACATATACAGAGGAAATGAAAACAGAAGGGCAACTGAGAACTCTGGTGAAGTCATCCATAAAAATTTGAGGAGGATGAGAGCCTAAGCCAGGGTTGGTGAACCTGTGGTCTTGAGGGCCACACACATGGCCCTCTAAGTCCTCAAGTTCAGTTCAGTGAAAGGGGATGCACTTGAGGACCTAGAGGGCCACATGTGGCCTCAAGGTCACAGATTCGCCATCCCTAACTAAACAGTTGGAGGGATCAGGGAAGGCTTCTTCACAGCAGAAGTGGCACCTGGGCTGAGCCTCAAAGAAAATGTATCAGAGAAGGGAACATTTTCCAGGTTTGGAATTGCTGCTAAAAGGAGAAATAGTCAATCATAGAAAAGTCAAGATTATTATCATGTAGCAGTGAAGGGCAGGTTGAGAACAAATTATTTGAATTGCAGCCATTGCAGTCATTGTGGTTGTTTGATTTCCTACATGAGAGATTTCTCTTTGAATCGCTTTCCCATCTCCCCCCTTCAAACCTCTGCTTAAGTGACACTTTCTACATCAAACCTAACTCCAGTCTAAAAGTCTTTTGTGTGTGTACCTAGTTATTTACATGTACCATTAGAATATGAGATCCTGTATCAGCAAGGACCCTGACATACACAAGAGGGCATGCTGAATGGGTTCATAGATCTGCTTTTCTAAAAGAAGAGTAACTTTTGAGGGGTCACTTTAATCAAACACATATATCATTCACTTAGTTCAGGGAAAAAAGTCAGCACCCTGAACTTCAGAGAAAATACGAACAGAGAAACAAAGATCAACAGACAGGGCTTCCAACTGTCTGACTGTAAGCAATATCACAGATCAACAGACAGATCTAACTGTCTGACCATACATACATAGTTACCAGAGAGAGAAGCACCACATCTGAGTTTTCAAAGACAGGAGGATACTTAGCAGCTGCCTAGAGTCTCATCTGTCACACAAACCTTCTTCCAAAAACTAAGCCCCAAACTAAAACCTCACCTCAGAGTATTTATACACTTTTCAGAGCCAGAGGGCATCACAGCCCTTGAGAACTAGTGCCTTATTGTGCTCATGCTTCATTTTCAAAGAGGACCATGACATCAGAGAAATGATGACGTGATTTGCACTTGACTTTGTTTTGAGCGAGAGAAGGCTGTGCAAGGTCACCAGCCTCACTTTACCCTTCTGAATCATCTGGATCCAGTGACCTGATATTCATCAGGATGACTGGAAGTGGCCCAGGATGCAATGGGAGACCTTGGCCTTTTAGCCTAAGGCCTTTTCAGGTACACACTTAAAGTGAGGTAATGCCCATTCAGTGAATAGACTTCTTTACGAAGCAGTCAGTGGATGGTCCCTTTAAATAGAAAAGAAAAATAAATAAACAAAGAAATAAACAAATGAATGAACAAAAGAAAGAATGAATGAATGAACAAATAAATAAATAACTCGAGCTGCAAGGGGCGGGAGCCCAGGCTTGTTGCTTCCATCAGAAACTGTTACTATTGGCATTCGCTGTAAGTCAGGAGGGTTCAAAACAGCCACTGAGAGGAGCTTGGGCAGGGACCCTCTGTTGTTCAATCTACAGACTTCAGAATCACTAGGTCTATGGTTTTAGGGAGGACAGATAGACAGACAGAAAGGAAGGAAGGAAGGAAGGAAGGAAGGAAGGAAGGAAGGAAGGAAGGAAGGAAGGAAGGAAGGAAAGAAGGGAGGGAGGGAGGGAGGCAGAGAAAGAGAGAAAGACAGAGAGAGAGAGAAAGAGAGAGAGAGAGAGAGAGAGAGAGAGAGAGAGAGAGAGAGAGAGAGAGAGAGAGAGAGAGAAAGAGAAAGTCAGGTAAACCCCAAGTTAACTGGGCAACTTCTGGCCATCAAAATTTACCTTCTTTTGGAGAGGAGAGTGAAGAGGAGAGGGAGAGGTTGAGACAGAGGATGAGCTGCTACCTGGGTTCTCGTTAAGGCAGCTAGGTCTACTCACAGATTATGTTTGTTCTTTGGTTTTCAAAGAGGACCATGACATCAGAGAAATGATGAAATGACTTGCATTTGACTTTGTTTTGAGTACCTCATTAGAAATTTTAAAAACGGTGTGGCCTTCCGCTAATAAAGCTTCCCTTAATGAACAGTCCTGTTAATGGGTGGGGAAGTTCTTTAACTCTCATAATAACCATTACAGATCTTTGAATGCAGGATCTATTTTTGTCTTTATATCCCCAACACAGTATAATGCCAGGTACTAGTAAGTATTTAATGAGGCAGCTGGTGGCTCAATGGACAGAGTGTTGGGTTTGGTGTCAGGAAGAACTGAATCTAAATTCAGCCTCAGACACTTAGCAACTGTGTGACTCTAAGCAAGTCACTTGATATTTCTCAGTTTCCCCAGCTTTAAAATGGAGATAATAATAGCATTTTGTGAGAATCAAATAATATTTGTAAAAACAAAACAAAAAACCCCTAGCACCATGCCTGGCTTATAGTAGACACTATTTAAATGTTTATTCCCTTCCCTTTCCCTTACCTTCATAAACATTTGTTGACTGACTTATGGATCCCTAACACCCACCCTCACCCCAGATGTTAGTGGCCTACTCATTCCAAAATGTATTTTGTATTTATTTTGTGAGAGGTAGTTGACTATAGGGGCTAGAGAGCTGACCATGGTGCTAGGATAATCTACCTCTGAAATATCCAAGTTGTATGGATCTGAGGCCTGGGCAAGCCACTTAACTTCTCATGCTCTATTCAAGGTGTAAGTAGACCTGTTTGTGTATGGATAGAAAATTAAAATTGTTTCATATTTTATTATTTTTTTTAATACAAAAACCATTCTTAGCTCCGTAGCTAGAGAGGAAAGAAGATTAATACACAAAGTTAAGGGCATGAATGTTGAAATAAGGAAATCAAAGTATTTAACTTTCCTCCCTTCTCCTCCCCTTCCCTTTCCTTCCCTTCTTTTCCCTATCTCTGTCTCTCTATTTATTTATCTGTCAATTGTAAGACATAGTAAATTCTGGCATGGGACCACTTAGCATAGCAAGCCCACAACAAAGACGGTGCTGTGCTCTATAAACAAAAGCAGAATTGTAGTAACTCAAAAGAAATGCAAGATATGCAAATTTAGAGACTTCTCCATTCCCAATGTTCTTATGGACTATTTATGCCTGACCTGTGGTAGAACCTCTCAAGCTCATATTTGTTTGATCATTCACTATTGAACATACTGTTACTTAACCCTGATGTAGTGACATCATTTTGGTCTTCTTTGAGAACAAAGGATAACAACTTATCTACTTATCTCTGTTCTAACCAATCTACCTATCCATCCATATGCTTTTCTTCCTCATTCTTGCATCCCTACCTCCCCAAATTTTCCATGAATAATTCAATCAAGGGAACAATAGCTCTTGTAAGTGGCCACATACATTGAATTCAACAGAAATATGTTAAGCATCTGCTATATAAAGGGAATGTGCTAGATCTTTTAAAAGAAATGAAAGGTTACTAGAAATTCTCCACCTCCCTGCTCCAAATATTTTGTTCGTATTTTATGTCATGGTGCCTGAAATTATACAATTCAATATGCTTTTCTTTCTTTCGTATCTTGATGAGTTTTTACTCTTTAAGATTTTCTTACTGAGGTATAAATTCCTTAGAAGGCCACTTCTCTATCCACTATAGACAACTTAAGCCTTGGCAAACAGAGCCCTTATCTATGATTATACCTAATCTTTGTATCAGAAAGGACTTCACATATCATCTAGTTTTATCCCCTACCTAAAACTTGAGTGAGCAAGTGGTCATCTGACCTCTACCTAAACATTCTGTAGAGATTTTTTTTTATTACCTCTCCAGAAAACTCTTCATTTTTAGGCAGTTCTAATCAATAGACATTTTTCTTGTATTGAGCTAAATTTGGTCTCTCTAACTTTTACAAATTAGTTCAAGGTCTATTGTCTGTAAACACACAAAAAAGTTTGTCTTCTATCCCACTTACCTATTTAAACGACTTTCATCATGTTCTCTCTCCATCCCTACAACCCCACTCCACCTCAAGTCTTCTGAGTCTCATCTGAGCCTCTGAAAAATCCTAGGTCCTTGAATAAATACTCCCATTACTTGTTTTTCATTTCCCTCACCATCCCAGTTACCCTCTTCTGGATTATCTCTGACATCCCAGAATTGAACGCAGTTTTCCTTGTGTGCCCACACAAATGTAGAATGACTTGGGGCTCTATCTCCCTATCTTTATTTCCCCTGATTCTGCCTACTAGAGAGGCATTTAGTAGAGATCTAGATCTTCAGACCAGCACAGGTGCCTACAAATCCAGACCACTGCAAGTCACCTAAGCTTTCTTTGCCTCAAGCAGCTCTCAATAACATATGCCATGTTATTGGCTCCTTGCCATTCAAATTGGTGGAGGGAACTCTGAATCTGACTAAATACTTCTTTTTTAATATTTTATTTTTCTTGCTAGATTTTTTTTTTGGAGTGTAGTCTAATCACCCTGCTAACTTATTTTATTGCTTTGGGTTTTTCCTAGGAACTGCTGTTAAAATACATTTCTTTGATCTTTTACTTCTTTATTATTATTTAAAAACTGAAATGTAAGATCTTGCATTTTTCCCTGCTTAATTTCAATTGATTAGATTTTATCTATTATTAAAAATTCCTGATCAAGAGTGAATGACCCCTCGAAAAGCATATTAGAAAGAGTATGACGTTGAGAGTCAGAAAACCTCAGCTGTAGCATATGATGTTGAGCAAATCTCTTGCATAAGCTTCAGTTCCCTCATCTGTAAAACTAAATGCCCCAAGCCCTACTCCTATTGACAAGTTCCTCCCAGAGTCTCCATTTTGAAGAGGAAATTAAGCTTCATTCTCCTCTTGGTCCTGTTCTTGGATTCCCTTGGATTTCAGATCCATGGCCCCACACTGGATACCTTCATCTTCTCCACAGCCGCATTTTGAGTTCTTTTTTGTGTGCTGTCTTTGCCTATTATGACATAAGCTTATTTAGAGTAGGAACTGTATTTTTTGCTTTCATTCTTATCTCCAGCACTGGGCACATAAATTCATGTTTTCTTCCTTCCTACTTATTATACAGGCCTGTCAGTATAGCTCAAGATGGTATTTTTAATATGCATTAGTACTATAGAACAGCATATAAATATTAGCTTTTATTATTATCCTCTGAATGAAATTGGTCTTGTAGCCTCCCCACAGATTTAATTATCATGCTTCTTTCTCTTCATCTAAGATCTTGAACAGACTACAACTAAGGAAATGAATGGACAGCCAAGAGGGAGCAAGGAACTGCTGGGAAAAGATTACTAGATAAATGTCATGAAGAAAGTAGGATATACAGAAAGATAGGAAGTGGAAGCTTACAAAACATAAACTTCAACTACTCACTGGTTTTTCTTAGGGCTAATCCCATGGACATATAATACAGAGTCTATTTTGTAAGTGGTAACTGTTACTTGTGTTTTAATTGCTTCTACAAGGAGAAGTGATATCTGGGAAGAGGATAACCCTCTTCCTCCCACCTATCTCCTTTAGAAAGATTGCCTATATAAGGTAGGAATGGAAAAAAATGTTAGAGATCTTATTGATTATAAAGAAGCAAACATTAGAGTGAGTTCAGGAAAAATATGGAAATCACATTAACCAGAAAGAAAAAAAAAGGTTATAGAGAAGGGTGAGGGGACAGGGTAGGAGAATGGTAAAAGAATCAGGGAGAATTTGGAGTGTGCTAAAGCAAATTTTCCTATGTTGTTTGTAGTCAGAATCTGGACATCAGAAACTATATACCTTTTGTAACATCTATAGATGTTCTGTAAGCTTTCCTTGACCTTCCTTCTTTTGGCCACATACAGATTAATTGTCTGGTTTTGGGGAAAAGATGCAGCATTCATTCCCTCTCTAGATCCATTGGTATCCCTCCTCTTTTTTCATTTCAAAGAATCCACAAGGAATTAGTAAGAAGAATTGTGTTCCCTTTAGCTTGCTGACATTGATGAGAAATTCTCCGTCGGTTTCTCTAGAAGTAACTGTCCTTCCATAGAGGAGCATAATCTAACACCTAAATGCTCTGGACTTCAGCTAGAATAAGTGATGAGGCCCTTCTGTAATTCAATGAGTGAAATGTTTGAGGCCCCAAACCAGCCTAATCTCCAATTCCCTTTATTGCCCCAGTTTTATTGCATCTAGAAACAACTATCTCCATGTGACTGTCCACTGGGACTACTCTTACATAATTTAAACCTCCCTTCCCAGGACTATGTGTGTTGAAAACTGAAAATGAGCTTGTCTGGGGCATATAAATATATGTGCTCTTGAGAAATCAGCCCAAGCCAAGAGTATCCACTCAGGCTATAACTTCAATTCTGCTGTGTCCCAGGATAAATAAGGAGCCTTCAAGGGTGAATGTTCAAATGCTAGCTAGCATAGCCAAATGAAATAGCCATCAATTTTTCAACTTGCTGACTCCCATCCAAGGAAACTCATCCTGTAATTACACATTATTCCCATCAACAAAAATGTGTAAATTTGCAATCCCATACTTCATAAATCTTCCTCTGGAGCACTCTTTCTCCCTGCCCATTCTGATCTTTTCTCTAGAAGTTCAAATAGATGGTTAGAATCACCCCTCCATTTTAAGGAGTTGTTCTTGTCAAAGGACTAGGGTGGGCAAACTGGGCTTTTGATATAGAGAAATGAAGTTAGGGGGCACTTATTCTACTTGCAGTTCAGCTGTATAGCATAACTAAATTTTTCACTTTGTTAGCAAGAATATTCAGTTAAAATAGGAATATTTCAGATGATTGGTTGAAGTGAACTCTTTCCATTTGATATCTCTAATCATTGCAGGATTTCTTTCTCCCTAAACCATGAAAGTGCCCTCTTCTCAACTTATAGCAAACTCTCTGGTCTTTAACCTGTGTCCACAAGTGCTCAAATACTTAGTTATGGCTTTGTCTATAGTTCCAGAATTATAACAATGTCCTAGAATCAGAAAAGATTCTCAAGACAAGATTATATGTAAGAAATAGTAAGAAAAAGTTCCTATATTACCAAATTCACCTTTGTGAAATAAGCAGGGTTTCTGACCCCAGTCAAACATCAGACTTTATCCCATTAGACTGTGAGCTCTTTGAGACTGGAGACTAATTTTTGCCTTTCCTTGCATCTCCAGTGCTTAGCACCATGGCTTGCACATAGTTAACACTTGATAAATGCTTATTGACTGACATTATTCCATTCTGTCTCTGTAAAATGGTTTGATATGGCCCAGGATAAATACAAAATATCAGCTTCATCCAGTCTTCACTAATCATTATACATTGCCTAGTGCTAAATGATTTTTTAGTCACTTAACCACAATACCTGTCACTTTCCATTCATCATTGATACTTGTATAGATTAGTCAATTATTAACTTACAAGCTGCATTTCCAAGTAGATTAGTTGAGGAAGAAAATATTAAAATGTGACACAGTCATAGTATAAAATATTTTGCAGATATATTTTTGCATAATAAAATGTCTAAAATTATGAAATTCTGTAAAGCAAACCATATATCAAGTATATTCAAGAAGTCTCTTATTTTATTAAAGAATCCTTTTTGTAAAACCAAGAATATGGCAATGTAGACTAGATAATTCAAATAATTTGTTGGCTTTAGAGATCTTGATGTTCATATATTTCAGTTGCTTAAAGTGAGGTTCACTGGTGATTAGACCCATAATTTTAATAAAGATTCAAGGATCTTAAGGATGGAATCAAACTGAGAGTTAGGTCTTTAATCTTCTTGTATAGATATGAAATTTCTCATCTAAAAGTATTTTGTGAAAATTTAGAAATGGCATAGGGAATGAAGGAAAATGATTAAAGAGATAGAAATATGGTCTATGAGTTAATAATCCCAATTACTTCAGCTGAGAGAACTGAAGCCAGAGGGAGCATTTTAATGGCTACACTTCAATGTGTGAAGGGGTGCTGGGTAACTTCTGAGGGCAGAGTATGAGGAAAGAGGTTGAAACTACAGTAAGAAGCCTTTAGGTTAGAACCTAGGTAAGATCGCCTGACGGAAGGGTTGAGAAAAAGTGAATTTTAATGAAGGAGATTACGGGTTCCCCTCCTCTTTCTCCCAACTCCAGACTTCTTTAACTACAGGTCAGAGATTTGAGATGGTAAACTGATAATAGACATTAATCTCCTTTTCTCTCTTCAAAGCTGGCTCTCTTTTCTCTTCTTTCCTCTCTTTTCCCATACTCTCCTCTCTCACATTCTCTTTACTTCTCTCTCTCTCTCTGTCTCTCTCTCTCTGTCTTTCTCAAAGAATTCAAATGATTTCTGATTAATTCATTCAGTTTGCTGTAAAGTGTGAATAGATGTTTAAAAAGCCCTTTTTAAATCACTAAAGATGCACAAACACTTATCCTTTTGTCTTGCCAGTCTCTGCTGTCTTTTTCTTTTCTTTTCTTTTGCTGCTTTGGGTGAGTTAAATTAATCTGTACTTTTTTCTTAAATCTAGTAAATCACCCAAGTAAAAAGAAAAATGTTTGACTTACTAGCTCAACATACACTTTATGTTTACCCATAATGCATATTCATGTAAAAGAAAAGGAAAAAACAATCCTGAAGGAGGTCATATTGCTATTTTCAGAGATGAGGGTGCAAGATAAAGGAAATTATCCATCTTTTCATTCCAAGTAAGGCTGGTTAATCAAAAGATCCAGTCTATTGAGTAATGGTAGAAGCATCAAACAATAGCAGCAGCAATAAAGTACACAATGATGATGATGATGATGATGATGATGATGACGATGATGATGATGATGAAGATGATGATGATGATGGTTCTCACAGGAGGCCCTGGACTCAATGAGTCAAAACTCACAATCTTTACCCACTCATCCAAAGAAGGATGCTTCTAGTCTTTTGTTAATTTTTATGTATTTCTTTTTATTGTGAACTTGCTAATCATCAATAAATTTCAAAAATAACACCCAAAGATCAAAATATAAGATTTTTGATATGATATCAAATCAAAAAATATAAGATATATAGAGTATATATACTCTATGATGTGTATGGTCTGCCTAAAAATATAGACAAGACAGAAAGCTGGCATGAACAGACGTGACTCTATATGACCCACCTGTCATGGAGCAGGAGGAAGGCTATGCCTTCACCTTCATCGTACAAGCTGGGGGAAGGGGCAGGAAAATTTCAAGACCATCACGACTAGGAATCCTCTCCTCCATAAGTATTCATAAGGGTTATCATACTGGAATTGTATCTGTTACCTATCAAAAATCTCTGCTCTGGGGTTATGAAAGGCTCAGAACAAAAAACACTTTTCTAATTATGCTTAAGGCAGGATGTAGTCAGTTGAAAGGAAAATCTTCTTTGGGTCTTCATCTTAATAAATCAGGCTTAATAGATGTCAGGAAAATGAGGCAAAAAGAATTTATTATAAAATACAAGGCATAGGTATTATATGAGCCAGTGAATTTACATAAAAAGAGAAGGCACCAGCCCCTGACAGAGGGTAGTTATACAAAGATTATCAGAAATAGAGAACAATGAGTAAATTTGTTTATCCAATCAAGAGAATAAACCAAAATCAGAGACATTTTACTAGAGAATACAGGAGTAAAGAAATAAACTCATCAGCTGGAAGCAAGATAAGATTTCAGCTCAAGCCAAGAAAGAGTGATCTCACTCAGGGAAGGCTCTCTCTTAGCAATCTATATAGAACTGCAACCCTTAAGGTTAAGGTAAATGATGGAGCTGGCTCCAATCCTTTACTCCAAGTTTCTCTAGGATACACTGACTGACCAGAATGAAAGAGGAGGAAGAAGCACTACAACTTTTCCCCCATAACCAATCCAATGAAGATTGAGGAGGTTGAATGATGATGGAAATACTCAAGGAGAAAATATGAGTAATTTTTTTCCCCTGCTCAGGAAGCAGGAACAGGTGGCATCCAGCAGCTGTGTTGCTCTGACCACAGAGCTTTGTTGCAGATCCAGTTTAGATTAAAGAATGGCCTTCTACCTGGGCATGAACTGACCTGAAACTGTGTTCTAGGACAAAGAGCAGTTGTGGATAAAGCTAGGATCTGGCCTATGACTGTTTGCTGGGCTGAGAACAGGAAAAGAAATGAGCAGAAGCAGGTGGCATTGACTCTGGAGTGGAGTTTGCAATACAGCCTATATATGCAGGATTAGACCTACAGCTGTATGAACAGAGCAGGAACGTAAGACTAAGCGGGGAACTTGCAATTCTCTTTCTTTGAACCTACAGAGACTTTCAGGTGGCTAACATGGGTTTGCAGTTGGCAGTAACCCATCTGAGATCCAACTAGGGGTACGCTTACAGGTAAATGAGACAGACCCAAACTGTGGTCTGAATCTTGCAAAGTTCAGAGGAGGAGGGCAACGGTCAGATTTAACCTTAATTCAGATTACTTAGGGTACACTGAAAAATATGAAGTCATCATGCCGAGCAACTCCTGAAAATATTACATAGCACAATATTCCAAAGCAGAATAAAGCAGCAGCAAAACCCTAAGGAATGCACATCAAGACTAAACAAGGATCCAACCTTCCCTCTAGAAGTATGCAGAATCTAGCCCTAACATAGAGTCCCATTTAGGAAAGTAAAGTTGGAAGTATGAGTAGGGAGACAAACAACTTAAGTGATTTTTTTGAAAAAAGTCGTTGTGCGTAGCTAAGACACAAACCCAGGAAGAGGAAAAAAAAATCTGTAAAACATGTGCAAACAAAGAAAAATGTAGTTTGATGATAAGTTCACCTAGAATTCTTAGAATACATGAAACAAACATTTTTGAAAAGATTATATGATGACATAAAATGAGAGTAGTAAGGGAAAGAATCAGAAAAAAAATACTTCACTGGAGGTAAAGACTTGAAAGAGAATTCAAATGTTAGCAAAAATTTCCAGCCATTTGGGTAAACAATTTAAAACTGTGGCCCCCAAATCACTAAATTGTGTATCTACCCTCTCACCCATTCATTATACTACTTGATGTATATCATAGAAATTAAAGAAAGAAAAAAAGGACCCACATGAACAAGAAGAGAATGTTTAAAGGGTTTTTTTTTTCATAGCAGCTAAAAGTTGGAAACTTAAGGCAAGCTTACCTAATGGGGAATGGGTAAAAAAAAAATCATGGCATATGAATGCAATGGAATATTATCACACTGTAAAAATTATGAAATGTAAAGTTTCATAGGAAACTCAGAAGACCTCTATAAACTGATGTAGAGCGAAGGGAGCAGAATTAGAAGAATAATTACCACAATGTTATAAAGGAAATAAAAAGACTATCAAAAGCCTTTAAAACTCTGCCATGCCAAACATTTATTTAACAGGACCAAAGATGATTAAGCAACCTACCTCCAACCAGAGAGGTGATAGAAAGTTTAAACTGAGGAATGAGACAGACTTTTGGACACAGACATTAAGGGACATTTTTTTTTTTTTGGTTTGTTTGACTCTACATATTTACTATGAGGGTTTTACTTTTATATTTTTTAATTTCTCAATGGGAAGGATTAGGCATTAAGTAAAATTAATGTTCATTAATTAGAATAAATAATTAAATTAGAAAGATAATCAGCAGAAGAGGTACAAAACTTTATTCAAATAAAAGACTTTGAAAATTATAAAGAACCAAACCAAAGTTAAGGACTCCTGAGACAAGAGATATTAAAACAAACTAAAATGACTAAAAAAAAAATACAAGAAAATGTATCTCATATCAAAGTCTTTCTCACACACACACATACACATACACAAACACACATACACATTCCATGTGTATTCTCTATAATAATAATTGTTATTATCAAATAATATAATTTATATTAATAATATTATTATTGTTACAACAACAAGGTCTAGCATGTATATAGCTCTTTAAAGTCTGACTTTCTAAATATTATTTCATTTCATCCTCACAATAACCTGGAGGGTAGGTGCTATTATTTTCTTCACTTTACAAATGAGTAAACTGAGGCAGACAGAGTTTAAAAGTACCTTGCCCAGGTTCACATAACTAGCATGTGATTAAGGAGATTTGAACTCAGTTCAATACTCTGTCTACTATTTCACCCAAATGTCAAATAAACAATTCAATCAAGATAGGTACATAGCATTTCACTCAGCAGCACCTAATCTAAACAGAATGCAGTCTCTCCACATACTTAGCAATACTCATCACAGGGCTGCCCCGCTACAAAACTTCCATTCCTAAGTTTGAATGGAAGCTGGGTTACAATGAGAAATAATAGACTTCTGTATCTTCAAGGCAATATTCACAGCACTGGTGGTGACCATGAATATGCCAGTGTAGTTCTGAATCACAAAGTACAGCAGACTCTCCATATAGAAGGCAGAAGCAAAACATTTATTCAGACACCATAAAGTCAAATCCTCAAACCAGAAAGCCAAATCCATCATAGTAACCAAGAAGTCAATATACATTAGCACTGCGGGGAACAAAGACATTTCCAAGCTTTCCCCTTCCCCTCTCCCCGCTTGCTGGGGCCTTCCCACAAACAAACACTCATGAACCTAGTGGTATCTGCTTGCCTGTGTCCTTTCTTTCCCTCTACCCTAACTGCTCTCACTCACTTCATCTCAGCTCTGTTCCACCCTTCCTGTTCCACCCATTCACCAAGCCCCTCCCACCACATGTGGCTTAGACTTCCATGTGATTTAAGCAGGTCACGTGAGCCTATTAATGAATGGGAAAGATCTTCCCATTTAAATTGCCATTATGACTTCTCTTACGCTTAATTTTTTAAACATATATTAAATTTGAGAGCAACATAGAATAGCAAATACGCTCAGATACTGGCATCAGAAAAATTTGTGTTCAAGTCTCACCTGTGACACATATGACCATGAAACCATTATGTAACATCTCAACATGACCAGAAGACTGTCTGAGATTATAAATTATAACAAAGGCTATAGTGAATTTTCTGACTGAGAATTTCCTACACCAATGAAATCATAGGCCCAACCAAAAACGGTATTACATTTAACAAAGTATTACATTAACAAGATTATCTTTTGTCCTTTTTCTGCACAATTTATGTTTAATAGATGTTTCTTTTTCTTTTCTCCCTCCATTTCTTCCCTCTTTTTTACTTAATTTTTAATACTCACATTTTTTTTTTTGCAAAATTTCTCCATTTTGTTTTCTTTTGTTCTAAGCTGATCTGTTTCAGTCTAGATGTGATATCTTCTCAAATAGTGACTATGGAATATCATTTAAAAAATTACGGAGGAGGAATGTGCAATTGCAAAATAAAAGGATTAGGGATCTTTGGTTTGTGATCTTGGGTAAATCGGCTGATCACTGTGGGCATTGTGGCTAGTTTTGTCAGAAAAAAATTCTTTTGGAATATATAACCTCTCAGGTTCTTTAAAGTTATGAAAGTCTTTTATTCTTTTAGCAACCAAGAGACTATATTTGAGGATTATTTAATCACAGAAAACAGGCCTGGAAAGAAGCACTATGAAGAAATTTCCTCAACAACTAATCATATTTAATTACTACAACCTAATTAAGGCTGAGAAATAAGTAAAAACAAAAATTTTGTATCTTAAAATTAGAAGAAGCTTTAGGGTTCATTTAGCCTAAATATTCATTTCAGTCCTCTATACTGTCTCTGTCAAATGAAGCACTGATATAGAGGACTACTAGGCATTGAAGAAAATCTGTTTTGAATAATATACCTCCCCCATCTTTTACCACTGCTTAGCCTCACCAATGAAACTAAGATCAGTGCCACCTTCTCTTACCCGATGATACTGAATCCTCTGCTGGTCAAGAGTGAACAGTACCCTTTTTAATCCTACTTCCTGCTTCCCATTCTCTCATCCCCTTCACCTCAACTCTACCCTTCCAATGATCTCCTCCATAACTTCCCGTCTTTTCCACTGTGCCTTTTGTAATTCTTGTTCCATAATTAGCCAATTTCTTTCATTTAAAATTTCTTCTTTTGTACTTATATATTCTTGCCTTCACAGAGATCTGCCTACATTCATCCCTCCCCTCCCCAATGACACTGAGTCCTTATTCATCTTCCCACTCTGCTTCATATCACACACAAAATGGCCCCAGAAGGGCAATGGGAATACTTATTGCCTCTTCCTCCCATGGCCATTTCCAAATTCTCCATCAACCACCATCATACGGCAACAGGGTCTACTTTGGGCTTCATTGTATTCAAATTTATCACCTAGACTAGATATTAGTGCCAGTGATCTACTGACTCCTACTCCATTTGTCTTCTTTCTCAAGGATTTCACAAGCTGCCTTGCAAACTTCCTCCCCACACCAATTCCTGCCCTTTTTGTTAGGGGACTTCAACATATTTGTTGTTGTTCCCTCAAACACTTTAACCTTCCCATTCCTTGATCTCCTAAGTTCCCATGAGTCACACAGATGGCCAATAACACTGTTGCTCTTGCTGTCACCCACAGGTCTTCTATATCCGTGATAAAGGATTCAAAAAAATCCTTTATCCAATCATCACTCTTATCTTTCCATTTTTCTTTTTTGTTCTTCCTAAATGTAATTCATCCTCTCACTGGGATCTACATTTTCTGCCCCCTCCATTACTTCTCCAGACATCGCACTTGTTTAACCCTACCTTTGCTTTACTCTCCTTTCTCCCCAATCCTGAAACCTTAGTTAACCAATTGAACTCTAATTTACCCTCTGACAATAAATATTGCTGATGATACCTTGTCTATTACAGCTCCTACCTTACCAGATTCCCACTCCAGATCATTCCCAGTACTTACACATACTCACATGTCTTGTTCTCTCTTATATAAGATATCTCCCACAATCTTTTCCTTTCTTTCTCCAGTATTTGATTTCTCCTTATCTACTGGTTCCTTCTCTGTTGCCCAAATACAATTGAGCATCTCTCTTCCACAAAAAAATAACCCTAACAATTCTACACCCCACCATCTCTACTAACTGTTGTTCTATATCTCTTCCTTCCTTCTCAGCAAAATACCTAGAGAAATGCAACTACAAGCAGTGACTCTACTTCCTTTCTTCTTATTTTTAAGCTCTTGCAATCTGACATCACCACAATTGTCAATAGTTCCTTATTTGCCAAATTAGATAGCCTTTTAAAAATCCCTTTTTTTTTTTTTTTTGACCTCTCTCGGCATTTGATGCTATCAGTCACCTCTTCCTCCTTGTTACTTTCTCCTGTCTGGGATTTTGTTCTCTCTTGGTTCTACTCCTATCTGAATACTTCTTTTCAGTCTCCTTTTCTGAATCATCACCAATCTCAGGTTCCTAGTTGTGGATGTGTGCTAAGTTTCTATCCTGTTCACTCTTATTTCATCTCTATAGTTTCTCCCATGATAACCTCATAAGCTCTGCCAGTTTGATGATCATCTCTATACAGGTACTCATGGGTCTAGGGTCCAGGAAGCTAGGTGGTGCAGTGGATAGAGCACCAGCGCATGAGTCAGGAGGACCTGAGTTCAAATCTCACCTTAGACACTTGATACTCACTAGCTGTGTGACCTTGGGCAAGTCATTTAATCCCAATTGTCTCATCCTGGGTCTTCTTCAGTCATCCTGATGAATGTCTAGTCACTGGATTCAGAAGGTTCTGGGGAAGAAATGAGGCTGGTGACCTGCACAGCCCTCCCTCACTCAAAACAAAGTCAAGTACAAGTCATGTCATTATTTCTCTGATGGCATGGTCTGCTTCAGCAACGAAGAACAAACACACTCATGGGTCTGTAAGTCTAACCCTTAGCTCCAGTCCTGTGCTACCAAATGCATTTCAAATTGGATATCCCATATATATTTCAAAATTCACCTGTATGAAAGAGAGCTCATTACTTTTTCTCCCAAACCCAATCCTCTTTTGAACTTCTCTATTTCTGTCAGGAACACTACCATACTCCATCACCCCAAATTTCTAACTCCTGATTTTTGGTGATTACCCCCACATAGGCAGTCAGTTGCCAGATCCCTACAATATTTCTTAAATCTATCCCCTTCTCTTTACCTATATAACCATTAGCACAGACCAGGCTCTCATCATGTTTTGTCTGAGATCTTGCAATTGTGTCATTATTGTCATCCCTGTGTTTTGCTACCCCATTCCAATTCATCCTGGATAGCTGCCTGGGTAATTTCCCTAAATATCAAGTAAAATTAAACCATTCTCTTTTTCAATAAACTCTAACGGAACCCTATTACCCCTGGGTACATCCTTAGGCATACCGAACTCTTTACATTGGGATCACAATCTATCTTTTCAGCCTTACTGGCACATTACTCTATTTTATGCTCCTTGTGATCTAGTCAAGCTGCAGATTGGCCTTATTGTCTATCATACATTATTCCCCATTTCACAACTCTGTGATTTTGTGCTACCTTTCCATTATTCCTAGAATAAACTCCCTCCTCATCTCCACCTCTCTTCAGAACCAGGCTTCTTCAGAACTCAGTTTAAGCACCAGCTTGTTTGTGAGACCCTTGCTAATCACCCTTCCTGCAAGAGCCATCCCCCACCCTCCAGTCACATTGTATGTATTGTGTGTATGTGTGTATGTATGTATGTATGCACATATTTGTCTCACCTAATAGAATGTAAACATCTTGAGAACAGCAAATGTTTCACTTTTCATTGTATTATATACTTAGCACAGGACCTGGCCCATAGTGGGTACTTAACAGATATTTTTTGATTGATTTAATATTAACTCAGCTTCTGATCAGATACTAAAAATGATTACCTGATTACCTGAGAGCATTTGACTTTGTCTTTACAAAAATTCTGAGCTTAACAAAAACAAGTAAAGGTAGTATTTCCACATGTAAAGTAGAATAGAAAAGAGGGTATTATTTACAAAACTGTGCATCTCTATTATGTGCACTCTGCTCACCCCACTTCATTTGCAGATGATTTAATTGCAAAGAAATACTGGCCTTCAATGAATTAACATCTGCTTTTCCATAACTTTAGATATCTGATACAAGTTCTGACCTTTCAGGTAAGCCAAAAAAGTACATGCCTTGTCAAGCAGTCAAACACCTGACTATCATGATGATGCTTGGTAGTAGCACTTCCTTTGTATTAGTCTTCTAGATTTTTATATAAAGCAGGAAATCAAGGAAGTCATTCTTTTTTGTTGGA